>OY282593.1:22130314-22864136 GCA_958298965.1 Chrysolina haemoptera
CTAACATGGCCGAGGCGGAATACAGAGATGGCCTTGCTTGATCGATACAGACTCGGGCGGCTTGGATATAGGAGAAGTTGATGGGAGAGGAGGCAGGGAATTTTGGTGAATCGTCTTCGTCTTAACGACTCGTTTGATGGGTTCTTGAGATCTAAATGTATAGAGCTTATTCATATTTCTTCCGTACGAACTAAACTACTTGAATACGAACTAACTACATATATGTCAATGAATAAAATCATCGATGATATTTTTTTATGTTCTAGTTCACACGAAAAGAAAAATCTTGTTATGTTCGGAGAGCATCGCGAGAACCGAGAAAAACAAGTGGGAATTGATGTTCTTTTTGAATTTCTGCAGACAGTTTGCCTCAGCGGAGGCATGCAGTGAGTTCAAAAGATTTGTCGTTCGTTGAAAGAAGGAGCCCTGGAATTTCTGCAAGTTGTATGCGTCAGGGAACACCTTCGCAGTAAGTTCCAAAGCTTCGCTGTTCATTGGAAGAACCGGCTCTGGGAAAGAGATGTTCGGCATGTCTCCAAAGTGACGGCATATGGATACGAGGACTGTATTCGACGGGTCAGTCTCGATGGGACAACTAACAGTGGAACGATTGATGATAATTCAGAAGAGCATCGTCCATGAAAACATCTTCAGAACAAGGACAGAACGCCAACCTTTCTGCGGTGTTCCAAAGAAGTGAGCGAGTTCGTCAGCAAAATTCCACCGATGAGACAAGTGGTTCTTTATTTATAAAATCTAAAAGTTTCAATGTGTGTTTAGTGAAATACTTCTTAGCTCTGAACAGAAAATTGCTAAAGGAAACAGTTTAGAATTTGAACAACAACAAATTCACCCGATATCAATACAAACATCGAGTGTAATTAATGAATGAATTAATTAATAAGAAATTTAGAAACTGCTGTGCACAATTTAATTTTTGAATTATTATTAGGTACTTCTTTTTTTCAATGGCAACATTGTGGCTCGTTGGGTCAAGAAAAAAGGGCATTTTATTACGATTAATTCAATACCGTACACTAATAGTTCTCGAACAAACTTTTCTCCAGAGATTAAAATAATATTTAAAATCATCGGGTAACCTGTGACCACCACAACTGATATAACAAAAGTAAATAGCGATAACGTCCAACGTTATTAACGTCGCATTATAATAACGACGTTTGTGGTTATCGTTATCACAGAACGGTAATTTTGGTTTAATTAATTTTCCTTACTTTTATTTGTATTTATACAAATCTTGCATTATTCGTAATATTCCTGTCTTCTTCTTATGATAATTTCAATATTTTTATGCATTTTAAAGAAGTATATCAACAAAATGACCTTTTCCTAACGTCAAAACTCATACGTTATGTTTAGTTTCTCAACGGATTTCAACGTTATCTTCGTCTACGTTCCAAAAACTCTTTAAAATCAACCAGTTGCTATCCTTATCGTTATTGAGAACATTCACAAAAGCTGTTATTTTCCAACGTTATTTTAAGTGACCAAAAAAATTGTTTTCAATGAATAACGTACACTAACATCCTGGGGGAGGAAAAGTCGCACTTTCCTCCCTAGTAATACAAATAGCTATTGTTTTATCAGTTGTCTAGGTCGCAGTAACTTGTAATGTATTTGAATCTCATTTCAATATCCAAAGTTGTGTCATTTAAAGAAAGATCTGAAGTAGTTTTTTTAAGTTTGTTTAACGAAAGTTTGTTTGGCCTAATAGAGGGCGGTACCTACCAATATAATGGTAAAAATGCACAATGTTACCGTTTCGACATTCCATTTCATTTCGACTGAAAACAGAAGTCTCCAAATATGATCATATCCATCATTCAAAAGTCAATAAAGAAATATAAAAGTTTGGTAATAATAGTTAAATAAAATAATGTCTGTACAGCAAAAACACTTCGGCTTCTACCCACTACAGGATGTTTCCTAAATCTACAAATACAAAAATATTCACCCCACACTATTTTCATAACTCAGACTAGTTATCGAAACCAAGCGGACAGAAAGAGAAAGGCTGCAAAAATAACCAGATAGACATCGAATTGTCGAGCTGTCACAACTGGCAGTTACCATCTGACTTACATCCTTCTTAAAATACTCCGTGAGGAGCGATAAGAGTCGTTTCGCGAGTTAGGGGCTGCGAGCGTCTATAAATACATTATCGGGGTGACAGCGGGAATGTCCATGGTACCATCCATACCCCCATACCCATACTGTCTCCGAAGTCGTGCTGCGATGTCCGCCGGTACTGTACCAGAGACTGCGCCGTGTCCTGCTTGCCTCTATCAGTCTGCCATCGGAGCCATAAAGTGTCCTGTGACAGGGGTCTCCAAACGAACGGTCGTGTTCTGTCCGTACAGGGTTGGATCTATATAAGCTGACGATTTTCAGGTAGCGGAGATAACTGGAATATTCACAATGTTTGCGTGTATTACAACATTTTTGTTCCGTCGATAACGTTCTGGTTCCATTATCAACATCATCACTTAGAATGATATCAAATATATTATTATAAATTATGATTTGTGGCTAGGTACCGGAAAGTTCGTCTTCTTCTTCCAAAAAATATTTTGAGTTCGATTTGAAAAGTGAAATCCGACTAGACTCTGATACTTAGGGGCAAGTTCTATAGAAAAGGCCCAGTTGTGTAATGTTTCTGCTAATTTTCTTCAAAATAAAAATTCCAGAACAATTCCTATGAGGATTTTCAATGCCAAAGAAATTTTCCAAATTTTTAATGATTATATTTTCTTGTTCTTGATTCTCATGTAGCAAAATACCTATATTATCAATTTCTATTGTTATAATAAATAATGAATCTAATTTCTAATTCGCGATCGCCATCTATCACGGTTCCATCAGGTCATCTACTTTTAATGTAACTTCTTATATGGTGCGTTATCAACTACATTCAAATTTCGTAAACAATAAATTAACGTTTTCTCATATTCTAAATGCTTATAACTATAAATTGTCTTTATTAAATCAAAAAACTTCAAAGTTCATGGATCTAGTGTCGGAGGTTAGTTGGGATTGGGATCAGTATATGCTGAGGAAAAAAAACTATTGTTTTCTTGCCGACGTTTCGAATTTAATTAAATTCATCCTTAGGGTTCTGTAACAATGGTTTCTCATAAAATTGTTTTTTTTTAACTTGCCACGATGTATTGAGTAGGTATCATAAATTACGATTATTTCAAAAAGTTTGGAAAAATCTCACCAAAAGTAGTTATTTCCGTGTTATAAGTCTACTGAGTTGATAATCGAAGATTAGGAAGAAATGTAAAATTCAAAAGAGGATAAAAAAATATAGAACTATAATAGGTTTTGCATATTGATAAAAGAATAGATGGTACTTACAATAATGATAATACGTTATCTCGAAATTGGACCAATCAAATTGAAAAAAGCAGTATTTAATCCATGAATATCACTTCTGGTATTTACGCCGTCATGTTTGACAATTTGGATCATTTCACTTATGAGTCTTTTGGAAAGATATGCATGGGTGAACATCTAGAATTACTGGGTTTGTGAAATCAAAATTATGATTATGTGCTCTAGCAGTAGGGTTTATAATATTGAGTTTTTTTGTGTCTCTCTCATGTTCAGACATTCGTTTCTTCGAGTACCTTCCAGTTTGTCCCACATGGCATTTATTACAGTTTGTTTTGTAGATAACATCAGAATGTAACTCATGAAGTTCATGGAACTATTATGTTCTAAGCAACCAATGCCCAGGTTTCCTTCTGGATGGATAGTTTTTTTTTTTCAAAACTATATATCATTCAGATTTGGATTTCACAAATATTCACAATTTTTTTCGAGAGGAGAGGGCGAGACCACCGACAGACATTTTTCATCGTAATTTTTTTAAAGTTATGGTTCCCACGAAAAGGGAAATCCTGTGTTGTTCAGAAAACATCGTGAGAGCGAAAGATAAGACACGATTTCAAAATCAAGAGAGTATTAAACACCATAAGGTGTCCTTTAAACTTCAATATCGCATCAGCATAATAACGTACTCAAACTAAAGTTCAGAACACGGCAAATCTATTCCACTGCAAAACTTGATGGAATCATTCACATCATTAGTATTGAAGTTACTGAGTCAAACAGTATCATTGAAATACTAAATATATGTTATCTAAAAATTACTTTGTGTTCTTTCATTCTGCCTTTCAATGTTCCTTCCATCTGTCCTATGTAAATTGCATACACTCTGTACCGCTGCCCAATCATCAACAACAGTGCAAGGAGATGAGAAAAAAACATTAGAAATACTGTCCCGTCAATCATACTGATTGTATCAGTTACATGATTAATATCTGTCGACATTTTAATAATCCGTTCGATGTCAATCGCTGATATCAGCATACAAACAAGCGTTCTCTCGATCACGATTTCATCGAAAGCGTCTCTGACCCAATTATTGTTGATTAGTTCGTTATGTTATTGGCATTGAAATTGGCATGACATTCGCAATCCGTTGATTCTGATTGAAGCTGGAAGCGATGTAAAAGACCGTAGCCAATCAGACCGCACGTACTGATTTCGACGATAAATTCGTTCTGTCAATTCGCTATACAATATTTTCCAAGAGGAAAGAGTTTGAAGTATGTCCAAGTGCCGATTTATATTTCAATTTTATGTGGTTCGTTTCGGGTCGTTTGCCTTTTTTATTCTTGTTCCTTATTTCAATAGTGAATGAAGGCGTAGAAGGGCCAACAACAAAATATTTTTCAAAACATTTGGAATTGCCATTTTGAACTGACAATTGTCACTTTGAACTGACCATTGTCACTTTGAACTGACAATTGCCACTTTCAATTGTGCAATTGCCACTTTAAATTGGCAATTGCCACTTTGAACTGGCAATTGTCACTTTGAACTGGCCATTGTCACTTTGAACTGGCAATTGTCACTTTGAACTGGCAATTGCCACTTGGAACTGACCATTGTCACTTTGAACTGACAATTGCCACTTTCAATTGTGCAATTGCCACTGGCAATTGTCAATTTGAACTGGCAATTGTCACTTTGAACTGGCAATTGCCACTTGGAACTGACCATTGTCACTTTGAACTGACAATTGCCACTTTCAATTGTGCAATTGCCACTTTGAACTGGCAATTGCCACTTTGAACTGACAATTGTCACTTGGAACTGGCAATTGCAACTTCGAACTAACAATTGTCATTTTTTACCTCCTGCTTCTGGTGATGGTATGGCTCCTGGTTTATGCTACCCCAAGATGCCTTGGAAATATTTTCAGAGTTTAATAAACAGTCATCATTGGTCTATTTCTTGATCGGTAGTTCATTTCGTGGTAATATTTGTATATTACAGGCAATTAAAATCCCGTCTTGTAACTAACTGACCATAACCGAACGCCATTCAATTAATTTTATGCATAACTACTAATTACCATGTAAAATTCAACAACGCTATAATGCATACACAACAAATATTCCACTTTGAGTAACACAGAATCGTAATTGTTGAATGAATATTTTGAGTCACGTAATGGTACGTGTATTGTTTGCACAATGGCTGTAGACGAGATTTTTTTTTCATTCACATTCAAATCGAGTCGGTGGTTACATTACGCTCTGTACATAATGTATTCGAATGGTCTGTGGAATGTGCTTGGAAAATTGAATAATGCCAGCGACATGTGTGAATTATATTCGACAGCAAATTGATATTCATCATTATTCAATAGTTTGTGTTGTGCTTTCCGTTGTTCTAACTGAAGTGATTGATGTGGGATTATTGGTGTATGTAATATACAGGGTAATTGAAAAGGGGAACATTGTCCATGGCTTTAGCCGGGGAAGTAGTTGTTTTCTGTTAGATATTACAAATCAATCACATTTTTCAATTTTCATGGAGGTTCCCCTTTTCAACATGAATACCTCCCAAGAGGTTATCTTGAACGATGGAAAATAGCGACTAAAGTTTGTCTTAAAGCCGCAGATGATTCCACAGCAGATTTAATGAATATACTATTCATATTTTTGAACAAAAATCATACAGGGTGATCTACGACCAATTACAGAAATCTATAATGTGATCTTCCAACAAAAGAAGTGGAAATTTCCACAAAAAATATACCGCCCCTAGGCGTGAACAGCGTTCTCAGTGTTTCTCCGTTCCTTATCTTGCATCAAAATTGGTGCGCTGATGACCAGAAGAAAAGTTATCGTAGATAAAGTTCGTGTCGAACAAACTGTCTGTGAACGCAAGCACATTAAACGCAAACACATTGTGTAGATCTAGTGGTATGGCCCTGACTCACCAAAAATTTTCTTTCTTTTCAAATTGATTTCATCTTCATAATATTAGCAGAGCAGATATTATTTCACGTCAGTCTGACAGCTCTATATTCCTCAACTTGAATAGTTTATTTTTCATTTCAACTAGGAGAAATTTAGTAAAATTCTGATCTACTTTCATAACCAATTTTGATTCGAGAGCGGCTCTACAACTGAACCTTGGGAAACACCATGATAAAAAATTCTGGAAGTGTAACTGTTAGTAGTGACAAACGGAGTTCGATGCTTTAGAATACTCCATTGATGCCATGATGAGATGAGAGTTTATTTAGCATAACGTCATGTAAAACGCAGTTGAACACATTGGATGGGTCAAAGTGGAATTACCGCATGGTGGCCATTCAGCTTCCATAAAAACCGACGTAGAATAATAGTTATTTATTATACAAGGGAAAAAAGTATTAGATTTCAGCTCGATGTTGTCTTCCGACACGAGGCGGAGGGAGACAAACAACCGAGAGCTAAAATCTATTAAATTTCCTGTGTATAATACACAATTTTTTTCTGTGATGAGAAAAACGACGATTTAATAGTGAAAAAAATCAAATGTCTACGGTTTAAGACCTTTCGGTTCGAGAGATTTTTCATATTTTCTCTTATAAACAACCATTTCATCTACATATACAAACTTGGTTCATAGCCGCATCGATAGGATTGCGGCTTACTACACGCCATAGGTACATGGTTCAAAGCGACAGTTAGGCACCTTTTTTTCATTAAATAAGCTTTTTTTTAACTTAGGAATAAAGGTCGGTTAGGTTAGCAGTGTGCAGGTTGAGTGATGAAGGTAGGAGGTTGGGTTAGAACCCCGAGCTGAACATCGGATGCGTGTGAGATCAGCTTTTGCAATAGCAGATATCTACCTTTATCTATGCATATATCCGGGAACAAATACTCTTTTTTCCCGGAGAAAAAAGTAATTTCATGAGAAGTCATATTTTGACGTGTCAACACAGGTAAAATGTCAAACGTTTTTCCCGTCATAGAAAAAAACATATTTTTAAACATAATATGCACTGAGGTTATATTTTTGGAATATGAAATATCGCAATGAACTTAACTTCTCTATCCAATGTAGTGTAACGTCAAGTATTATTGTTAGTGAACGCGCATGGCCCCCACAAGGGTGGAGCTGGGTGGACTCCTGGGTCCAGGGCCCGTGCCTTTTTTTCAATTATTATAATTCACCTTAGTGTGATGAAAAAATAAAATAGTTATTTATGTTACAAATGCAAAAAGTAGGTGTTTTATCCTAATGGCCTAATGGCCTCGTTGGACAATTTCATGTCGAGTGCAATAAACTCTTTTTGCACGAGTTTCATACAATATTTTTTCTACGTTCATGCAAAAACCAGAAAATGTTTCATTTATAGGTGGCACTAAACTGTAAGGAAGACATTGTTTGTTTAAATCTATCTGCTAAAAGTAATTCAAAAACATTTTGTGTAAATACATCGAAATTATGCGCATACAGAGTTCATGACCATCGACATAACCTTCAAATAAGGCTATTTCGCATAAACATGTCGTAAAGTCGTTGCAAGATCTACGATCTTCCACTGTCTCGGAGTTATCTTCGAATCGTCTATTTAGAACTAACCGAGTTAATTGGAAAGAGGCACAAAAATAAAACAGAAATGCTTTCACACCTAGATCGAGATTAAGTTTTAATGAATTCCGTGGAATCGAGGAATTTGGAACCGGTTAAGAAATACAAGACGACTACAAACGCTTTTAATTGGTGGGTATTTTAAAACAAAACACGATTTATTCGGACATTTATAAAATGTCTGGTGGAGGAGTTAGTCTAGTATTTTTTCTTGATCGAATTAACATATCATGTATAGGTAACTATGTTTGTGTTCTCTTGAAGTTTCGTGTACTTGACGGAAATTTGCTGTTTATGATACAAGTTTATAAAGTAGGGCTTGAATCACCGCTATTTTTGGCGTTATTGTTATTAATATACAGTGTCACACATAAAGTTCGCCACATATGGAAGTTTTTTTTTAATAACAAATATAATGAAAATTTGACTCCGAAGTTAGTTTGTGCTTGAAAAATGAGTAAAAAACAGCCTCTTCTGTACCGTAAACCTGTCGAATTTGACATTTTTTAAAAAAATCCTCAAAAAATCAACGGAATATCTCTTCAATGTCATATCTTGCCCAGAAAATACCCACATAGGCCTGTTACCAGAAAAAAGAAAAAATGAACCTCCAGAAATTCGTCTTTGTTGTTGCAAAGTTTATCTAGTTCTTTCATTTCATTATTTAACTGATTTGTATTTTCGTAGTATGGACGTTAATATGTTCAGTAACGAATAAACGTACTTATTTCTCTTCATTCCTATAATACCAGTACTTATTCCTTTTTTAACAATGATTATTAAAAAAAGGGTCCTTTTTTTGGTTTTTTGTAAATATCTCAAAAGGTACTGGACGAATGGCTTTACTCATAAAAGACCGTTTGTAGAGAATGAAAAAACCTACAAAATGGTTTTTGGAAAATCCCGATACGACCATTTTTCGCCGAGAAATCCGGAAAAACTCTTGAAAAAAGGCCTTTTTTCAAAAATTCGTATCTCCCTCAATTTTCAATATTAAGAAATAATTTTTCGGGAAATGGTAGCTAATATCATGTACGTTGAGCTCCCGAAAGGTGGAAATTGACGCTTCAATAGTTTTCCTACAATCGGGTTTACAGCCATATTTTGCATGATGCGTCATATTACAGGAAATGGTCCGATTTGAATTTTTAAAGCGGCATTTTGAAGTTGAGGTTAAAAACTACAATTTGTCTATCTCACATTTTCCCATAAGTTTGGAGAACATTGTTAAAAATGCTTCTGAACACAGCGCTTCGAGTGAAAATTCGTCGCCGAGTCGTGCTAAGGTAGTAGTGGAGGAGGCGCCTAGAAGCGGAAGAGAAGTGAGAGACCGGTTGCGCGCACAAGGCGCTTTTTTCTATACAGCGAAGACGTCGCACCTTGATTCTGGTAACAGATTTGGGTATTTTCTTGGCAAAATATGACGTTGAAGTCTCGTAGTCATCAAAATTATGAAATTTGAATCATGTTTCCTTCGAATCGATAAAGCGAAAGAGTTGACAGTAGAGAGTCCAAATTTGGAGCAAAGGTATAAAATTGGAAACTGAGCAACATTTTTATTTAGCATTTTTCGAAATTTCCAAAAAAAAACTTGATTTTTTGTCAAAAATGTTAAATTTGAGCTGTATACGCGCCTGTCACCTAGCGATTATGTATGAAAAAAATAGATAGACCTGCCAGCGGGGAACAGAAAGGTCTACACAGAACTAGGTACTTGCATTTTGTTGAAAGCCAGCCTCGCCGTGCAATAATAATGATAATAGTAGTAATAATAATAATAATAATAATAATAATAAACGAGAGTCATCCTGTGAATCCATTGGCGGTGTCTAAACTTCCTGCATTAATTTGCCGCGCCACCACAGAGCGAAGAGAGATGTTGACCTCCTCTAAGGCCCTTATCTACAACATGATAAAAAAAAACACGTAGGTATTGTTTCCTCTCAGGCGTGGAACTTATCGTTCTCGATGTGTCACATTCTAAAGCAGCCTCCTACGCCTCCACACGTATCTGTCATCTTGAGGTGATCGAGTCGAGCTGGCCGCGGTGAAAACAAAAAAACCCACAGAAAACGCTCGCCCACGACCGCACGATGCGTTTTCTTTTGTTACTCGGTTCACTTATTTCTCTCGCAGACGACCCACCCCCTGGTCTAAGTTTACTAGATCGTGGATGTTGTTCG
Source organism: Chrysolina haemoptera (assembly GCA_958298965.1). Lineage (NCBI taxonomy): Eukaryota > Metazoa > Arthropoda > Insecta > Coleoptera > Chrysomelidae > Chrysolina > Chrysolina haemoptera. The sequence continues at coordinate 22,140,466 of OY282593.1, forward strand.
TGTGTTCGCTGGCTCATAAAAGTCCGTTTGTTTGTTTTGTCTCGATAGCAGTGGCATGCGATCACAAATATACACAAAGCGATCGGTTAAAAATAAGTATTTGTGTTCTGGCTGTATGTGCGCTAGTGCTCTATGCTCTGCGTTCTCTCTGGCATTGTTGATTCTTCTGGTGATTACTGAGAAAGGTCGTGAGCTCCGAGGAAGGCGAACCGCATTATCTCAACGAATGTACTGACGAGAGAGTTTTGGAAATGTTTTTCTCTACTTTCTGTTTATTCCTGTTTACTGTCAATGGCAAACCGAGCCGTTTCCATTCAGATAACGAATTGATGTTTGGAAATGCAAAATCTCCCTTTAATACTTTACAAAATGAGTAAAATGAAATCTGCTATAATAAAAATTGAACATCGCGATTTTGTGCCATTAGGCGATTCATATGGTACCATTTTTGTTTTGCGGAAATACGCTGTTGCCAAGTTGACCTCTTTGGATTACTGGAAATCTGATTTGAAAAAAACAATTGAACGTCGCGATTGTGGACCCTCAACTAAATCTAGTGGTACTATTTTTGTTTTGCGGAAATGCGCTGTTGCCAAGTTTTGGTCACTTTGGAAATATGGAAAAAACAATTGAACGTCGCGATTGTGGACCCTCAACTAAATCTAGTGGTACTATTTTTGTTTTGCGGAAATGCGCTGTTGCCAAGTTGACCTCTTCGGATTACTGGAAATCTAATGTGAAAAAAAAAAACAATTGAACGTCGCGATTGAGGACCCTGAACTAAATCTAGTGGTACTATTTTTGTTTTGCGGAAATGCGCTGTTGCCAAGTTTTGGTCACTTTGGAGATATGGAAAAACAATTGAACGTCGCGATTGTGGACCCTCAACTAAATCTAGTGGTACTATTTCTGTTTTGTGGAAATGCGCTGTTACCAGGTTAGTCACTTCGCACGGATTTGCGAAATGTTGGCCGGACCCGCTCGCTTCGCTCGCGTCGCTCGCGTTTTATCTTGTGTTCTGAATCTAATATTATTCGGAGAAAAAGGGAAAAGTTTCAGTTTAGGTTAGATTAGGCTCGCTTCGCTCGCCCTCATTACGTACCGACTTATGACAAAACAAGTAGGCAAACTGATTTGAAACTGCGTAAATTTGTTTTTTTGCTCGCAATTGACACACAAACCTAACCTGAGCAAGCTAACTTCAATTATTGCGTCTCACTCCGGCAAACCGCCACAAAACAACGGCCGCCACTACTCATTTCTCGTTCGACAGGTACGAATCGAACCGATGATGAAAACTCGAAAACTAACTACACGCTGCGCTAATAAAGTGCGGAAGATTTATCGATGATAAAAATAAATTGAATGGCACACTCGCCGTGATTGAAACGAATGATTTATCATCAGTTTACGACCGCTTTATCCCGATAATTAATACAGGTAAAAACGCCACGATGTATAAGACTATAATTTGCTTGTTAACGAAAAGCGATCTCGCCATATTTTCATAGCGAAACGAAAATAATTGTATTCCAAACGAACAATGGGCTTGCGCTATTATTCTCGTTAGCCTTGGATGCTGGTCGGGCAGTAATAGAAATAGGAACGCGGCACCAGACTGGGTTGGATGGTATAGGTAAACAAACTGGTCACAATAAAATAAGTATTAAAAAAATTACATGCGCCTATTTTATTTTGTGGTACAAGAAACAACGAAGAGGAGTCATATAACAAGACTAGTCAAGGTGCAAAACTTGCCTGTCTTCGAATTACAGGGGCAATTAAATCAACACGAACTGCAACCATGGACACACTTCTGGGACTATCTCTTCTCCACCAAGTAGTGCAGAATGCACCCAACTTGAACTTTGGAACAGTTCACATGAGCATCGTAAGGCTGGCGACACACCAAGAAACCAAAAACGTTTTTGCTCGCGCTTGACATACAAACCTAACCTGAGTTTATTAATGTTTCTCTCGCGCTTGACACTCAAACCTAACCTAGCTTGCGAGTCGAAAATGCTTGAATTACATTTTTGCTCGCGCTTGACATACAAACCTAACCTGAGTTAATTAGTTTTTCTCTCGCGCTTGACACTGAAACCTAACCTAGCTTGCGAGTCGAAAATGCGTGAATTACGTTTTTGCTCGCGCTTGGCATACAAACCTAACCTGAGTTAATTAGTGTTTCTCTCGCGCTTGATACTGAAACCTAACCTAGCTTGCGAGTCGAATATGCTTGAATTACGTTTTTGCTCGCGCTTGACATACAAACCTAACCTGAGTTAATTAGTGTTTCTCTCGCGCTTGACACTGAAACCTAACCTAGCTTGCGAGTCGAAAAGGCGTGAATTACGTTTTTGCTCGCGCTTGACATACAAACCTAACCTGAGTTAATTAGTGTTTCTCTCGCGCTTGACACTGAAACCTAACCTAGCTTGCGAGTCGAAAATGCGTGAATTACGTTTTTGCTCGCGCTTGACATACAAACCTAACCTGAGTTAATTAGTGTTTCTCTCGCGCTTGAAACTGAAACCTAACCTAGCTTGCGAGTCGAATATGCTTGAATTACGTTTTTGCTCGCGCTTGACATACAAACCTAACCTGAGTTAATTAGTGTTTCTCTCGCGCTTGACACTGAAACCTAACCTAGCTTGCGAGTGGAAAATGCGTGAATTACGTTTTTGCTCGCGCTTGACATACAAACCTAACCTGAGTTAATTAGTGTTTCTTTCGCGCTTGACACTGAAACCTAACCTGCTTGCGAGTCGAAAATGCTTAAATTACGTTTTTGCTCGCGCTTGACATACAAACCTAACCTGAGTTAATTAGTATTTCTCTCGCGCTTGAAACTGAAACCTAACCTAGCTTGCGAGTCGAAAATGCGAGGAAAAGATGTTTGCTCGCGCCTGACATACAAACCTAATCTGAGCAAGAGCACCTAGCTTGCATGTTGAAAATGTGTGAGAGATTATTTAATGGTTTTAGTGTGTATGTATTACATTAGGTACGACTCTAATATTTATGCCACCTCTTCAACATTTCAGGTGCTCATAAATTCTATTTCTGGTTGGGGTTCTTTGATGCTCGTGTATTACTTTTGGTGCCCAAATATTACTTTGGAGACAGAGTATAAAACTTGGCACGTAATGTTGTAGCACAATAATTATTTTGGTGCTCATTTAAAATATATCCATATTTTTTTTGGCAACTCGCATTCGAAATATCAACAGAATAATAGCGGGTCTAAACGGTACCCACACCTCGATGAATTTGAATTGTTTTATGTGGAACAATGGGACCAGAAATGTTTTGAAAGGTATTACCAATACTATTTTTTGAAAGATGATAGATTTCAGTTAATCGACAGATGGCGCTGGGGACATATGGAAAATTTCGAAAGGCGTAAAGATCGAAAGTGCTGCAAGAAAGATATTCACGAAATTCAAAAATATTTAGATGGTTGTAAAGAGTATTGAATTCTCTTGTCCCCAATTTGAAATTTTCAAGTGGATGTGCACATGTTCAGACCATCGTATGTGTTTTTCTATGACTACCACTGAATAATCAATTGTTGTTACTGTGGCTATAGAAGAACACCCACATAGACTCTTGTGACAATTTGAAGAATGTTATTTCATATAAGTATTCAGTCTCATCAATATTTAGGGAGAACTTATTGTAATTCAACCATGCATTTAATTTCTACAAATTTATTTCGGTATTAACATTCTCCCATTTTTCTCATGTGTCATTGCCATTTTTGCGATATCGTTCATGTGCATACCAGCATTGGGCCCAACACTATTCCCTGTGGAACAACGACTTTTACTTCTGACTCTCTACTGATCTCGTCCCCAGTTTTTACTCTATGAATTCTATTTATTAAATAATTAGTCATAAGATTTAGGGAAATACCACAAATATCGTAGTGGCTCAGATTATTTAGTAGAATTTCGTCTGTGTCGGATCATGTTACGGAGAAGTATCAGGTAGTGGAATTGCTTCAAAAGATGCAAATGGAAAGTTTGTATGAATCATATTATTGAAACATTGAATTAGAAATAAACACACAACGAACACCAGTGAGAGTAAGCAACTACAATCAGTTCATCTTGGTTTAAACAATCTACAGTTCTACATCCGTAACATATCGGCCCCAATGTGGATCCCTGAGCGACACGCATCGAACAACCCAAACAATTCACAATTACAGATTCTTTCGAGGAATGTTTACAAACGCTGTCCGATTCCAGACAGGCCTATCGTCTTCGTCTCCACCATGCATTAATTATCATCACTTCTATTCGACTGTCAAATCGGCCGTCTTCTGATAACAGAAGAACTAATGAAGTTCCACAAACAAATAAGCCCAGCATCCTAAGTGATTTTACGATTGCGCATCTAAATATAGATTGCACCAAATTAGATCGCTAACAGAATAAAATCCGTGTCTAAATATTTAATTGTGTGAACCGGTCCGCGGGTGTGTGTTAGTCAACGTTCTGGTACTATAATAGGCCAATCAGTTTAGGCAAAAATGGTAAAAAATTACATAACAAAAGTTATCGAACATCGACTTCGACGAATCTGTCATATACTTCATCTTTGGTCTTCACGAACACTTTGTGGGTATAATCTCGAGGAACAGAAGAAAATAGCGGGCTCCTCCTGTGGACTTGACATTCATCGGCCCACAGAGATCGGAATGAACTAGCTCCAAAACTGTTGTTGCCCTCGTACCAACTTCCTGAAATGGCAGTCTGCACTGTTTTCCTTCCAAACATACGGTGCACAGCTGATCTTCCACAGAAAAGGAGCTTTTTTCATCAATGTAAGTTTGCCTAAACTTATACATTGTTTGAATTGGGCCGGTCCAGTTTGAACATATCTCCATCCAAAGTAGGAGTTGCCAGTAATGTTCTATCACTTGATAATATTTGGCATCTTGAAGAATTAAATTCGACGATGTTTCCTTTCTTCGTGAGTTCGCTTACTGATGAAAGATTTACACATAAAGACGGGACATATAGAACATTTTGAAGACAGGCATTGAATACATCAACCTGGATGTCAATATTGACGTTTCCTTTCTCTTGCACTTCGAAGTGTGTGTTAAAAATTGTTAAAATTGTGTTTACCGTTAACCTGCTGTCGTCCCCCTACGAACGGCAGCCCTCAGAAGGCGAAACTTGAGCGAGCTAAGGATCAACGAGGTCTTACCTTTCAACGTGCGATTCCTAGCACGACCCGAGACAATAGATCTCGAAAGGAGATCGTCCGTAAATCTCCATCCAAACCATAACTTCGCATCACGTTGCTTGGCTTTGATATCGATGACCCACGCGCTACCGTTCGAGCTGTCCTCTCGGATGACTTCGTGGCGAAATTCCTTACGATCTGACAACCAATCGTTTCTCAACGTCATGTGTGATGAAGCTCCTGAATCTATTAACCAGTCATTTGGATTAAAACCACTTACGGTCGAATGACTACAGAGGGGATTGACGGATTTTTTATTCAGCTTGGTAGATTTCTTCTCTGAGCAAAATTTGGAGAGGTGCCCAAACTTATTGCAGTTGTAACATCTAGGACCACTCGTACGGAGTTTTCTGCGATTACTTTTTGTTGAAGAAAACGACTGCATTTTTATCATCAGTATTATTTCCCCTTACTTCTTGTCAACGTTGGTCTTTATTGCATCAGAAGAAATTTGTATTCCAGAGTTTTCGATACCCATGATCATTGGCTTATATTCTTTAGGTAGTCCTGCGAGCAGTAAAGTTCCAACCCACTCGTCATTCACTTCCATTTCCATACCTCTTAATTTATGAGCTGTAGAAATGACTCTGTTGACGTAATCTTCTGTCGAATCGGCTTCGTCCAATCGTGTGGTAACAGCGACCTCAGCAATCCTACTCGTCTTGTTCATCCGGAATCTAAGAAGGCTCTCTCTAAATTGTCCCAGGCTTCCTTCGCCGTTATTGCCATTTGCACATGGACAAAATTGATAGGTTCGATGAACAAGATGATTTTTGATTTGGTTTTCACGTTCAGCTTCCTTTTGGACTCGGTACTTAGATCGGTTGTGGTCACAAAACTCCGCAATTCTTCATGTTCAAGATATGACTGAACTGCGAATGTTCACGAATCATAGTTCTCTCTACCTTTGAGCTTCTCAATCGGTGGCAACGAACTTCCGGATGCCATATTGAACTTTAATAATTATCGTACTTTAATTAATCAAAATGTGCGATAACCTGGGCTCATAACCTGATGAAATCGAGCATAAACCAGTGGATTCCAATACTGTGAGGTATTATATAGTAGAAAGAAAATGAAGACCTCTTGATCACAATAAAGTTTTAATGTCAACTAACTTTTTTTATAAACAACAAATATCTCGATAATATCATATTAACAAGATTACTTGCATCAATTTCTCAATAGTTTCCCAATCGTCTTGTTTCTTTCGAATTCTTTCTGCGCTTCTCTTATCCGTTTCCCGGAGTATCCGTTTCGGCGTGGGTCCTCTTTCATGTAGTTTTTTTCCGCTTCCATCAGTGACTCCTAGTTGTCGCAAATACACATCGCTATCTCCATCAACGTTCCTACAATGATCCTCTTTGTGCAATTTGGGTGATTGGAGCCGTGGTTGAGATGCTGTCTTGTTGGTTTCTTCTTCCTGTAAACAGAGGTGAGGATACCGGTGTTTGTTCTTTCAGCTTTCACATCGAGAAACCATTAGTTTCCTTTCCCATCTTGAAATTGATTGAATCTTTCATATTGTTCATTCTTGGGAAGTCCTCCAGCTATTCCTCTTCGTTGTTCTATGATGAAGGTGTCATCCACGTATCTTAGTCATAATTTTGGTTTGTATTCTGCCTCTCCAATTCCTCAAACCACTACATGTATATTTTAGCTACGGCTGGAGGAAGAGAAGGTCCCATCGGTAGTCCATCAACTTGGGAGAAGGAACGGTCACTTTCTTGGAAGTATGAGTGATGTAGGCAGACCTGCACTAGTTTCAATATCGTGTGTACGGGGAGGTCAGTCCTTTCATGAAACTGGATGTCTTCTTCCAGTTTCCTCTTGGTGATGTTAAAAGATTTTTCTATGAGACATTGGTATAAAGGCTCTCCACGTCAAAGCTGATGAAACTATCTTCAGGTCCGAGATCAACATCTTTCATAGTGTCTACGATGTGTTTGGACGAACGAACTGCTTGTACCCTGTAAAGGTTGTAGTATCGGGAGCTGGTGATTGGTCTCAATAGTTTCATTTTCGCACTAAAATACAACTTTTGTGAAAGTTTGCATTGTTTTGATATTTTTTCCCATCTTTACTAAATTCTAAATAGATTGGCCTACCATGCCCGGTACTCTGGGAACGACTGAAATGTTTCGCGATCAATAGAGTGGACTGTGCGTCAGAATAGTACGCTTATTAACACATTTGTACGTAATGGATGACACATCGAGATAATCGAAGAATGTTCCAGTTTATTGACTCAAAGTACTTAGTTCGAATTGATGGATTTATGTCGCAAGGAAGCGATGTCTTGAATGTTTTTAAGCACTCACTATAAAGTTGTTGTAACCGTTATACGATAAGATAATTACTTTTTTCATTTCGAAGACTATACAGGGTCGAGAACAGAATATTTTCGAAAAATATTCAAATATAGAATAATAATAATACTAAAGGATCCCACATGAAAACATATGGCAAATTGGATCTCAGTCAAATTAGCAGAAATTTAATTATATTATAGTTGGATGGGCTTTAGAGACATGTGTGAGTTTAAGTGATTGTTGTATGCATCGTATATGATATACAGTGAGTTTCAAAAAGTTTGCATCATATGGGAAACTTTTTTATTATGCATATGCCAGAAAATTTTATTATCGATAAATCAACTCCTGTAGAAATAAAGCCATTTATGACGATTATTTCTGTATTATTTCACATTGTGACAGGAGATGATTCGATTTTCACAAACTTTTATTCAACCACATGTTTCGCTATCGCAGTAGCTTCCTCAAGTGACTAATTAGTTGTAATTAATGTTGAGGTTATATAAATGGATGTGCGTAGCTTATTTCAGTCACTTGAGGAAGCTACTATGATAGCGAAACATATTCTGGTTAAATAAAAGTTTGTGAAGAGCAAATCGTCCCCTGTCGATAGGTTGACTATGGATCTTCATCAAGTAACGGCCGAGTCAATCAGATATTATACATTTATGTGTATTATAATGTTCTTTGAAATAAAATTCGTTTATTATTATTTTTGGTGTTAGCCACGTGTTCTGGATAGGCCTTGTTACTAACTCGAACTGCCGGGAACCGAACCCAGGACCTCTCTATCAGAAGGCCCGAGCGCTATCCACTGCCCCTTTTATTATTATTATTTTTTTTTTTTTTCTCTCCGCTAGGAATGGTTCAGGCCCTGTCTCCGAAGCCCGGATACATCCGGGCGCTGATGATGATACCGAATAATAACAAAATTTTTAATAGTGAAACTAATCTATCTAAAAGAATTTTCATGGAAATGGTTCAATCAATAATGATAAACAAAAGAACTGGGCTGAGTAATACCAGCAAAATGTATACGTATCTACTTAATTCCGATAAAAATAGGACGAAATCACCCTCTAATCAGAATCTTCCACCTTGATTTGAAAACTAAAATAAGTTGTCACTGTCCTTCCCACATCAATCATTTCATTTTACTTTATGTCTATTCTGTTTTCGTTTTTTGTCAATGTTATTATACATTCTCGCGTTATTAAGTACTCCATCTTTTCTCAACTACATTCATTGTACATTTGCGTATTTTCAGTTGCCCTGAGGAAGGTAATAAACATTGCCGAAAGCTTGACAGTACCATAGAGTTTTCTTAGAAATTGCCCAAATTATTCGACTGTAACCCCACAATATCTACATACTTATATACATTTATAAACATATATAACTTTGAAAATGCATGTTTTATATTATGAATAGAAATGGGCCTAGAGCAGATCACTGAAGGAACCCCTGCCACTACAATTTACCTACTTTCTTGATTTTTATTCCGAGTAATATTTTATTAGAAAAAAGTAATTTTTTAAGCTAAATACTTTGTGTTTTTCGTTGAAATGCCCGGTGTTTATGGCTGTGGTATATCAAAACCCCATATAGGAAGTACAAGAGAAATGGCCAAGCGGAACGCCAATGATTTTATTGTTATCGCAACCGGATGGAATGTGTAGTTCTGAATGCACGAACGACTGTAGGTCAGGTTTACAATCAAATAGTCTGTAATAGTACCACCTCGAGCTATTACATCGTTGGTCTACTTTAGAAAGGAAAGTACCAACGAATGTGGATTGAAATTGCCCATTGTCCGATTTATATACCATATCAGAAAAAAATTAATAAGTACCTACATATATGGTTATTTTTTTATCCAGCTTATCGAGGAAGAAAGTAAAACCGATTTGGTTTTCGGCTGTTTTTGCTAGCAATTAATTCCTGTAGAATGTGGATCAACCGTAGAGAAAGTTCGATGATTAGATAATTATCTTACGTCCGTAAGTGATTGTGGTAGGTATGTGAGTTTTTTGTTGGAGAGGAGGCGTGGGAATAGCTCCCAGTGTTACAAAGTTTGATGGATGGTAGATGGACGGAAAAGTGAACATAAGCTGAAACTCGGCTGTGTCAGTTTACCATCTGGTGTTTTGTTGGATGTTGGATTTTTTACATGCATGTTCCTTATGGACGAAATTTCTATAGAACATTTATAGGACCCATCAGAGCGTATTTGAAAATAAAATGAATGTTTCTGAAAATTAATATTTATGCAAAGTAATTTCAGGTACTCAAACTTTTAAACTGAGATTTGAATGTGATGATGAAAATTGTCAAATATATAAAAATACTCAATTTTGTTTTGACACCAAATAGCTCTTTCAAAGTGAAACTGAAAGTATACTGAATTGAATTTTTGATTGAAAACACTTGAATACCAACGAATTATCAATTCAGGTTGAATAAATATGATAAAGAACAGAGCACCTTTGCAACTTTTCTTTCTTGGACGCGACTTTGAACAAAAAAACAGTTCTTACTTGGTCTGATGCAAATAACAGCCCAAATAATGTCATATAGCGCTATCTAGTAAATTTTTGTAATACATGCTTGCATTGTTGCTATTAATCCAGTAACGACAGACAAACTCGAGCAAAAAGTGTAGCACTCTGAAACTGGGCACATGACATCTCGACATCATGTATTATTAGAAAAAAAAATGTTTACCAAAAAATTATGGGTGGAACTTAAAAAAATTTTCATTTGAAAAAATATATATATTTTTTTTGTTATTTCAGAAAATATAAGATTTACCAAAAAACGATTTCAATAAGTTGAGAGATAATTCAATTCTCCACAAGAATGATTTTCAGTAGTACCTTATGAAATACGCTCGTTTTTTCAGAAAAAGTGGTTTAACGCCGACGTCACATTGCCACTGCAAGTCGAGGCAGGGCCGAAAATTAGATTTGTCATAACTTAGATAAAAATTATAGTAGAAGGAAAAGAAAAAGTGGATATCGTTCCAGAAGACTTCTACTTCCTCATGCAAATATAACGTGTGAGTATCTGAGTACCTAAACTGTGTTTGGCCCACTTCACATAACCATTCTACGATATTTACAGAGAATCCGAAAGTCATGGATATTTTAGTTGATATGAAATAATTATACTGAAGCAGGAATCAGTACCCTCTTTGGATGTATAAGTGGAACTCTCACACTACTTTGAAATTGTTGCATATAGTCCAAAGAGGGTATGGGTTGCTGCTTCAGTATAATAATTCCATATTTACTAAATTATTCATGATTTTCGGATCATCCGCAAACATCTCCGTGAAGTGCGACAAAACACATTTTAGGTACTCAAATACTCGCATATTATATTTTCATAAGAAGGTAGGAGTCTTCAGAAACCATATGAACTTTTCTTTTTCTTTCTCCGACCATTTTTAGCAGAATGACAAATCAAATATTCGGCTCCGCCAGAACTTTCAGCGGCGTGTAAGGGTGAACCTGAAATTTGATGTCGGCGTTCAATCGCGTTTTCTGAGAAAACGAGCGCATTTCATAAGAAATTACTAGCAATAATTTATGTGGAAAATTGGAATTTTGGTAAACAATTGTTTGCGTGTTTATCATGATTCCAACTGCGAGCATACCAAGTTTGGGGTGCTACAATCGATTCTTATCTCAAAACCCAATAGTACTGGATTACATATCAGCAACGTATTTTAAGTTGTCATTTTATACGTGGTCGCAAATTAAGTGCTGAATCTCATATACCAATTGACTCAAATGAACTCTAATACATTTTTTGTACTCGAACTTGTCTTTCAGCCGCAGATGATTACACAACAGATTTTATGAATATCCTATTCATATTTTCGAACAAAAATCAAAATACTCAAACTTGGTTATTCAAGAATAAGTAACACCGCAAAAACCCAATGGGTCTGATGAATAAACCTTAAGCAAATGCTTTTACTCAAATTTCTTGAAATAGACTTATTCATTTTGTTCAGTTGTGAGAGAGACAAACTAATAGAATAATCATTTGCTAGCTTTCATTCATAACACTGATTATGCTTCGAATGCAAAAAATATGTTTAGATACCATAATCGAGAAAAATAAGTTCACATTTCCACACAAAATTACCAGGACCACCCAGAGACAGCAGTTAAGTACCCCCGATCACTTAATTATTTACATAACTCCTCGTGAAAAAGATAAATCTCCTAATTGCCATCTTCCTCCAATCATCAAATTATTACTAGCAATTTCCACAATTTTTTTCGAACCATGCGAATATGCGAGGTCAGGATTTTTAATAACCGACAGGAGTAGCAGGAAGCTCTGGCGTTAAGTGGTAGGTATTTATTTCATAAAACTGGTTGGTACGAGAATATTAGTGATGACAACTTGATGCTGGTGCATTCTGATCTTATCTCGTATTCTACGAGATTCAGTGGGAAATTGAAAATTACGTGGGCATAAGTATATGTTAAGATTCAGTTAAAACATACTTAATTACGATGATTTGTATGGAATCTTTTAAGGCATGAAAAATAATTCATGAGTGAGTATTATAGCCAGGAGCACATTAGAATTAAGAGGCAACATCAGCGTCATCACAAAAGTCAAATTTTATCATTGCGCCGCACATGTTGGGTGTGTGGGGATATATTTTTCAAGAGCGATAGTGGAGGTAACGAAAACGAAGCACTTGTCCGTAAAAAAACTACGTAGCTGGGAGCGCCAATAAGGTAGATAGCTAGAAAATCGGTTTTCCATCAATAGCTTGGAAGGGGTTGAAAATGTCGATATGATGTATAAGGACAAACTTGTATCTGATTTTTTACCACCAACTGTTCCTCGTCTAATGCATCCACGTCTCTACATTAAATCTCTCTAGGATGCACTTCAACACGAACATACAAGTAGGGTGAAGTGGGGTAAGTGTAATCAGAAAAACACTAGTTGGACTTTAAATGATAATATCAAGAGACCCAAAAGAGCTTCCTTTTAGATTTATCACAGTAGTACTACCTATCTACTAGACAACTAACTGAGGTAACTGATTTCGTTCTACTAGCAACAGTGAATTTGTTATAAACAATAATAATAAGTTATGTTCGCTGATTACACTTACCCCAGCATTCTGGGCAAATGTAATCACGGCTTGTAATTCTCATATGCATCGTATTCTAGAGTATTTGTGGCAAGGGTAATGAAGTATGAAAAATGCAGTTTCGACCAAAAATAAATTAGCCCCCTACCTCAATTTATAAGGAAGTTATAAACTTCTTTTGGAATGAGTACACAATTGTCATATTTACGTTTAATGAAATAACTGAACAATAAGACAATGTACAATGTCAATCAGTGATTACATTTACCCCAGTCTTCGTGATTACACTTACCCCATATGTACCTTTTGGTGGGGTAAATGTAATCACCACTATTTTGGTTATTGTGGACATCAAAATCAAAATCTGACAGCAGAATCGGATTCCCCGTTGAAAATAACCGAAGGAAGCAAATTATTGAAGCCTTAATGAATTATTTGCCATAGTAATTAAAACATCAAAATTACAATCGGCACTTGCATAACAGTGAAAATTCAGAACAGAGACCTTGAAAAAGATAACAAACATCATATACAGGTAAAAAAAAGGGTTGCAATTTCAAATTATAGTTGGAAAAATGTTAACAACGGTAATACGAAAATTAGAGAGTGCCTGATTACACTTGCCCCATGATTACATTTACCCCACTTCACCCTACACAAGATCTTGAGATCGTTCCTTTTCCGTCAGTAAATCTTCTCGTCAACCATAACAGTCCTGACCTACAAGAAGTTATCTGTAAGAGGACTTTCGACGCAATAAAGCCTTTATTCACAAACACCGAAGAAATCAAGCTTTGACGTTTATTTCTTATAATCCGGGTAAATTCTAATAAATTGTTAGCTTCATGACAGAAGTTAATAATAATATAAATAATGGTTTGCCAGGTTTGTGTTTATGGGTTATTTCGTGAGATGATATTCTGGAAACAAAACGCGCAATTGGACAAACATTTATTCAAACAAATTATGCGAAAAAAATGAATGTGGTGATTGATGCTAGGGTCAAACCCTTCGTTTATGGGTAGGGATAACCCAGCAGATAAACTGCACGAACGTGAGCTTCCACACAACTAAATGGGAAAGGACCCTTCTATGGAGTTGGATTGAAATCTCCTGCTTACAGTAGGAACTCGAAAAAAGAAAAAGAAACAGAAATAACATACACTGGAAGATGCTTCCTGGTCTACGGGAAGCCAAAGACCCAGTCAGCACTGCAGCCAAGGAAGGACTGAAACACTGACCAGCCTTAACATGATTTATCACGGGGCACTGTAGACTCAGAGAACATGTCAAAAAGCTAAACTTAAAGGAGAATAGTAACAGTAAGGACTGTTCTATGAACAATACAGGGTTATCCCTTTCGTGGGAAGCACAACTTAAAAAACATCAATAATAGAATAGCACTCTGCAAAATTGAACGAAGAAGATATTAACAACGTTGAAGATTTTGCAAAAAAGAGGTACTACCATACATGGCATCGCACGTTATAAGGTAAGGGTTATCATAAACATCTGAGGGTTGCTTGTGAGGATGCAACCAGTTGAAAGGAATAACAATAACGACAACAAAACCTGACATTATAGACATGGATGATGAAATAGAAAAGACTAAATTATATGATCCATTTCATAGGAACCTCAAGATTTTCTGCATTCCTTCAGGCTATAGAAAACCTTTGCTTTCTTCAAAAAAATACATTAATCAAGTAAAAGAAGTCGTATTGTAGTCTGCATCTCAAGTAGAATGTAACGTAAAAAAATCTTTGTAGTCCTGTCAACGTTCCACCATAAAGACCACCATCTTGTAACGCCTAACGTTCACCTCCCACATGTACACTTCCTTCATGTTCTATAAAATTATTGTTTTGTCGGGATATTTTCTATTATCTGCAATGTATCCATAGAGTATTTCAGTCAATATGATTTGGCTTCCAGTCATTTCATTCCCAACGTAGAGTCTTCAAGTCACTTGGATTTGATTTTGAGTCATGTCAGTCCCAATCTTGACACTTGAGTTTTTCAAATACTTTGAGTTTCGTACACATTTTAGCTAGATGTTTCCCCCTCGGTCGCAAGTACCTACCAAGATGGAAGATTGCCCTCTTCTACTCCCCACCTAACGTTCGCCAACACTTCACAGAAATTAAAAATTCTCCATGACGACAAAAAAAAGTACATGCAAGTACATTTGTTCGACCGCCAACGCATCCTTCTTCGTCCCAGGTCGATTCATTATGAGTTAGTGCACCAAGTGGCCATAACTGTACGCGATATGGAGATGTATGGGTGTGTACCCATTTATCTCCCAGCACAATCGTTTAAATATATTAAGAGACGCTTCGAGGTGTCGTACTTCATGCTGTTTATGATTTACGAGGTGCATCGCTGCAATAGAGGTCGTACTGGCTGGTACGTGGGTATCGGGATATTGGAAGAGCGAAAAGTGAATCATTAATTTTAACGATGATGACGATAACGGCCCCCGTTTATCGAATTCAGTGTGAATAACGATGTGGGAAAATATGGGGAGTAATTAGAAAATATGGTGGTTCTGGTACCACCCACTTTATAGAGAAAAGAAATTATTATAAATTCCATGCAAAAAAGTCTTGAATAGCTTCTACAGAGACAGTACTACACCAACTCGTAGAGACGGTGGAAACTGCACCAAGAAACAAAAAGGTCTTGCTGAGTGCATTCCTAGATATCGAGGGAGCATTCAACAACACATATTTTAACTCAATCTCAATGACGTCGAGACGAAAAGGCATCAATGAGACCTGCTGCAGGTGAATAGACTGCATGCTGAGAGAGAGATAGAGAGAATTATCCACACCTCTTTAGTGGAGAAACACTAGCAGCCAAGCTCACCAGGAACTGTCCGCAAGGGGGTGTCTTGCACCCACTGCTGTGGAACCTAGTGGTAGAGGACCTGCTAATCACACTCGAAAGGAGTGGACACAAAACACTTCAACGCCACGGTTAGGGAAAGAATGCAAATGACCCTAAATCTGGTCAGTACATGGATAGATTTGGAGGGCCTAACCATTAGTCCCTCCAAATCACCCATTGTAGAGTTCACCCGAAGAGGGAAGTTAGAGATTTTAGGACCTCTGATCCTACAAGGTACCCTCATACAACTGTCACGGGAAGTCAAATATCTCGGGGTGATTTTAGACTCGAAACTCACCTGGAACCAACAGCTGGCAAAAGTTAGGAAAAAAGCCGAAGCGACATTAATGATAGTGAGGCGGGTACATATCTCAAAATGGTGCATGTGTTGGATTAAAAAAAATTATTGTTTGCTCATTTATCTCGCAGAACAATGGTTTAAATATACTAAGAGACTTTTCGAGGTGTCCTACTTCATGCTTTTTGTGATTTACGAGGTGCATTGCCGCTATAGAGGTCGTACTGGTTGGTACGTGGGTAAGAGCGAAAAATGAGTCATTAATTTTAACGATGATGACGATAACGGCCCTCTTTGATCGAATCCAGTGTGAAAAACGATATGGGAAAAATAGGGGGTAATTAGAAAATATGATGGTACCGGGGGTTCTGGTACTACCCATGTTGTAGAGTGAAGAAATTAATATAAATTCTATGCAAAAAGTCTTCAATAGCTTCGGATGGCACGTATCAGCGCTTCCTTTCTTTTTTTTTTCAAACTACATCAGCATGAAAATAGTTTAGACATTAAACAATGACATGGTTTGTACATACGTGCGTATTGTGTTGAAATATAAATAATTTTTCAAAATTAATATTCAGACTATTATTATTATTAGTAAGTTTTGGAAAATAAAAAAAAAACGAAAACATATCTCATTTAGTACTGAGCCTATATTATTGTTGGTACAGCTAATCATTCCGTCGACCCTCGTATTAGTAAGTATCGTTATGATTGACAGATTGACATTACATACTGATTGTAGCTAAAATAATATTTCCTTGAATGAAAACGGATTACCTACAGTATCCTAAATAAGGACCGAAATTAAACATTTTCGAGAAGGGGGTAGGGGTATATTTTTTTATTAGTCGCCGATTCTATGTTTAAGGGGGTCCAAGTCCTTCGATCAACATTTTTTTTGTAATTTTTGACGTACGAAACCATCAGAAAAAAATTCTGAATTCTTAGTAGTTCCCTATATCGATTTTGAAGGACAGCGGCGTAGAATTGTTTTAAATTACATTGTTCAATGATTCCATATTTTTCATCATGTTTACGGATTATTCCGATTTTATTTTTGCGAGTTTTTGCAATATTTATAGAAAAGGAGCGGGTAGGGGAGTAAATTGCTTTTTTAATCAAATCATTCGATAGTTTAATGTTTTCCACAATTTTTGAAGATTTTTCTGATTTTATCTTCGCGAGACATCGCAATTTCTTGAAGGAGAAAAGTAGCTGAGTATTTTTTTCAAATCAAATCATTCGATAGTTTCATTTTTTCACTATTATTACGGATTATCCGATTTTATTTTCGCTAGTTTTCGCAATGTTTTTTACATTAAGGGGGATCCCCCGCCCGAATTTTCAATTTCCTAAACCGATGAAATTTTTTCCGAATTTCTGCGCGTCCTCTATTCGGAGGGACAAGGAAGTAATTTTTTTTTGAATTGTCATAGGGACTGGACTGGATTGCAACTTTTGAAGCAGACCATGAAGGTAATACGAACAAAGCAAGCTAAATAAAAGCTTGTAATAAAAACAACAATCCTCAAAATGAAGTAAAGCTATTGCTATTGCAGGTGCTGATAAAAATTATGGAAAATTTGGACGGTCCCCGCGTGGCTTTCATATGGAAAATTCAATTTTCATTATTGAAAAAATCCTAACCTCACTTCGGCATTCCCATACCTTATGCCAGTTTTTTTATGAATACTCCATGATGAAAATTTCCATATTTTCAATGGGCAACATCGAGAAAATAACCTAAAATTCCCATTTTTCGTCACAAGTTTAATCCAACATTTCAACCCTTTGGCCACTTGCAACCCATATGCCAATTGAAAATATGAAAGTTTTCAGCATGAAATGTTCATAAACAAATTGGTATAAGGTATGCGAATACCGAAGTTAGGTTAGGTTTTTTTCAAAAATAAAAATCGAATTTTCCATATAAAAGCCACGCGGGGGCCGCTTAAATTTTCCATCATTTTCATCAGTACTTTTATATCTCCCAGTCCTCTCAAAGGCATCATTTCCCAGTCTATATGTTGTACTCACAATCTTTCTACCCATGAACGTCCTCGCGTCCTATACCCGACGGCACGGAATCTCGCCACGACGAATCCCGACGCACCTCCCCGGAACGTAAAAAAGAATCGCCAAAACGATCCAGACCGCAAGAATATATAAATCATAAAAGTTACGTCGGCAGGTGCTCGCAGGCAGAGGCAAGTAGCGTGCATCGCACGGTGAACCAGATCGAAAGGGAGGGCGCAGGCATCACGGATCACGGTACGTTTGCAGCGCAGTAAAGTATGACCCTCGTTAGGTCTTTGGATGGTCAGTGCACGCTACGCTCGTTTAACTCAACACGTGCCCCCAGATGCCTGGGAGCGATTGGGTTGACGGATTATCTCGTCAGAGAGAGAGAGAGAGTATTTTTGCTGGAAGTTGGTAGACCAAGAGGTCGGCTAGGTAGGCCGTGGACGTATAATTAAACGGTAGTTAAGTATATCATTGTTTAAATAAGGGGGATAGTTAGTCAATGTCTGTGGAATTGGTATTGGAGACAAACGCGAGTGCCATCTAGCGTAATTATTTGCTAACATGAATATGTGACGTTATTTTAGTGCTGTACTGATGCGCCCACTCGAGGGGGTGACCACTCTGGCAATACGTGTACAAATTTGCCCCGCAGTCGACCGCAATCGCTTGATTTTCGGCAGAAATCCCGCAATCACTTAGAAAATCGCTCCAGAAATCCGAAATCACTTTGAAATCCCCAAAATCCTATCGGAAATCCGGAAATCACTGACAAAACTTTCGAAATCATCACCGAAATCCTCTTCGGAAATCGCAGTCGCTAGAGAAATGCGAAATTATAACGCATGCGTAGAAACGAACGATTGATAGATGCTAGGGAAACATATTTTTTAACTTGTTGAATCATGAATCCCTCGAAGGCCCTGATTGTAGTCATTGTCGATCGAGTTTTGAGTTGTCGAAGTGTGAAGTGTCGAAGGGCCAAGGAAGAAATTATAGAAAATATAGATGAAAAGATTCTAGTGAATGAGCAGGACTATACGGACATTGAAAGGGAAATAGAAATATTGAACAAATTCGACAACTTATAGTGACTATAGTGAAGCGAAACAAAAGAATAAAACATGGAGTCAGATTGTTGTTTTCTGACCATAAATGCAAATAAAAAAAAATGGTTGTGAGAAAATCAACTTTATGTTGGCTCCTTTCCCATGAAAAAGGACATTTGTCTTCAGACAGGAATATGCGATGCAAAAATATGAGTACATCGAAAAAAAAAAAAATAAAAGAGAATCTAAATCACGAAGACGAGACGAATACACAAGTTTACAAATAATGATAGAACACTATTATGCTGTATATTACGACACGTGGTATATTGACCGTATTGTGAACATCATCTCAGACAATCAATTCAAAATAAAATTCCTCAAATGGGAACTAGATTCATATATATGGCCCAACTGTGAGGATGTTCAGTTGGTTGAAAAGAAATATATATATTTTGGGCCTGCTAACCTAATCGGAAATGGACCGTTTTGCATTAACCACGAGAAAAAAACAAAAATTGAAAAGATATTCAAAAACAAAAAAACATGTTTGAGCGTGGAATTTTCAAACTAGTCAATGTAAGATAATTTTGGGTTGAATAAAGCAATGTGAATGGAAATTTCCTATACTTTTTTATATCGTCTATTACCATCCACATACAATTGTATGATAAGAATCACAAGGATTGATCGAGTTCTATAATATTCGAGATAATACTTGACGAAAAAAACAAAATTGGTCCCATTGAACAAAATTCATTCGAACTAAAGAAATAAAAGTGTCATATAAGTATGCACGAAAAAATTATTTGTTGAAGCAAGAAAAATAATTGTTGAATATTAACTCTCAATTCAAGCCTCGATTTGAGCGCATGTTCATTGTATCAAATGAATCATTTGTTGGTCTAACTAGGTATACATTTTTTTGTTAATTTTCTCGAGTATATCTTAGTGTCGAATCAATACGGCGAATTTGACAAGCATTCGTGCAATAGGTATTAATTTAATTCGATCAAATTTGATTGTTTCATTCAACCAAATTATTATTTTTTGGATCAATACATAAACTTCGATGAAACCAGAATTTAGTTCTTTTCGATTTCTTTCAATAAATATATTCTCAAAATGATAGGTACATCAAAAACATTTTTACCAAGAACTCCATTACTTTGCTGCAAAATAATATTTCGGTCTCAAGAATACACATGCTGTTCGGATTAAGTGATATTTGATCAAATTAATGAAATAAATTTGACTGAGAATGACTTTGAAATAACAAATCTTTTCATTTTCTCTGATTCAGGCACCAAAACTTCTTTAAAATCTCCCATTTCCAATACGTGTTGCAATTATTTTTTTATTATTTCTAGGAAATCCAAGAAATCTTTGGAAATCACTCGGAATCGTATGCGATTTCCATGGAATCATCGGAAATCTCTCGAAATCTTATATGATTCCCACGAAATCCCCGAAATATTTCGAAGTCACATAAGATTTCCAGGAAATCCTCGGAAATCCCAAATATTTCAAGAAATCATAAGGGATTTCGGCAATACGTGTACGTTTTCTGATGCGCTCACTATTCGCGATCACCACGGAGTGGGCGACATCTACATTTTAAAATTCTAACATAAAACTCCGGGAAAACAAACATTCTGCCATAAGATCTCATGTTAATAAATTGTTGATTATTTCTTTGTTGAACTATATTTGGTTCGATTTTTTTGATATAATGCGGAAAGCATATATTTGGTGTGACGAGTGAATTAAAAAAAACTTGTTCAGTGCCGGAGTGCAAGAATTATTCATCTTCAAATGTGTCCATGCACACCTCTTTCAGAAACTATCTAAAAACATGTGAAATTAAATTAAAAATCGGGAAACCAATTAGTTAAACGTATGAGAAAGATATAATGTTTATTCATAAATGGTGTAAATATATCCAACTATTTTCTAGATACAAAAAAGGTGACATTGATGAAAGGTCAAAAGGTCATTCCATCTAAAAAAATTACAGAAATTAGTTAATCGAAACTTTTTCCACTTAAATACTGAAATGTGTCGTCTAAATGAATTTTTACAACAGGCATTTCTAAGAAGAACTCAAAAGTTGGAAGATAGAAGTGAAAGTTCAATAATTCCACAAATTTCAACACATAGATAAATGACATTTGCTTTGTTTTCCCGGAGGTTAGGAGCGCCACCTGGTGCCAATGGTGATCGCGAATAAGAAATGTGGACATTGAGAGGAACTACAAAAATATTGTAGTAGGTTTCTACACGTAAACAAAACACTAACTTAAAAGGAAAGAAAAAATCTGAAAGTGAAAATTCGCATTTTCATTCAGATAACTGATTTTTTTAATTCTCTCTAGTTTTCATTGAAAAAATCATTAAATAAATTAGATAAGGAGAATGTTACTAAAAAATATCACTCACAGAAATCGTTCATTTCATTGAAGCAAGGTTCGCTTCTCTCGCATTTAATGCCCAATACATTTTGGTCGACGAAAATCTATTTCACTTTGCCAAGCTCTTCAGGAGGATTGATATAGGATTGGAATAAAACAGGCTCTTCAGAAGCATACACATCAGGGATGGATATGAGGGAACTATTTCTTCTGCGGTGACACTTTGAAAATTATTTTTTGACATAGGCCTCTCATGAGCATTGCATTTTGATTTTAGTTCGAAAATATGAATAGAACATTCATAAAATCTGTTGTGGAATCATCTGCGACTAAAAGACAAACTTTAGTCGCTATTATCCATCGTTCAAGATAACCTCTTGGGAGGTATTCATGTTGAAAAGGGGAACATTCTCCATGAAAATTGAAAAAATGTTAGCTTGGCAAAGCGAAATAGATTTTTGTCGTCCAAAATTTCTGTGAGTGATATTTTTTAATAACATTCTCCCTATCTAATTTATTTAATGAA
Organism: Chrysolina haemoptera; assembly: GCA_958298965.1. NCBI lineage: Eukaryota > Metazoa > Arthropoda > Insecta > Coleoptera > Chrysomelidae > Chrysolina > Chrysolina haemoptera. The sequence continues at coordinate 22,162,372 of OY282593.1, forward strand.
TTTTCAATGAAAACTAAAGAAAATTAAAAAATTCAACTAGTTATCTGAATGAAAATGCGAATTTTCACTTTCAGATGTTTTCTTTTCAGTTAGTCCTTTCGCAATATCTAGCAGATGTAAGTAGATGTGATTCAATGTCCAGCATGGCTTAAGCTTAAGAAGTAAGTAGTTGTTTTCTGTTAGATATTACAAATATATAACAATTTTCATGGAGAATGTTCCCAGTTTAAGGCAATTGTCAATTTTAGACCATACACTTCAAGCTTGCGTGGCCAATGCCTTCTAAAGTTAGTTGGAAGTGGAGATATTCATAATATGATTAGATATAAACACTTTTCCACATAGCACATAATTTTGCATACCTACTTCCTTGCTCATTTCCTAGAGACATATTCCAAATTAGCTCCAACAATCTGAATTATTCTTACATACTAAGCGTAGAATTCAACTTTGGCTGTCAGAACAATTGGCCCTAGCGTGAAAGATTGAACACATCAACAACAAAATAAGTATGAATCGTACTTTCAGAAAACATAATAATTACCTACATATTGTAGTGAACTAGAACAGATCAGAATAGATACGTAGATATGGACACAAAAATCAATTCAAAATACATCCGTTTCATGGACATCACTATTTCTCAAGTCTGTCCTCACCTTTTAAAGTATCCAATACGAAGAAACGTCTCTATAATCCATGGAATTTTGGGCACCACACACAAAATCGTATATTATATCATTTAGCACTGCATAAAACCAATCTAAATATTTACACAGCACAAATTTGTTTCCAGAGAAGTTTACGAAAAACGTGACGTTCGACAAGCAACCACACGCTCACTCCAACACGAATCTGAACTGACGGCAGAAATCGGTCTTCGCAACTTTTCATACTCGTGTAATCGAAGGCGGAATGAGACGATCGCGAGCGGAGAAGGACGAAGGGCGAGAACGGAGAAGTCGTGCTGTTAAAGCAGGTACCTAACTGGAGTTTACTGAAGTAGGAAAATCAGCGTCATCTATTTTGGGGCTTATACATAAGTCACTAATTCTGTCACTTTCTAGTTGACCGATTATTTATGATCGTGGTGTGGTTAGGGTTTAGCAGTCTCGACTTTATTTCTTGGGAATGAGCAAGAAATACATACATATTTATGGGTGACTATGATAAAATAATAAATATTTATAGACTGACATAAAATTTATTTAATTCACGATCATGATCATAGGTATTATATTGAGTTTTATCCACATTTATAAAGCATAAAACTGACCCATTATCCACTAGGGGGGAAAAAAGTAACTTCGGCAAATCGTCGGTTAGAGTGAGCCCCCAAATTTTCAAAAAAAAAAAACTAATGAAATTTTTGGCGATCAGTGATTTCGAAGATACGGGGGCCGATCACTGGCTTTTGTAGCACACGTTGAATAAAAATGCCTCCTTCTCTTACTCAGGACAATCTAAATATTGAAATTCACCAGTATTCGATTTTTTTTGTTTCATTGAAAACTGGGTCAAAGTTTGGTGAGTTTTGATCGACTTCTGAATAACTTGAAATTTGGCAGGTGTTCATAATTCCGGTGAGAGTGCAATATAGAATATTTTTGAAGAAAAAACAAAATTGAGGATCCAAGATGACTGACAAAATTTCTTATTATGATGCGGTTTCATTCAAAATTGGTAGATGTTTTTGATGTCGGAGATTATATACAGTGTCATACATAAAGTTCGGTTTTTTATTAACAAATATAATGAAAATTGGACTCCGCAGTTAGTTTGTGCCTGAAAACTTAGTAGAAAGCAGCCTCTTTTGTTTTGTCACGTGCTACTCTAAACCTGTCAAATTTAACATTTTTTTCTAAAATCCTCAAAAAAATTAGTTTTTTTGGAAATTTCGAAAAAGGCTAAATAAAAAAGTTGCTCCAGTTTGATTATTTTTCTGACCGATAATTCAGTTACAAACAAACCCGAAATATCATAATTTTCTGTATCTAACTAAACAATGACCTAACTATTCAAAAGACTCGTTCTAGCGATTTGTACTAAACATGATATAAAAATTTTGTAATTTCAAACAATACAAGACTAATGTAACATCTCGGGTAGGAAATAGTAGATACAATTGATCGAATTGAAATAGAATTTTTCTTTAGTAGGCTTTTGAAATAAATTTTCAGTTTTGTGTACAGATTTCCGTACATTTATAATTCACATATTCCTTTTTTATTAAAAATGCCACAATTGCCACAAAGTCTGTGAATGAAAGGAAAATAATTTGTATAGAACAGGAAGGACGGCAAGATTATTGAAATGAATCAATGTATATATGTTGAGATGTTTTGTTGTGAATTTTGTTACGGTTAGTTTGGTTTAATGTTAAATTAAAAAAACAGTTGGACTTTGCAACAGCAAAGACGAATTTCTGGAGGTCCATTTATTCTTTTTTCTGGTATCAATCCAATGTGGGTATTTTCTGGACAAAATATGACATTGAAGTCTCGTATTCATCAAAATTATGAAATTGGAGTTATATTCCGTTAGATTCGATAGAGCGAAAAATTCGAAAAAGTAAAAAAATTGGAAAAAACCCTAAGTGAGAGTAGGAAGTCCAAATTTGAAGCAAAGGTATAAAATTGGAAACTGAGCAAATTTTTTATTTAACATTTTTTGAAATTTCCAAAAAAAATAGATTTTTTTAGGATTTTTGGAAAAAATGTCAAATTTCACAGGTTTAGAGTAGCACGTGACAAAACAAAAGAGGCTGCTAGTTACTCATTTTTCAAGCACAAACTAACTGCGGAGTCAAATTTTCATTATATTTGTTTATAATAAAACTTCCATATGTGTGATACTGTATTAATTATTTGTTAAAATCAATAAACTCAAAGTTTTCTATGTTCTATATCTATGTGAGGATGCACTTGAACATTAAGGAAAAATTTCCATATATCCTTTGATTTATAGGATAAATTCTTCAAAGCAATAATTTCAAATAATTCAAGAAAATTCATCAAACCTTTCCCAACCCCCACCCCTCTAAAACAGCTTATGGACACAATCAATCTCTCAATTTTCTATTGTAGATATTTACATTTTTAGAGCGTTTGCTTTCAAACATTTTTTTTCTCATAGTATAACCCCTTTTATTACAGATTATATTAAAAAAACCATACCTCATAAAATTCAAATTATTCCTATCATCTGAAACCATATTGAATAGATACATAAAAAAAATTGCATCACATTCAATTAATCCGAATTTGTATGGAAATTACACACTTCAAAAACTCAATTTCGCTGATTAAATTCCAATAAATTTTCGAATGTACTTAATTATGTCCACACCAGACGGTTCAGTCAAATTCATCCACATGATATATAATTGATTAGATTGAATAAATTTATAAAAATTGATTCCCATGATTTGAATAAAATGTAGGTTAATTGTTGAAGAAAGTCACCAGCTTGCATTTTTTATGCCATGATTTATACCACTGGAATTGTGAAGCCTACCAATATGGAATTGGCATTAATTTCAATAAAGCTGATATGTCTTCATTCTTCATGGCATTGATCGGACGGAATGGAGCCTTCTGATACATCAAGCCAGTGGCGCACTCAACACACCTTTTTAGGGAGAGGAACAAGTCGGATGAAAAATAAATAAGCCGGTGTTATTTTCAGATTAGAGTATCCACCAAGTAACACTTTGATCAGAACCACCATTTGACCTCAATGACGGAAATCGTATCACCTTGATGGTCGAGGAGGACTCTATCAGGCTTGTTGGCTTGTATTTGCCTGGGGGTGTGGAACAAGTTATTCCAGCAGATTCGGCACTTCTCTACAACGGAATCAATATCTTCCGGAGCATGAGGCAATATCCTTGCCTCGTCTATACCTGTACCTGAATGTAGGTGGTAGTATAACACTAGTAGAGCTGCGTCATGTTTGTGGATATAGGCTGAAACCGCCTAAGCTTGACAACCAGTGAGTAAATGTAGTACGGTCTCAAGAGCCCTACAACACACTCTACCCTATACCCATCAGGCGATTACAGTAGACCAGGGTGTTGAAGACACCGTCCTGGCAGGATCTAGGTCACCCACTTAACCTGAGGAAGGCAAAGGTAACATTTTTGGATAAGTCAAGATCTTCGATTTCCTTGAAGGAGACCCCATGCATTGGCTTATCCCGAGGGGAAAACTACTCTTTCGTTAGGTCTACATCACAACATTTTCATTAATTCATTATTAATTTTAATTAAATTTATTATTCGAAATGTCGAAAACTCGCCAGAAATTATTTTTGCGTAGAAAAAAACATTTGAAAACTGATTCAGAGCTGACCGACTTGAGAACGGTTAGAGATAGACGAATTCTGCGAACTCCAATCGATTCAGAATGGCCGAATTAGTATATACTGGGAATTTGAACGAAAAAAATCTACGGACAAAAAAGTCGAGTAAGTCATGATAGATAATTTTTTGAACTTCTTTATTTTTCACTTTTCGAATTTCAAATTTTTGTTTCCGAACGTATTTTGATGTGCTGATTCCGAATCTTTGAACGAAAATGTCGAAAACTCATCAGAAATATTTTTGGTGTCAAAAAAAACATTTGAAAACTAATTCAGAGATTACCAACTTGAAAACGGTTAGAGATAGACGAAATCTGCGAATGCCAGTCGATTCTAAATGGCCGAATTAGTATGTATTGTTATTTTCGAGTCAATCAAAAGAAATTAAAGATTACTCGAAAAAGTTGCAAGAGGTTCACCCCTAAAAGTACCAAGTTGTCACATCGACTTGAAATTCGCACTGTGTACGTAAAATTTCATGCTCACTCCAAAAATGTATGATTTTCTATGTTCAGATATAAGATTTAGCCGGAAAAAGGTGTTTAAGATAAAACATTAAATTTTCTGAGATTTTTTATTTTTCATTTTTCGAATTTAAAATTTTTGTCCACGGGCGTATTTTGACGTGCTGATTCCGAATCTTTTAACAATAATGTCGAAAACTCATCAGGAATATTTTTGACGGCGAAAAAACCATCAAAAACTGATTTAGACCTGTTCAACTCGAGAACGGTTGGAGATAGATAAATTCTGCGAACGCCAATCGATTCAGAATGGTCAAATTAATATTTATTGTGAATTTCGAGTCAATCGAAAGAAATTAAAAATTACTCGAAAAAGTTGCAAGGGTTCACCCCTAAAAATCATTAAAAGTACCAAGTTGTCACATCGACTTTAAATTGGCACTGTATACGTAAAATTTCATGCTCATTCCAAAAATGTATGATTTTCTATGCTCAGATATAAGATTTAGCCGGAAAAAGGTGTTTAAGATAAAACATTAAATTTTCTGAGATTTTTTATTTTTCATTTTTCGAATTTAAATTTTTTATCCACGGGCGTATTTTAACGTGCTGATTCCGAATCTTTTAACAATAATGTCGAAAACTCATCAGGAATATTTTTGACGGCGAAAAAACCATCAAAAACTGATTCAGATCTGTCCAACTCGAGAACGGTTAGAGATATACAAATTCTGCGAACGCCAATCGATTCAGAATGGTCGAATTAGTATACACTGAATATTTGAACGGAAAAAATCAACGGACAAAAAAGTCGAATGTACCTATCATCACACATAATTTTTTGAACTTTTTTATTTTCCATATTTCGAAATTCAAAGTTTTCTCTTCGAACGTATTTTGACGTGCTAATTCCGAATCTTTGAACGAAAATGTCGAAAACTCATCAGAAATATTTTTTGTGCCAAAAAAACCATTTGTAAACTGATTCAGAGCCGACCAACTCGGGAACGGTTAGAGATAGACCAATTCTGCGAACGCCAATCGATTCAAAATGGCTGAATTAGTATGTATTGGGTATGTATTTGGGAATTATTTTATGACAAGGTACTAAAATGAACCTTTCTCCTGTTCTCTTTATGCAGCCATCCAATCTCCTTCAATTTATTTTATACTCGTTGTCGCCTACTTACACCAAAAATCATACGTGGGCATGAGTTTCGAACTTTCTGGATCTTATTTTTATACATGTCATAGGAGTTAAATAATGTCTATACAACGTATCCGCGTAATTGAATGGTAATTATCTTTCAATGCCCCCTAAAACTTTTTCATTATTTTTCATTAGAGATAATTACTTCACTGATTTCATCAGGTGTACAAAAAATGACTAGTTGTTTCCCCCTTGGCTTATCCTTATGAAGCTGCATGAGGACCTTAGTCTCCGCAGCTTTAATGTGAGCTTTTTGCTGAACGGACTCCAATTCAGTGACATAGTTTGGATTAACCCAATTCAGACAACTTTCTATTGAATGCCATGCCATGATGAAACCACAATAACGCGTTTTAATGAAAGGGACCTCCGGAACAGGTCTGCCAACACTAAAATGTAATTAAAATATATTTCCACAAAAGCCATTTCAGGTAACATTCGTTTCAGTTTCTAATAATAATCTTATCATTCGGTGAAATTCTCAGAGATTTTAAGGGATATGGAGGTCTAAGCCCTAAACCCGCAGTAATTATGAAAATGCAAATGTCTTGTTCAACGGAATTATGACTTCTCGAGTTGGTCTCTGGTATTAACTACTTAAGGAATTTATAGTACGAATAATGCGATATTTCAGCGGTACAGGAATTATTTCAGACATTAAACTGGTTCAAGAGGCAACTTGGCTACCAAGGTTGTACTATCAGGTTTCGAGAGATTCCGTTATTCAATCAAGGAAAAAAAAATTAATAGAATTTGATGAAGTACTATGAGGTGAAATTTTTACTGTTATTGAACAATGTCTGCAACCACTTTCACAAGACGAGTGGTAATCATAAATCCAAATAGCTATATAACACGACCATCTAATAACTTTCAATCATTCAATGGCACTGATAAAGAAGATTATTCAATAATTGTTTCTTTTCATAATGGCCTGAAATATATTTTTTCTTCAAGTGACATTAAAAGCGGCCTTTTAATGACACTTGGCAGGCTTAGAAGTTGTACTTTTAATGCCTAGGCAGAAAAAGTCCACTTTTACTGCCTAGGCAGAAAAGTTCGTTGCTAGGCAACCTTCCAAGTAATAATTTAAATCAAACTGGTTATCAAAATTGACAATGACATTAAGAAAACTCAAAATTATGCTGATGATAATAAACTGGTTTTATTGCATTAAAACTACAAACTACAACACGAAATTTTTATTCATTAGATATATTTATGGTGAATTGTGAACAATTATTTAATACAATTGAACTCTGTCCACTTCCCTCCTTTCCAATAAAATTAACAACTTTAGTATCAACACTTAATACTCCGGAAACTCCAGAAAATATTTTATTGCCGATGTTCGACTTATTGGCTAGCGAGTCCTCAATATAGCCCTCCGCGACAGCGGAAGACTTCCATCCTCCATGTTGCTTCAACATTGTTATGTCCCCACCAGAATGCACCAGCAACGTGGCCGAAGTTCTGCGAAAGCAGTGCCCGGTATACTCTTTCGCATGGGATAGTCCCAGAAAAGTAGCAATTTCTTCTTGGATTTTACCGAATTTGTGAATGCCAATGAATTGATGATGTGCTTTACCGTTCGCATACTTATAGAAGACACGCCGATTATTTAAATTCGAGGGTCTGGAGGCTGCATATTTTCTGTAAACGCTTAAATATTCCGTTACTACAAAAGATCTTGATCTTTCAGTTACCTTTGATGAAATAATTTAGTTATTTGGATATTGATAATGAAACGGAATTTAAATATGAAAAAGTCGATTTTGCGTGGAATTGGAACAAATTTGAAGAAAAAATTATGTTTCACATGGCAGAAAAGCAGATTTAATGCCTAGTAAAACGAATAACTATTAAAATTTGATCCAACATACCATTATTTTGATAATGCCCAAGTTTGAAGAAGTAATAATAGTTCATAAATACGTTTCTTGTAACGAAACAAAACTGATGTTGTTGCCAATTTCAAAATTTCCTCCTGGCTCGTGTAAGTACATAATGACATAATTGTGCTGATATTTATGTACTGACGATAATAACCCAAGACAAACAAGTAATTATGAAAATTCAAACGTGTATTACGCTAGTAATTTCATGCCTCGGCGATTTAGGTAATTAACCAATTTATTCAATCAGTCTTGAGAAGCTCAACAAGGCTATCAGTTCCACTTTACGTGTGTTTCATAAGCTCATCCATGATATTATTACCGTTATTATGACAACGTTGGCGATGATATTCGATGGAATTTTCTTCGAGATGAAGTAAAGTTACGAAGTCTTAACTGATTTAATTTCTATCTAGCAAGCAGGCGTTATCGATTAAGCTTATAACTTCATTTAAAGTGAAAATTATCAAGTCGTTATCGAGAAAATTGCATCAAAATTGGGAGCAGCTTTGTTGAAGAACAAAACTTGGAGATAATAGCCCTCACATGTTTTTCCCAAAATTTCAACATTTACTTGATATCACAAACCGAATTTTCTGTGGCCCAACATATTGAGCAATCGATACTAAACTCTGATACAGTAGAGAAAAAACAAAAGAAAGAGTACATTTTTAGACTGAAGATAATTACAGCGTCTTAAGGAAAACTAAGCTGTCTTTTATATCATTATCATAACATTCAGGTGTACAAGAAAGTAAGAATTTGAAAAGGTAAATATAGAATATTGTACAATGAGCATGAAATTAAATGAAATGCATTTACCTACGAGTGGGAAATTGGTCATTTCATGCAAATTGTACGCTATATTTTTTCTACGACCATCTGAATCATAAACAAATCTGTAATATTTTTAATAACACTTTTTATGATAAACTTTCCGGCCGTCATGATTCCCATAGTATATACAACCCAAAAAAGGAATTGAAGATCCAAATATTGAAAATTATAATAAAAATCGAACACTAATCGATTTCATAAAAAAAAAATGTAGTTCATTTGGGATTTGAACCCTCACCCCCACTAATAAATCGTGACTTTTCCTTCCCTAATAATATGATGAAATTAACTGCTATATATAGAAACTGCCTGCCAACTTTTCGAAAATATAGAATTCGATTATCATCAATTACTACTCATTTTCGATTACTTATTATTTTAAACTAATTTTGTAAATACTGATTAGAATTTTAATAAACTTGATTCGATCTTATATTATTTATGATTATAAAAATGACAGTCTAGTTCATAAAAGTCGGGGAAAGGAAATAGCCTGTATTGAAATGATCATTACAGTACAGTTTGCGAAGATGTAGAAATGAAAAAGTGTTTTACAATCGGCCTACTTCTTTGATCGAAAAAGCGCATAAAATGGGCATATTTCCATACGGTCGTAGAAAAAGAGCTGTTTCGCAGCCAATATTAATTTCCAGATTTCGTTTAAGTGGACATTTTCATGCACAAATTATACCAAAGATGCCTCTGAAACTGCTCGGATCCAGATTGTTATGAACCACTCCATCTTAATTAAAGTTTCTAATTGCCGTTTAAAATTGAGTGATGCGCTTTCAGGTTTTTCACGACCACTTGAACATGGCTACAAGACATTCTAGCGACGAAATTGACGTGAAGGGTTTTATGTCGGCCATAAAGAAAACTGAGTTGTCGGACACGTCCGGAAAGCGGAAAACGACTCGATGTTATTCGATTGTATTAATTGAGTTGTTGCAGGATTCTTTATTTGGCCAACAGAATCGAAAACTTCATGTTCCTGAAACATCCTAAACTTTTTGAGGAGAATAGAATTAGAAGCCTACGGAAGAAGAAGGAAGACAGTAGATATTTTAAGTTGCTGTGTACGTACATACAGGGTGGCAATTTGTATGGCAAATTCGATATATGTCTAATTTCGAAAAGGTGAAGAAGATTCTCAGTGAAAGTCATGGGGTTGATAGTTATTAGAAGAAAAGCAAAATATCCAACAGATACTGAAGAGAACTCAAAACCACAAATGAATAGATTCGAATTACGCTAATATTGTACTTTGGGACAATATACCATGGTCAACTGTAAATATAGCGACTGGTAAACCTACAGCCACTGTAGAAAATAGGCAAAAACACACCACACACAGCCTCAGTTAACAGCTCATTACGCACGGTAAACAAATCACACAGTTTTTGTAAACAAAACGCACACTTTTCGTAAACAAAGCGCACAGGTTTCGTAAACAAAACGCACAGTTTTCGTAAACAAAACGCACAGTTTTCGTAAACAAAACGCACAGTTTTCGTAAACAAAACGCACAGGTTTCGTAAATAAAACGCACAGTTTTCGTAAACAAAACGCACAGTTTTCGTAAACAAAACGCACAGTTTTCGTAAACAAAACGCACAGTTTTCGTAAACAAAACGCACAGTTTTCGTAAACAGTACGAACAGTTTGATATCTCAATCGCTTTGGACGGCTCAATCGCTTTGGAAGAAATTTTGTATGTAGATGGGGTTTTGTTTTTTCAGTTTATCTATATAGGCGTCTTTCTTGGAAAAACACGATTGTACAGATAATAATAATAATAATGATAATTTTTGATTTCGAAAACTGCTTCAACGATTTGGATGAAATTTTGTATTTAGATAAGGTATTGCTACTTAAGTAAGTATAAGCGCTTTCATGAAAAAATGTGATTTTACTCATAATGATAATGATTTGGATTTTTTAAATAGATAAAGTTTTGCGTTTTAAGTTCATCTATATAGGCGTCTTTTTAGAAAAAGGCAATTTTCCAAAAAATAATGTGAATTTATTATATTTACAACTAATGATGTGAATTTTTGGATCTCGAAAACGAAAACTTTTTGAATCATATTTATTATTCAGGTAAGGTATTGCTACTTGAGTACATCTATATGGGCGCCTTTTCTGAGAAAAACGTCAACTTATAATAATAATAATAATATGAATTTTTGCATCTCGGAAACAGATTTGACAATTCAGAACAAATTTTGTATTTGGATGAAGTTATATCATGTATGATCCTCAAAGTTGTGAAACCCATATTGTTTAAAAAATCTATTGATGCAATAAAATACAGAGTATCCCATTTGAAGAAATGAAGTACACTGCCATATCTCCAGACTTTTTTGGCACGCTCTATATGGCCGTAGGTAAAGTATAGTACGTAATGCGTGTTTTAAAGCAATTGAGCACTCATGGAATTATTATGCTTTTTACAACACTTATTACGTAATATACTATTTTCTACAACCACATGGAAATATGCCCATTTTATGCTCTTTATCGATCAAGGAAGTAGGCCAATTGTAAACACTTTTCCATTTTTCCATCGCAAGCTGTACTGTAATGATCATTTCAGTACAGGATATTTCATTTCCCACGACTTTCATGAACTACTAGACTGTGATTTTTATGATCATCAGTATTTACAAAATCCGTTTAAAAAAATAAGTAATGAGGATGATATGACATTGACAACGCTAAAATCAATATAAAGATTGATGACAATCGAATTCTATATTTTCGATAGTTGGCAATAGTTCTATAGCAGTTAATCTCATCATATTATTATGTAGGCTCGTAGGTAGCCGCGATTGATAAGTGAAGGATCAGTCAGGATAGTGGGGGTGGAGGGTTCGAATCCCATATAAACCACTTTTTTTTTCTTCTATGAAATCGATTAGTGTTAGATTTTTATTATTATTTTGAATATTTGTATCTTCCATTCCCTTTTTAGGTTGAATGTATTATGGGAATCATGACGGCAGGAAAGTTTATGATAAAAAGTGTTATTAAAAATATTACAGATTGGTTTATGATTCAGATGTTCGTAGAAAAAGTATAGTGTACAATTTGCATGAAATGATTTCATGTTCATTGTACAATATACTATTTTCTATTCTTGTAAAATCATCATTGCATTACTACCATTCTTTGAATCTTGGGTAGTGTTCCTAAAGAAGCACAATTTGAAATAACAATTTTTCTTCGAAAGAATCACCATCAATTCGAGTACGTTACTACAATTTCAAAACTAGAAATAAAAATTGTCTCCCAAGAGCTTTTTCAGAAAAGCAACGAACTGAAAAAATACGATAACTCACACTTCGCTGTTAATATAAGCTAATCCAACAAAAAAGATATAGTGAAAGTGAATTTATATGATCCCACATGATTTATTTGTGTATTCCGAAAACGACTTCATTTATTAAGACATAAAATCGTTCATCGGTTATACACATCAAATGAATACCACTTAATCTTTCCAAGTATTTTCAAGGCACAACATATTTCAAACATTTCGAATAGCCCCAGGTTTATTCAAGAAGTGGATATCAGTCTTCGACTGCATATGTCTGAAACCAATTACTTTTTTTGACTATAAAACTTGTCTATCACTTGCTGAATGAGTTTCAGAAGAATACTATTAGTTCTGTCAATTTTTCCGTTCGCCTTCTGAAAGCAAGCAGTGCAGAATTACTGCTCCATCCGAACATAAGATATTTCTCGCTATCATACAGAGTGTGAAAGAAATGTTGAGCAAAGCACCTCCATGAATTATATCACAGGTACATGATATAGTATCTTTGCCAGAAATAATTCGCAACGAATAGAAACTAGAGAACAAGCGGAGAGAGAAACGACAGAATCCTAGGAACACCTAGTTTTCCATAATGTTCTGATCTATAAGGTATTATTTTCAGTATATTCAGAATGGCAAAGTCATACTCAATTCGAGGAATGATGTATTCAGGTGTTCTCTTGTTACAAACCATCCTATTAAGGAGGTATAATAACAACATTTTATAATATTAGATATATTTGGTTTCAGACACTTTGAAATACATTTATGTGAAACAAATTCTACACATACATTGAATGAGAACAAGAATATCTTTGCCTAATTCATTAGAATAACCATTGATTTCCATATTTTTTGGTAGCATCAGATAATTTGTTTTTTGTTCGCCATCTCTCGAAGACATGCTACTGAATGAACCACCTATATTTTGACTCTTCACCTAGGTACGATCTCTTCAATTTCTGTGGTTCCATTTCGTATTCGAATGTACTAAATTCGAAATTTGAGAAAACACTTTCATTGTTTGCTTTCTAGACCTGATATCTGAAAATGATCCCGATACTTCAACCGAAGAAGATGAAAGAGAAATTGATGATTATGTTTCTTGTAAATCGGAAGTTGGTGAATTTATTGGTGTAACTCTGATGTTGGTGAGCTGATTATATTAATTTTCGAAGGATTTTCTGTTAGGAAATATTACTGAAGAAAGTAGTATTACTGATTATGTAGAAGAACCAGAACCGATGGATGAGTCTGCTGATTGTAGTCTGAAGATGGTTAGTTGATGAATGCTATACTCTCTATAACATAAAATAGTTATTTTTGTATCTAGTGCGCGAAATGCTACTTTGGTGATCGAGAACTGATTTTTTTTAACGAGGCGCAGCCGAGTTAAAAAAAATAGTCGAGATTACCAAAGTATTTCGCGCATGAGATGCAAACAAAATTTTTTCTACAAACGTCAAAAATATTGTTCTAAAATAAATAATAACTATGAAAAATAGTATTGAACTGGCTTAAATAATTTTTCCAAATCAAGTAATTACTGTAGGGTTTCTATGCATCTTGACTGTAACTATGGAAATAAAATGGCATTTGTTGACAATTATTTCAAAGTGACAGTTCTCGATAATTATTTTTTGACTTTTTATTCGCGTCAATTTCGTGCGTGATATTTATTATTGTAAAAGAATGGAAATTTCGAGCGACGATGAACTAAGCAGTACCCCACCTAACTTGATCGATGCGGCCAATTCCGTTATTTCCAACCTTTTACCGGAGAAATCGAGGCGCCAGTATGAAAATGCATATCAGCAATTTAAAGAGTGGTGTGAAGCAAATAAAGCCAGAAAAATATCCGAAAATGTGCTGTTGGCATATTTTGCACAGAAGTCTAAGAAGCTGAAGTCTTCCACGTTATGGGCAATGTATTCTATGTTGAAGGCAACACTCAATGTTAAAGAAAACGTGGATTTTAAGAAATTTACCAAGTTGGTTCCATATTTGAAAAAATTGTCAGTTGCAAACCATCCTAAGAAATCTAAGGTATTGACTAGAGAGGAAGTTGATCAATTCATAAGAGAGGCAGATGATGAAACCTATTTGTTGGTTAAGGTAGATTTTTGATGATTGTTTTATATGTTTTTTGAATTACTGATTTCCTTTTAGGTCGTTTTAATACTGGGTATTTCGGGTGCTTGCCGCCGTGACGAACTCACTAAAATGACGGTCGATGACATAGAAGATAAAAATTCCATTTTGATTGTTAAAGTACCCGATACAAAAACGAATATACAACGAATTTTTACAGTTTCAAATTTATATTATACTGACTTTTACCGAAAATATGCGGCTCTTCGTCCAAGTTATGCTACCAGTCGCCGATTGTTTTTGAAGTATCAAAATAAGAGATGTTTTAACCAAGTTGTTGGAATAAATAGTATTGGAAAGATGCCTAGCTTAATAGCAAAACACCTAAAATTACCAAATCCTGATGCCTACACTGGTCATTGTTTTCGGAGAACATCAGCCACACTCCTTGCTAATACGGGGGCCGATATATGTGTTTTGAAGCGACATGGAGGATGGAAATCTTCGACTGTGGCCGAAGGATACGTGGAGGATTCTATCAATAACAAAATTCAAATATCAAATAAAATTTTAGACTGTGAAATTTCAAGATCAAGTGCTGTCACCTCTACGGCAGTTGCTTGCAAGTCAAAAATGGATAGTCTTCCAACCCCCGAAACTACGATATCACGAGCTGAATCTGAGTTATCTGGTTTAGGAATAAATATTGGTTCGTGCACTGGCTGCACCATTAATGTTAACATTGTAAATAACAAATAAAATTAGGTAGTGTAAAATTTTCTCACAATTTGAAAACCTTAATTATTGTTCTACATTAATAAATAAACGATTTCTTGTTTTTTGCTTGATTGAGGACCATATATATAGGTTAGAATTTGAAAATCCCATATAGTTTACATGCAGTGTGCGAAATATATTTCGCACATTACTTCGCGCACGGTGTCATGGTAACGAAGGAAAATGAAAAAAAGTGCCACTTCGCATACTGTTGTCAATGTGCGAACCTTGTCATTTTTTGACGTTTGTAGAAAAAAGACATTTTTTCCCAGATTCGTATGTTATTGAAACTGATGAACCTTGTCCTAGACTTGAAAGAAATTATGCAGAAGTTTTGTAATTTGGAGTACAAGTTGAAGGGGTGTATTCTTTTCAAAGAACACCACCGAAGCAAACAGATATCCGTTTATGTTTAGGAAGGCCAATTAATGTCATATGGAGATCTACAATGAATCCAATAGTAGTTTAAAACTGTAGGTACCAGTCGAATGCTAAATGTAATCGCTCTACGCAGATTCCTGAGTATTTTGCGTTTTAGGTTCGGTCGATTCGAACCAAATTTCTGTCTGGAATCAATGCGGCGCTAAATGCATATCTACAACGAGTTAGAGCCGGTGGAATACGCTATACAAAAACGAGGTTTATCTGATATGCTTATATTTAACTTTCGGATTTAGATATCCCCAATTCCAAAATAACTAAACTAATAAACAATACATTGTTGGAGTTGACATAATTATAATTGACATAAATCAGTGTTTCCAACATTTAAAAACAAAATGTATTACCAACTTGACAGCAAAAAAACGATCACCCATAGCCTGTGGAATATTGTCAATTCATATCCTGCATCGAAACACTAACTGAATATGCTATACACAAAAAATTCAACTCAAGCTTAGGAACCAACTCTTCGATATGGATAAGTAAATCATTCCCACCTTCAAAATATTAGTTTTTCGAGAAAGATACATCGAAACCATAACGATTTTCGAAAAATTCCAGCAGATAGTCTTGTCATAAGCCTCACTGATAAAATTGTAATAAATTTCAGAAATGAGATGAAAAAATGGAGAAAGCACCATATTTCTCCAAAGAGATAAGTTAGACCTGTTTATTTCGACAGTCACTAAACACTAAGGCCATTATTTTTATCTTTATACTTTTGTGTTAAAAGCAACAAATGACCTTTTTTCGGTGCCGAAATAAGTCTCCTGATGATTGATAGTAAATTTTTCAGGACTCATAACGGTAAACTGTTGGATGGAGGCGAGGGGAAAATTACTCTTTCATTAGGTGTACATCATAACATTTTCATTAATTCATTATTAATTTTAAATAAAATTATTCGAAATGTCGAAAACTCGCCAGAAATTATTTTTGCAAAAAAACATTTGAAAACTGATTCAGAGCTGACCAACTTGGGAACGGTTAGAGATAGACGAATTCTGCAAAAGCCAATTGATTTAGAATGGCCGAATTAGTATATACTGAGAATAAGAACGAAAAAAATCTACGGACAAAAAAGTCGAGTAAGTCACGAGAAATAATCTTTTGAACTTCTTTATTTTTCACTTTTCGAATTTCAAATTTTTGTCCCCGAACGTATTTTGACGTGCTGATTCCGAATCTTTTAACAATAATGTCGAAAACTCATCAGAAATATTTTTGACGGCCAAAAAAACCATCAAAGAACTGATTTAGAGCTGACCAACTCGAGAACGGTTAGAGATAGACAAATTCTGCGAACGCCAGTCGATTCAAAATGGCCGAATTAGTATGTATTGTGAATTTCGAGTCAATTGAAAGAAATTAAAAATTACTCGAAAAAGTTGCAAAATCATTAAAAGTACCAAGTTGTCACATCGACTTGAAATTCGCACTGTTTACGTAAAATTTTATGCTCATTCCAAAAATGTATGATATTCTATGCTCAGATATAAGATTTAGCCGGAAAAAGGTGTTTAAGATAAAACATTAAATTTTCTGAGATTTTTTATTTTTCATTTTTCGAATTTAAAATGTTTGTCCTCGGACGTATTTTGACGTGCTGATTCCGAATCTTTTAACAATAATGTCGAAAACTCATCAGAAATATTTTTGACGGCAAAAAACCATCAAAAAACTGATTTAGAGCTGACCAACTCGAGAACGGTTAGAGATAGACAAAATCTGCGAACGCCTGTCGATTCAAAATGGCCGAATTAGTATGTATTGTTATTTTCGAGTCAATCAAAAAAAATTAAAAATTACTCGAAAAAGTTGCAAGGGGTTCACCCCTAAAAATCATCAAAAATACCAAGTCGTCACATCGACTTGAAATTCGCACTGTATACGTAAAATGTTATGCTCATTCCAAAAATGTATGATTTTCTATGCTCAGATATAAGATTTAGCCGGAAAAAAGTGTTTAAGATAAAACATTAAATTTTCTGAAATTTTTTATTTTTCATTTTTCGAATTTAAAATTTTGGTCCTCGGACGTATTTTGACGTGCTGATTCCGAATCTTTCAACAATAATGTCGAAAACTCATCAGAAATATTTTTGCCGGCAAAAAAACATCAAAAAACTGATTTAGAGCTGACCAACTCGAGAACGGTTAGAGATAGACAAATTCTGCGAATGCCAATCGATTCAGAATGGCTGAATTAGTATGTAATGTAAATTTCAAGTCAATCGAAAGAAATTAAAAATTACTCGAAAAAGTTGCAAGGGGCCAAAAAAACCATTTGAAAACTGATTCAGAGCTGACCAACTCGAGAACGGTTAGAGATAGACCAATTCTGCGGACGCTAATCGATTCAAAATGGCTGAATTAGTATTATTGGGTATGTATTTGGGAATTATTTTATGACAAGGTACTAAAATGAACCTTTCTCCTGTTCTCCTTATGTAACCATCCAATCTCCTTCAATTTATTTGATACTCGTTGTCGCCTATACACCAAAAATCGTGGGCATGAGCTTCGAACTTTCTGGATCTTATTTTTATACATAAAAGTTAAATTATGTCCATACAACGTATCCGCGTAATTGAATGGTAATTATATTTCATTGCCCCCTAAAACTTTTTCATTATTTTTCATTAGAGATAATTTCTTCACTGCTTTTATTAGGTGTACAAAAAATGACTAGTTGTTTCCCCCTCGGATGGAGGTTTCGATTATTTGAAAATTTCAAATATCAATTCAAAACAAGAACCAGAAGTTGGAAGTGATAATTATTCATCAAATTGCTAGTACCGTTACTTTCGAAACATAAAAATTCAGTCATTTGAGCATTTACAACTCTAAAATTTGATTTATGACGCGACGCGCGATTCAACAATAAATATATCTCAAATCGATTATGGAGATTCTATTCATAAACTAGATCTATAAATAACGAACATAAATGTGAAATTCAAATAGCTCAGAATTCATGTTACGTTTTATGGCCAAACTTTCAAGAAACTGCTCTTACATGACATCTTATAGCTTAACATTTTTTTGAACTTTAATCGAACTCTTTAATATGCAGTGAAGGCGATTAAAGGGGAGACCTCGAATGGGGAATAAGAAGAAATGTACGAAAACGTCTGAGGCCACAGTTTTTTTTTCAATTTTTCCGACTTCAAACACGGATTTTCCGACTTTGAATTCGGAATTTTATTTTTCCGACTTTAAAGTCCTACATAAAAAATGAAGTATGTGAAAAATGGTCGCATATAGTCCAAAAAGGGTATGGGTTGCTGCTTCAGTATAATAATTCCATATTTACTAAATTATTCATGATTTTCGGATCATCCGCAAACATCTCCGTGAAGTGTGACAAAACACATTTTAGGTACTGAAATACTCGCATACTTATTATATTTGTATGAAACGGTAGGAGTCTTCAGAAACGATATGAACTTTTCCATTTCTTTCAGAGTTATGACCAATCAAATATTCGGCTCCGCCAGAACTTTCAGCGTCGGGTAAAGGGTGAACCTGAAATTTGATGTCGGCGTTCAATCACGTTTTCTGAGAAAACGAGCGCAATTCGTCAGAAATTACTAGGAATAATTTTTGTGGAGAATTGAATATTTTTTCACCCTGTTGAGTTGGTTTTCCGATAAATCATATACTTTCGAAGATTACAGCAAAAATCCATTTGCAATTTTGATAAACAGTTTTTTTTTTCGTGTTTATCATGGTTCCAACTACTAGCATACCAAGTTTGGTAGTACTGGATTAAGAATTAATAAAGTGATTTGATTTTGATTTGATTTACTGTTTAAAAATGTTGCGAATAATAAGGACGATATTCTTATTATCATGAACTCGGACCAGCGCAGTCTAGTAGACATCGTAAACAAGCGAACGTTTTCTCGATGTTCACATGTGTTAGAACGTCGCCATAAATCTCCCAGCGAATGTATGTCCGTCCGTCTGCGCGCAGTGATGTATTTCAGAAGTAAATGTCGCACTTGTCAGTGACTTTTATGATTATTGAATGGTGTTGCCATTCCAATCTGTTTATGTTATTGTAATTAAACATGTCCAGCCTCGCTGCTATTCTCGGAACTGTTTTTGTTCGGGATCTGGCACGACGGCATTCAATAAACCAAACGAGGTTCTTGATTTCATATCGGGATAATAATAATATGGCCGCGGATATTTATTGCTTATCTGTTTTTCGTATGTGGAGCACTTTGCCCTGTATCGCTTTACTAATAATTGATGATGTTTTTAGCGATAATAATAACGGCACATCAGTTTTTCGAGAAAAATGTCTGTATTGAAATTGAGGAATATAACATGTTCACACGGATTATATTTCATTGTGCGATTAAGTGAAAGCCTTTTATTCATTGGCACCAATCTATTATCCCGAAAAAAGACCAATAAATGTCATTGAAGACTCGGTCTAAACTAAAATGATGTAATTTGAAAAAAATTATATTTTAAAGATTTTCTTTCTATAAGACTTGTATACTATATTATTCATTGATAATCCAGTATGATTGGGTTTTGAGACGAGGATCGATTGTAGCACCACTAAACTTGGTATGCTAGTAGTTGGAACCATGATAAACACGAAAAAAAATTGTTTGTCAAAATTCCATTTTTGAATGAAGTTATAAGTTTCTTCGAGGTTAACAGTTAATAACCTATATTTTAGCCAGTTCTTTATCAAATCAAAATCAAATTCCACAATGTTCTTCAGTTCTTGCCAGGTATCTGCTTCGTAAAATATGGCTGTGTCGTCTGCAAATCTTAAGATTTTTTCCTTACTCTCTATACGGAAAATAATCCGTTAACGTATATTTTAAATAATAGGGGCCCCAAAACAGTACCTTGGGGTACTCCAGTTTCAAGCGGAAAGAAGTTGCTTACTACATTGCCCACTCTCACACACTGAAATCGTCTACTGACATAACTTTTGAATAAATTTTGAGGACTGCCTCTAATTCCGATCTCTTCCATGGCTTTTAAGAGCAATTCATGATCGACCGTATCGCAAGCTTTCGATAGGTCGATAAAAACGCATAAACTTGGCTTGTTCTCATTTAGAGCTGATGAAACTTCATTTGTGAGAGCTAGTATCGCATTTCGAGTTGAGATATTTTCTCTAAATCCGAACTGTCTGCCCGAAATCAAGTTATATTTTGTTAAATATGCTGTTAATATTTTCTTCAGAATCTTCTCAAGATGGGTTATGAGTGATATGGGTCTTTAATTGGTAATTTTCTTAGCATCTCCTTGTTTGAATACATAGATAGGTACCACAATAGTTTCTTTGAAAACTTCTGGCCAAGTTCATGAGTTGAATACATGTGCTAAGGGCTTTTGGATGTATGCGGAGATAAGTAAATTTTAGCAATTCAGCATTGATATTTGATATCATCGATTCCAGTAGATTTTTTAAGTTTCACGTCTCTGATTGCTTCTTCAATTTCGGATTCGCCAGTTGGGAAAAGTACAAACGAGTTCAGGACTGTTGTTTCATGGGGTATGAAATTAGTATTTCTAATTATTATACTAGCCATTTGTTTTCCTGTTCTGATATATGTAGAATTGAATTGATTTACTCCCATAAAAAATTAAAAAATCTATAGAGTCTAAGTGAAAAACAATATAGGAATGTAGACTTTCACGGCTGGCGTCAATGTTTTGGCTGGTTTCCTGGTTTTGCCGTGGTCTTTTTTGGTTTAAATCTCCAAACGTTTCAACTGCAGCTGCGACAGGCATCTTCAGTACTCTTCTTGACGTATCAACTGAAACTGAAGCTCTCGTCTCTGGCATGTCATTTATAGTGCTGATTTTGCGCGCACTTTCTGTAATGGTGGGTTCGCGCGTACTTTCCGCGCGATTCGGGTGACATGGTTTCGTTTTGGCGCCTTTTAAAGCTGTGTGCCAGATCTTTGGAAGATATGTTCTCTCTTCTTTTCTGTTGAAGTTCTCTTGATGTTTGTGTATTTCTATCGCTTCTAAATACATTCTTGTTGAGTAATGATTCGACGTTGCTAGTCTCTCGGTGTTTTCGAAAAGGATCTTGTGTTCTCAATGCAATGCAATGCATGTTCAGCGACTGCGGACTTCTCGGTCTGTCCCAATCGACAACTCCGCTTGTGCTCGACTAGGCGGGTACCAATGCTCCTTGTCGTCTGACCGATATAAACTTTACCACAGTTACATGGAATCCTGTAAACTCCCGCTGATTTGAGTGGATCTCTGCTGTCTTTGAAGACGATGTTGATTTTCTCCTTCTTTAGGATTTTCCCAATTCGGTTAGTAATACCTTCAATGTATGGCAAGCAGACTGTGCCTTGAGGTTGCTCCTCACTGGTGTTCCGTTTCTCCCTTGGACGCATAGCACGGGTTATATCTTTCCTATCGTAGCCGTTTGCTTGTAACACAGTTTCTTTTCTGTTTCGGATGATGGTTAGATCCATTATATAGGTATCGATCTGTGTGTGTTTTCTTCCTGTACACCTTATGGCCTAGTTGATTACCTTCTTTGATGACTAATACATCAAGAAATGGGATTTTGAGGTTTTCTTCTAATTCCATGGTAAACAATAACTCCCTAATTTGCCGGATAGTCTCTATCATATCAAACAGCAACAGTTACATCAAACAATTTACTCAAAAGCCCGCATGACCGTTCGAAAGTCTCGGCGATTAATATTCCACCCCGCACCTGTGAAAATAATCATTTCTATTAAATTCCTTCCCTGAATAAAAATAAAGAGGGCTCGGCCCGACAGGTAGAAGTAAATCATCGAGAGATCCTCGAGATCCGATAACAATGGGTGAAACGTCAATCTTCTCCGCAGCGACAGTCAAAACAGTCCCGCAGACCCACGTACTGCCTTACCGGCCATATTTCATAATACTTTTATCTGATGGTCGTCTCAAGTGTCCTCTTCGTTATTTTTATTTATTTTTTCGTTCCGATGTTGCTATCTCTTTCGACGATCGTAATCTCGACACGTTTCTTAGCCGAGCAACACTTCGAATGGTGGATTAGGTGGGTTTTTCGAATTGAAATGAATCATATATTTTGAAAACAATGAGTTGGGATATGTCGTTCGGTCTTTCATTCGATTGAGGACGTCAGATTGTCAGTGATTGATCGTATGATTTTTTAATGGACGCAAAAGTTGTAAATGCTGAAACAGTGTTCCTCAGGGTTCCATTCTGGGGCCCCTTCTTTTTGTAATCTATACATCTCAGCTTTCGGAATGCCTGCTCTATACAAATATTCATAGTTACGCTGATGACACCCAAATTTATAAACATTTTGATGAAGAATCTGTCATTTCAGCTTGCCAACTACACACGTCACATATTCTTAAACGAGGATATTGCAATTTTGAATCACTTTACTCTAATAGAGATGTGCTGAACATAAAATCCAAAAAACGGTTATGTGATGCACGCAAATTTTGCTGGTGTCTATGGACCGAATTTATTACGTTCTGACAAACACAGGCTACAAGTTTTATTCGATTCATAACTGGTACAAACAGACGCCATTACATTTCCCACCACATGGAAACTCGCAGAAATTTTCACGCTTGTACGTTATTTCATAAGATAGTCACGACTATATATGAAACCCAGTTATCTTCATGAAAAAATTAACTACAGAACGGATGTATACAATTTAAATTTGAGATTTAAGCACCTCCTCACACCGCCCATTCACAAAACATCTCTTTTTCGCGGATCCTTCTCATTCAATATTGGGAATTCAACATAAGGGATACTCCCTCTGGTGTCAAGTTTTGACACTATAGATAAGTACATTGAAATTATTGTTTTCGTCAAAATTCCCAAGATTTTGGCTATTGTTTATGTGCATTTTGTTGAACCTGTGATGATTATTGATAGGTGATGAATTTCTGATACATATTAATGGTGAATATTCTGTTCTTCTGTTGACATAATGTACTCGAGAGTAGTTCAATTTTTGCCCCTTTGGCGCTGGCATCTAATGTTGAATCCTCAATAGCTTGGCTGTACAATAGGATACCGACTTCACTAAAATCTCGTTCCGTCAATGGATTTAAAGGGGAACTGAAACAACTTCTGCTTGATAATAAACTACCCAATCTTTTTTAGTCCTTATTAGCTCAGTTTTACACTAAATTAATTGTTGCCTTATATTTATTAATTCACTATAAAACTGAATTACATTTTTTTCTCTCTCTCTCTGGTTGGATGGAAGAGCAAGCTCGAACCAGGCCTACGACCTAGTCAGTTATTGAATCCTGCCTTTTGATAGTATTTACATGTTACATGGTTGAACACGCTCTGTTATTTTCTGTATTTTTCATGTATGTACTACTATCAATAAAATCTATTATTATTATAATTATTATTTAAAAAAATGGGGATGAAAGGACAGAAGAAAACAAAATGAACAAACATATGGGAAAAGCAATTTTTTTAAACAATATTTAAACTTTGTATCGTACTCTTTGAATTTGATATATTATATGCTATCTTTTTTGGTTTATCACATTGTATATAGACAACATTCACTGGTCCATCTCTCTTTACTAAACTGGTAGTATGGATATCAGAAACAGAAGTAAAGCTCGTCTTTCTGAAACAGAATTGAAAACAAAATCAGTTTCATCTAAAGTCACTGATAGAGAATGGACGATGAAATAGGTTCTAAGACATCGATTAGCAGGAAAACAGCAGGAACAAAGAAGTATACATTACTAAAGAAGAAACTGGACGCACAAATCTACATTACTGAAAAAAAAACTGGAGGCACGAGTATGCGCAGCCGAGTTGATGCAACAGGACGAAATACTTGTACTAAAGAAAATAGAACAGAAGCTGAACATGATATCAAACAGATTGGCTCTTAAAAACATTCAATTTGACGACCAAGAAATGAGTGAGGAAAACAGATCTCTTGAAAGGTAGATTCGACTGGGAAGGTGAATCCATGGTGAAGAGTGTATATCTGGATGGATTTGATGAGGATGAGGAAATTGTGGAAAATAGTGGCTTAGTGGCGAATGAGGAAAAAACAAGCAATGTCAAGTCAGCTTGTTAATAAAGAATTGCCTTTTTTTTCAGCAGTAAATTCAAGGAATGGTGGAATTCCCTTCAACAATTTGAAAGGACATCCAATTATTAGGATTGTCAGGTGATGAAAACCTCTGCAGCCTTAGGAAGCATTTGGAATTAGATGCAAAAAGGACCGCGTAAGTTTTTTGATATCAAAAGCACCGGTGAGTATAATTTCAGATATATTGAAAAGTAGATTTGGTAGAGATGATCTCAAAGTAAGTGGAAATATTGTATTATTTTTAAATATGGATAATTACTTTAATTGTCAAGTTCTGGCGATCGACCGGCGTCTGTATGTAGTATATATTTACATTCGAATCTGGCGTTCTCAAAGTTGATAAATCAAACATCGTCGTCCAAGTTTATTCAACTTTCTAGAAATAGTTATTTGTGTTACTAGGCATAAAAGCACAAGATTTAATGCCGCGGCTGGTGTTTCATATGAAACCAGCCAAGGCATTTAATCTGCTTTTCTGCCGTGTGAAACATATAATTTTTTCTTCAAATTTGTTCCAATTCCACGCAAAATCAACTTTTTCATATTCAAATTGCGTTTCATTATCAATATCCAAATAACTAAATTATTTCATCAAAGGTAACTGGGCCCTGCGTTACTATGTTTACCGCTGATGACGTTTGTTGAATTTGTTTGTTTACTTTGTCATTGTCAATTTTGAAAAGTTGTCATGTTAGAAATGGATTTACTGCAAAGTGAGGATGAATTGATGCAATTAACACCACCTGAGATAAGAGACCAGGCGCGAGATGTGGAATTTAACATTTTACCGGAAAAATCAAGAAGTGTATATGAACTCACATACAGCAGATTCATCGAATATAAAGAAGAAAAATATTATAGGATCTTTCTCTGAAAATGTGCTGATTGTCTATTTTTCCGATCTTTCAAAGAAAATGAAGCCTTCAACGTTATGGTCTACCTATTCGATGTTGAAAGCTACCCTGAACATAAAAAATAACATTGATTTGACAAAATACCTGAGGTTACGGGCTTATTTGAAACGCCAGTCAGACGGTTTCCATGCAAAAAAATCCCGAGTTTTTCAAAGAAGAAATCGAGAAATTTTTATCAGATGCCCCAGATGAACTGTATTTGTGTACGAAGGTAGGAATATATTGAAAATTATCTATTATGGATTGAAGAACTAATAATTTATATTTTAGGTTGTACTTATTGTTGCAGTCGCTGGGGCTTCTAGATGTGATGAGCTTTTGCAAATGAAAACAGATGGTATAAATGATATGGGTGACAAATTGCTAATTATGCTACCAAATACTAAGACCAAAAGATCAAGATCTTTTGTAGTAACGGAATAGCGTTTACAGAAAATATGCAGCCTCCAGACCCTCGAATTTAAATAATCGGCGTGTCTTCTATAAGTATGCGAACGGTAAAGCACATCATCAATTCATTGGCATTTACAAATTCGGTAAAATGCCAGAAGAAATTGCTACTTTTCTGGGACTATCCCATGCGAAAGAGTATACCGGGCACTGCTTTCGCAGAACTTCGGCCACGTTGCTGGTGCATTCTGGTGGGGACATAACAATGTTGAAGCAACATGGAGGATGGAAGTCTTCCGCTGTCGCGGAGGGCTATATTGAGGACTCGCTAGCCAATAATTCGAACATCGGCAATAAAATATTTTCTGGCGTTTCCGGAGTATCAAGTGTTGATACTAAAGTTGTTAATTTTACTGGAAAGGAGGGAAGTGGACAGAGTTCAATTGTATTAAATAATTGTTCACAATTCACCATAAATATATCTAATAAATAAAAATTTCTTGTTGTAGTTTGTAGTTTTAATGCAATAAAACCAGTTTATTATCATCAGCAACATTTTGAGTTTTCTTAATGTCATTGTCAATTTTAATAACCAGTTTGATTTAAATTATTACTTGGAAGGTTGCCTAGCAACGAACTTTTTCTGCCTAGGCATTAAAAGTACAACTTCTAAGCCTGCCAAGTGTCATTAAAAGGCCGCTTTTAATGTCATTTGGACAAAAACTATCATATACTTCAAAATCCGAAGAGGAACTTTTGACAAACAGCCGAAAACTTTATTTTTGCCACTGTAGCCGGCTTCTCCGCCTGAAAATTTTCCCTAATTCGAAGAGATGCGAGAAGATGCGCTGAGCGAAAACTTTTCTAATAAACAACGCTCGACAGAAGAGGCTCAAAACATCCGGGTCGCCACCATTCATAACGTCTATATCAATTGTTGGCAAACTTGGAAACCGAGGAGAACGAAGAAGAAGAAGAAGGAAAAGTAACTCACGATACAGTCGGTCGTATTATGTGGCGGATTTATGAAAATTTATAGTGTCTTTAAAGACAGTTCCTAAGTATATTATTACTGCAGGCTGCGGAATGTTCACATTCTGGCTAGAGGAGAAAGTTCGGTTCGAATGGACGGGCAAAAGCGTGGGTGAGAATGCATAGCCCTCGGCAACGATAGAAATGCAATTACGTTTATGGAGTGAAACCGTGTTGGCTGGACGTGACTTTATTGAAAGTGATGATAATAAATGTTTTTATTGATTATTGACAAATACGAATGAGCGCAACATCGGACTTATAGTGTCAGAAAATAGGTTTGAAAAAATGAGGAATATCGGTTCAATCATAACATCTTTATTTTGGAACATTTCAACTCACAACAATCCGAGTGTTTCAACCTACATACCATAAATATTGTTGAAAAATTTGAGCTTTATGCTCATTTCCAATTTTCAATGAGGGTTGAACCACTCCGTATCAGTATTAATACTTGACATTTTATTTCAATTACAAAATTTATTGAAACACAAATTTCAAATTAAACCATGCAAGGGCATTGGTCATAGTAACCGCATGTTCTTTTCTTTGTATTCTACTACAAACAATAGGCTGAAGATGGATTCGTATGAATCCGAAACATGTATTTCTCAATAGCATTTCAGTTATTGATCAAATGTTGTGAATTTTTTTACTCATCTATACTACTCCACTTTGATCCTGAAATGGACTTCTACCAGAGATTAATTAATTATAATTTAAAAAACTATAACGACACGCATTTATAGAAATATGAAATAAAACATTAAAAATACGAGTAATATTTGAAAATGAACCTTAAAGTTAAAATAACGTGTGTTTCTTGATATCAGTTATCATTATTTTTCATTGTTATTATAAGCACCCACGCTTTTTTAACAATAAAGTTAATTTTTAAAGATTATTTTTCACGTTTCGGTCTATTTTACATTAAAGCGAGACTTGTTTTTCTTTATTAATATTATATTTCCATCGAAAATAGCGACTAAAGTTTGTCTTTCAACAGATTTTATGAATATCCCATTCATATTTTCGAACAAAACTCAAAATACTCTAGTCTTATACATTTTGCGTGTATTTCATTCAATCACTAGTATAAGAATAATATCCTGACATTTTTGTACCACGAATAACATTAGCCTTGACTGGCATCACAGTGACAAGATGTGAATTGAAATGTCAAAATAATTTTTCGTAGGCTGTCCATTTGATTATATGTGAAATTTGTGGTGGAGAAAGCACAGTCTGTTACTCAGTTAGGATGAATGGTCATTTATGTACCAAAGACGAAAAACTGTCTATTATAGTCTAGCCTGCAGATTAATAGCTGAGGCTCAGCCGAGGCTAGCAAGCAAGACAATAGACAGTGTTTCGCCGAGGTGCATATTACATTTTTTCGTCGACCTTTAAAAATTACCTACTACTACTAGTTTCCGATTTTGGAATGAATAATAGACTAATTTTAGGCAAGTAATTTTCGTCCGCAGACACTTTTTGTCCGCAAACACTTTTCGTCCGCAGACGCTTTTCGTCCGCAAACACTTTTCGTCCGCAAACACTTTTCGTCCGCAAACGATTTTCGTCCGCTGTGGTCACTATGATACGGCATAGTGGGGACACACCGCGGACGAAAAGCGTTTGCGGACGAAAAGTGTTTGCGGACGAAAAGTTCTTGCCTTCATAAAAGTCGATTTTTCTTCCGGAAATTAGTCCGTAAAATGCCATTTTTTGTAGAGGACGACGAAAAAATTCGTTATGCTCGCATCGAATTTTTCATTCTAACCTCGTTACAGAATATACTATTCTATAACTGAAGATGTATGAGGAGAGTCAGAAAGAGTCAAGCATTTAAAATTTTTTTTTTCATTTTAGTTCATTCAATCCACACAACCCGAAGTATCGTCTTTTGTTTCCAGAGACACTTTAATTTCCTGTAAAATTCCAAACAGTCGTGCTCTCAACCTCAATAAATAAACCAGTCATCCTCAACAAAACAAACAGTGATTTGCCACAAAACAGATGTGTCAGAAGTGGGGCCAATATTTATCTTGGAAACTGCCACACGCGTTGACCCTGACAAAGATGAAATTAACGGTTATGGACGTTTTCGAACCAAGCGGTCAGAACGGCTTTGCCGTGTGAGAGATATCGACGGGCTACCGTTTTCTGCTTTCGAATATTAACGCCCGAGGCTTGAATTTCTTAGACATCATAACAGACCGAAAGTTACTAGAAATTACTGTAAAATTCATGAATTATTGGTGAATAAAAATTGAATACAATTTTCCATTCACACCTGTCAATAAAATTCAAGGCCACAAAATTGATGAACTTATTTGATCGTGTAAACTGGCACTAACGGCATGCCAATGGTTTCCCGAGTATTTAATTTTTATATCATTACGAAACACATGGCAGCCAGATTAAAATAGTACCCGAAACAAATAATTTTTGAACAAATGACGATTAGTTTTTTGATACCAAGAACCCTGGACGACTCTTTGATTCATGCGTTATTATCAATACCAACAAATCTAGTAGATCTGACGGAATTGAACCGATCGTACTCAAGGACTGTCCTCCCGAACTAACACCAGTTCTTGTCCAATGGGAAAAATGCAAGAGCACAACCAGTCTCATAAGGGGGAAAAGATCCTACCCAGCAACTACACTGTCACCTCGAAAGTCATGGAAAAAGCCAACATCTAGAAATATCTAGATTCCTCAGGAATGATCAATGATTGACAATATGGCTTAATGCCTAGTTATTCCTCACATATTTGGCAGCAATTAATCGAAAACTCTAATGAAACTCCATCCGTTGCATTATAGATATCTCCAACGCGTTTGATCGCGTTTGGCACCAAGGACACTAAGCTTCCGTGTTATGGCTCGCCTCCCCAGCGGTGCTCCTTGCTATCTAGCTTTCTCTCAGATCGATCTCTCCATGTTGAGGGCAATAAATGCGATTTTTTAATCTCACTTTTGAATTATGTCTGATGATCGTTTAAACCACACATTTTCACTAGTTATATCAATACCAACCAATATACAAAATATCTATACTACCCAAATATCTATATTACCCATATTCGAATTCTTCCTTTTAGATTACTGGACAATGTAATAATATTAAGTTGGCGGGGTGGGAAAAGCGGCGAGCGTTTGAGTATTTAGACAGACAGTCGGAGCGTTCGAGGTTAAACTTACCATGAGGATTATAGTAGGTATTTTATATTAGATTTATTTTGGGGCTCCGCCTCCATCACTTGGAATTCTTACTTCCCCTTTTATACCGTAGATTTACTTTGACCGTTTTCAGAAGGTAATCCCCTTCTTCAGATATTATTTTTACGAGTTTTCGCAATTCTTTTCAAGAAGGGGTAGAGTTATTATTATTTTAAGTTGTATTATGCGATGGCCCTATATTTTTCGCCATTTTTACGGATTTTTTCGATTTTATTTTCTGGAGATTACACAATTTCTTTGGAGGGGGAGTGTAATTTTCTTAAATCAAATTATTTGATGGTTCCATAATTTTTACTGTTTTCACGGATTTTCTACTATAAATATAGTTTGTTTTTTGAGAAGAATGGGGATACCTCCGGTCGACATTATTATTTCTCTATCAATCCTTCAAAAGATCAGGAGGTAAGTTTTCTTGAAGTTATTGTATTCTCATTTGTTCGCAAAGCTGCAGCTCAATCGGATGCCAGTATAAGGGCTTGAAAAATTTTAAGTTTTCAACCAGAAAGAAAGAAGGACATACAAACAGAGCGAGTCAAACAAAAGCTTGTAAAAATAGAGATCAGACAGATGAAACTGTCATGATAACCAAAGTAAAATCAACTTGAAAAATTGTTTCCTTTTTTTTTAGAAAACTATTTCGATTCTTCGAATCTTTTATTATCGTTTCATTTGATGATAACCCCACTTCCTAATATCCAACAGCGCGGCCGCCCTAATTAATAAGTATTTAATTAATAAACTCACTTTACGACGCCAATAAACTCCGCGTTATCATCGAAATTACAACAGAAATCGCTCTTTTCCAAATAAACGAATGGCGGAATAGACAGTAGGAACGAGTTTATCATCGAAATCAAATAAATATCGCAATTTATTGCCGAGAAAAAACAAACACGCGTTTAATTAATAGTGTGCCAAAACAAAAGCCGGGCAATTAACGGATTTAACAAAACAAACATCTCGTCGATGTATCAAGACATAAATCAACTGTTTGTATGCATAACAGGCTGCGAGACAAAACACCAATTAAACGGTGTCTAATCGTAAAAAAGCGGAAATTTAATTCGACGAGAAGCCAGTTCCGTGGCAAATTACATAGTAGGCCGCGTTAAAATTAAATTTTCTACGCTAGTTGGGATGATGGGCGCGTGTCTCGAGAAGATTATCGGTCGGTTTATGATGGCGGCTGCCGATGTACTGCAAGAGATTTCGACAGGAAACTGAAATCCGCAGAGCCTTCGGATCCCAATAATTTCCCACGAATGGTATTCAATATATAATGTTATTTGTTAGACGTTATTTCAATAAAAAAATCGGAAGTTCCACAAGGACCATGTCTGGGACCTGTTTTAATTTCTTTCCGGCAATGCTACAAAGAGTCCTGCAATTTCTTACCCCAATCTTGGGGAAGATATTCCGGGCCAGCATAGTGCTAGGGTACGTTCCATAGGTCTGGAAGTCAGCGAAAGTACACAGTAGCAAAGTCCTTCAGAATCATCACCCTAACGCCTTTCCCGCTGAAAACGCAAGAAAAGTTGGTTGAGAGGTTCCTGTTGGAGGGGCATACAGAAACGGGAGGTCGATGGAATCGGCCCTCCATACTGTAGTGCGAAGGGTTGAAAGGTCTCTAAGGTTTAAGGAGGTAACGTTACGAGTGTTCTTCGATGTGGAAGGTGCCTTTGATAAGGCAAAGACAGATAATACAGGCAGCACTAATGACCAGAGGAACGTCAGCTGCATTGTATCGTCTCTAACGAAGAGAAGGGTTGATGTCCTCAGGGAAGCTGCCAGCTGCCTCTCTCCCCATCCATGGTGCTCAGTCATGGACGAACTGTTGGGTAAACTCACAGGTTTCGTGGCACAGGCATACGCGAACGATGGAGTTGTTCGTCGGAGTCGTCTGCGACCGTATGCAGGATGTCTGCAGAATAATCGAAAGATGGTGCGGAAAAGCAGGACTCTCAGTAAATCCGACAAAAACAAAGATGATCCTGTTCAACAAAAGAAGAAAAAAAGACGAATTTAGGCCACTCACCAAGTTTGGCCAAGAGCTGGAGTTAGTCCGACAGGTCAAATATCTGAGGTTGGTACTGGACTCAAAGCTTTCATGGACGCCGCATATAGAGAGGTTTATTTATGAGTCGGTAGCAATCCTATGGCAAGTAAGGAGAATAGTAGGAAGAAACTGGGGAACCAATCGGGAGAGTATGCGCTGGCTGTACACGGATCAAAGATCCAATATGGGTCAGCTGTATGGTGGCCAGGCGCACAGAGAAGCACATTGGGCCGGAGGCTTGGTAAGGTCCAAAGATTGGCCTGTTTGGTGCAATGAGAACGACCACAACCGCAGGGAGGTACTACTGAAATCGCGAAGTGGGAGGAGCAGGATATTCGTTTTTCCGTCCTCAGAGTAGAAAGAGAACAGGATAGACTGCGATGGAATAGAAAGTTTGCACTCACTATTCAGAGAAGATTGGGAAGTAAATGCAGCAGAGTTTCACCCAGGAAGCCTACTATATTTCGGGTGCAGGCATCTACCAGGAAGGAAGAGATATGCGAGAAAGCTACGCTCTGGGAATATATACAACAGTTTTGCAAGCTGAAGTATTCGCACTGTATCTACAAGGCAATAGGCGAAAGAAGGACCCGAATAAAGAATTTATATCTGCTCAGATAGTCATCTGTCATCCTAAACCAAGCTGAGTACTTGTGCAGGAATGCGGAGATGCTCTTGAGACTAGCTGAGCCAAAAATAGTTCGGCTGGTATGGGTGCCGGGCCACAGGGGAGTGCGCGGAAACGAGGTAGCAGACGAACTTGCTAGAACTGGTTCTGTGACGCCGTTTTGTGAATGAATCGTCGAATTTATAAAAGGATAGTAATGAGCGCATGAAATAATGTTCAAAAACATCAACTTCTTTGTCCATGATGTGGAGTTAAACAAGGTATGCTGCACCTTCATAAATACTCTCCCGAATACTAAAATTAAATTTAATATCCATCCCACGGTTCTAGTCTTTCTAGAATCCTGAAACTCCAACGTCAAACCGATGTAATTTAATAATTGAACAAAGCAGCATCGCACAGCCTCCGTAACAAGATACTTCTCTCCTACGAAACAGAAATACACACACCATCACGAAATAAACCAATTATAATATCAAACCGCTCCGCTGGGGCTTCTTTATAATTTCCATGGCAACACCTGAACAATTGACAATAGCGACGTGAAATGTGCAACAGTGACAATGTAATGGCGACAATTCCGAATCCGATGCAAACTGTACCGGACACAAGAGCCTATGGGTAATACGGAGAAAAAGAAACTTTTCTCTAAATCTTTTCAACTGCCAAATGGCCACAAATGTTATGACTCGTCCCTTTTCAATAGAATACCACCGTGAAACTTGAGTGACAGGGAGTAAATAGGGACGTAACCTTCGGACTACCTGTCTCCTTCTCTCGGGTACTGAAAGTTTACTTTCGTTCAATAGAAACAGAGGCGTGCGATTCACATTTTTTTTTCGATTGGATATGCTAGTGAAGAGATTTGATACAGAAGAATGAATGATCCAATATTCAAAAGTAGTCAGTATAATTACTTATCTAATGAAACACAGAATGTAAACATAGCAAACAGTGTGTCCGGACGACACCAGGGGTTACACAAGGTTCGCACATTGGACCTAAAACAATACAATATACCGATGATATTGATCGTATTTAGAATGATCTGTATAACTTATGTGCCTACTGTGATAAATTTTAATTTTCAAAGTAAACGTTAAGTAATGTGTCAAAATTTGATAGAATTTGGCAAGGTGCCATTTCTAATTACTCCAGTAATGACAGTGCTCTTCAGTTGTCTAGTGATTTATGGATTAATTATCTTCGATAAAGATCTCGACTTCAAGGATTACGTCAATAATATTTGGAAAAAACCAGAATGTTGGGATCATAAAAAGAAATATTTGCCATATAGTAATTTGGAGTATAATATTGTTATTTGGTATTCTCCTCAGGCTTTATTATTAATAGCGACTAGAAAAATATCAGATAAATATAAAATATTGTTCTATAAAAAAAAAATTTGTTATTTCCTTCAACTAGCTGCAACCTTACGAGCAACCTTCAGAAGTATTCGAGAGACTTGTGCAAGTAGAGGAAGATGAGGTCCTTACCTTTCAACGTATGATGATGAGCACGGAAGAGTTTTAAAAAAGATGCTACCAAGCAACTACAGACCTATCGCACTGCTACTTGTTAACTCGAAGGTCATGAAAAGAGCCATCAATGAAATATCTAGAACGCTCAGGAATTATCAATGATCGATAATATGGTTTCCGGCATTAGAGAGAACTAACGACCTGCTTGTCAGATATAATGCAATACCCGTCATGGTATTACCAAGGGAAGTAGTCGTTTTTTTGCAGGTATTTGCCATAATAAGCCTACGTCGGTGTATTTTAGAGTGAAAAGGATGAAACATCGAGAGTATCGTTACTAAACGATCTCCCAAAAACTCTGACCTTTGCGCCCTTATTTAAATCTCTCAACGCGAATAGTTTGCTCGCAAGGTGAATCAGACCTGACCCAGTTTCATCGCGCGAGACCAGAGAGGCAATGGCCAAATAGTAGGAATGATGAGTTGATTCGAACATGGAACAGATATGGCTTCAGAACTGTCTGTGTTGACCTACCCTTGCATTGATGAGAGGCAACCTCTAAACTAATCTGCAGATGGTGTCCCTGTCCGAATCAAAACAAAATTCTGCTAGTTTGTTACAGAGAGCACTTGTAATTTTGTCCTCTGCAATTAGGAACATTGCACAAGTATCTGTTAGATATAATGCAATACCCGTAGTTGTATTAGCCAGGGGAGTAGTTGGAATTGCCATAATAAGCCTACGTCGGTGTATTTTAGAGTAAAAAGGGTGAAACATCGGTCGAAAACGACTATCGTTCAATCAGATTGTTAATACTCAGTAAAAAAATAGCTTTCGTCACACTGAAGAAGATTAACAATGTGCGATTTGTGATTTGAGATTTTTTTATTGAAACTTGCTGTCATTTGGGATTTCATAATAATTCTGTGAATAATTTGAAAGTAAGGATTGCTAATCAAAAAAGTTGTACTTGGCATTGTTTTCTTAATAAGGAACAATATATTTCCACTTTGTATGAAAACATCACCGTATAGTCCAAGCTGAGACACGCTTCATAATGACCTACATACAGATGAATTTGGAAAGTGGGTATAGAAAAAAACACCTACATTCTTTTTGACAGCCAGATCGCAATATAAGCTCCATACTCCGTACAGACAAAGTCAAAACAAGTTTGGGAACCCCTTCAAAATCATACTTGTGTTGATGCCCGGACACATAAAATATAGCAAAAATGTAGTCATTTCTGAAAGATATGGTTTCGATAATCACTGTTTCAATATTTATTGATCTATGATACAAGAAAGTGTATTGCGTACCGATTTCATGCATTTACGATATCGATCAAATGTTTCGCCATTTTAGACACCAGGTAATCTTATTCGACAAAAATGATAAAAAATATCATTAAGCAAGCAACGGTTTAGTTCTGAACTAATTTGATTTGAAAGATATTTGGTGGAAAAAGGGAAATTGTTGATAATTATGGGCAATAGAGTTTTTTCTAACATAAAAAGAATCCAGTTATTGACGCTAATAAAAGTCTAAAATACCAATAACACATTGAAAGATATCATTAAAATAATTGTAAGAATGGAAGTGACGAGAACCCAACAGCGTGAGAACAACTGTCTGTTAATAAATCTATACTTCTTCGGAAAATAAAGCCTGAAGTGTTATATTTAGATTTGCTCAGTACGCCTATGATTTACGTAGTCAGAGAGTCGACATATTTATTTAGAGTTTCCGACATGTCCTGTCAAAATAGATGTTAAACAGAAAAATGTATAACACGAAATATTAGTTTGTTTATTTTGAATGGGCCGACGTATTGAACTGCGTACGAAAGTTTTAAATATTCAACAGTATCCAATTTGCTCTGCAGTTACTGTTTCCTACAAGAAAAATTATGTTATGCAGGACCTAGAATATAATAATAATAATAATAATAATAATAATAATGATAATAATATGTCTTTATTCATCATGAGTAACAATTCGATATACAGTCAAGTTAATAAAATCAAATTATGATGAAAAGGAGGAGTTCAGCTATGGAAGCTGCTTTGAAACCCAACCTCTAAAAGAAAAATAAGATGAAAACGAAAACAGAAAAATGAAACTGATTAGAACTCTTATTTTAACCAGAAACTGAAAATAGTTCGATTTTTAGAAACTAGTAATATAGATTACAATCAATGTATATACAGTGTGACCCATTTAAGATGGAAGCACCCTTATAAAACTTACATTTTTTTGGAAAAAATCTGACTACACCACTGGATTCGCGACATTTTCAAATGGTTCATATATAAATTACGTTATTATTATTAATTATTAAGTATGCATTTTATCGTTTCAAGGCTAGTTGTCCATTGTTGCAATTAAGAAATATCGTCAAACAGAATATCTGCCAAATTAGATTACTCATCCTCAACATTAGCAACTCAATTAATGTATCTCCATTCTTCCGTCTATCTATACTATCGTATTATTTTGGCACAGTTCCATTTCGACTTGCTACCACCATTACTAGCATACTGACACATGTTCATCTTTTCAAATTGTGTCTTGTTAATGTATCTCATGTTCTGAAGTCTGGTATCTTAAAGTTTCATATCTATTGAGCAATATGCCACAGATGTTATAATAATATAAAACTGATCACCTGCTACGTTCAATGTTGCCTTCACATGATTTCATGTTTTTATATCGTTTTTGAGTTTTTTCATTTAACATAATCAAAAATCTGTTTATAAAATGAAAACATTGCGGATGACGCATCGTCCCAAATAAAATCCATACTGTTTACTCGTCAGTTTGTCAAACTTCTTCAAAAAACACGAGAGTTTGTCTAGAAAATAATTACTCAAATACCTACGAGAAACTATTTGGTACCGTGAAAGATCTGTAGATCTGTAGTTCTGTAATTGGGTGGGATAATTTTTTTGAAATAAGGGCAACACCTTTCAAAATTTCATATTCTGTGGAAATATACGGTTTCAAATTTATTAAGTATGATGTGGGTTCAAATATGAATCGCTCTTTGAGAAGAAATGCTTGAATGGCACCTTCTCCTGCTGATTTTTCATTTCCATTTTTATTATAATAACAACTTTCAAATGTTTTTTCACAGTTTCCGGATTCAAAAACATATCGACCTCATTGGAACATGTGAGATCAACCAATGGAATCTAATTCATCAAATCAATAGATTCTTTAATAACAAAATTATTAAATTTTGCAGCCTCAAAGTGTAATAGGAAAATATTTTTAAAATAATCGAAAGATTCATTAAAATCCTTTATATCATAAAGAAATATCCAATTAGTGAACTCTTCTTTGGTATTGAGAAATAGATAGTATTTTCAAGCGATTTTTTTGTTGAAATATTTTTTGTCTTGCGTCCATAATAGCATGTCTACATACATTTCTCTAAATGTAAGTACTTAAACTGACCGTATTTGTATTCTACGACAACTAATGTCTGTTTTCCCTCAAGTCACTCAAACCATTCCCATAGAGAGCAGGTAATTTTGGATATTTATGACCGTTCCGCTTTGATTTATGTACCCTAATATTATCACTTGACATCTCTATAAACTTGTTGCCAAATAAATGACTTTACGATTAAAAAGGAATTTTATGGGAATTTCGTTCCATGAAATATGGTCCATGCTTTAGAAAGTCTTTTGGAGACACTTTAAATTTTTGCTTCGGGGCGTTTTATAACTCATTTTTATCGACTTACCTTTTTATTTCAATGATGCTTTCTAACTCGAGCTTGCCGACTGTCTAATCTGTAACAAAAATATGTGCATCAGTTGTAGCCTGAAAGTAGCTCTCTTGTGAATGAGAATAATAATCAAATATGGTAAACCCTTTCTGAATTCTGAATCGATCCTTCCAAATCGATTGCAATCATTAGATGATTCACTCAGCCCTTTCGATTATGATATCCATACAGCAAATTTGCCAGGAGAATAAATTTCATTTTATAAAAACCATATTTCAGCGTTGATTTCTACGATATAATTTACTACAAGGAATCGAAATTGCATAGAGACGTTTCAGTAATCCGCATTCAGAAAATCAAAAGATAGTTTAATCGCAGCAGAAAAATATATTTTTTAGACTGATTCGACCTTCCTGAATCGATTCTTATCATCAGATACGCTCTAGCTCTTTTCGTTCTAAGTAGGTACCCAAAAATCAACTTTTCTAGGTCATTAAAAGAGATAATGTTTTCCCTTTATTGTCTCCACATTCTGAATAAAACCATGTATCAATTTTTACTTTTTGTAACCAAAAATTTTTAAAATTTCGAAATTTATTTTTGAATCTAGAGGGCTATGAATACGTTCAAATTATCAATTTTAGTCCTACAGTATTGGGAAAAATACAACTTTACGGTTTTCGATTAAAATGCATCTGCTGGGTGAAATTTCATTTTTAAATTATTATTACGATATATTTTTTCAAATGGCAACATAGTGGCTCGTCGGGTCAGAAAGAAAGCATTTCATAACGATTAATTTGATACCGCACATTATAAGGTCTCGAAGAAACTTTCGTTAACAAACTTAAAAATATCACGATAGATCTTTTTTTTGAGATTGCTATAATATAAAAATTCATCGAGAAACCTGTGACCAACACAAATGATATAACAAAACCATCAGTCCAAACACTAATATCTCCTTATGTATAAATTATATTATTAACATGTTTTTCAATCAATAGCGTACACAATAGTTTCCTAATTTAGATTCGGAGAAGTGAGGTAAGATAACATATCGACAAGTAATGTTT
The DNA here is from genome assembly GCA_958298965.1 of Chrysolina haemoptera. Lineage (NCBI taxonomy): Eukaryota > Metazoa > Arthropoda > Insecta > Coleoptera > Chrysomelidae > Chrysolina > Chrysolina haemoptera. The sequence goes on from OY282593.1 coordinate 22,201,451, forward strand.
TTTTCAATACGCCTTAATTACCTTGTTCTATCAGTTACGTAGGTCACAGGTTACCCCATGTATTTGAATCTGAAATGTTGTTTCATTTTAAAAAAGATCTTAGTAATCTTTTCAAGTTTTTTTAACGAAAGTTTGTTTGAAACTTATAACAGTAAAGCAATATCAACATGATCGTAATTAAATTCACAAAACTTCCATTAAAAAAAATAATAGTAATACAAATTCTAAAATTGAATTGTATGCACATAGCAGAAATATTTTGACTGAAAACAATATACCACAAAAATGTAAGAACTTGCTGAAGCTAAGTTTTATTTGCATTGAATTCTACTAAGTTCTTGAATCCCCAATCTAGAATCCGTATTTATTTAATTCACGATTTTTCCCCGTTCATTTTTTATGATTGCATTCACTGGCTCTTATCGGAGCTTTGGATGAGAGAGCGGTTCACTGAATATGAGGTATCTCCCAACAAATCATTGATGTTAGGAAGAAAGTGTTGATGCTAGAATAGATCCCTGCTATTAATATAGCTAGAGTGTCGGATGAAACTATATCAACCACCCCGTGGAGAGATCGGTCTGAGAGGAAGCTAGATAGCAAGGAACAGAACTGGGGAGGCAAGCCATAAGATGGAAGTTTTGCTATGAGCCCTTGGTGCCAAACGCGATCAAATGCCTTGGAGATATCTAGTGCAATGGCCAGAGTTTCACCATATTTTTTAATAGATTGCTGCCAAATGAGTGAGACATAAGCAAGCAGGTAACTGGTTGATCTCTGATGTCGGAGACCATTTTGTCGAGAATTGATCATTCCTGAGCGTTCTAGATATTGATGTTGATGGCCTCTCTCATTACCTTCGAATTAACAGATACCATGGCGAAAGGTCTGTAGTTGCTGGGTGGGGTCTTTTTTCTTTTGTTGGAGACTGGTTGTATTCTTGTAATTTTCTAGTTGGAGGGAAATATCCCCAAATTATAAGAGATATTGAATAACTTGCAAAGAACTGGTGTTAGTTCAGAAGCACATTCCTTGAGAACGATCGGCGGAATTTCGTCAGATTTACTGGCATTATTGCTGTTAAGACTCTGCAAATCGCGTTGGTGGAAGATAATCTCAGGCATATGACTGTCAATGAAAATCATTTGCTGGGGTTGCAAAGACATTGGCATTTTTCTGGGCGTTCGTTCTATTTCCCTTGGTGATGACCCAAAAAGAGCGGGACCTGTTGGGACACCCGTAAAGCGTTGATCGTATCGTGGCCTGTTTCGAGGATTCGATTGTTTCCTTGCAAATGTTTCTTGCTTCAACATATTGCGATCTGGTCTCAGCGCCCCGATATAACGATCTATCTTAAGATTTTTTAGAGGAATCTCAGAGGACAATTCAGTTTTCGGCAATAACCTGGTGTTTCAATTCGGCCATCCAATTATGGAACACCCTCTCCGTTTCAAATCCATTTCCACCCGTAAATACCAAGTAAACTAGTTCCCGTCTTTTGATCGCGAGAAATAACTACGTGATTATTGTCCCACACAGTCGATTTGAATTACAATTGCAGTAAAGTTCGGCGCAGCTGCAGTTCTGCACTATTCATGGCGACATAACAATACGGCGAAGTTAAATGAAATCCGCTGGAAATTACAGTCTTTGCTAAATATATTCACCGTATAAAACAGTCGCTGTCTAGGGGGAGATTTATGGGGAATATGAAACGAGATACCTCCGAACCGTGGAATTACCGAATTTTGTAGGCGTTGAACTGAAAATGTGTAGTAAGTTTGGTGCGTAATTGTGCAATTATCACATCGTCTGCAACTTCCAAACATTTTTTTAGATATTACTCTTGTTCTCAATAATTCATTTCAAGAATTCATGCAAAGTATTATACTATATTGGGCCAATATTGGTACAATATTGTGAAAATATTGGTACAATATTGTGAAAATATTTGCAAAATATTCAAACAACAATATTGGCGACAAAAAATATGAACATTTCTCAATATTGGTCCAATATTTTCAAAATAATATTGGTGTAATATTCTCGAAACAATATTGCCTCAACTCAACTTCAAGAGATATTGATAGAATATCGCTATAACACATAATAATAATATTGGTTGCATTCTAATGATGACTTTTTCAAATATAACCGAAAAACTGAATGTTGAGGTTTTACTTTTTATTCTTTTGACGAGAAACCAATCAAGTTAACCATTTCTAACCACAAACACTGTCACAGCAGTTTTTAGCAAGGAATTCAAAATAGTTATTTATGATACAAGTGTTAAAAGTGGCATTTTATTTTGTGAGTGGGGAATATTGCGAAACGAGCGTTAGCGAGTGGAGCAACCCCACGAGCAAAATAAAATCACTTTTAACAAATGTATCATACAAAATTTTTTGTTCAACAGTTACTGCTAGTAAGAAAAAAACAAAAAAAAAATAAGATCCATAAGGATTCGAACACACGATCTTTGGGTTACAAGGCTGACTGACAGATACTTCAAAATAATAAACCCCAACGCACTTTATTTATGAATGTCATTATTTGTCAGTGATGAAGGACATTCTACAGTTGGACTAAATACTACTTCGTTTGTAACTTCAAAAGGAATTAGTATTACCAATTGCGCAAACGGCCAAATACATGTGTGAACTTTTATAAACGATTCCTCTTGAGTAGGTGCTCTGTTTATAATATCTGATTGAAGTGTTAGAGAGATCTATATTACTGAGTATCCATCATCTCATCTGTCATTTTACTTTTAACACTAGTGTTAAAAGTACTTTTAACACTAGTGTTAAAAGTGATTTTGTGAAAACGTCAGTTTTTAGTTCATGTGTCAATGAATTAAAAACGTCATTTTTAATGTCAGTTGTACAAAAATAATATTACATCCATTCTAGCGTTCAAAAAAACAAACAACAGACTGTCAACCTCATTTTTAGTCATGCATGATGATGTGTCACACATTCTGTTCTGGACTTAACGTTATAGCCTAATTTTAAAAAAATCTGTTCAAAATAGTGCACGGAAACTGTTATTTTCATCAACATATTCTGTAATGATATATTCAGAAACGACTGTAATTGTGTTGGGTCGTTATATCTATGGATCTAGAGTATGGAGCAACAAAGTAAAATTTGAGCTGATCCTTCCTCGTATATCAGTCCCATTAGTCTACATATACATACTATTGCAGACTGATCACCAGGAGAGTTCAGTGGCGGATTGCAATTACTTCGACATCGAGGGTTGAGAATGTAACTATCACCAAAGTTTATTCCATAAGAGTTTTTTGGCAACAATATTTGTCTGCACTGCCTGATTGAATTATAGTTTCAACGAAAAAAAAAGCTGCATTGCAAAATATAAAAATTCAATATGGCGTCTATCAGAGAGAAAACAGTTGACCGGCGGCGTCGGATAGTTTTTTCCTTGAACGCTAGAATAAATGTAAAATTATTTCTGGATTTTTAAAAACCATTTTGGTTTGGTGGAAAATGGCTAACTTGTTGGTTTTCCGTTAAGAAAAATAATGACAAAAATTTCAAAATTTCAAATTCAAGTGAGTTGAGCACTGAGGCAGGAGTAAAACCCAGTTTTTTCTTTGACACTTGTCTCAGTAGCCTTATATTATTACTTAAATCGTTGCATATGGTCCAAAGAGGTACTGATTCCTGCTTCAGTATAATTATTTCATATCAACTAAAATATCCATGTCTTTCTGATCATCCGTAAATATCGTAGAAGGGTTATGTGAAGTGAGGCAAAACACATTTTAGGTACTCAGATACTCACGTGATATATAAGCATAAGGAAATAGAAGTCTTCAGGAACGATTTGTACTTTTTCTTTTCCTTCTAATTTTTAGCAAAATTATGACAAATCATACATGTTGCCGAGTTTCAGAGTGCTGCAATTCATTCTTCACTTTTTGCTCGAGTTTGTCTGTCGTTCCTAGATTATGTGGAAACTGATGAGATTTGTAGGAAAAAGTTGGGGAATCAACCCACAGATTATGCGCTGGTACTAATTTATAATCTCTGTATGAACATTCAGTGGGTACTCCCAATCTAGAATTTGGAAAAATGCAATCAAAAATAACTAGAGGAGAAGTGGATTCTGAGATAGAAGGGTATTCACGAGTGTCTTTTTTGTGACCTTAGAGGCAGGTTGGACAACGTGTTTCAAAAAACTTGGATTATTCGGGATAATATTAAGAAGCACCATCAAAATTTGATTCCACACAAGTATTCACATTCACTTCATAGAGTGTCAAGCATCCGAATACACGATTTTAGATTTTTGTCGAAGGTAAACATTTTTTTAATAAAATGGAAGAAATTCCATTGAGCCAGGATTTTTTTGAAGTTTTGTAACTTTCAAATCAAAATGCTTTTTGCTTTCATTTCAACTTTGTTATTTCATAAGCGGTGCATTCTAGATTGTTGATTGTGGAATGAAACATGGTAGTTCCCCATATTCATTTATGGTCTATATAACTTCAAATTCACAGTACCCGCTCATCGCGGATAATAAATCTTTCGAAATATCTATTGAGATTTTTTATTTTATGATCTGATAAACAACCAATTACTCATATTTGAATAACAATTATTCACAAGGATTGGCATTTGTTTGAAAAACGGCAAGGCATTAATCAGGAAAATCATACGCATGAGAAACATATAATCTTCCCACTTTCAAGTAATAAGTGTCACCCACACCTATGGTACTCACAGCGGTAATAACTAACTGGCCAGACAAGTAAGAGATCAACTACAATGGGATAAATGATTTTGTACATTAGTCACAAAAGCTGAAATATGAATATGAATGGTTGAATGAAAAATCTGCTTTCACATTGGGTGTCAGTTTACAGGGATAATCAATGAGACTCTCAGATGGTATATGGGAATATAAGATTTTATATTTAGTATTTCAAACCATTGTTTTTATTCTCGTGGTCTTTCAAAAATATAAACTTTCTCAGTGCCATATCTGCAGGTGGCGGTAGTGCCGTAGGTTTTCCTAATTTTTCTGCAACTGAAAAGTGAATACCCGACCAACAATCAGTAAGTCACCCCGGAGCGCCTCTGCCAAAAAATATAATATCCTCTCTCAAGCCGCAAAGACTATGCCTTTGGGTTCACTTTGAGGAAATATTACTATTATTTTTATTATTCTGGTCATTCCTCATTTGTTTGTCTGTCATCCAATCAGAACTCGGGAAGATCGCCATACAGGGTGCCGGTTTTTTGACTTGAACACCGAGAGAAAAGATTAAATATTCATATTTATTAAAATCTATTCGTGTTAAGCAAATATCTGTTTTGGATACCGCCGAACTTACTTAAGTTCGGTAGAAACATCTGAAAAGTTGAAATTCGGCAAATAAATTATTTATTGAACACCAAGCAATATGCACTTATGCATTTAAAATGTATTTATTAACTGTAGGATGCATACGAAGGCGTAGAAAGGCCAACAACAAAATATTTTTTGAAACATTTGGAATTGCCACTTTGAACTGACAATTGCCACTTGGAACTGACAATTGCCACTTGGAACTGACAATTGTCACTTTGAACTAGAAATTGCCACTTTGAACTGGCAATTGACACTTTGAACTGACAATTGTCACTTTGAACTGACAATTGCCACTTGGAACTGACAATTGTCACTTTAAACTGGCAATTGTCACTTTGAACTGGCAATTGTCACTTAGAACTGGCAATTGCCATTTTGAAATGGCAATTGTCACTTTGAACTGGCAATTGTCACTTTGAACTGGCAATTGTCACTTTGAACTAGAAATTGCCACTTTGAACTGGCAATTGCCACTTCGAAACGACAATTGTCACTTTGAATTGACAATTGTCCCTCTGAACTGGCAATTGTCACTTCGCACTGACAATTGTCACTTTGAACTGGCAATTGTCACTTAGAACTGGCAATTGCCATTTTGAAATGGCAATTGTCACTTTGAACTGGCAATTGTCACTTTGAACTGGCAATTATCACTTTGAACTAGAAATTGCCACTTTGAACTGGCAATTGCCACTTTGAACTGACAATTGTCACTTTGAACTGACAATTGCCACTTGGAACTGACAATTGTCACTTTGAACTGGCAATTGTCACTTTGAACTAGAAATTGCCACTTTGAACTGGCAATTGCCACTTCGAACAGACAATTGTCACTTTGAATTGACAATTGTCCCTCTGAACTGGCAATTGTCACTTCGCACTGACAATTGTCACTTTGACCTGGCAATTGCCACTTTGAACTAGAAATTGCCACTTTGAACTGGCAATTGTCACTTAGAACTGGCAATTGCCATTTTGAAATGGCAATTGTCACTTTGAACTGGCAATTGTCACTTTGAACTGGCAATTGTCACTTTGAACTAGAAATTGCCACTTTTAACTGGCAATTGCCACTTCGAACTGACAATTGTCACTTTGAACTGACAATTGTCACTTTGAACTGACAATTGTCACTTTGAACTGACAATTGTCACTTTGAACTGACAATTGTCACTTCGAACTGACAATTGTCACTTTGAATTGACAATTGTCCCTCTGAACTGGCAATTGTCACTTCGCACTGACAATTGTCACTTTGAACTGGCAATTGTCACTTAGAACTGGCAATTGCCATTTTGAAATGGCAATTGTCACTTTGAACTGGCAATTGTCACTTTGAACTGGCAATTATCACTTTGAACTAGAAATTGCCACTTTGAACTGGCAATTGCCACTTTGAACTGACAATTGTCACTTTGAACTGACAATTGCCACTTGGAACTGACAATTGTCACTTTGAACTGGCAATTGTCACTTTGAACTAGAAATTGCCACTTTGAACTGGCAATTGCCACTTCGAACAGACAATTGTCACTTTGAATTGACAATTGTCCCTCTGAACTGGCAATTGTCACTTCGCACTGACAATTGTCACTTTGACCTGGCAATTGCCACTTTGAACTAGAAATTGCCACTTTGAACTGGCAATTGTCACTTAGAACTGGCAATTGCCATTTTGAAATGGCAATTGTCACTTTGAACTGGCAATTGTCACTTTGAACTGGCAATTGTCACTTTGAACTAGAAATTGCCACTTTTAACTGGCAATTGCCACTTCGAACTGACAATTGTCACTTTGAACTGACAATTGTCACTTTGAACTGACAATTGTCACTTTGAACTGACAATTGTCACTTTGAACTGACAATTGTCACTTTGAACTGACAATTGTCACTTTGAACTGACAATTGTCACTTTGAACTGGCAATTGTTAATTACAAAAAAAAACAATATTTATGCATGCAGTTGGCAATAAATATATTTTTTGAGAACAATTTACAGTTCAAAGTGACAATTGCCAGTTCAAAGTGACAATTGTCAGTTCAAAGGGGCAATTGTCAGTTTAAAGTGACAATTGTCAGTTCAAAGTGACAATTCCAAATGTTTCGAAAAATATTTTGTTGTTGGGCCTTCTACGCCTTCGTAGATGCAGGATGATGATAAACATGAGATTCAGTGAATTATACTGTGACTAGTCACAGTATCATAAGATAACTGCAATATACGAGAAAAGACAACTCATGTACATTTAACCGTATACGCAATCGACCTCATTCTGACAGTTGTAAACAGAAGCTTAATTCTCGACATTCCCTAAAAACCCATCATCGCACATCAAACTCGTTCAAAAATCCCACAATGGACCTCTAAAACGAGTCGAACAATCCTAGAGCGAACGCCACGACAATCAAGTTGTTCATAAACAATGGAGCACGTTGATGTAAGGTGTAAAAGAGTAGCATCGAGGCAGAGCCATAAATAATAAATCACGCTTTTAATTGGGATCTACTCTACGAGGCGTAACCCTTGCACCTGCGATGTTCAGCTAGCGCAATGAGCTGACGGCGGAATCCTATCCCGCCAGCGGACGTATCCGAGTTGGGTCCCAAACTTGCCTTCAAGAAGCTGTGGACTGAATTGGGTCCCGAAGAAGATATTTTGAAAATTGAAAAAAATTGGCCTTGTCGCATTTTAACATCTCCGAAAAAAAAATCTCCAAATCGTTCTCTAATTTTTATTTCATCGTGTGAACAGTTGTGTGCATAAAAAAGTCGTACAGCAGTTATAGGCTATTGTGAGTCAGGATTGTTAATATTAATCAAACTTCTTATCGACTTTGACAAGTAGTGTTAAAATTCAAACTATTTTTGTCAGTAACGCGCTTTTAACATTCTTCTCGTGCAATTAGGGCTATGCCTCAGTTAGATACCATACAAATCTTATACGACTTTTTTATGCACACAACTGTACATCTCGAAAAGAACTCATTTCATAACCGAAACTTACGTATTAAGGTCATCTTAATCTAGTTTTTAGTTCGTTCTAACTAGAACGGAGTAACCTTAAGTATACATTGAATTTGTGTGCGTGAATACTGAAAATATAAATTTTGCGAAGAGTAATTTTTTAGTCTGCTCTAACCAGAAATATATCTCAGAAATAAAGCGGTTGAGGACACATGATCATGGAAAAAAAGTTTTATTTTAACACCAAGAATACGCCATTGAAATATTTGTGAACATTCTGTATAGCTTTTAATGCACTATATCAAGCATAAACATGCTTCCTGGGGGTGCCCAGCGTCTTCTTTAATCCACAGTTGCTCACGGTCAAATAGTTTGATCAAACTGTCTTGTAGTGACGCCATTCCTGAGCAATGGAAGCGTTTTCTGCATTTCAAAACTGATGGCCTTGAAATTTCCGCTTACTTTTGCTGTTTTGAGGTCAGGATTTCAGCTAGTTCTGCTTCCTGCAAGTGCATATTGTGGTTCCCAAAGAATTTTTTATTATCTTGTTCTTCAGATTGATTTTCTACTCATTTTAACCTCACAGGAGTCATATTTGTGTCCTTCTTTGAAGTAAAGGTAATTTTTAAACTCCGTTAAAAAGTCCTATTTCTACGTCAGTGCGTGAAATGATTACATTTCAGCACAATCAAACTCCATCGTTTGATTGTTTTTTCCAGGGCTAACAGGGAAGTTAGCACCAGGGGGTAAGGTGTCGGTGATGATAGGAATATCTCTGTATAGGTCCTTGACTTCAAAACTACAAGCCAGCAACAGGTTTTCTGAAATGCTTTAGAGACTGTGTCATGATGTATCGTGAACGTCATCTGCGATTCCGTGGGTGGGTCGATCAGTGGCAGCCTCCCGAATACGTAGGAAAAAACTTTCGATCTGTCTTTCAAACTTTTATGTTTAGGTAGGGTCACCCGTCCTAGATTTCCTTTGCATTGTGATATAAGAGAGACGGACAACTGCGCGCCTCTCCTGTCACCCCGCCCGACGAATTAACAGCTCAGTCCATATCCCTTCCTCGAGAGAGTAGAGGAGAAATTGTAATGCTCTCTCAACATCATAGCAAGCTATTCTTCACGCTCTCATAAAACCACCATACCCCAGATGAAAACTTTCCGATACTGTAGAGAATAATTCGTTTTTCTAGACAATGGTGGTCCAGAACAATTTTACTCAAAGTAATAGAATGTATTACAAAGACAATTGACCATAACTATTCGCCATATTGTCATGCGATAATACCAACTTGAAATGATATTTATTCAGGCACTGCATTTCTCAAAAAACGTTTAGTAGAGTGTGAGTGACTGTGGCATCTAGTTGATTTCATTTGTAGATGAAAACTAAGGGTCCATGGTCATAACATTTCGGAATTTCCACAAATATCAAAAGAAAATGATATTTTGAAATACAAAAAGAGGCTTCTACAGAAGGTAGTATCAAAAATAGTACCATTTTGGTTACCGCAAAGACATAAAGTTCAAAATGTTTTACTAAGTTATAGTGCCTATGTTGTCATTATTAAAACTAAGGTGAAATCTGATATCGATAGTGATACCTACCCATTTATCCTAAATTCTCAAATCAGTAAAATTTTTCTGAAACTCATAAAATACGCACATGAAATATGCACCAAATAAAACATTCTTGATTTTCGCGGTTTTATTACAGATACATTAAATTTTTAACAGTTGGTAACAATGGATAGTTGGTATTGTCGCTTGACAATATGGCGACGGTGAATATGGTCAATTAATAGTATGTATGTTGTGTGACGAATATAACTATAAAATTTGTCATACGTACCTAATGAGCGATATTACTATTTCAGCTGACCGACTACTGGAGCAACAGGAATCCACCGAAACCGTGGAACACCAACCAAGTTCAGCGGGGTCCCCGTTTTTTTCCACGTTCGTTGTCAAGGACCGAGGACCCGGACCACTGTGGCGACGATAATTGAAAATGTCGCAACAGAACTTTGAAAAACTAGCGGGAAGTGTCAAAGCATCGAGCGCACCGGAGCTGGAGGATCATTATTGTTCCCACTTTTTAGCTATTGTAATTTTCCCTGTTCGCAGATGTTTGCATTTCGATGTATGACTCCATTATTCCTGACAACAGAATTTTTGCGAGCCAGATGTTTCTCCCAACTGACTTACTCCGCGTTATTATTGATGTTACTGGTGATACTTGGCGATATCCATGAGAAATCTCGGTAAAATCCATTTATATAGGGTATGGTCCGTATATATCCTTGGTTAGTCTGGTTAGTAATTGGGCGGTCTGTATATACCAAATTCCTGAAACTTCGGTGATAATATCTGTCACCAGAGAAACCGTACTTTTTCCTCGGTAACTCGGGAACCGCTTGTCATTTGTCAATTGCAATCATTTGAGTGTCAGATTTGAAACTTTGGATCAAAAATCTAATATTTATCTCAAAAAAGGTCTTTGGATCTGAAAGCATCATATTTAATTGTTTTTTGAAAAAATTAGACTTTTAACAAATTTATTTCAAATTGTTGACTGACGAAAAGTGACAAGAGGTCCGTATATGTGCAGCCGGTTGCTTGAAAACTCAGAAACCGCTACTTACCGATCTGAAATGTTCGGCGATATACGTAACTTCAAGTTTGGTAGGTGTTGGAGGTGTTGTAATATAAATAGCTATAACGTTCTAGAACAAGAAAGAGCCGCCATTGCATTATTAAAATATCGTGGCTAGAACTAGGGTGAGTCCTGTACGTGTCACTGTTGCGTTTAAATTAAACGTGCTGCTCGAAAGGTGGCGTATGAAGTTAGCAACAAGGCCTACCAGAACACATAGTGTCTAATGATCACAGCAATCGATGCCACTATAATCACCAAAAAAAAAGAACCACTTCGCTAACTGAGATTATAATGAAAATGTCAATATTTGAGTTCAGTTTTTGAAAAAGGAATAAAATTGTTATTTTCGGCTTTTTCGAAAGTAGCACTTCCCGGACGGGAAGTACGTACTTTCCGGACTAGGCCGGGAAGTGCTCAAATTTCAATATAAATATTTATATAAATGAGAGTTAGAATTGAAAAGGGGAACATTCTCCATGGAAATTGAAAAATGAAAAATATAATTTTTTGTAATATATAACAGAAAACAGCTACTTCCTCCCCGGCTAAAGCCATGGTTGACATTGAACTACATCTGATAGATATTGTGAAAAGACTCTTACGGAAAAGAAAGGAAAAAATCAAAGTAAAAATTCGCATTTTCATTAATATAGTTGATTTTTTAATTTTTTCTAGTTTTCATTGAGAATTCATGAACTAAATTAGTTAGGGAGAATGTTATTAAAAAATATTACTCACAGAAATCGTTCATTTCATTGAAGCAAGATTCGCTTTTCTGCATTTAATCCCCAATACATTTCAGTCGACAAAAATCTATTTCGCTTTGCCAAGCTAATCAGGGAGATTGACGGAATTGGAAAGCAGAGGATTCCACAACAGATTTTATGAATATCCTATTCATATTTTCGAACAAAAATCGAGAATAAGAATATTTCTGTTAGTACCTATCTTCTGTTCGAATTTCAATATTTAATATAAATAAGACTTAATATTATCGAAATTTACTTCTACAGAGAAATATAATAAATAATTGAGTCTCGATTTGTTATTCTACACGGTTGCCGAAAAAATTGTATACGCAACAAATCCGAAAACAGTTTTTTGGACTCACAGACTTCCAGAACTCAGAAACAGTAAATAACTACCCTGGTATTTTAATTTTAAACATTTGTTTTCCTAAAATATCTCATAATAGGATAGAACTACAAAAAATTCTCACGATGCAGACACTTGAATGCTCGTCTGGGTCTACAATAGCTACCAGCTGGATATACTCATAACAATTCTACTCGCTTTGACCAACTCTTGTTTTTAACAGCAAGTCACTTCTCTGCGACCTCCCACAGTTCTATGAATGCATTTCATTCTCGACGCAAAACAAACAGAAAAAAACACGAACGCGCCAAATTCTCGATAAACGTGTTGCAAAAATCATAAATTTTGAATGATTATCAGGTCCGAGATGTAAATGGTCGTGCTTAGCCGACTTGATTTATGTGCTTACGTTTGAGTTGGCCGAAACGACTCGTATTGTGGCGCGGTTATAACAATAAAAAAGTAAAGTAGTATTTGAGTTGTGGATTTTTAGTTATAGGAAGAATATGGTAATCTGATTGGGCGCGTATGCTAATATTTCAAGGACATCATCTTTGGGAATGGCAAGAGATATTGAAACGAAAATGGGATGTGTATGCTGGTTTAAATTCATAAATAACAATATTCGACAATGCGAAAACCAGTTATATTGAACTTCTGAAAGTATACGGGGTGTAAATTGTGCGGCGTCATAACAGTGCAGTTCCTCGAAGAAGTCTTATATTGTTTTAGTTAAATCAAATTAGTTTCCAAATTCAACTAGTTAACCAGTTGCTGCAAGTAGATAACAATATATCACAAATACTCCAATTCATGTTCTATCTTAAAAAATTACGAATTTATTTTGGAAGATAAAATTTGATCTTTGGTTCAACATCCAAGCCTTGTTGTCATCCTTTAGTCAATTATTTTTTAATTTTCAGTCCATGTTGGAAGTAAACCCTGTTTTTTAGTTTTTTTAAACTATTATTTCTTTCATGACTAAAAAAACGAAATCTTCGATCCCGAAAACCCCCACATACCAATTTTGAATCGAATCTGACCATCATCACAAAACTCATCCACCATCTTGTGCCACCATCTTGAATTAATGAATTTTGACAAAAAATTCATAACCTCTGACCCTGAAAACCCTCACACACTAATTTTGAATCGAATCGGACCATAATCACAAATCTCGTCCGCATCTTGGAGCCGCCATTTTGAATTTATGGACTTTGATGAAAAATTCATAATATCTGACCCCGAAAACACATACATACCAATTTTGAATCGAATCAGACCATTAACACAAGTCTCGTACGCCATATTGGAGCCGCCATTTTGTTTTTTTCTATAAAATTGTATTATTGCATTGTCACCGAAACTAGGAACACCTACCAAATTTCAAATCATTCGGACGTCTGGAAGTGGGTGAAATTCACGTTCAAAGATTCCGGTACATACAAAAATAGATAGAGGGATAGATAGAAATGAAGCTAATAAAAGTGTGTTAAAATTTGAGTTCCAGATTGAATATTTATTCATGTTTATGTACATACAGTGTGTTTCCGATATTGAGGCAATTGAGAAAATGGGTTGTTATATAGGACATAATTTATCAACAAATGGCAAGAATTTTCATTTTTGAAGCAGTCAAAAATGTTCGAAAAATTTTATGAAATCGCTTTTAGTAACCTTTGTTTGGGAGCCACTGGTTTGATTCTCCAGGATACAGCGTGTCTGACCGCTGGCAGAGTTTCAGCGCGGTTTGCGCAGGCTGCAGACCTCTTATCAGTGTTGAAGAAATAGAAGCTACCCAAAACCTAAAAAATAAGTCTTTTTCACTCGATGCGCGTTTCGCTATCAAAGTTAGCATTTTCAAGAGCTGTACTTTTACTACGCTAGAGAACAAAATTCTAGTCCTATTTATACCTACTACTTATTTGAGTGGTTAATTGCACTCATTATCCATTTTAACTGACCCTCTATTCAACCTACCTCAATTATCTACTCGAATTCTTGGAAGTCCGCGATCAAAGTTATGAATTTACATCATTCTCTAAAACTTTCGAGCAAACATCCCCTGGAGCTGTGTCCCCCTGTTGATCTAACTTCTTGTACGTCTTAATACGTTTTAAAACTTTCTGCAGCCTCTGTTATGGTTCTTCTCGAGATTTCTCTCGTATATTCCAGATATTTCTACGATGTTTCAACCCTCACGTCTACTTCCTGATGACCGATCATTCGAGAACCACAATTGAGTATCTTTTTCAATACCTACCTTTTAGAACTGTCCAGTTCCTATACCCTTTTACTGCTGGAGACCTAAATTTGAGAATTCAACTCGGGGTATTTTAAGTTCGTTCTAGAACATTCCTGAGCCTCTATTATGGTTCATTGAATGGTTTCCTCGAACTCTCTGGAACCTTCCTGAAGCTTCTAAAACGTTCCAGGTTCAGTACCCATATATAATTATCTCCTACAATATGAACGAAACGTTAAGGGACATCACACATCCACTTATATCATCAACTAATAGTAAAATAAAAGAGGTCCTGAAACTGATCCTGATGGGGTTCAAGAAGGGCAGTGATCTAAAGAGGAAAGCAAGTGTTAAACCCTATAAATTCAGTTATCTTGGTCGGATACGACATGAGAGAAACTCTGCTTTTTTTGGTAACTCCAACTTTCTCCAGAATATTCATAAAACTCCCAGCCAGCCCCCGACTCCTTCCCACCTCAACCCTCATCTAATAAGATGAATTTTCCCATTGGAAATACTTTCCGTATCACTTATTCTCGAGCAATCGTTAATTAATTTTTCGATTCGGTAAGAATTCGAACTCGTGCTCGTTATGATTCAGAGTTCGAAAGTTGCAACTAACATTTCAAAATTATTGAGAGGCGGGAAGGCGCTTATTAGCGTAGTTTGCTAAGTCGCTCGGAAATCGATACCTACCCCGATGATTCGAAAGAGAAGCGACAAGCCAGTGGCGTAACCATACAAAGTTATAGGAGTGATAATCATCTCAAATCAAGTTGAAACAACTAGTTTTTCATCATTTCCCAAAGGTACGGCAAAACGAGACCGAAAACAACGCTTTATTTTTCAACTGTTTTTGGACTGTCTTCTGTTCCGACTGTTTCTTTGATGATCAAATCCCATGTTTCTCATTAACAATGTCTTCGTAACATTGGGCAAACTTTGGGTTTGTTTTCAGGAATAATATACAAAGGAACCATCAGGCCAAAAGTGGATATATTTTCATAGTGCTTGGGTTTCCAACGTTTCAAGCGACATACATTCATCAAGTTCTGAATGAAATGAAGTCGGAGAGGTTGGTTGATATAACAAATATTATAGCTCCCCATATTTGATTCCAATGTAGAATACGATTGGTAGGCGCACAAGAATAGGGGCAAGTTAGTATTTGGTGCCTAGCACGTTAGTTTCAATTTCCAGACAGCAGTGGTCATTGGTTTTTTGAGACGCAGATAGATAATTTTTATTTAGGGTATCCATGAAGGAGATCATTATTTTTATCAATTGACAGGTGATACCATGCAATAATGCCAGTTCCTGTCATTCCAATGCGGCTTTCCGTTTTCATTTCAGTATTTCAAAAAACGTTTTAAAAAAATAAGGTGAGTATAGACTGAATATATGACATCAACAAAAAGGAGAAGAAAAATAGAAACATGTATGATGAAACACTGGATATTGAGAGTATGAAGGCTTACAAATGTTTCTCTCTCTCTCTTTCTCTAACGTGGTTTCCAGATCGGGATACAGTCAATAAAAATTCAAAGAAATAAAATATGGAAAGCATGTAAATTAAGTACTGAAAGTTTCAATAAAAAATGTTAATGAAAAATTTATATTTATCAAAAATAATAAAACTCGGAAAAAAATAATGATGAATTAGGACTTAAAATTGCTAGGAAGTTGCTTCTGCGCATGTCAGTCACAGAACGTGTCATTAAAACTGACTGGACGAGTTGGAGTTAGTTAAATTGACAGTTTTCAAAAAATTATTAGGGCTCGTTAGAAAAATATCGTGTTTCTACAGTTTATTTATGGATAAACGTTGACAATGTTCCTGAATTGGCCATTGTAATTCACGTGAAAATAAAAAGCTTTCGCTACTTTGTCAGCTTTTGACCTCTGACTTATGTCGCTTCTAAAACACCGGGCACGAGATTTGATATTTTCCTTTGAAGTTGAGACATTTTTTCACTTGTCACGTTTGGAAAAACCCATAACTTTTATGAATTTAATAATTTTCAGTTATTGAAAAGAATATTTGACAGCCTTTCCTTTCTGAAGTTTGCCGCTCCCTTGCTACTGTTTACTCATCACTAGGCAACCAACATTTATTTCTGACTAGATTATTATTAATAATTTCACAATCACAAACATATCAATTTTATTACAATTGGCGCCCAACGTGGGGCTTTCAGATTGAAACAGGAATCAGATTTCAAAAGATTGTTCACGGTATCAAACCCATTTTATTTCAACTCTTTCATCAAATATTTCAAATTATATTTCAACCTACCTCATTCAAACTTATTTTCATAACAACATATTGTAGTGTGCCACAAGGTTCCATTTTCCTCGGTTATTCATTATATATACCATCTTATATCTTTCTGTAGATTATTCGCAAATATATCTAAAAATCCTGACCGGTCTTTATATGAAATAACGCTATTGAAGACATCTCGAAAGGCTTATTAGGCAATATCTTAATATACAAACAGGATCAGAACATGATCTTGGTTCGAAAACCTAAAAATATTATTTTAATTTTTGTAAAGTTTCATCCATTTTCCACTTCAATTTCACTGGAGTATTTTCCTCCTGAGAGATTCTGACCTTTTATTGAAAATATGAATTTGGAAGTAAAAAAGTCCCAAAAGTAAACAATTTATCAAACCATCCCAAATAACCCGTTTTACAGAAGCAACACGTACTGGAAACAGATCAATGCCAAGGATAAAATAAATAAAAATACTGGGTTGAAGGAATGTAAGGTCGTATCGAAATATATAGCCAGAATGTAGAAAATATGGAAAATACAACCTCATCATCTAACTCCATATAAAAAAAATCATGACGAAACTACCCGAAAAAATGCATCGAGGACACCCATGGACACCGCCAGAAGATTAATTGAATCTCCTTGTAGTATGTCGCCATTACTTGGCAAAGGACACGCCAACCCATTCTGACGAAAATGAAACTTTAATTTCCTGCCTTCTGTCATTTCCGTCAGCACCCACATATTGGAGCTGCAAACATGCTCGATTGGTTTTGTTCGGAAAAATCCAGTCAAAGTGCGGGATTTTGCAAAATAAAAGGCATCGATTCCACGAAATGCCAGAGGCATATTGATATGGGGAAATACTCTCGGCTATTCAGCAAGAATTTGATGAAAACTTTCGATTGATTGTTGCCTCTCTTTTTTTCCCACATACTTTTGGTCTTCCTGATAATGAGCAGATCGACTAACCGTTCATGGCTGCGGACATTGAAATCATTTGAAACGATTGTACTTCTGCCTGAAAAAGCCACTGTAGGCCAGTAGAGATAGACGTTAAAATTTAACAATAATTCCAAAAGTTTCCACACTTTGGTCAAGTGAATGGTATACCGAGAACGCACTAAATCTCAGTTTGCAATCTCTTCCGAAGTACGCAACGTTGTCAAAATGGCATTTATCTTGAATATTGCTGCAGACTCCTTGAAAAAAATTCCAAAATTTCTACAAACTCAACAGATACATTGCAAAAATATTCCGAACAGTTGTACAGATTTACAAGCTTTCACATTGACCAGAACATATATTTTTTCAATTTGTGGTAATTTTTTTGAACAAAATTAGTACAAAAGCTCTGAAAACATCTATTCTGATGCATTCACAAATTTGCAACCTTGTACACGATCTGGAATTTCATTCAATTTGGAAAAATCTAATTATTTTGAATTAGGTTTACGTCCTTTCCCAAAAGGACAGAAAATTCCACGTGAGATAACTCAAGAGGAGCTTCTAGACCTTTTCAAGGCACCTGCTGAGTGTTGACTACGAGCTAGCTCACTCTCAGGCAAAAGATCTTCGAAAGTCCAAGGGCATCGCAGTGGTGTTCTCCAAGAAGTTTCGTCGGCTACAGAAACCACGGGAACAGAACCCAGAAGTTGGAGGTATATTACAGTTGCAGAAGGGCCGGAGAAACATCAGCAGCGTCAATATTTTGGTGTGCTGTAACTATCTTCCACGACCAAACATGAAGACCGTAGAGTGTAGTCGTGATTGTGGGAAGGTTACTACTGAAACCTTAGATTGAAACCAGGCAAGTAGGCTCCCCTGGACTGTTTTTGCCATCCCCTGGTCTGTTCATCCATAACACACTGTCCATAAAATCCACCTCTAGTTCTACCTTCCTGGTATGCACCCGGTCTCTCAAAATTTGGCTTTAAAGTGTATGCGTATGTGTGTGTATAGTGGTCGGATTCTTGTCGGGCGGTGTGACGTCAAAGGCGGCATGCGCCCGGCTACAATTTTATTTTCTGCCAATGGCGAAGCCGTATGCTGGTGCATACTACTGACTTTGCAGTGTCAGTACCGGAGCAGCCGGGATCTTCTAATCCTCAGCCCATAGAATAGGGACCCCGGCGCCTCTATCGTAATGCAGTGTTGTTTTTGCTATTACGCGAAATCTGCCCTCTGGAGGCTAAAAAACCACCGTCCTCCTCTCCCCAGGTACACATGTCAGTCAGATTTCTTCGACTCCGGTTATTGGGTCGCCGTCTGCATTTGTTTTTATATATTACTGCATATCCACGTCGACTGGATCCATCCAATCACGTTTGATGGGTGAAAGACGGGTTTTCTTACGATCATCGTCGGCGGCCAATCACCCGCGGCTAGTCACCAGCGACCAGTCCCACAGTATCTTACCCGAGGCCCCTCCTTGGCTCCCACTGGAAACGGGTTTTTCAGTACTCGCAGCCAGTTTTTTAATCCCACTTCCTAGTGAAACTAATGGTAGGGCTGGTTCTCAGCCAGGCACTACGGTTTCCATGGGCGATTCGTTGACTGGCTACCATTCTCGCAGCACCTGATCTGCGTCTCCTCCTCGGCTCCTATCGAAGACAGGTCTTCCAGTTTTCGCTGCGAGTTCTTTCAATCCGCCCCATTGTGAAAGCCAAGCCTTGGCAGAGCTGGTTCTCAGCTGGGCGGTGTGGCGACCGTGGATGATTCGTTCACCGCCTACCAGTCTCGCAGTACCAGATTCAAGGCCTCTCCTGGTCTCCACTGGAGACAGGTTTGCCAGTTCGTTTATCCCTCAATCTAATGTAGAAGTGTGTCGGAGGAAACACAAGTGTGTTTGGCGTAGATGTACGGTGAGTTGGGGCCCACGGGTCTCTACTCCCGTTAGCTGCGGCACCTCAACCAGCTCTACTCTGGTTAGCCATCATGACAGGTCAGACAGGTCATGCCTTTGCCCAGGATTCACCACGTGGAGATAAGAGTAGCGTTGGAATGCCCGGACACCCCCGTGAACCCCCTGTGGAGTGTAACTTCCATCGGACCTCATGGTACATGCATTGGGAGCTGTTTAGATACCGACACACTCCAAGAATTATATCTTTCGGGACAAATGTTTTCAAGAAGAGGGCCGTTTCTGACCCGTTTTTTGCCAACTCATAAACAATGAGTCATCGTACCGTTAACCCGTTAGGAATGCGTGAAGACGCCATCGACTAGAACATCTACATGCATCCAGAAATGAAGAGAACCATCCACATTCGGGCAACCGAACCGTGAAAGAAGATTCAAGAACTTTCTCTCTCGATGAGAGTTAGTGAAGACAGAGTGGAATAAACAGAGTGGGCCTAGCAGGATTTCTAGCAGTCTATATAAGTATTTGTTGAGTTCAGATGAATTAATTATTTTAATACATATTGGAATAAATTACGAAGACAGAGTTAAGTGCGTTTCCATTACAATATGAACACTATTCATCAACTTCAGAAGTCTATCAAAACAAAAATGCAGTTGCTGTAATAAAAAAAAAGTATCTGTCAAACGAGCTTGAAGTGAATGGATCATTACCAGAGAAGGTGCCACTATTCGTAATTATCTTATCATCTATTGAAAGTATCTGACTACACTCTAGCCTTGTATTAAACCATTCTTTTCCCGCTTTTACCGACTTCCCTGTGACTAAAATTCGTGAGACATTTTTTGACCACAGCCACTTTGCAACCGCGAAAACAAACGGTGAACGTCCCTGCACAAGACCCTTTCCACTTGCCTACCGAGTGATTTTACTGTCGCGAGAATGATATACGACTTTTGGTAGCATGCGACATTACTCATATCGCGGTAATGTAAAATAATATCGCCCAACGCCGTTTCGCCATTCCTGAGCAGCGCCAACCGCGACTTTTGCTGCGGCTGCCCACGTTGACCGTCGTTAGTCTTTTCTTTGTGTATCGCCTTGCACGGGACAGCTGTGCAATCGTATATTTGCAGTCGTTACGTTGTCATGTTTTCTGTACATGCGACCTGCACTGGCCGCAGCGCAGAGCTGAAAAACACATTTTATCGAAATTATCAAATTCACTGATCGTTCAACTTGAGTGATTGTCGAGTGGAGGAGCAGTAGCGGCACACTAAGGGTGCGTTCAAATAAGAGCGAACTAACGAATTCATAGAGGTACGTATTAGTTACGTCATTTGTTTTTCACTGAACGTACATTCGCTAACGCTTTGTTCTACTGTCAACTGAATACGCGAGCTCAAGGAAATGAATTCGTCGTCGCTCGCGTTCGCTCTAATTTGAACGCCCCTTAACGCCATCTTTTCGCTATGAATCGGGTATATTATAAAAGATATGTATAATACGCAACTAGAACTCTCAACTAATTCTATCAATATTTGATAAGTAGTAAATAGAAACTTGATTATTTATTATAAAAATACACAAATAAAAAATGAAACGAAAGTAATACAAAATATAACACAACAAAAAAAATTAATTGGCGCTCCGGGGCGACTTGATTGATTCCAGTGGCGCATTTGCTTTTTCAGCTGCAGGAAAACCCGGAAAAACTTGCAGCACCACATCTGCTAAAGATCCCGATCTGCCAATGTCCTCTCTTATAAAAATGAATAAAAATAGTGTTTCAGACGTTGAAAATTATAAATTAAAAAAAAATGGGAAAATTTGAGAAAATAAAATCGTAAAAATCTGTTGAAACAGTGAAAAACTTGGGATCAAATAAACTAATATGAAAAAAAAAAAGAATTACCTCTATGCCCCCCTAAAAGCCAGATAAAAATCGTGTAGAAAATTGGGAAAAATGTTTGATGGTTTCAGACGTAGAAAATTACTGCGAAAGGCTTGGATCTCTTTCTCGAAAAAAATTGCCAGAACTCGTGGAAACAAAATAGGAAAATCAACAAAAATAGGGGAAACAATGCAATCATCGAATAATTCAATTCGGAAAAATTTCATACGTCAAACTGGCGACAATAAAATCAGAAAAATACACACAAATAGTGAAAAACATAGTACCACCACTTGGTTCAATGGAAAAATATTACCTCCTTCTCTCCATAACAGCCAGATAGAGGAAGCGTAGGACTTCGGGAAAGAAGAAAGAAGAAAAAAGTACTAATATTCAAGAAAAAATAATGCGAAAATTAGTGAAATTTCTGGAAAACATCGGGACATTAAAAAAATAATTGATTTAAATATTTTAACCTGCCTCCCTGGTGGCTAGAGAGGAATTTGGTAACATTTTATATAAAAAAAAATCCATAAAAATTGTGGAAAACATCGAACAGTTGAATAATTTCATCAAACATACGCATACAACTATCGTACCGACCTCTGGCACCTGGCACAGAAAAAACAAGATTTTATTTAAGAATTATTGAACTAAAAAGTAAAAAATAATATTTAGTGCATGAAAACAAAAACTGTTGAAAATTTTAATATTTTCTTAAAAGCTGGAGGTGTGAAATGATTACATTTGAAATATAGGCTCACGCTTTTGAGACAATATTTAAATTTTTGAAAGGTTTTTGTTTTCATACCTTGAATATAATTTTTAACTTTTTAGTTTAATAATTTATAAATAAAAGCTTGTTTTTAAAAATATTTTTTAAGTTTCTTTAATGTCATTCTCTCTGAGACCTATATAGGTAAGTACAAGATTTCCTGCAGATCAGAATGTTACGAGTTTTCTCTTATAATGTTACAATTTTATAGCACTGCACGTCCATGGATCAGGTATGGATAGAATGATATGATTGGATGAGAAAACCTCAGATCCTACTCTTCAGCAATCAAGCTGTTTTTTTTATCGATCATGATAATTATTTCAGGTAAGAAAGACAATAATTTGTTTTCATGATATTTTTCCTGAAGCTCGGTGTACTGAAGGCAATTTCTCATATTTTCGATAAGACAAGGTCAAGAAAATACAAATAGTAAGATTGTCAAATATTCCGAAAACCTGCCACAACTCATCCGATGAAAATCCCCATTTCCATTTCATTCGCCCGCATTTTTTCTATTCCAGCAGCCGTCACCTTTGCCACCTGAAAGAACGCTGTGATAATCAAAGAACGCTGGGGCAACGTTATTGCCACATGGCTTTCCACGACGCTTAACAAGAAAAAAATACTTTCTCTCGTGGCGACGACGGCGGCGGCGGCGGTGGGCTGACAATTCTGATCCACTAATGCACACACTACAATTTTCTTCGCCTCTGGTGCCATTACTGAAAGCAACTCGCTCTTTTCTTAGCAATCTGATAAAAACGACGACACTGGCGTGCATAGTAGTTTTTATCAACGTGTCGCAAAACTGTTTTTGATGCTTTACAAGGCCTCAGTTGCAGCTATTGGTGTATATCAGTGATTTAGTGTTGCATGTTTATTGTCATAAATTACATTTAATTGGCTGTTTAGTTTAGATACCAACAAATTTAGAATACGAGTTGTATAACAAACAAATTCTAAAACAAAAACAAAAGGTTCTCATAAATAACACATCCTCAAATTGGCAGGAAATAAAATCAGGTGTACCACAAGGTAGCATTTTGGGCCCTCTGTTTTATACTGAATTAAAGTTCTGTACCTACCATCTGTACGCAGATGACTCACAGATTTATTTCTCCTTTGATCCTCTAACTCTCGCAGAAGCTGTAAACTCTATCAAAAGGGACCTAAATGCAATTCTAGAAGTATCCACAGATCACATGTTGAAAATAAATCCCAACAAATCAATTGCTATGATATTCGGGAATGAAATTATTACTGAGCAAGCAAAAAGTTACGATTTGAAAACTGGAGACTTCAAAATAGATTTCAAGTCTCACTCTAAAAATTTAGGGCTTATTATAGACTCCAAGCTTAGGTTCACTGAACATATTACCTAACTTAGAATTGCTTATGCAGTTCAAGACGGCCATAAGAGACCGTTGGGCTAGGAGAAAATCAAAATCGTGATAGATGTTTAGAAGAAGACCCCGACAGTGAAACGCTAAAAAAATGCTGAAAAGTGCTCTATCCAAGGAAACGGCTGTTCAAGAAAGACAGAAAGACAGAAAGACAGAAAGAGAGAATGACAGAAAGACAGAAAGACAGAAAGACAGAAAGGCAGAAAGACAGAAAGACAGAAAGACAGAAAGACAGAAAGACAGAAAGACAGGAAGACAGAAAGGCAGAAAGACAAAAAGACAGAAAAATAGGAAGACAGAAAGACAGAGAGACAGAAAGACAAAAATACAGAAAAAATCGTAAATAGGAGCTACCAAATGAAAATAGACAAAATAAAAAACAGCAAACACGCAGTGAACATCAAGTGAATCCAATAAATAATAACATAAAGAAAGGAATCACACACGTTACATTTCACCCGCCGCTGGTACAAAAAAGGCCGCCACGTTCCTTTATGCATAATTTTAAGAAGACAAGGCAAGACTTCGCTATGAAACATTCATGTGAGTATTAAATGTACCTTACCCTCGCAATTTCGCCAACCCCTGTCTGTTGATAGTGAAACGTGTATACGACCACCGCAATATACGTTGTATAAAAAAATACTGAAATTGGAATATCCGTATAAACTTTAACTTGACTGGAATATTCTCGATATTGATGAGGGTTATCTAGAGTAATGGCTGATATTGAAATATGATATCAGTGTGTTTGAATAGCATTACATTTCAGAGACAAGTTTTTTTTTCAGAAAGCAGGAATTATCCATTGAATTTTGAAATATGTATAAATACTGATTTTCTGAGGTTAAAGACAGAGAAAAATCCTGAAGCTCCTGCAAAAAATGATACACATGTCGGGAAAGAGACAGACACTGAAATAGCAAAACATATATTGAGTGAAATTCACCATAGAAATGATAAGACCTTTCCCAAAGGCAGAACCAAGAAAACTCTGGCGATCAAAGGATGCCAGGGCAAAACAAAAATATTGACTGAGTCTTCTGCAAGAGCAACAGCAAGAGCAATCCTTAGGAACTCGGGCTAGAAGAAAAAAGAAGATTTAACATGAATCAGAAAGTGCAGATGGTGACAAAGATTCTATGGAGAGCTATGACGAATCCAGTTATGTCCCTGAAGACCTATAGATAAGCAGTTTGATAACTTTGTTGATGCACTCACAACTGGAGAGTTCCTGAAGGCAATCGAATAGTTTTTTTGAAGGTTGTAGACGATGTAGTAACTTGATTACTTGTACATCGGACTTCCATCGTCTTAATGGTTGGAAGATTTCTATTCCTCTCAATTTTTTCATTGCGTTCCAATTGCTTGAATCTGCAATCGTCTTCAGGTGAATACTGACAAATTTAGAATCTACACGATGTTTTTGAACGTCTGCCGGTAATTAGGATAATTACGTTGTAATTACGTGTGGTCTTGTGGCGCGTGCTTTCGCCCTAATCCTCCCTCCAAAACGGTCCATTAGCGGTCTCCATACGTTTTTAATTTCCATGCTCGGTTGACTGAACCATTGACTTCGATATAGGATCTTCTCTATAAAGAACATTAGCCTCATCCCAAAGAATTCGATGACAGTTCAGATAGGTCATACCTTTGCCCAGGATTCACCACGTGGAGGTAAGAGTAGCGTTGGAATGCCCGGACACCCCTGTGAACCCCCTGTGGAGTGTAACTTCCATCGGACCTCATGGTACATGTATTGGGAGCTGTGTAGATACCGACACACTCCAAGAATTATAGCTTTCGGATAGGATAATTACGTTGTAATTACGCGTGGTCTTGTGGCGCGTGCTTTCGCCCTAATCCTCCCTCCAAAACGGTCCATTAGCGGTCTCCATACGTTTTTAATTTCCATGCTCGGTTGACTGAACCATTGACTTCGATATAGGATCTTCTCTATGAAGAACATTAGCCTCGACCCAAAGAATTCGATTGTGCTCTGTCCATGCGTGGTCGGCAATTCCCGATTTCGATGTTTCCCCCCGTTGAGTCCACTTTTTGTGTTCAGCTATTCTTAGAGATAATGGCTGTTTGGTCTCTCCGATATAGGAATCTCCACATTCACATAGGACCTCGTAAATACAGTTTTTGCTGGATTCTGTTTTGTTCTCTGGTTTCGTCTTGGTGAGGAAGCTTCGTAATCCGGCAGTACTTTACGAAAACTAGCCCTGTGGTAATCCAAGTTTAATCTTGATGATTGATTTATTGTTTTCAGATGTGTATGATTTTATGTGATTTTCTAATTTACTAATGAAAATGTCAAAGCTTTGCTGTGTTTCCGTTTTAAGCAGATATTTAACTTCTGTGAGTATGGCAGTTGTTCACCGTTGTGTGATTATAGTCATAATGGAAAATAATTCAATGAAAGAATAAATTAATAAAATCAAAACTAGGTACATTCCGCCAACGCTCAGCATATTCTATGTCTTAATTTAACCAAGCAACAGAGGCATGGTTCCACCTTCCTTGAAAACCACACCTCTCTGACCCACTAAGGGCCGATAAAATCCCATATTATAACTTTTTTTGTGAGCTCCATACCACGTAAATAGAGTCATACAAACTCGAACCCACATCGTAAATAATGAGAACGGCAACGCCGTGATATTTGTTTATCCGTGACTGTTCCTGAATGTTTATACAATTGCTTTATATGCTAAAGTTCACGTAGGAGTAGTAGAATGAGCGTTTAAGTGTATTATAAAGCCATAAAAGCAATTTCATAAACAAACAAAATCATATGCCGTTTCGCCTTCCACTTGGAGTCGAGAGAATCAGCCTCTCCAAAAGAATATTACAATCAGATGAAGGAAACTCGAAAGACAATATTGACCTAGCCAGGGCTGGGCTCATTCGTAAGGGATACTTGCGTCAATGAAAGGGAAGTTATCATGACAAATAACAATAAGTGAATATGCAAGTGAAAGACATAAATACAGTGTGTCCCACCTAAAACTTGTCACCCCCCTAATCTCCGAACTCGTGAAAAAAATTGAAAATCGCTCAGATTTTTATTTCAAGGGAAACATCATTGTTTTGTCAACCCCGTCAGCCCCAGCACCCCCTATTTCATAATTTTCAATGGGACTACTAGACTAATCCAGTAACGAGAGACAAACTAGAGCAAAAAGTGAAGAATGAATTGTAGCACTCTGAATTTTTTTTTTGTTATTTCAGAAAATATAACATTTTTCAAAAAACGATTTCGATAGGTTGAGAGATAATTCAATTCTTCACAAGAATGATTTTCAGCAATACCCACAGAAATGTATATACTTACTCTAGAATGCCAATCCCCTCTCCGTGGGACACTGAAAAGTATATGCCGCAGGACTAAAGTGATATTTTATCCCTTACGTGATTATTGGCCTTCGGGCTCTACGAGCCCTCAGGCAATAAATCCCTTGCTATATAATATTCTATTATGAGTGACCTGCGATTTCCTGATAATCTGTAGGAAGTCTCGAGCCGTCCCTGTCCTGACTCTAATATCCTATTGAACCAGGGAGCGTAGGAGGGTTGAGCTCTTGTTTTGATTGTATGGAAATAAAAATTTAGAATGGCGCCGTTCTCGGTGATCCGTTGGTGTATCTTGTCGTGTACAAGCAGAAGAGTGACTTGTAGAAATGTTATCTACCTGTACAATCCTACGTGAAAGTCGGATCGTGTATTCTGTTCTAACTGTTCGTCAGAGAGCAAATTCATTGGACGTCTATACTGAAATAGATACACGGGTTTCGCAATTATTATATTACTCATTCGATACATATAGTGTTCGTCTAAAGTCCCCCCCTACTAACTTTTAAACCACCTGGTATATCGCTACAAAATTTGGAAGGCTTAAATAGGAGATAAAAACCTACATTTTCATGAAAAAATCAAGTTTCGAAATGTCAGCTGAGCGCCATTTTCAATAATTTTTTTAAATAGAGATGATCACAAGGAATCCAACAATACCAAGTTTGATGCTGTTATCTCCAAAGACTACGGAGATATCGCCTATTATTTTATTCATAAGCCAATGAGTGTGAGAGAGAATTTATTGAACCGCCAGAAAAAGTTTCGCTCTCCCACTCATTGGGCGTATGGATAAAATAGTAGGCGATATCTCAGTAGTCTTTGGAGATAATAGCATCAAACTTGGTATTGTGGGATTCCTTATGATCATCCAAAATTATTGAAGATGGCGCTCAGCTGCCATTTTGAAACTTTTAGCTGCAATTTTCTCATGAAAAAGTAAGTTTTTATCTCCTATTTAAGCCTTCCAAATTTCGGTGCGATATACCAGGTGGTTCAAAAATTAGTAGGGGGGAACGGACTTTAGACGGGCACTGTATGTCTACATGTGTCTGAGAAGTCATTCAGATTGAATCAACATGAACATGAGCTGAAAAAAATATTTATGGAAATGACTTTGACTTATTCTACCTCGTGAAAAATTTATTAAAAACCTTTTTGAAGACAAGTATTTATTCCAATGCACTAAAATGTAAGAAATAATTTCTGTAGAAGTATAATGTAGGGTGAATTTATAGATTTTTGATAAAACAAAGCCTCTTTCCTGTGAGTTTTGAGCCATCTAGCTCTTCAATGAGGCGGACTCTAAATATTAACTCGTGCGCTATCTTAGAGCCGCCATCTTGAAATCATGAATTTCAACAAAGAATTCATGTCCTTCGATCCCAAATACCCCCATACACACACCAATTCTGAAGAGAGTCGGACCATAATAACAAAAGTCCTCCACCGTCTTGGTTTTTAGAATTCCCTCAAAAAATTCATATTTTTCATAATCTGCCGAATTCAAATACCACGATCACAAGAATCAACCGTCATCTTGGAGCCGTTATCTTGAATTCATGAATTTGACAAAAAATTAAAATCTCCGACCCCGAATATGGGGGTTAATAATAATAATAATAATAATAATAATAATACTGCCTCATAAACACTCGTAGAGTGTACCCAAAGGCATAGCCTGTGCGGTTAGAGGACACCTATTATTATTTGCCGTGGCGCTCCGGGGCGACTTCTGATTTTTGGTGGCGTATTCACTTTTCAGCTGCAGGAAAACCCAGAAAACCTACAGCACCACCTCGGGTGGCCGGCGTGCACTCCAAGCTAGCACTAGACGAGATTGGCATCTAGACAATACACATTACACTTGCTTTCAACAAGGACTGTGGTCGCCTATCAATTCCGATATTGAATACTTGAGAAAAAATCCCTCGTACATACATCGACCTCGAACCGACTACCGCTATACTGAAGTTTCGAACGGCCTGCGCCTTAGACTGCCAAGCTACCGGTTCGCAAACTTGGAACTGTCATCTTGACACTAAGGATTTTGACAAAAAAATAAAAATCTCCTAAAACTACTAAAACCTTCACATATCAGTTTTAAATCAATTCTGACCATAATTTGACAAAAAATTCATTATCTACTACCTCAAACACCACATAACAATTTTGAATGGAATTGGACCATTTAGTCACAAATCTTGTCCGCCATCTTGGAGCCTCTATTCCGTTTTGTTCTTCAACAAAAATTCCATGGTGCATTTTCATCAAGACAATGAACACCCGCCAAATTACAAGTTAAATGGACAACTAGATGTGGGTCAAAATCCACTTGAAAGAGAAGCGGAACATTCTCCATTGAAATTGAAAAAAGGTTTTTTTTCTGTGACGGGAAAAAAGTTTGACATTTTATCTCTGTTGACAGGTACTAAAATATGACTTTACATGAAATGACTTTTTTCCCCGGGAAAAAAGTGAGTACTCTTTTCCCGGATATAAACATAGGTAAAGGTAAAGATCTGCTATTGCAAAAGCTCATCTCGCACGCTTCCGATGTTCAGCTCGGGCCTCTAACCCAACCTCCTACCTTCATCACTCAACCTGCACACTACTAACCTAACTGATAAAATGAAAAAAGTTGCCTAACTGTCGCTTTGAACCACGTACCAATGGCGTAGTAAGCCGCAATCCTATCGATGCGGCTATGAACCGTGTTTGTATATGTAAATGAAATGGTTGTTCCTAAGAGAAAATGTGAAAGATCCCGCGAACCGAAAGGTCTTAAGCCGTGGATATTTGATTTTTTCACTATTAAATCGTCGTTTTTCCCGTCACAGAAAAAAATAGTGTATTATACACGGGAGAAATAACAGATTTTAGCTCTCGAGCTAAAATCTAATACTTTATTCCCTTGTGTAATATATAACTATTTGCAATATCTCAAAAACAATTACTTCCCTGGCTGGTGCCACGCTGGACATTGAACTACATCTGAGAGATATTGTGAACGGATCCTATAACTATCTGTCTGCCTGTCTTCAACAGATGTAGTTAAATGTTCGGCGTGGCTTTAGCGTTAGATATTACAAAAAAAACACATTTTTCAATTTCATTGGAGAACGTTGTGTTATCTATTATGTTTCACGTGGCATATGCCATCTGCCATGAGCCATCACTTCATCTATTACCTGGATTTTGGTATACGTTATCGTGGTTTAGGCGGAAAGGGGTTCGGTGCGATTAGCAATCATTGTAAATTACAAATGCAAAATATTGTTTTATTCAAAACAATTCCTCGACGCCTAATTCGAACTGAGTTCGAAAAGTGTTCCGGAGCGTCACAGCGTTGGCATGTTGGGATTAAAATAGCGCGATGTTGGTGGAAGAGCGCAGCGCAGCGACTCTTAACGACATGGTGCTGTGCTGATTTCACATGAAATGAAAGACATGTATTATTCTTCAAACTTTTATACTCGAATATGTTTGTCGTTGGATCTAATGTTAAGATTTGGAAAATCCAATTTTTGTTGTACCTGTATTCTATGATGGTGTATCGCATCGACCTCTCCTCCTCAACATCAAAAACTTGTATTTTTCATCACCTGGATAATATATACCAAAAACACTTGTACCCCATTCCCCCTTAGCCTTAGAGCAAAAAAATTGCCCCAACCAGCAAATATATTTTGACTACTTGGGCCTCGAGAATAAATGAGCAATAAAGTCAAATACAGTAGGAATGTATAGATATACTTCTGGGCATTATATCCATAGTCGAAAACAATTTTGGACGAGATTGTACCTCATCAGAAAAGCAAACTGAATCATGTCTATCCCACGAGGGCGTTAACGGACCAAACCCTTCTTTTGCATATTTATATAGCAATTAAGAATGCAAAAATATGCAGTTCGCCTGAATTCGAGTTGGTGGTTAGTAGCTCCTACTTGCAAAGTTGAGACAATTGAACGGCGAAATGAATTCGTCTACCGTTTGAGACACTGAATACAATGAATGAGATGTGAGTGGTATCGTAAAATTGACTAACGTTTGTAGGAAGCGATTGCTTCGTTTTGTTTACAAAATACGTTCATTATCAGATTTTTTCTTTTCAGTTAAGAGTCTTTTCACAATATCTATCAGATGTCGTTCAATGTCCAGCGTGGCTTTAGCCGGGGAAGTAGTTGTTTTCTGTTAGATATTACAAATAAATCATATTTTTCATTTTTCAATTTTTATGGAGAATGTTCCAACATGAGTACTTCGAACGATGGAAAATAGCGACAAAAGTTTTTCTTTCAGCCGCAGATGATTCCACAACAGATTTTATGAATATCCTATTCATATTTTCGAACAAAAATCTAAATGCAATGCCCATGACAGGTCTATGTCAAAAAATATCTTTCAAAGTGTCACCGCAGAAGAAATATTTCCATCAATTTCCATCCTTGATATGTATAATTGCTTCTGAAGAGACTGCTTTTCAATTCTATCAATCTCCCTGATGAGCTTGGCATGGCGAAATCAGATAAAAATCTGAAGTCGCTAAGGATTCGAACCTAGCCGACCAGCAGTGAATGGTTTTGAACGCTTCAGTCTCAACCACTGAGCTACTAAAAGTTCCAGGGCATGTATCCCGAATACTCCTTATGTTTCAATAACTACTGGATAAAAACGAATAAAACTCTCCAACATGAGTATTTACGAAACTTTTTCAGTAGAAACGGCTGCAGCGCCTTTCGAATTGATGGAGGTCGCTTTAAGGTTGGAAGCTACTATTGTATCCGCACAGGTGAAATCCCAAACCAAAGGCTCTCCAAGCTTCCACGGTGTGAGGGTCATTCCATCGACTCTGATGCAGCTGCTTATCCCAAGTGTTTCCAAAATTACCCGCTTTAGAAGAATTTACGGCATGATATCTTCAATAACGACCTGAACTGAACTTACATCATTTTCTTTTACGATACCTCCACATCTACATTTAAGGCTGACATAAATCTATGTGCGCAAGCGAAGGCCAACTTCAATCCTGAATGTCTGATCGCCCAACAAAGTATCCAGAAAAGCTTTTGGAACGGCATTGAGCCAAGCTCCTGATGCTTTGGAATAAGCAGCCTTGAGACGGACCTTTTCAAAATTAGACTCAAGGAGTTGTTTGTATATTGAATCGATAACTGGTAAATCCCAGGCTTTTTGGGATTTCATACTCAAAGGAAGAGTATAATTTTTCGTTGAGAGATCCAGTTCTTCTCGCTTTCCAAATAATTGACAACAGATATTTCTGAGAAGCACTCAGGTAAAACTGATTTTCAAACAAAATCGTTTTCGTCGAAATTGAAAAATTTATTCGCTGATAAACGAGGTTGTTATATTACCCCTGAAAAAACAAATATTATCATTATTGTCGAGAGAGCAACAAACTTGGGAACCTTTCTAAGCATCTATATGACATGACATGGTATTTTTCACCTAACTTTTACTGCAACAAAGTTTCTCTTTCTCACACCATTCGGAAATACGGCCAAGCACACCTAGAAAAGCTGAAATCTCTTGAAACGAATGAAGGCGACATTCTAAATATAATTTCACAACGTGATATATCTCCACAATTTATGCGGCCTCGAAAAGCGCATTTGTACCGCTGCCAGTACGTTTTCGCTTTTTTCGTGGCGAGTTATTCACACTTACCGAGAAACCGTTTAGACGATTCAATTAAAATTAAATCATGCGCGCCTCGAATGTTCGCGAATTATTTGTCATAACCGCTCACTCTGCTGAGAGATATTGATATTGATATAAATTGTACAACGGGTTAATGCCACAGCTTCATTGCAGCAATGTATGATTTCACTTCTTGAATAACTGCGAATTGTTGAAATAGTTATTGTCCTCTGTAAGTTTTGAGCAGAAAACTTTGAAGGCTAATTTTTTGTTCAATTTTATTTTCTACAAGCTGATGCTACTGGTCCATAAGCCAGGAGCTGATTTAAGTCAATCATTTCCTCTCGGACGATAACTTGTGAAATACTTCAGAGAGTTTTGTAATTAAGCCTCGTGAACGTCAATTTTTTTTTAGGGCAGGAAATATTTAAAGAAATCGGAAAAATCGATATATCTCACGAACTATCGTAAAAATCAGGGTTTTTTCTTGCAAAAAATACTTTTTGACAACCCTACTGACCCTCCAAAATGGTTTTTCCGAATTCATTAACCAAGCGGGAAAAAACACCCCCGTATCTTCCGTTATTTTCGACAAGGAATCATGAAATTTCCAGGATCGATAGAGACACCAGAGTTGAACTCACTGCACAAAAAAGAACAACCTACGTGATATATACTGCACGCCAGCAGCGATGGAACAACCCATTTTTACGGTAAAACATACTAAGGGGCAAAATTTGTTCGAAACTTCTTCAAATTCGTGATCAGTACCCCCAATTTATGACAAATACCCCTGTCTCCTGAAAAATTTTCAGTTTTGAAAAATTCTAATTTGTTTTACTTCTCATGGAAACGCCCCCGTATCTTCCGTAATTTTCGACGTAGCACCTTGACATTTTCATAATCGATAGACACACTAGAAATAAACTCACTGCAAAAAGGGGCCATCCTACATGATATACACTGTACGCCAGCAGCAATGGAACCACCAATTTTTCCGGAAAGTTATATGAGGGGGTAAAATTGGCCCGAAATTCCTTCAGATTCGTCTTCAAGATCCCAAATTCACTAACAATACCCTTATGTCCTCTGAAAAAATTTCAGTGCTGAAAAATCATAACTTCACTTCTCATGGAAACGCCCCGTATCTTTCTTTTCGAGAATTACGAAACTCAGGAGATGAATGGTTTTTTGAGAAACTTCACTCAAAACAAAAAAATTCAGTACTCTCAAAATACTTCAAAACCTAGAAAATGCTTGTGGCATACTATTTTCAAGTTCATACAGCATGCCGCTTTTTGGTTATAGTTCAAAATATACCCTTTCCGAAGGGCGGATCCTGTATACGCCCTATACGCCCTTACTATGAAATTAATGCTAAAACATTTAACTCCACTTCATTCAATGACTTCAATGAAAAACATAACAATCTGTGATGAACTTGACAAGATTCGGCTGAATCATCCGAGATATCTCAATAAAAAAACCTTTTTCGTCGACCTCTACAAAAAATGACATTTTACGTACTAATTTCCGGACGAAAAATCGACTATTTTTGAAGGTAAATACTTTTCGTCCGCAAACACTTTTCGTCCGCTGTGGTCACTATGACACGTATGGACTATTACTTTCGTATGGCATAAGTACAAAAATTAATAAAAATCCTTAAAATTCAACAAGCAATCACAATCACCGTGTCCTGAATGTTGACAGTGTTAACACTAGAAAGAGGACGCCATCTCTGGAGTCGATTACAAAAGTAGACCACTAATTCAATTGTTTTGTCTTCGAAAAACTCTAAACAAAATCTAATCAGTCGGTACACCAGGGTTTTTAGACATCTTAATTCAGACCAAAATAAAGATGGATCGATATCGAATTCTGAACATGCCTCTGAGCTAGGTGGAAGTGAATTGATTCTCAGAGAGAATACAACTGATTCCGTTAGATAATTTCGCTCAATTAATTAGCCGTCCAGTGCTGGCAAAAACCTGCTACAAATCGATCAATAAGAGCGACCCATAAGGCATCACATCCTGTGAGACAATTTCCAATAAATTGTCGATTTCCTGTCGAATTAACTGTTTGAATTAAACATATTATTCGCCTCCGCTGACGAATGTACTTATTTGTGCGAGTATTGCGTATTCCAGATGAGTGCCACTTTTCAACGACTTTGACAACGTGTTGATGGTTGGCGAGGACGTGAGGAGAATCGACATTCAAATATTTGTCTGAGGGCTACTTTGATGCGGTCGATGCTGGAACTGAATGAATTGTTCACCACGAGGGATTCATCAAGCCAAGTAGCTGGATTTTTTATTTTTGACTTTACTCGATTTATGGTGTGAACTACTTGACTTTGATATCAAGTAAAATCGATCGAGTAGCGATCCGAATCGTTAAAATAGGGGATTCACCGAGCTTACAGCAAGTAGGCCCTCGATTACTCGATGACGACGTGCTGTTGAATAGCAAAGCAGCGAGGGTGAACAGTGGCGGCTAGAGAATAATTGTTTGTGTCTGATTCAAGTGATTTGTCCGTAATGGAATCGGAACCTTTTAAAAACAGCAGCTCGAATATATCATAGATGAAAAGGTGTCAGATTTTGATTTGACATCGAAACAGGAGTAGAAAGTGCTGGGTCGGCGCCATCAAATGCCAAACGAGTTGAAGTTAATAAAAGTATATATAATGAAATGAAAAAATTACATATTATTTCATAGTCGAGCAAGATGCTAAGAGTAATAAAAATACTGACAAACAAGGCAAATGGCGGTTTTGAAAATGAAAAACTGTGGAACATCTTCACTAAGGCGGCGATATCTGCAAGCTAAACACACTAGAGTACACAGAAAAAAAAGTGGTAGATGTAACCCACCTAATTCCGGGGCAAATTCCTCTAGAGGTTCGAATAGGCGTAGGACAATTTCAGTTTCGAGTTGGCTTGAGAAGGTTAAAACAATAATTATATTTTAGCTATAACTATCTAGTAGTTTGTAAAACAATTGAATAATCTAGACGGTGGGTCAAAAAATGTCCATATCTTAATTGGTGGCTGGTTTTTTACAATAATAATAATAATAATGGTCTTTATTTTCTTCAACCAAATAAACATAAACAATTCAACGAGTAACAGGTGAGCATAACACTCCAGGTTGAAAGAAAAATGCCGAAGATCAGGTGACAGCACTATGTGTGGTGGCAGATAGCACTGTCTCTGTTTTTCATCTTAAACATTTTGAATATATACAAAAATCTATAGGATTCAAGAAATGCAGTAAAAATTGTGACACATGATATATACTCCAGTTTTGTTGTTTTACATCCATATATTTTTATTGTTATTGCTTTTCGGCAGTTTATCAGATTAAAATAAAAAAGGTACTAGTTTTTGAAGAAAAATCAAGTAGATACCTTGATTTACAAGTAATTGATGTCTGTAATTGAATTTCCAAAGTAAATACTTGACTTGAGCTTGTCTTGATTTCAAGTCAAGTCAAGTAGTTAGAAAAGTAAGTCAAATTGTGAATCTCTGTTCACGACTGTCGAATTGAAATGAAGAAATACTTGTTTGTGCTGACGTAAATATCTGGAAAAATGAATATAGCTTTTTTTAATCTTCTGATTCCCATCGTGAGAACCAAAGGAAGTAGATAGGAATTGGGGTTTTTCTTGAATTTCTGGAGGCTTCATGAGTGGGAAAACACCTGCCTAGACTTCGAAAACTCTGCCATTCGTTAAAAGAACGAGTCCTAGTACGGCAAGCGTCCAAATGGATGGGAATATCAAATTTATCAGATCGGTTTCGATGAAACTGAAAAGTTTGAAGTATACGTAAGTTGTACACCTTCTGTTCCCACGAAAAGCACAATTTTGTCAGATGTTCAGAGATCATCGTAAGAGCTGAGGGAAAGTAGGTAGTAATTGGTGTTCTTAAATTTCTGCGGGTAGATTCGGAAAAGTTAGTTTTCCGCACGATTTTTACTTTTCCGTACGATTTTTACTTTTTATGTAACTATTCTGTCTTATTAGTCATTTTGTAGCATTATAATAAAAACTTGTTTATTAAAAACCTTGTTTTTTATAAATAACATGGACAAAAACACTCGTAAGAAAAATATTGTACATAACTTTCACGGAAAATGTCTGTTCCGCCCTTAACGGTTTGCCGTCGCGTGCGGAAAAGTACTACTTTCCGTACTTGTTAGGTAAATAACTATTTTCAAGTTTTTGGTATAATTTGTTAATATTGTTCATTGTATTATGAAAAATGACATTAAAATATTTTCATATAAATGGTCGCTCGTTACCACCCAATTTCTCAAGGTTTAAAGAAATTTTCTGTGATAAATATCAGAATCTTGTGCAGTTCAATAAAGGTGAACGAATATAAACTTTAAATGGATATTTCGCATATACTGCGCATGATCCTGACCTAGAACTAATATTTTTCAGAAACAGAACAAACCTTATGTGTCAAAGTCAACAGACGCACGTTTGACAATATCAGGGATAATCATTTACCACTAAGGAAGGTACTTAAAAAAATATTAGTTTTTTTTTTGTTTAAAGCTGAAATACAACTATCGGAATTACATTTAAAAGGTAAAACGGTTCATCAAATTCTCACATATACCTAATAGTCTACAGTTACCAAAATAAATTTAAATTTTCCCTGCCAATGTGATTTTTGAGAAAGTTTTACTCGCGGCGAGGCGTACGGAAAAGTGCCGTGCGGAAAAGTGTAACTTTGCACACGCAAAGGTATGCAGAAAAGTACTACTTTGCGCACGCTTGTAGGATAAGAAAATTTCCGATCCCTGCTTCTTCATTCATTATTATAGTGTGTTTCACCAAATCAATATGTTATCAGAAACGTCTCCAATATTAATTCCTGAAAAATGTCCGAAAAATTCGCATAATAACGTGAACAAAATATTAATCAACCTAATGGAGCCAGTTATTCCCTCGATCTCGCAATTCGTCCGTCGGAAAAAACGAAATTCACACGATCTCTCATGCGTAAGGACTCCTCGTTTTGCATGTACGTTGTACTGCTTCCTCTTCACCAGACACCATTCATCAACACCTTTTAATGACCCTCTCGGCATATGTGCGTATCGAATTACGTGAACGAAGTGACGATTGCAAGTCCACGATTCCGAGAAGTCTGCGAGGAAAAATCGACCCGATCGATTTCCGCCTCTCGATGTCGAGTTTACAGGTTATATCTGAATAACACGCGAATGCCCACGACCAATACACCCCGAGCATGGTCAGCAGAAGTCATAACTCGAGACGGAGGACTGTTATGGCTTATTGGAACAACCAGTTCGCATCCCACATGACTTCTAATCGGGAAGACAGGTCGGAAATCACGAAATTGCCGTGTCTAAGATTCCGGTTGCCGGAAACCTAAAACTGAAAACTGTTCTGTCAACAATTTCGTTTGTAACGTTAAGCATTCTGATAGTTTCTTATTTGCTTTTATTCTCCATAAGAATGGTTCGATTCACTGAATATTTCTAAAACGAATATACTATGCCTCCGTTGCACAGTTAATATGCAAGGATACTATAGAGAGTAAAGAAAATACAAAATTTCTTGGACTTCAGATTGACGCCACAATGAAATTCAATACCCACATTTCAATGTTTGTTTTCCAATTTCTGTTTTTTTTATTCAAATATGACTGTGACCTTATCTGCCATCCGCCATCCTTCTAGTTGACTATGCTAAACCCGAAAAAATTTTTTTTACCAAAATTCCAGGGGTGGAAATTTTTCATATTTTTTTTGGTTAAAAATAAACTAATAGATTTTTGCTGTAATCTTAGAAAGTATATGATTTATCGGAAAAGCAACTCAACAAGGTAAAAGGCAATTCAATTTTCCACAAAAATTATCCCTAGTAATTCCCCGCCGCTGAAAGTTCTGGAGGAGCCGAATATTTGATTGGTCATAACTCTGCTGAAAATGATCGGAGAAAGAAAAGGAAAAGTTCATATCGGTTCTGAAGACTCCTACTTTCTCATGCGAATATAATATGCGAGTATTTGAGTACTTAAATTGTGTTTTGTCGCACTTCACGGAGATGTTTGCGGATGATCCGAAAATCATGAATAATTTAGTAAATATGGAATTTTTATTCTGAAGCAGCAACCCATACCATCTTTGGACTATATGCAAAAATTTTAAAGTAGTGTGACAGGTCCCACTTATACATACCAAAGAAAATACTTTGTTTTACTCCTGCCTCATATTCAACTTACCCATTAATAATAATGATAATAATAATACTGTCTCATAAACACTCGTAGAGTGTACGCAAAGACATAGCCTGTGCGAGTAGAGGACGGCTATTATTATTATTTGCCATGGCGCTCCGGGGCGTCTTACTGATTTTTGGTGGGGTATTCACTTTTCAGCTGCAGGAAAACTCGGAAAACCTATAGCACCACCTCTGGTGGCCGGCGTGCACTCCAAGCTAGCACTAGACGAGATTGACATCTAGACAACACACAATACACTTGCTTTCAACAAGGACTGTGGTCGTCTATCGATTCCGATATTGCGTACTAAAAATCTCTCGTACATACATCGGGCTCGAACCGACTACCGCTATACTGAAGTTTCGAACGGCCTGCGCCTTAGACCGCCAAACTACCGGCCACCTAAAACCGGCATTCTCTTCAGTAAATATGGACTATACGGGTATATACATATTTGAAACATGTGCATATATTTTTACAAACCCTGATTATTTCATGAGAAACTCTGGAATTCACGATTTGAACACAAGAATAAAAAAAAATTTTCATGTTCCCCTTGCAAAAACTTCCATTTCGTATAAGTCACCGAATAACGTTGGCATTCTCATGTTCAATAAACTATCTCCCAACATGAAATCTTGTACTTCGCTTATACAATTCAAAAAAAGTTTGAAGGAATGTCTCATCCGTCAAAGTCATTATTCAATGAACGAGTTTTTCTGACTGCCTGTTCATTTTGTTTTATTAGGATAAGATTTAGGTTACGGTTTTATATGACGACTCCTATACAGTTGTAATTGTCTTTGTGGAGAATGAAGAAAAAAAAATAATGAAAATAATCGCTTATTCATATCCTGCGTATATGTTTAATAACACTGTTGTGGAGTGCAAACCTCAAGCTTGAAATGGCACACTTCATTTATTATGTAGGATCTGTATCAGCGATTATTTTCAACATTTACTGAAGAAACTGCAGGGATTATGGGTGAGTTGAAAACTGAGGCAGGAGTAAAACCCAGTTTTTTCTTTCTTGGAAAAGTAAGACTTTTCTAACTAGTCTAAAATCGTTGCATATGGTCCAAAGAGGGCTCTGATTCCTGCTTCAGTATAATTATTTCATATCAACTAAAATATCCATGACTTTCGGATCCTCCCTAAATATCGTAGAAGGGTTATGTGAAGTGGGACTAAACACATTTTAGGTACTCAGATACTCACATGTTATATTTGCATGAAAAAGTACAAGTCTTCAGGAACGATATACACTTTTTTATTTTCTTCTACTAAAATTTTTAGCAAAGTTATGATAAATCTAATTTTCAGCCCTGCCTGAACTTGCAGTGGCGAGTTAGCGCGACCCTGAAATGTGATGTCGGCGTTAAACTACGTTTTTTGAGAAAACGAGCGTATTTCATAAGGTATTACTAAAAATAATTCTTGTGGAGAATTGAATTATCTCTCAACCTGTCGAAATCGTTTTTTGATATATCTTATATTTTCTGAAATAACAACAAAATGAAAACTTTTCTAGATTCCATCCCTGACTTTTTGGTAAACTAATATTCAACAATGTTTAATTTTTTCTGTAATGGGGTTTTTCCCTGAACTGATAATGAAGACGGTATCACTACTAACAACAACGAAACAAATAACTATTACACGCGTGAGTCCATCGAAAATTATTCGTCGGTGACAATCTGATAAATATCGTTCACTCTCTCACATTAACGACCATTTCAGAGCGTTAGATACCAAAACGCTGCCCAATTATAAAAATTAAAGTTGTCGTCCGCATTCGAAAAAATGAACACATGCCGTTATAAATCGAGGTGAAATGAATAGTCATAATTTATCGCCAGCCGTACTGCCACCTAACTATAACCATATGAGAAATTTTAATAGCCAAAACAAATGTAATAATAATTATTTATGTCTCGACTGTTTTTTCGATAGGAACATCAAATGCTGGATGAAATATTTCACACCAACAGACCGTTAATCATCCCAAATAGTTTTGTCCCGGGTGACATAGGAATTGGGTGATTTGTCAAACTGAAAAATGCCAATTTCCATGTCCATCGACAACAAAGTCCCAACTAAGACCCAATAATAGGATGCATATTCAATTTCAATATTAGATATTATCTATCATCTCGTGTGCTTATTATTGCATGTGAAATTTCAGTTATAAATGACTTATCTCGCCATTGTGAAGTTTCAATGAAACAAAAGCACATGCTACAGAGAAAGTTCTATGGTAGTTTATTCCCAGGAGAGTGTCAATTCTACTTCATTAAACGATAGGTATCAACTAGAGCCGTTTTAATGAGAACTTGAAAAGTGGTCGATACACGGGGAACAATTTGAAAAATGTTGTTGCCTTTGTAATGCTTCTATTCTATTCAGTAATGTATTTGTAATGAATAATAATAATAATAATGATGATATGCATGACCTAAAACTGTATGCCTCTGGAGAAAGGGACCTACATCAGTCCTTAAGGGTGGTGCAAGAATACACGTGCTATAGGAATGGAGTTCGGGATTGACAAATATGCCACGGTGCATTTCAAAAGTGGACGATGCGAGGGATACGGAGAGTCCAGCTCATGGACGGAAGCATCCTACACCATCTTGGTGCCGGAGAGCCGTATACCTACTTGGGAGAGGAACAACGCCGCTCGTAAGAGGTAAACACAGTTAAAAACTCTCTCCGCGGTAAGCATCAGCACAAACTCCGGTAGATCTGGTCGTCAGAACTGTCGAGGAAGAACAAAGTTGCTGCAACTAATATACTTGCCGTTGCGATCTTACTCTACTCCTTTGGAGTAGTGAAATGGACTCAGGAAGAGCTGCGGCAACTCGACGTTAAAACTCGAAAAATGATGCATCTTCATAGGAGCTTGCAACCTAAATCGTCCATTTCACGGTTATACTTCCCCAGACAACAGGGAGGCCGGGGACTTTTGAGTTTGGAGTGTCTGCATAACAGAATGGTGCTGATGGAGCCTGTAAAGTAGTCAGGAGTTCAGGTCCCCTTCTCTGCATGGTCCGCGACCATGAAAAAGCGGGGATTGGAGTATTTCTTTTCAAGGCAGCAATCAGGGCAGCCGATGAACTTGGGTTGTATTCGACACTGAACGGGCGAACCCAAACTCTGTCACCGAGTTCGAACCTGTTCAGCAAAAAGCTCACATCAAAGCTGCGTAGACTGAGGTCCTCCTGCAGCTGCATAAGGATAAGCCAATGCATGGGGTCTTCTACAAAAACATTGAAGACCTTGGCTTATCAAAAAACCTGACCTTTGCTTTCCTCAGGTCAAGTGAACTGAAGTC
Organism: Chrysolina haemoptera; assembly: GCA_958298965.1. Classification (NCBI taxonomy): domain Eukaryota; kingdom Metazoa; phylum Arthropoda; class Insecta; order Coleoptera; family Chrysomelidae; genus Chrysolina; species Chrysolina haemoptera. The sequence goes on from OY282593.1 coordinate 22,243,647, forward strand.
GGTGACAGAGGGATTCATAATGGCCTGTCAGGATGGTGTCTTCAACACCCTGATCTACCGTAGGCGCGTAATGGATAAAGAGGTCCCGACACTAGATGCAGAGCGTGTCGAGGGGCGCCTAAGACTCTTATGCATTTGCTGTCAGCATGTCCAGCATATGCGGTCTCAGCCTATATCCACAGGCATAACGCGGCTCTACGAGTGTTGTACTACCATCTACGACACTCGTACGGTATAGACGAGACAGCGGTGTTGCCTTGTGCTCCGGGGGATATTGAGTCCGTTGCGGAGAATGAGAAGTGCCGAATAAATTGGAACTACTCATTTTCCACCTTCAGGCAAATACAAGCCAATAAGCCTGATGTATTCCTCCTCAACCATCAAAATTTTCGTCCTGGAGTTTTCGGCTCCTGGCGAAACGAACATCTTCTGAAAAGAGGAGGAGAATCGGACTAACTATCGAGACTTACGATCCAGCGCGCCCTCCGGATGTATCGTGGCTTCGGAGACAGGGTCTTACTGGAATATCCTTTCAAGGAAAAAAAAAACATTGGTGGAATGATGGACACGCTGCTCTCTAATATAAAAATCATACCGGCTTGCCATGATATGGCAGAAATCTTGGCCGGACGAATGCAGAAGGCTGACATCCTTGGTTCACTCCGTCTGCTCAGGGCACATGACTCTCGGACCCAGTAGTTGCTCACCCCACGGACGTGAGGAGTTGCTATCTGGGTGAATGGTACCAGCAGCGCGCCCTCCGGATGTGTCGGAGCTCCGGAGACAGGGCCCGACTGGTATAATCCAAACGGATACAAAAAATAATAATAATAAGTATGATGCCGCTCTGGAGGACTTGCTTCACCATAAGATCTGGTCAAGTCAGAGGTCCAAACAAATCAGGTAATCTGTAGAATTGGCGTATTTCAGGAAGATTTCCTCAAACCTCTTCTTTTCTGCATCTCACTACTGCCATTGTCCGTTGCACTCAGAAACACCCGTGGTTACAACTGCAACCCCAGCAACCGGAGGCACAAGATCACCCATTTATTCTACATGGCCATTTATTCTACATGGATGACCTCTGAATATATATGCCTCCGGAGAGAAGGCTCTACTTCAGTCCTTGAGGGTTGAGGGTGGTGCAAGAGTACACGCATGCTATCGGAATGGAATTTGGGATCGGCAAATCTGCCATGGTTCATCTCAAAAGAGGACGATGCGAGGAGTACGGAGAGGATGTCCAGCTCGTAGACAGAAGCATTCCAGATCATCTTGATGCCGGAGAGACGTACACTTACCTAGGAGTGGAATAGCGCCGCTCTCCGCGACAAGTATCAGCACAAACTCCGTCTGGTCGTCAGAACTGTCAGGGAAGAACAAAGTTGCTGCAACTTATATGCTTGCCGTTCCTATCTTACTCTACTCCTTTGGAGTGGTGAAATGGACTCAAGAGGAGCTGCGACAACTCGACATGAAAACTCGCAAAATGATGCATCCTAATAGGAGCTTGCATCCTTAATCATCCGTTCCACGGTTGTACTTTTCCAGACAGCAGGGAGGCCGTGGACTTTTGAGTTTGGAGTGTCTACATAACAGAATGATAATGGATGGAACCTGTAAAGTTATCAGGAGTTCAGATCCTCTTCTCTGCTTGGTCTGTGACCATGAGAATGCAGGGATCGGAGCATATATTTTTAAGGCTGGCACTGGAGCGTTGAGTTAGCTCTTTACTCTCTATTTTCGAAGCGTCAAGAGCAATCATCTTCACCAAAATCTCTTGGAAATGTGTAGCTCCAGATTGTAATATCTGTTCTCTCAACCAGTCGTCACGTACCAGTAAGAGACGTATAAATTGAGCTCTGAGGAAAATGTCAGCAATAGGGACCTGTTTAGTTAATTCACACTGAAGAGCTGCAATATATTCAGCAATCGTTTGACGATCTTCTTGGAAACTATTGAGGAAGTAATGTTGGCACACAACCACACTCTTATTAGTAATGAGCATTTGTTTAAAAACCTTCACCAACTCGCCATTTTAAAGATTCTTGACTGGTTTCTCAGAACCAAGAAATGATGGTAAACTGTTATTGTAACTTGATCCAATCGAATTACCTTTTTTATTCAATGACAGCTCTTATCGTTCCTCAATCAATCGTTCGAAAAATAAAAGGATTGGAAAAAAGGGAGAAATTACCTAACCTAACCTAAACTAACCTTTCTATCCAAGTTGAACACACTAGAATCGCTCACCTAACCTAACTGGAGACTTAATTGAAATATGCTCGCTTAGCTCGCATAGCATATTTATCTGAAAGATTGAAAGTAATATTTATATAGACTGCTACGTATTCTGCTAGGCTGACTCTGTATATTTCAGTATTTCTCGTTGGGCTGGCGCTGCTAAATATACTGCTGCAGAAGTCTCCGCGACAGCTCCTGTGCGTTCTTTCTAGGATCGTCTGTTTGCATCTAGATAAGTTTCGTCGCTTCTAGATGCCGTTCTCGTCGATGGCGTCGGCCATTCCTAACAGGTTAGCGGTACGATGACTCATGTATTGTTTACTCAGCCCTTTCTTCCGAAGAACAACAGGTCAGGTCTGACTCAAGGAGACTCACAAAACTAACACAGTTTTTGAAGATAATAGTCAGGACTGAAAAATTATTAGTATTGAGTACAGGATGTTTAAAGGTACAAGCTAGAGTTAGACTCGAAGTAATTATGTTAGTCTGCAAGTATAAACCAACAATATTTTTATTCTTGCTGATTAAATGAAATCACCATAACAAAAATAAATTCACAAAGCCAATAAAGGAAGAATTACACAAAAATTAACTGAAAAAGTTATATTATTCCGGGGCTTTGCATGTTTTTTTCTTCTCAGTCATACATTCTACTAATTGGCAACCCTGGCCCAGCTTTCAGATTATTTACCCATGCACGTCGGCAAATATGGAGTACCTACATCCCGACATCCCGTAATAATTCCGTTCGCATCCCTGATAAACTTCCCTCGTTCTCAACAAGCAACAAGCAACAACACGTCGAGTTCGAGTGCCTCGTTTATCACTCAAATTCCGCTAATCTCCAGAGTGTCGCCTGACGCCATCTGGGATTCTCCTCGACTAATATACGTTTCACCTTCGAGCCTTCCAGCCTATTATTTTAACGGGAAAATGGCATCGCTTGGCTTTGAAAATGCCCCAGTTGTAAGATCGTCGTTATTATATGATACAATGGAATCGACGAAATTACTTCTGTAGCGGATACCAGGTGACCACGACGCGAGGTACGCCCCCATCTCGCCCCCCTTTTTTTTAAAGGTTTAGCTTTCAAATTTTTCATGTCGCTATAGTAATTAAATTTGCTTGTTTTGACGCCACTACTGATAATTTACTACTACCGGTTTAAACGACGAAACTTTTAGTGTTTTAAATGACACCTTGTACATTTTTTTTAAAAACACGGAAGAGCTTGGAATTAGTGATAAAATTGTTTTTCAAAATTGAATATCGGATGAAAAATGGCGCAGTTACAGTTTATTTTGAGAATCGAACAAAGTTTGGCCATAAAAATCAAACTAAAATAACAATGAGTGCATTTATTTCGTTTTTTTTTTGGATTGACGTGGCCGTTACTTGATGGAAATCCATAGTTAGGACACTAAGGTAAAAAACGATTAAAATTTCCACAAAATTTATTGTCTTTGAGACATGTTTCAATACACAGTATCTTTTTCAGGGGAATGTAGTACATTAAACTATTCTTCATTGAAATTACTTAAACACCTTTATTATCCATTAACATAATTAGGGACTACCTATAATTATCGCAAATACCTAGACTCATACAACTTATAAAATTTACATAACAATGAACCTACCTGGAAATCTTAAAACACAACCACCGCTCAATTGAACAAATTTAACAAAGGGGAACCGTTCAGGTCCAGTTGATCATTTAATAAACAAGATGAATTTTTAAATAATTAAGCCTAATGCCCTTATTTTCCACATAAAGAATTTAGAAGTTTTCATCGAAGTCAGGGCCTTCCTCCAAAATATGATTGGCATATGATGAGTGTGTTTTATTATTTACATAATTCATACGGTGTTCACGTATGCGGCTTTTAAATGTTCTACCTGTCTGGCCGATATATACTTTGGAGCAAGATCCACAATTCAATTTATAAACTCCTGATTTTTCAGATTTCTGCGTTTTATCTTTATTAATCTTGATAAACCTTCCCAGTGTGTTATTCTTTCTATATGCTACTCTTAAATTTTGCTTATGAAAAAATTAAGTTCTATAACTAATGACTATTCAATAACTATGAGTGTGCTATATGGCTGAATTCAGAATTTGATGCAGAATCGCAAAAGGTATTAAAAACACTAGGGTGCCATTCAAAAAAGTTGGCGTCGGTGTCGCGACGCCCTAACGAATGACGCCCATTAATGAATCTCTACGTAAAGAAGAGGACCCTTTAACATCAAAAACACCAACTTCCACGAAATATAGATATCCTCTTTAATTTTCCAGATATATGTTCGTGGAGTTTTATTTGGAACACCCTGTATAATATCAGTGTTGTTATCTGAAAACAATTCGCAACGTATATGTTTGCGACTTCACAAAGTCTCGTAATGGCTCTGTAACATGATGCCATTCCGAACGGAGATTAGGAGAGTGTTGTTGCTTACTCATTTCCTAGAGATTTTTGCGTTCATCACGTTCCCGTGTGGGAGGATGGGCAATAATGCTCAGGAAGTTGCTCGATGTTATTTAAACAAGCGCCACGGTGGGAAGACGACTGTGTAATTTCCGAATGTTTTAATAAACAAGTCGTAAAAATTTGAGACAATGTAGAGAATGTTGTTACTGCTGCTTTCTTTGTAATGTATGAATGTGCTGGCGCTCAGTAATGAATCACCTGAATTCGTAAAAATTATCAGGAGCGAAATTTAGAGGAATTGAGCAGTCAATGTGCGTTAGATATTTCACGCCCTTAACTTACCCAAGTAGCAATTCAACGTTGCGGCAACCTGTTCGGAAAAGTTGTGCAACCAAGTTGCGTTGCCGACGTCAACACGACGTTGTCACAACCCTGTTTGACACCAATTCGGTCAATCATTTTTGGGTTTTTACAACGTTTCTGCTGCAACTGTAGGTAACAGTTTGTCGTTTCCTGTACGTTGCCGAATTTACTTAAGAACAAGTGCACATCAGCGCCCTCTCAAGTGGCAATGACAGTTTATTTTCTATGGTGTTCAGAAAATAGTTGATTTATCAACCAAATAATTACTTATGGCCAAAATGGACACTGAGAAAATTTTTTCTGGCAACTACTACCGCAAGTTAATATCGAAATATTTCATGCTCAATATTACCGAAAAATAACGATTACGAAACAGTAATTGTCAACGCATTACATTTTACTGTCGAATATACCATTGTTTCATGATAAAAAAAACGCAGGCTTTCAATCTGTTGCGAAGATATCAAATGTCAAGAGTAAAAAATATATATTTTTATAAACAATTTTTAATGTTTATATCCATTCAAGCGTGAACTGAACGGAATAACTATGAATTATTTCTAGAAAACTAAAATGAGGCTTCAAAATCCTTTGTAAAATGTTTGTTTTACATTCCAAGTTTTAATGGCCGACCATGTTTCCAAAGAGAATTACACTTCCTATATGGCGTAGGAGTATACAAGTTGTAACGCGACCTTGGTTGTCAGATAACTAAAAATATACTACTTTTTAACGTTAGTCTGCCAGACAACTAACTTTTTAACCGAAGCGCGACTTATCGGACCAAAAACTGAACCAATTTTAAGTAACGAATACATTCCGCTTCACAGTTGTTTCTCCTGGCTATAAACAGTTTTTCCTCTGAAAAAGTAGCTGCTTTCATTAATATCTCTCTATTCAGGTTGGCACTTGTTTCTAAAGAAATTAAACTTGAGATTTCCAAACTGTCTGTCTTCATGTTAGCTTGTGCTCGTGAAGTTTCTTCACGACTTATTTTTTTTTGTCTGTATGAGAAGGCAGTGTATTTGTAAGCACTTTTCATTTACGATCCGAAAGTTAGGTTAGGATCATTCTAGTCCTTTTTCCTTTACTATAAATACATTTTCTGTCAAACAATTTAGCAAACAATGATCCTTGTCACTGAAATGAAAAAAATATAATAAATTGTTTTTTTTTAAATAGAACACCCGGTATATCATTGCATGATCGTTGAGGGACGATCATAAGGAATCCAACAACACCAAGTTTCATGCTATTATCTCTTGAGACTGGCTTTGCGAAGACGTTCAAAGGCTTCAGATAATCGGGAGATGTGTTCATGGATTGTGGGGGAATAGACGATTATGTCGTCCATATAGACGAGACATCTTTCGTTTTGAATGCCCATGAGAATATTGTCCGTGAGGCGTTGAAAGGTGGACGGAGCGTTCTTCAAACCGAATGGCATACGAACGAATTCTAGTGGATTCCTTATGATCCTTCCTAACCGAACATGCAATGATATACCGGGTGTTCTATTTAAAAAAATTATTGAAGATGGCGCTCAGCTGCCATTTTCAGACTCTTAGCTGGAATTTTCTCGTGAAAAAGTTGGTTTTTATCTCCTATTTGAGCCTTCCAAATTTCGTTCCGATATACCAGGTGGTTCAAAAATTAGTAGGGGGGAACGGACTTTAGACTAGCACTGTATAAGCTCAACTGTTCTGATTGCTCTGCTTCTCACATAGGTCGAACTTGTAGGCCTCTCATAACTCGTATCAACGAACACTTACAAAAACCTGACAAGTCAGCATTTGGTAATCATTTAAAATTCAACAATCATAATTTTAGCCCAAATACTAATTCAAAAATTTTACATCAAATTGATAATAAGAATTTTCTGAGATTGGATTTGTTCGAAGAACTGGAGATATCAAAAGAAAGTTTCAGTATTGAAAACTGCTTGAACTCTCATGTAAACTTGGACAGAGATTTCCTTCATAAAAAGATTATCCATTAAAAATTATTTTATATATTGATAGACAGGTAATTAGCTGCCTTTTCAAATATAACCTGACATATCCACATGGCCTCTTATTTCCAACATGATTTTAGTTAGAATCAAGCACAAATGTTACTAATTATATTTAAAATGTCCTCACAAATTGTAAAACTTCCTGTTACCTGACTTGTGAGTACTCAAAAAAAAATTATATATTTTTCCAAATTTCATAACCTAATTTTTAAAATCATATCAATTCAAGAATTCTCATACAATCAGAGTATTTACTTTCAGGAAGCACTGAAGATGACGAAAGTCGAAAGCGCTTTGCAATTTTAGAAATTATACACTTTTATACACAATTCCTCTTCATTTATTCTAGGCAAGTGTATTCAGCTGCCCACATTAAAATTAATATTCTATATCAGTAATTTCACTCAAAAACCCGGCTGAAAAAAAACTAGCTCGACCTACGGTTTCGCAGTTTCTTCACGTCAGTTTTTCTCTTTGAATTATGGATTGGCAAAATCATTTCGATGAAAAACAAAATTTTCCCGATAAAAAACTCTTGCGTTTTCAGAAGGTTTGTGAAAGGTTAAAAACGTGTCAAGAATCATACATATTGGTGAAGTGTTTTTTGAAAAAGAGAGATGGAAAATGGAAATGTATTTTCTCCTGAGTTCAACATAGTTTTCCACGTTATCCATTTTTAAATTCGAATATAGCTCATTTGTCCAGGGGGCATGTTGAATATGGATATTAAAATTGCCTTCCGTTTCATTTGGCTGGGACAGGGAAAACTCCAATGTCAATGATCTCGAGATTAATTTCACATAATAAACATGGCGCGTTATTTTTCTTAAGTGAAACAAACGTACCTACATTCATTTTGATTTTCCGTTGGCGAAATCAGCGAAACGGCTGCAGTTAGAAATTTCACTTTATCGCTGTCCGCCATAAATTCGGCAAACGCGGATAGAAATGCATACTTAAACGCTAAATACAGAATATTCTAGACAATTTATGGGATAACGCATGCAGCAAACTTCTGTGATTGTGATCTAAATCGTCCAACGAGTCAAGAAACAGAATCCAATTACGAGCTGTGGGTGTTTATGGGGATTTTAGTGCAGTGGCAACGTGACAACAATCATCATTGGAATGGAGACAGATAAAGTATTATAGAAACTATTGAATTTTCATGAACTGTGATAAAAATCTAATAAGGAGAGAGAAATGGTTGAGTTTTTCGAAATATTTCAATCAAATCCCCCTGAATTGCATTTGAATTCGAAATTGTATAAAAAAAAATATGTCCATACAAGTTATCGAATTTGATGTACCTATTTTCGAAACCTATTATTTGCGTTTTTGCAGTTCCTAGTTTTGATGCATTCTTTTCAGTCTCGCCGATATTCTTTTTCGTGCATTGACTCTGATATAAAATACGAAAACAGATTTTAGAAAGAATATGTCACTTTTATGTTTGCAATCGGAGTATTCCTGCGATACTTCCAGTATTTTTGTGTAAGTATAGAAAAAAATCGTTCACGTTGAATAATACATTTTTTAAATTTTTATGAAACTAAGTGCAAAATGGACTTAAAAACTATTCGATTTACGACTTTAGTCTTTCAAAAAAGGGACAAAATGATTATCATACATTTTTTGCTGAAAACTTGACCCAATTATTCCTATTGTATAGGATTATGGCAATAAGCGTGGTCCTGGTATTGCAGGACATCTTGTTTCTCTCTTGACAAGCTTATTGTGAACAGTGCAATGCAGATTTCTTTAATTTGTATTAGTGGTTAGATTAATCACGCAAGTTCTGGGTATTGCTTTGGTTGAGGGTCTGGAGTTCAGATGGCGCCCGTGGTTTAGTAAACGCTAGGCAGCGGGTGGTGTCTTGGCGTCTGCCTTTACATGGAGATTTTGTTGAATCGTTTGTTGCAGACATTAGTTATTGTCTGCAGCGACCTACCCTATTCTGATGAGGGCAAGAACCTAGAAATCGATCTATAGGTGGTCCAAATGTTTCAATGAACATTTCCATGCAACGAGCAATTGCGGGGACATCCTTGTAGGACTCTGCACGGAAATTCATTAGATGTAATTCAACGTTAGTCGTGGTATTAGCCAAGAAAGTAGTTGTTTTCTGATGAATTTTCGACCCAATTATTCCTACTGTATAGGATTATGGCAATAATCGTGGTCCTGGTGTTGCAGGACATTTTGTTACTCTGAAAACTTGATTATTAACCAGTCCAAAATTTGATATTAACTCAACCAAAACTCTTTTAATTTCCAAAGAATATAATAGATTTAGAATAGGATGGATTTATTTGAACCAGTTACATCTTTTTGGCAAGTCCTTAGTACAGGTTTTAAAAGAATAATAAACGATATATAAAGATTAATTGAAAGTTTGATTTTGTGGAGGAAATTCGATTCTTGCCATGATTTTTTGTGCTTGTAACCTTCCACAATCTGAAAATGAAAAAAATGTTAATCCAAAGAAATCTGTACAAGTATAGAAGGGCAAATTAATTAATTTGCTCGATAAGTTACTGCGTTCACAAGACTGCTGTCTTGAATGAAATTAATTTTTGTCAGTAACGTATCCTCCACTGAATTTGCCTACCTGAAAATTTTTTATCAAATTAACCAAAAAATATTTCTCTTTTTAAAGCACACTCATCATATGCCAATCATATTTTGGAGGAAGGCCATGACTTCGATGAAAACTTCGAAATTCTTCATGTGGAAAATAAGGGCATTAGGATTAATTATTTAGAATTCTTAGAAATTAATAAATTGAAAAATTCATCTTGTTTATTGAATGATCAACTAGACCAATCACCAATTAGCCGAGTATGATTCCGAATCATCACACCTTTTGCTGCCGCACTATCAGTTAGTTTCGAAGGCGATTTTTTTATTGAGACATTAGTTTTTTATTGACCGCTCAACTTCATGTGCAATCAGTAAGAGTACTTGTTTGTGAGCATGAACATATGATAATTCAGTGACTTTATTACAGACTAGGTTTGCTTGTTGTCTTGCGTTTGAAATGGGCATTGAACTCTGTTGGAAAAAATTCAACCGGTTCCATTCTCTAATGGGGTCGCAGGGAAAATGCTTTCTATAAATAATTGTTGTTCCATTTGATGATGAAATCTGGTATTATTAATGACCAAAGCTCCCAATTTAGTTATTCAGTATACACGACAATAAATTCAATAAATAATACACTAAAAATCCCATAAGCATTGTTCTTTTTATTACTATGACGACAACAAAAGTTTGCCCTAACTTTTGAAACGGCAAAATGTTCAACTAAATATGCATTCATTAAAAATTCCGTGGCCTTTAAGGCAATTCATCTAAAAGAAATAAATCAAAAAAAGAAAGGCAGTTTTTTTCGTTAAATTGTCACAACTTTTCGGAATTTTCACTAGACCTTCAATTTTTTCAATTTTCTGTTTGACTTCTCTTTGTTTGTTTACGTAAATATCCGTGTTTACCTAAATTATCGCGAATTTACATGAATATCCGCTCATATTGCATATGATGTGACTTCAATCATGTAATTTCATTGGTGTGAATGAATGAAATAGTCATTGGAATGTCAAGTTTACTTCGACAAAAAAAATCTCGTGTAATTATAAGTGACAAAATTTGAATATTGAGTTGAATTGGGTAAGGAATGATATTTTATTGATTATTTTTGACAATCGATGGTGGTAAATCACATTTCATTAAGTTTTAATCCATTCATGTAAATCTGATGGTGCGTGGCGAGAAAAACAAATTATGTGTTGTCACGATATTACATCGAGAGTAATAAATCATTTTTGGGCAATTAGTGCGGTATTTTGGGAATATCTTTCGACTTTCACTTCCTGCATGAAAATAGTTTACCTATATATAATAATGATAACGTTTTAAAAAAACCATAATGTATATTTTTAAGAGAAAAAATATATGAAAATTGATATAAAGTACGACGGTGAAGAACAAATCATACGGTTTTCCTTTACAACACACTTTTTTATATGCAGGGTATATTTCGAGGTAAAGAGTTCTCATTAATGTGTATCCTGAAATGCATAATCTCTGAGATATATAGGATGACAGAAGTACAAAAAAATATATTTCAGTTTTTATCCCATTTAAAAGAAACGAGTTTTCGGATGTTGAAAAATAAAAAAAAAACAAAAATTGAGAAAATAGTTACTTACATCTGCATACAAATCATAGTGTGAAAACTCAATAATTGTTACTTACATGCTATTGTTTCATCTTCCATAGCATACGAGGGGAATACAAAAAGTATTATTTTATAAAATCTCAAATATTTCAGTAGTTTGTGAATCGGAAGTAGAATTGTGATATATCGTTGAAAAGGTAATTTTGTACCGAATCGTTATTTTCAAAAAAAAAAATGGTACTTTCCATTCGAACTAATAAATTTGTTAAGTATATCAAATAGTTGTACCAAATTTGAGACATCTATAGAAAATAACAACGAAGATACAGGGAGGCGAATTGATTCCGGGTCACCCGGTATACTTTAGTACCAAGTATATTATTCGAGGTCAGAAATACTCACTTACATACTTTTGAGGGACCCATGAACCCAGAAGACCGGTGCGTGGTCCTTTTTTATGGTTACTAAGATGTTTTCAAGTATCGGTATTAGGCTTGTGCTTACTATGCTCCAAACATAAAGTTTCAAGCATAAAAACAAAAGTTAGTGTGAAAATTTTGTATTTCATAAATAAAGATTTACAATGATCATTGTATTTATCTCTGGACGTATATCTGATTACAAAAACAGAATCAAATAATAAACTGTAATGGAAACGTCAAGCATCCATTGAAACCGATGTTTGGATATTCAAATTCATATCCTATGTATAATCCAGAACGACCGAGAGCTCTCAAATAATCCTGCTGAATTTATAATCAAAATTGTTTTCTCGGATTCATTAATCAATCTCTGATTGGACATTCTCCAGCTCAAGACTCCAGCTCGAAATTTACTCTACTGGATAGACAGATTTGACCTGGTAATAATAATGAAAAATTACGTCTACAGCATTTCATTTTCCAGAAAGCCTTCCGGAAAATTAAATTACTTTAACGAAACTGCCAATCCAGCACCTCTTCAAAGTTTAATCAGAACCATGCTGTTCGGACTGAAAAAACAAATAATAATATCGTCGATATTAATATGATTCAGGGTCGGACTCAAATAATAGGCCAAGCTGTAGATAAAAATGAGAGGCTCTTTTCACACAAAATGAAAGACGCAAATTTTTTTATGAGATAATTCGTAAATGAAAACCTCGATTTTCGCCCCACCATAATTGCTTTGTGGTATTTTTTAAACAAGTGATAGTGACAAAAATTACAACTTTTTTGGTTTCTTCTAAATATCCCAAAAAGAATTGAAGAGAATCATGAAACCTACAAAACAGTTTTTTAAGCGACAGGATCGGTGCAATTTCCTCTGAGAAAAATTCATAATTTGTACAAATCTGAAGCTGAACAAACAATATTGTGGAAACTGATAAAAAATAACATGTGTCAAACTGAGCGCAATATGTTTTCTGTCCGATTTGTAGTTTTTGTACAAACGCGTTATAAAAAAATTAACGCACATCTTGCAAGATGTGCCGATTTAAGGGAAATCGTCATATTCAAATTGTGTTGAAGGTATGTGGAAGAAGATCTATAATTTGTATACTTTGGATTTACACCTGAGAGGTGGTAAATGTGTTAAAAATCTCATTGAAAGTTCTTCAATACCTAGTAACTAGGTAGAATTTACAGTCGTAGTTGACAACTTCAGTGATGAGTTGTATAATCAATAATAATATCGCAACAAAATACAGAAATAAAATAAAAATACCCTTCCTTCATATAAACTCTGTTGTTAGAAAAACCATGAGAACTTGCTTGTAATTGTTCGTAGAAATGATCAGTTTATATGTCGACAAAAGATAATTGCGATACTCAAAAACATTTGGAAGGGCTGAGGCCGGTCCTGACCGCCGTTGTGAAAGTGTAAAATAACAGCTCACGCATTGACATTTCTGGTTAATTGCGATAATTGTTGTTTTCCCACTAGAGAAACCACCGACTCGAAATACAATTCAATAAAGAACATGTCTGTAAATTTCTACTGCTAATTAGGATTCTTCTCGTTTTTCGATTGGCGCCGAGCCGGTTAATTAAAAATGCAAAACGCGTTAACGAGTTATCGTAATTAATAATTTGCAAAACAAATCATTAGAATCAACGATGGTGTAATATGGTAATCACCGAGTAGTTTCAAGAAATAATTTTAAAAAAATTATGCAAATGCAGTTATGTTATTCATTTCCAAAAACATTGCATTGTTTCCAACTGGTTCATATAGATGCGATTTTTTTCAATCAACGAAATTCTTCTTCTCTCAACTTCCGATTGTTTTAAGAAAATAATTCCTTTTAAAATTTTCACCTATTCACTTAAATTTTATTTTTGATATTAAATTTGTCCTGAAATATTGAAAACCACCAAATATATTGATTATCTTCAGGACTGGCTTTAATTTGTTTTTCAATGTTATACCTTGATAGAAACTTTTCACCTTGAAATGAGGTGAGGAATCTGTATTCGGAGTTTGTCGGTCGTCTTATTCTGACTAACCCTGTATAAACCACAATTTTTTTTTTGACTTATTGAAAACACTGCTTGCAGCCCGTGGTATTAGCAGAACGGTATATCGCTGATTCCTGTTGTTGAGAATAAAAATTAACGCGTTTCAGATTTTTTTTTAATACATACATATTAACGCTAAAAATTATTTTCAAAATAAATTTTCTCAGTTATGACTGTACCAAATTTGAAAAACTAAATATTGCTGAACAAGGTGCAACACGACCCCCTTTCTCATTTAAAATTTTCTAGAAGCCCTCTCTAATTTGGAGGTGGTGCAAGAAAGGGGTAATATTTTCAAACTGTTGCGTTGAGAATAGAAATTCAAGCATTTCGGTGTTTTTTAATACATACATATTAACGCTGAAAATTGAATGAAATTTCACACTTTCAAAATAAATTTTCTCAGTTATGATTGCACCAAACTTGAAAAACTCAGTTTTGCTGAACATAGAATGAAAATCCCGTTCGAACAAAGTGCCACACGACCCCGTTCTTATTTAAAATTTTTGAGGGAATGCTCATAAATCAGATGGGGTGCAAGAAGGGGGTAATATTTCCATACTGTGAGTTGTCCAATTGAGAATTGATATTGACATGTTTCAGGTTTTTTTAAACATATACCTAATCATTTATTCCATGCCTATGGACCACACTGTATACTACCATCTCTAATTCGTCATATTGAAAGTGATACCTCATATACAATAATTTATAATTACTTACCAATTATAAAGAACGCTTGCTATGGATTCCTGGAATCTGAAACAAAAATAAATAAATAAATAAATAAATACTCGTTCCCATGGTAATTTCTGATTCCCATATATATTTTTTTATATAATACGATGACGTTACCAATCAAGTGTCACCAGATATATCTGATTTTCAGTAATTGCCTTCAAATCCTATAACTTTCGATTTTATCGCTTCTTTGCGTTAATGCTTTCGATGAATCTTGTTTTTTTATATAATTGTGTACCTCGAGATTATCACCACGTCCAGCACTTTCAATATCATAATTCCTTAAACAAGTTATTGAGCCACTTCCCACGCATTGATTGAATGGGAATATCGAATGACACGGACTCCTAGTGGGATATTTTACCAGCCTATGTAGAAACTTTTCTGATTAGCGAAACATATTCCATCTTGTTATCTTAGAAGTGACATTTACAAGATATTTTCATTTCGACGATGATGTAACGTTTGTGTTAAGGCAGATGGTGCTCGAGATACGGCCCTTGGAAATATCGATATGTCATTTTCGATTTACTCTGACGAAATTCTGTGAGGCGTAGATGTGACCGAATTGGTGGCAAAATAGACGGGCAATAAAATGACAAGTGACAGCAAAAGTTATAGAAATAATAGAAATAGGAAATTAAGCCAAGAAACGAAATATTGTCGTTCAACTACTTTCTTGATAGAGATAATCAGCATTTCTGTCCAACGTGGTCATGCTGCTTTTGTTTTTTAAACTATATCTCCATCTCGAAGTTTGCATGAAGTTCTCTATGTTGAACCACTGATAGTTGATCTCCTTATTCCTTTTCAGAACATTTAAGAATTAGCATAATCGGTTAACGTCAAACCAAATTTCAAAAATTATTATTTAGGAATTTTGCAATCAACCACTTCAAGCAAGAGCCAATTTGATACCTCGAGAAGATTCCTCTTCACTAGAAGAGCAAAAACGAAAAACGTTGACCAAACGCGTCAGCAAAAACGAAAAACAATGACCAAACGCGTCAACGATGACAAACGCGTCAGCGAAAAACGAAAAACGTTGACCAAACGCGTCAATGAAAACGAAAAACGTTGACCAAACGAAAAACGTTGACCAAACGCGTCAACGATGACAAACGCGTTAGCGAAAACGAAAAACGTTGACCAAACACGTGGCGGGCTGGCTGGGTGTCTGGTCTCGTTGGAGCGCCCCTTCTACTTTGTACCTTCGACCTTACAAAATATCAGTTTTTCAATAAAAAAATCTTTTGGACATTCAGCAGGACATTCCACTGTCACTTAATCACCAGTCCTAATATCAGTCCATTTTTCTTGTGTACCGTGTCTCATATCTTGGAATATAGTGGGATGTTCACTATTTTATTCACATGTAGTATTCAGATATTTATTAGCTGAAGGTACTTGAAACGCAATCAAAACAAATTCAATATGCCTATATCCTCGGATACTCGGTCGGGCTTACGAGGGAGAAAAATTGATTACTTGGTCCTCAGAGGCCCTTTAGGGACGTGTCTATAAAAACTCTCAAGCGTGAATATAATATTTTATTCGTGATCAAGTCTTCCTCATCATATCAAGCCATGGTGTCATTTTATTCAAACGTGAAATTAAGTGTAATCCGCTGTTAATGATTGATACAATTTCGAGCAAATCAAGAGACCAACTCGCTGCATTATAGCTTTTTGAGCTTCATCGAATTTGAATAATAACATTGGGTATGATGTTCAAATTTTATTTTCTTTTTAACACGCTTTTATTAGCTTCACTTGTAACTAACAAACAATGTAATCCAATCTTTGAAGAGAATTTTCATCCACATACAAAAATGTGTTCACTGATGACTAGTGAAATATCAAAGATGAACAGACCTCTGAAAAAGTTAGCCACTCGCGCTAGCGATCGTTAGAAAACAGTTCAAAAAATGGCAGCATTTAAACTCGAATGAAGATAGTGATAGTGAAAAATTCAGCGTGACAGTTATTGGTGTGTAATATTGTCAGGAAGGGCCTTTGTTCGAATTTAATGTTAGCACGAGTTGCATACAATATTTTTTCTACGTTCATGCAAAAAGCAAAAAGTGATTTATTATAAGATGAGGCACGAATGTAGAAAAACAATTTGATTTGCAATATAAAATTTGAATAAAAAGGGGATGAAAGTAGCTTGTAGAAAGGCTGCTGAGATTCAGTTCAGTTGATTGCTGAGAGTCGTTAGTTGTAATAATTAGTTGATTCATTCATTAAAGTTGTGCCAACTAGTTCAGGCGGTGTTTATCAAAGTAATAAATACAGCACGACCTGAAACACTTCTTATTCATTATCTCAAGCTAGGTTTCGATAGTATCTCACTTATCACTCCTACAGTGGTTGCGACACGGTTTTTCAAAGAAAAATCTAAAAAACTTGATAAGTTTTTCTTTATGGGAACTATTACTTTTCTTTCTACAGAAACACCCAACGAATTGGTAATACAGCGTTGCCAAAAGCTCGTTTAGTGTGTGAGAAATAAAAGTACAAGAATAATCTGTACATACTTATATTCTTTTATAATCTTCAATCATCACGTTGAAAGTTAAGATCAAGAGTGTGGAGTGTCAAGTGCCATAATTGATTAGGTCGGTCACCCGACTTCTTCAATATAGTCTAGTCAGCTTTGTTTATATTGTCACGTATTTAGAGAAACTATAAATAACTATATTTCAATCGATATGAACAGCTAGCGCCATCTGTTAAAGAGTAGCGGAGTCAATAAGCCGTTTGAGAAACGAGAAGAAAAAAGGTAGAGGATTCTAGTAAAGACGGGAAAGTCTACCTGCAGCTATATAAGAACTTGTCACTCGCCGCCAGAGGAAGCATTGAAGTATTGAAGATTTAGATAGTCGAAATGAATAGCCCAGTGATTGTGGTTAGTGTTGTATATAAATTAGCGTATTCTGTTTTATGTGTTGAATAAAGAGTTTCAGAGTGAAATTGTGATAATTCTTTTCAATATTCTCAAACCCAGCATCTGAGAGGCCCACCGAGCTACGCATACAATCAGATTCCTACAAGTGGCCGTGGCTATTAGCCCGAAATAGTTACTGACGGAGGTGAATGATCCCGTGTCTACGACTTCATGTCTTCCTGATAGCTGTGTGCGATAAAAATCTGCCTTCTTTCACATGTTCTCCATATGTAGGAAATTTGAAAATTAATAAAGAAATAATTTCCATCCATTTTCGACCTCCTAAAAATGAAGTCCGTGCCGGCGTGTCTCGAGCCACAACCATAATTCTCGTTTTTATGCGGTTGCGGCCGATCAGACGACACATTGGGTGTGTAATAGCGTCGTTACGGACTTCTCGTGTGACACAAGAACCGGAGAAACCGAACTGCCTCGCTCGTTTTTCAACGACAGATCGAAATTGAAATTATAATCCCATATTCTTTCACGTTTCTCGTATTGGTCTTGTTGGTTGTTCCGTTTCAATAAAGGAGTCGTTGGCATCACAGACTGTGGGATTTTTTTGTTTCGATGTCGATGAAAAGAGATTTGTGAAGTAATTGGAAATGTGAAGAAATCTGAAACTGAAAATTCGCATTTTCATTCAGATAGTTGATTTTTTTTACTTTTCTTTAGTTTTCATTGAAAATTCATTGAATTAGATAGGGACAATGTTATATAAAAATACCACTCACAGAAATCGTTCATTTCATTGAAGCAAGGTTCGCTTTTCTCGCATTTAATCCCCAATACATTTTGGCTGACGAAAATCTATTTCGCTTTGCCAAGCTCTTCAGGAGGATTGAAATAGCGACTAAAGTATGTTTTTCAGCCACAGATGATTCCACAACAGATTTTATGAATATCCTATTCATAGTTTCGATCAAAAATCAAAATAGGTTAAAATTTTGACTAAAAAATTATTATATGAACGATCGTATAAAAAGCCAAATGCTTTTAGTTAGTATTCAATGAAAAAAAAAAATATTATCGTGAGTAGCTATTAATGTAAGATCAAAAATTAATGTATAACCTCACACATGTTATCACAATGTGTCTAAAATGACAAGTTGAACGGGCCAACCACTGTGCGAGAAAATCTTCTATAATATCAAACACGTTAAGGCGAGCCTTTCAAAAGCAGCAATTTAAAACATTTGATTTATTTGTCCAATTTTGTCATTTCAAATTTACAATTTATTGACATTGATTTGATTTCAGTTTATTTCTATAACTAATTATTCCGTGATTATATTTAAACAAATTATTTAAATTAAATTTGCAAAAACTGTAAATAATATTCGAAAATAAAAAAATAATGTTTTTAACCAAAGTTTTGAGAATATTTATGTTTTAACTCATATCGATATCACTATCCATTCTTGATTATTATGAACACTTATATTCGCACCACGGTCTTATTCACACGTAAAATCTAGCGGAATTCGTAAATAATTAATTTGACAACAGCAAATGACAGTTACTGTCACAGGCGCCTGTGTTTTAATTAAAACGTGGATTTACGAAAATGACTCAATCGCCGTTCTCGTACGAAAAGTACGAAATTAGTACGTAAAATGTCATTTTTTGTAGAGGTCGACGAAAAAATAACATAATCGCATCAAATACAATATTTCAAACTACCAGCACAATAACAAATCGTGCCAGTTTAACAGAATAAACCTCCCGCTTCGTCGTCGGTTCATTTAAACTGTTAAACTGACACTCTCTTTGTAACTATTCAACAAGTTATCGATGTATAATCGAATATTTTGAAGTACTTATAGGTAGTATTACTACCGATTATTCTCAGGTGATTTAAATGTACGCTCTGAATAATTCCCAAAAATATTTATCGAAGGAATATTTGGAAACTTTGGTGTGCATACAATTCAAGAAAATTATACGATGCAACTTGCACAAAAAAGCAATATTTAAATCACTTGTTCAATTAAAAAAAAAACTATTTTGATCACTTGGTCTTCACAGACAATGAGCCAAATTCAGTAAAAAGCCCGGGTAGCTCAGTCGGTAGAGCATTGGACTTTTAATCCAAGGGTCCAGGGTTCAAGTCCCTGCTCGGGCGTACTTTTTTTTATTTTTTTTGATTGAGCACAACAAATAAAATATACTTCCACAGGAAGAAGAGACTGATCAAAGAGACCACTTGTACATAATAACTCTGATCCGCACTATATTGGATTGAATTAGTGATTTGTCATTATTTGTGAAATGTAAAATTATGGAATCTAGAATAAAAACCTTATTTATTCATTTATTTATTTAGCCTTTTTCCTTTGTTTTTTTTTCGAAGATCGAGAGGAAGGTATACAATATGAATATTAACAAATGAAACCAAAAAAAATCATGTCAGACGACAAAGAAAAACACAACAAATGATTGTTAAAAGTCAGTTACATAGAACTAACAGTAAAATATAATAAAATAATAAAAGAGGGACATAAATAAATATAGTAAAATTAAACTTAAAATGAAAACATAAAATAAGTCCGTCAGACAACAAAAAATAAAAAACTATTATAAAAATTCATTAATACAGGATGTTTCCGAAATTGGAGCAATTAATGATATGCTATTTTTGTCGAAAAAAAAAATATTTCAGAAGATATTGAATTTTAAAGAAAAAAAAATTTGGTAATCAGAGGTATACAGCGGGCAGAAATGCTGTGGCCTGGAGAATCAAACCAGTGCCTCCTAAACAAAGGCAACAGAAAGCGATTTTAAAAAATTTTAATAAAAATTTCGACAATTTTTGATTGCTTCAAAAACAAAAATTCTTGCCATTTATGGTTACATTATGTTCCGAATAACAACCCATTTT
Organism: Chrysolina haemoptera; assembly: GCA_958298965.1. Classification (NCBI taxonomy): domain Eukaryota; kingdom Metazoa; phylum Arthropoda; class Insecta; order Coleoptera; family Chrysomelidae; genus Chrysolina; species Chrysolina haemoptera. Next base: position 22,263,952 of record OY282593.1, read on the forward strand.
CTTAATTGCCCTAATTTCGAAAACACCCTGTATGTAGTTGTATGGAACTCTAGACACAGTCAATATACAGTGTGACCCATTTAAGATGGAAGCACCCTTCTAAAACTTACATTTTTCAACCGATTGGAATGATTTTTTTTTCGTTCGGTAGACATTCAAAAAGTCCACCAGGACACCAAATTTCATGAATAAATCTCCATTTCCAGGGCCAACTTATCTTATTTTTCAAGGAAAAAATTCTAAAAAAATTTCTATTACTTTTTTTATAAAAAATCTGACTACACCACTGGATTCGCGACATTTTCAAATGGTTCATATGTAAATTACGTTGAAATGCGTCAATCAATGAAAAAGTTATAAGCGAATGAAATTTGAAAAATATGCAGTTTAATCAAGCCACCAATTAAATTTCAGAACTTTTATCGAAATTCGGAATACACCACTGTATTCAGGAGGTCTCAATATATCACTGGTCAAAATTTCATCGAGGTCTGTTCAGAAATAAAAAAAATCATATGATAATAAAATTTGAGAAATATGTAAATGGAATTTCACGAAAATGTCATTTTATCTCATAATTTTTATTTATCAACAAATTTCAATGAAATTATAGTCAGTGATATTTCGAGACTCCCTTAATCCGGTTGTGTAGTCAAAGTTTGTGACATAATCGTGGTCAATCCTGCAATAAATAACTATTCATCCCATTAATTTAGTGATTCACTTATAATAAGATGGATTAGTTTATTCCATCGACTTTAAAATATATTGGAATATTCTCTAAACATGAGAACTTTTTCAACCGGAATACTGAAACCAATCAATGGATGAGGCATCCTTCTAATTAATCTGGCAGCGGTTCAACGCAGCTTTTGTTCTGTTCTTTCACCTGCATCTCGCTTCGTAGTCGTTGTTTTATACAGCCCGCATTGTTTGAAGTATAACTTTCCGAATACATTACTTTGTCCCAAAAACAATGTATTCCATCGAAACAATGGTGTTCGTTCACGATTGCATTATACTGATCAACAGGACTGGAGACACAGAAAAGTTCGTCGTGATAACTGTTTTGAATGCCAAACAAATATAGCAGATTTTCGCCAAGTTGCAATATTAACTTTGTAAGTTCTCTGAAGTTTCATTGTGTTTGTTTCAACAATAGTGTTAAGTCACTGTTAACTGTTTTCACTTGATGGGGGTTTCGTATTTTAGTAATTTTCGCAATGGAATATTCATTTTCTTCAATCGAATCATATTCAATGTGAATAATAGGACAACCTAGTATTAAAGAAACCCCCTCATTTTTTTTTTCGGCACGCAGCCTTAGGATCCCCTGCACTGCAGAATTCCATTACCAACAGTTCTGTTTCGGTTTTTCCATGTATTCAACTAAAGTCATTCCACTTGTTCTATTAAAAGTGCAATTCCACGGTACAAAGAATCCCAACCCAGACCCCATTCGCTTCAAGACGTTTTAACACGTTGTGTTCTTTGTTCTTTTTCATTTTTTTTTTGTTTCTTTTAGAATAAAAAGTTCTGCCAGCTGAAGAGAAATAAAATGCGGAATACGCAAAATATCGTCTATTGAAACTTCTTCAATACATATCAATCAATTGTTATTTGAACATGTGGTATTATATTTTATTATTTTAATAAACTCATTTGAAATTAAGAAGAGGCAGAGGCAGAGGCAGAGGCAGAGGCAGAGGCAGAGGCAGAGGCAGAGGCAGAGGCAGAGGCAGAGGCAGAGGCAGAGGCAGAGGCAGAGGCAGAGGCAGAGGCAGAGGCAGAGGCAGAGGCAGAGGCAGAGGCAGAGGCAGAGGCAGAGGCAGAGGCAGAGGCAGAGGCAGAGGCAGAGGCAGAGGCAGAGGCAGAGGCAGAGGCAGAGGCAGAGGCAGAGGCAGAGGCAGAGGCAGAGGCAGAAGCAGAGGCAGAGGCAGAGGCAGAGGCAGAGGCAGAGGCAGAGGCAGGGGCAGAGGCGAGGCAGACGCAGGGGCAGAGGCGAGGCAGACGCAGAGGCAGACGCAGAGTCAGAGGCAGAGGCAGAGGCAGGGGCAGAGGCGAGGCAGACGCAGGGGCAGAGGCGAGGCAGACGCAGAGTCAGAGGCGGAGGCGGAGGCGGAGGCGGAGGCGGAGGCGGAGGCGGAGGCGGAGGCGGAGGCGGAGGCGGAGGCGGAGGCGGAGGCGGAGGCGGAGGCGGAGGCGGAGGCGGAGGCGGAGGCGGAGGAGGCAGAGGCAGAGGCAGGGGCAGAGGAGAGGCAGACGCAGGGGCAGAGGCGAGGCAGACGCAGAGGCAGACGCAGAGGCGGAGGCTGAGGCTGAGGCGGAGGCGGAGGCGGAGGCGGAGGCGGAGGCGGAGGCGGAGGCGGAGGCGGAGGCGGAGGCGGAGGCGGAGGCGGAGGCGGAGGCGGAGGAGGCAGAGGCAGAGGCAGGGGCAGAGGAGAGGCAGACGCAGGGGCAGAGGCGAGGCAGACGCAGAGGCAGAGGCGAGGCAGACGCAGAGGCGGAGGCGGAGGCTGAGGCGGAGGCGGAGGCGGAGGCGGAGGCGGAGGCGGAGGCGGAAGCGGAGGCGGAGGCGGAGGCGGAGGCGGAGGCGGAGGCGGAGGCGGAGGCGGAGGCGGAGGCGGAGGCGGAGGAGGCAGAGGCAGAGGCAGGGGCAGAGGAGAGGCAGACGCAGGGGCAGAGGCGAGGCAGACGCAGAGGCAGAGGCGAGGCAGACGCAGAGGCAGACGCAGAGGCGGAGGCGGAGGCGGAGGCTGAGGCGGAGGCGGAGGCGGAGGCGGAGGCGGAGGCGGAGGCGGAGGCGGAGGCGGAGGCGGAGGCGGAGGCGGAGGCGGAGGCGGAGGCGGAGGCGGAGGCGGAGGCGGAGGCGGAGGCGGAGGCGGAGGCGGAGGCGGAGGCGGAGGCGGAGGCGGAGGCGGAGGCGGAGGCGGAGGCGGAGGCGGAGGCGGAGGCGGAAGCGGAGACGGAGGCGGAGGCGGAGGCTGAGGCAGAGGCAGAGGCAGAGGCAGAGGCAGAGGCAGAGGCAGAGGCAGAGGCAGAGGCAGAGGCAGAGGCAGAGGCAGAGGCAGAGGCAGAGGCAGAGGCAGAGGCAGAGGCAGAGGCAGAGGCAGAGGCAGAGGCAGAGGCAGAGGCAGAGGCAGAGGCAGAGGCAGAGGCAGAGGCAGAGGCAGAGGCAGAGGCAGAGGCAGAGGCAGAGGCAGAGGCAGAGGCAGAGGCAGAGGCAGAGGCAGAGGCAGAGGCAGAGGCAGAGGCAGAGGCAGAGGCAGAGGCAGAGGCAGAGGCAGAGGCAGAGGCAGAGGCAGAGGCAGAGGCAGAGGCAGAGGCAGAGGCAGAGGCAGAGGCAGAGGCAGAGGCAGAGGCAGAGGCAGAGGCAGAGGCAGAGGCAGAGGCAGAGGCAGAGGCAGAGGCAGAGGCAGAGGCAGAGGCAGAGGCAGAGGCAGAGGCAGAGGCAGAGGCAGAGGCAGAGGCAGAGGCAGAGGCAGAGGCAGAGGCAGAGGCAGAGGCAGAGGCAGAGGCAGAGGCAGAGGCAGAGGCAGAGGCAGAGGCAGAGGCAGAGGCAGAGGCAGAGGCAGAGGCAGAGGCACAGGCACAGGCACAGGCACAGGCACAGGCACAGGCACAGGCACAGGCACAGGCACAGGCACAGGCACAGGCACAGGCAGAGGCAGATGCAGAGGCAGAGGCAGAGGCAGAGGCAGAGGCAGAGGCAGAGGCAGAGGCAGAGGCAGAGGCAGAGGCAGAGGCAGAGGCAGAGGCAGAGGCAGAGGCAGAGGCAGAGGCAGAGGCAGAGGCAGAGGCAGAGGCAGAGGCAGAGGCAGAGGCAGAGGCAGAGGCAGAGACCGAGACCGAGACCGAGACCGAGACAGAGGCAGAGAGAGAGAGAGAGAGCATAACGTGTCCTTGCCTTTTTAGTTTGGTTACATGTTACACCACTGACCGCCGAGTAACGCAAAATCACGTCAATGCTGCAGACGGGAATAACGCTGATAAAACGAAGTGGTTAATGGTTCGAGCCCATCCAACTACCGTCCTTTTGGTGGTTCACGACACTCCGTGATTTATCGGTTCGTTTCTGTTGTAGGTACAAGAAATGCCAGAAACCGAAAACCGAAATGTGTGTGCGGACTGCGGAGAGATTGATGGACATCGTGGCATTAAAATGTCAGGTCGGAGCATTGGGTGGGTCCGTTACCATTGTGTGGAATTCGAACTTCTAGCGGAAGGACAAATTGAAATGGGTCAATAAGATTCGGATGCTTGGGAAAGCGATGCTTTCACTTTTGCTGGCGATCTGTCGAGATGAATAAAAATTATTTTGAAAAAACTTATATAAAAAAAAGAAATCAAAATGGATAATATTTATTTGAGGCAATGTTGAGGAACTATTGAACTTTCGCCAACAATGGATCAGGTTCTTATGAAACTTCGTGAGCAAATTGCAAGGAATAGACCCTCACACACTTTTTATCATTTTTTGTTATCGGAACGTTACGGTAATTTTTTTGTGATTCAGATGTGGATGTCGCACATGTGAATTTCAACATTTGATAACTGAAAAATAAATTGCATTATAGAGAAATTCATTTCTTCAGTAGCTAGCAGATCTAGAGATATATACAGAATATACTTAAAGCATACTGTGCCTTCGTTGTAATTTATCCGTAAATTCCGATTTTACCGAATGGCATTTTTCGAACTTTACTGTGTAATTTTTACTTTATTCTACTCATACTTTTATTCTTGCTTAATGTTTAGAATTCTCTAATTCCATCCAATATACACAACTCCATTTATTTTGCTAATCATCTGGAAATACGACTATTGAGCTCGTCCTATTCGTATCGTTTATTACAAATTATTGAATGAAAACAAATGTCATTAACAAACTGGAGGCGCTTACAAAAATCAGTGTAATTAATTAAGAACATTAACGCCACTCTGATATCTTTTTAAAAATAAAGCTGACGCACAAAGCACTCATAAATATTATTAATATTTATTATTGAAAGATTTACGAGTTAATAAACTGAATCGATTTGCTTCATCGAATAAATTGGTTCAACTGTGACACCACAACAGATAAATATCAATAAAATTCATTTGTTGCGTGGTTGCGTGCCTGATGATAATTGAAATGAGTGCAATGACAAAGGCTGCCTTGTTAACAAGAAACAATGCAGAAGTCCTCGAATTCCTCATGTTCAATTGGTCCGAAAGGCATACGATTTATTGAAGTCCAAAATGTAAATCATGTTATGTTATTCTTTTATAAAATATCGTACAATATTGTAGGTTAATAATTCAGAAATGTAGAGAAAATATCCAAATACCAAAATACGTTACGTGTGAACCCCGCCATAAAAAAAATATTACGTAGTATCATTCTTCCAAAAGAACCAGAGCTACTCTAAGATGAATACGTTGAAACAGGAAAGACCAAAAAAATGCATCCGAAAGCACGGAAACAGATAAATGTACCTTTTATAGGAACTGGATGTATTCTTTCAATTTTCGAGTTGACGGAAATACCCCCAAATTATAGGGGAGGTTGAATAACTTGCAAAGGACTGGTGTTAATTGAGAATGATTGGCGGGATTCCGTGAGTCCCACTTACTTTGTCAGTATTAAAAATTAGCAAATTGTGTCTGATATCAATCTTGTTGTTATTATCGATTTTATTTGCCATAAGGAAAAAGTTATTTGTGTCGTAAACTGTATTTTCTGAAATTACTGGAAGCTTGACGATTATCAACATTTTCGATTATTTCTGAGGTGAGTTATTGCATCAGAAAAATTTTAATCAAACTTTATAAGCTTACCATCTTTTATTCATATAGAAAATTTCTTGTTGTACATAAGTTAATGAAATGGTATATAATTTTTAATGTGAAATATCTAATTTCTAGTAAAAAATACTGATATTACAACTACAATTGTGAACATACTGAATTGATAACTGTTATAACTACTACAATATTTATTAAGGGCCAATAACTATGTGTCATTACTATAAGTTTTTCATTTGATAGTAGGAAGCAATACTTTATAAGTAATTCAATTTTAGTTTAATAGTGGCAATTAAACACTGTTTGAGTCTTTTTTTCCTAGTGGTAATTAAAGTGAGACCCAGTCCCAAATTCAGGTGCTGTTTTTGATTGCCAATACTAAAGTTTTAATAATGGTTATTAAAAGTTTTTTCTCCGTGTTCTGCACTTTGTTATTCCTCTATTCCAGTCCTTCCCCTAACTCTGAGAACATGAAGTATTTTTTTCATTTTTTCCTTTTTGATTTGCACCTGAGATGTTCGGTAACTTACTTAGAATTCTTCTCATTTTCTTATAGTATTACCTAGTTGATGATGAACATAATTGTAAACGTCTTCTTACTTCTTTTGGGGGTTTCATGTTGTACAAAAATATAAAAAATTGTAAATCAAAAACTTTTTGGGCGTTCTATTCAATATTATTGGAAAAAACTAGAATACAATAAAAATAAAATTCCCAATAACTACCATTAGCATCTTCCACATGAACCAGTTTCGAAAAAAATAAATATTCGAAGCAAATTTCAGTATTTGATGAACGTGATGTGCGAAACTACACTTGCCTTAAAAATCCCTTCAGCTCCAACACCTCTCATCCCCCAACAATGAGATTTCAATAAGAGCATGGGCATTTAGGAGCTTATTTCCATGAATAAATCATCCAGAGTGCGGTAGACTCCATAATCGGCTCAATTCTATTGAAGATTGCCTCGACAAAAGAATTTTTCTTAAGCCGTTTACCTGTGGCCATTGTAGTTGGCATCTGTCACACAAAAATGGGATTAGGAATTCTTCTTGTCGCTATATTTATTTTAACTATTTGCAATTTGGGTATGAAAGTGTATTTTATTAAGAGCAACAAATTATTGTTGATGCTATTATTAAAAATATTATCTTTTAAAAGCATTTCACTGATTTTCTTCATTTATTTATATCGTATATAATTTCTTCTTTCTTCTTTCAACTCATTGTGAATCATCAGAAACATCTATTATCTTGAATTGATATAATCTCTCTTAGTGGTGTCCCACAAGGATCGGTATTAGGGCCCATTCTATTCATTCTATACGTAACTCATATGGATCACGTTATTTTCATTGGTCATATCCGATTCAGATACACAAAAATAGGACTAAAAATGTGAAAAGACCATCAAGAAGGCAGACAAATTCTTCAATGGGCTAGAATCCTGATTCCTAGACACAAATGATTAGGATTCGGAAATTGAAATTACGGTGAAACAAATAATGTCGGTCGAGGAGATCGGACCCCTCCCTTTAAATAAAATTGTTACTTGTGAAAAACATGGAACCGTAAAATGATTTTATTAATAAATATATATTTTCCCTACTCCCTCCTTCTTGAAAGAAATTGAGCAGATAAAATCGGAAAAATCCGTAATAATAGTGAAAATCATTGGATCATTGAATTAATTAATTTAATAATTTAAATAAGTCAACGAAAACTCTCGATAACAATATACGAAAAAATCTTTAAAGATAGTGAAAACATGAGACCAGCGAATGATTCAATTTGAAAAAATTGTGCTCCCCTACCACCTTCCTTCTTGAATAAAAAATGCAAAAATCGTAAGAAGAAAATCGAAAGAATAGTAAAAAATATTGAATAATCACATAATGTAATTAAAAAATAAAATACTCCACTACCCCCTGAAAGCTAGATAGAAAATGTTTGAATTTGGGAAAATTTCCAATGGTTTCAGAGGTTGAAAATTATGAAGAAAAGATAATGTCGATTGAAGGGCCCAGACCCTGTTCTTGTCTCAAAACAATGTGAAAACGCGACAATTAATTCGAAAAATTTCATAAAAATGTAATCATCGAATAATTTTATTAAAAACATCCCCCTTTTCCCCTGAAAGTCAGAAGGCACAGAAATTCGGGAAAATATCCGATGATTTCCTCGGAAAAAATTGCAAAAACTCGCGAAAATAAAATCGGAAAAATCCCTAAAAATAAGGAAAAAAAACATCGAATAGTCTAATAACAAAAAAATAACCCTTCTACCCCCCTCTTTTTCGAAAAAAATTATAAAAACTCCAGTATCCAGTCCTTCACCTCGCTTTCAGAAACAGTATAAAAAGTAAACGTTGTTGATATTCTAGGAATTTTATTGTTTTTGTAAAAATTCAGCAGGTCTTGATCTACAGAGTTATTGTTATTATTGATACTTGAAAAGTATTGATTGATTTCATTTGGATTATTGAGATTATCCGATATTGGTTTCTCAATTTCTTCAAAAAAAATTTTGAGTTATTTCCAGTAGTATTCAAAGTATTTCGAGTTTTTGTAGAGATTTAACTGAACGTATTTTCGGGGGTAATACCACGAGTGGTCGCAATACTATCGATAATTCTGTCAGAAATCAACGAGATCAAATTGCTTGGTAACACCACGAGTCCCGTAGGGACGAGTGGTGTTACCTCAAAGCAATTTGATCGAGTGTTATCGATTGTATTGTGAGCACGAGTCGTATTTATTGAGATAATTTCACGAACCAACCAAGTTATTATTTGAAATTTGATCGAGTAAACAAAGTGAATTCTTCAATAGTTGCAACTAATGAATAATAAACATGAAGTCTGTCAACCTGACGTTTATGTCATATTAGATTACAAGATGTATCATTGCTGTTTATATTTGTGGTTGACTTGACGACGTGGTCTTTCCGGATCGGAAAGAAAGGAAGCGAAAGGAAGCGTGTACTTTCGCAAAATCCCATTCTGATTGGTCCTCATATCGCAGGAGACGCGAGTTTCATATAGTGAGTGAAATTGTCCTCAGAAGAGTTAAACCTATCTTGGGTAAAATTTCAACTGAATCGTTGCACTTTTTGTACTATAAAAGTATAGATTTTGCCGGAGCCACTTTGAACACGTCTACTCTCTACGGATAAACATATCTGTATCTGTATTATGCGATTTATAATAATCGAGGATGTTGCCAGGAGACGAGGCGCTCTGCACAGAGTCGCCTATGCAACGTCCGAGATTTATTTAAATTGCATAATAATCTAGGTACATTCAAAGCTTTATCGTATCATCGACATTGACAACGATTATGTGAAAATGAAATCAACAAATCAATCACGTTATTGTCATTTGACCGTGCCATTTGGTATCTATTATAAAGTAACTAAAGTATTGAATATCTTTCAAAGCTCCCACCCAACATCAATACAAACATCATCTTCATTTCCAAAATATCAACCGACACCAAAACCACACCAGGTAAAACCCATCCGATCGATCAAATCCAGTGTGCGTGTACCGCCTAGTTCGTTCCTTTTCCGATTGAGATGTCGTATCTCGTTACGATCAATCATCAGGTAGAGTTGGCATTTGGTATTCCGTTCGCCGTCATACGGCCGATGTATCAACTCGACAATGATGGATAAAGACATTTTCACAGCTTCATCAGTTCCAAAGGCGAACTTATCTTAGGAAGTCGCTTGTTCACACGGAGCCCAGAGGATAATAATACCTACCTGATCTATCAAATTGTTTCCATAGGTGGGTTGATGGCTTATCGAGGACCATCGCTAACAATGGAGTTTGAATTGGTTCGTGATTTTAATTTTTTGGTAATATCAACTAGGAGTCAAAATATGATCCAATAACAAAATATAAATACGATAATCGCCTGAACAAAACTACTTTCTGATCAGATGATTTTTCAATAACGTTGGTGTACCCCAAGGATCAGTCTTAGGGCCTTTCCACGCCATCCTTTACAATAATCAGTCTGGATTTATTTTTCCAAGAATAACTCACATATCTGAATGCTAATGATTTGTTTCTTTCACTGATATCGAAAGAATAATACTAATCTAATTCATTTATAACATTCGTACCTCACAAAACTAGTGCAGTGACAACTGAGTGTTTTCATACTGCTCAAAATACAAATATTAATGATACATATATGTTGAGTCAGATGAATAATGTGAGTGTATTAAATTTCTAGGACTATATCTAAATACATTAATTATGTGCTTCTGTCAATTTACTTTAAATTTCAATAAGTTATCATTTCAGTCAAAATAATTATCTTCCTCATGTACCTCAACTCTCCAGCTACAGGCCCAAGCTGAGTGAATAGAGTAGAAGCATAGAAGAGTAAAAAAGAGTAAGTAGAAGAGTAGAAGAGTAAAACAAACACTTGTGCACTGTGAACAGTGCCTAAACACTTAGTTCACGCACTGTCTTAGGAAAATATTTTATATTCAGTGTTATCTGCTGAGAAACCTGAAGCCAATTCTAGACAACACTGGTCTACCATTATTGGAGATAATTCTTCACCTGCATATAATGTATTTTTCACGTAGTAAATAACCATTACAAAAATTATTCCAAATAGATGAACAGTAGTATTGTGAAGAACATTATTTGAAAATTCTGAATGTGTTGTAATACATTCAATAAAATCAAGGGGTATTTGAACAGAACCATATCTCTCTTCTCCTTTTTCTCCCCCTCTCATTCCAAAATATTTCACAAATTTCTTTATGGAGAATCCATTTGGAGAGTGCAAAAGCGAAAAATTATGATGCACTTTTTGTAAAACTGTACACGAAACAATAAAAAATATCACTTATTCGTCAGAAACGTCAAACAGAACTTCCTAAAAAAGATTCGTAAAAAACATTGTAACACTTGAAGTGGTGCGTGAACTTGAGGTGGACCAAAAAGTACAGAATGGTCATTCAAATGTGATTTGAAGATTCACATGGGAAAATACTCGCAAATGGCAAACCACCCTCGGTGTATAAGTATTCGAAGTCATCCTTTTTCATGTTTGTATCCCCCTTATTATGATTCTTTTTGGAAAAATATGACACAATGTTTAATGACAATAGTTCCTATTTTATGCCTACATTTACCATTCCTTCAGCTTCTTATGATTGATTCATAAGCTTCAATATCAATATATTTCAATAAACTGATTCTTATTATTTATGTTCATATCAACTTTTCCTATTGTAGACATGACTTTTCTGTTCGTTATGACTATGAAATAATCCGTAATTTTTTTCGTTTTATTAGATACACTTTCAACTTCAACTCGTTTGGCCTTTGATGGCGCCGACCCTGCACTTTTTACCTCTGTTTCGATGTTATCAAATATTGACACTTTTTCATCTACGATATATTCTGAGCCGCTGTTTTGAAAAGGTTCCGATCCCATTACGGACAAAACACTTAAATCAGACACAAACAATTATTCTCTAGCCGCCACTGTATATCCTTGACGACTTTTCTGTCCGTTGAAGATAATATTTTTTAACTTAACAGTATTATCACTTACAACAATAAAACAGAAAATTAGACAATGAATTATGTTACACTTATTACCCCTGCAAAAAGCAAACAGCTCCCTTGGAAGCCCTTCTCCTTGACCCGGAACGAAATATCCCAAAAGATTGAGAAATGGCCCCATTCAACGATTTGACTTGAAGAATATACGTCCCCGCTGGCGAACGAAATGCCCACAAATTTAAATCGCTAACATACGGAACGACATTCATTTTGTCGGAATTGCCTTAATCGAATTCTTCAGCTTGATTCATTCACCAGGAGGTATCAATCAAGGCGAGAATGTATTCCGAGCGAGCACAAGCCAAAAAAAGTGATGAGAGATTCGAGTCTTTGCATTCCTTCGTTCCGTTGATTTTTCAGGTTTTGCTGTGTGCTTGTCATTCTTGGATAAATGTTTCTTGAAAGTGGACATAGAGCAAAATTAAGTTCAATTAAGTTCGGAGAAAGGTAGCTTATAGAAAAAGGCGGAAAAGATAATTTAGTATAAAAAAATATAGACGAGATAATAATATATCTGTTTTTATCATCTTTATGTAGTTTTCAGGATTTTAATCCATCCACTAAGATATGAATTAACTTAGCAGTTATGTATTCAATTATTCATTTGCATCCTGTATTAGATTTGAAATATGATATGTAATGTCAGACAGAGTTGTTGTCATCGTATAGTTCCTATGTCTTGTAAATGACTGAATCCAGTAGATAATACGCAGCATCAATTATTTATATAGTCGTTCCAGAAAGTCCAAACATTGCATGGTGCTGGCAGCTAAAATGCGCGCTGGATTCTAGTGTGAAACACGCCAATTGAATTGAAACGTTCGACTATCCCAATCAATTGATTTTTGTTATATTGCTAAATAATATTACTGCAAACTCATTAACAATGGCTGTTGATGATGTCCTTCAATTGGAAACGAAATTAGATACAGGAAAGAATCAGAAAGCTACTGATGTTAAAATAGTTTTACTGCTAAATTTCTTGGGTGATGATGGCACAACAGTATCTAATGCTGATAAAAACTGATCTGAAATTACCAGATGCAATTAATATCTGTCGATCGATGGAAAATATTACCAAAACCCAATATCCAACGAGCAGAATTTACTCGTATGCGCTGTAAGATACGACACCTCCAAATCCAAGCAACGTACCGTTCTACCTCTAATTTTGGGAAGAAATATTCGTTTACAATAAGTTTCAATAAAAAAATGTAACAAATTCTTCTGCAGTCGATGTAGACAATAGCAACAAGATCAAGGTAAGTGTCTGTCTATAGATGTACAAAGGCACTGTAATAGAAGAAAGCAGAAGGGTCACTATCGAAAATTTTGGAAAAATAAAGCCATACGTGATATCGATATCGATGAGGTTTAAAATGACAAAGATGGTGGAGATGTATCAAATTTGATATAAGAAGTCAAGTTAATATTCTCAATTACAATGACTTGACTTTGAAATAGTTCATCTCAGTAAAAATCAAATAATGAAAACTAATGTTGATCTGTCCTCCTATTTTGGACATGAAAATCACAAACTCCTTGTTCAATTATTGGACAAGAATCAGCATATTTACTGAAAACCATGGACTATAATGATGGACATGAGTCTAATATAAAAAATATGATTGAAAATGAAGATTCTTCCAAATATGTGACAAACAAAAATGTCAAAGACATTCTTGATACACATTCTTCAATTTTCACCGGACTTGCTGACGTGGAGAATACTTGTAAAGTTACTCTTAAAGTCTCGGCTGTAGCCACTGTTAAGGCTCCTTGAAAAATATGTATAGTTCTCAAATAGTTATGGGCAAATAGGTAGGGGTATTCGAATCTGTATGGTCCCCATCAAATGTAAAAAGGAAAAATTTTCAAATACCGACTCACTGGAGTTGAATGGTGCTAAATTTTTTTAGTGTGTTAGATGCATCTCAGGCATTTTTACAAATTCCTTTTGATGGTGATTGTTCTAAGTTATTTACAATCGTCACTTGTTGGGGAATATATTACTATCCTCGTTTACCATACAGAATATCCTGTGCACCAGAAATAATCCAAGGAATGGTATATGAGACTTTACATGGTATTGGCGAGGTCATTTCTCATTTGATGATATGTGCGAGTTTGGGAAAACTTCAGTTTGAACGTTGTTCTAGAAAAAATGTCAAGAATGGGCTGGCATTGAACTTGTGAAAGTCATAAAAATGTGTATCAAATGTGAAATTCTCGGAAAAAAAATTAGTGGTGCAGGTATTGCACTTGATGAAAACAAAACTAGAGCTATCAGTTACCTATCTATCTACAATGTTCGACTCGTCCATACATCATGATGTTTTTCCAGTTAATATACAATTCTCAAAACAACTCATTCAACTTCAATAAATCAATAAACAAATTTCAAAAAATAATCCACTCGTTGATTAAATGAACCCACAGAAATACAATAAATCATCACTTGGTGGTCGGCCAATTATTATTCTTCCTCCTCCGATAGTGCTAACAAGCGAGGATAGAGTCATGGGCCATTACTTCGACAATATGGTACCTTGATACCTACATGGGCGTCATGTTATCGGAACGAACCAATAGTGTGAGAAAATAATCCAATTCGCTCTTAAACGGTGTGAGATCGATTGATGGTCTTGAAAGAATTGAATATACAACTATTATCAGAGACCTGAAGTTGTTCTGGATACTCTTGCAAGAATGACTCATGACTCAATTAACTCAATTGTCTGGCAATATCTGAAAGTCTGCAGCATATGGCTAAAGACTTTGGCATTAATTTCTGATTTGATCTAGGTAAAAAATAACCAAAATAATACTAGTCACGTAAATCGCATTATCTATCAATATTTTAATTAAAAAAAAAGAATCTGGAAAGGAGGTTAGGTTAGGTTAGGTTAGGTTAGGTTAGGTTAGGTTAGGTTAGGTTAGGTTAGGTTATGTTATGTTAGGTTAGGTTAGGTTAGGTAAGGTTAGGTTAGGTAGGTTAGGTTAGGTACTCTTGGTGTCATGCGTCATATTGAATGTGAGTTTTTCTATAGAATCCAAATAGGGGCTATTAAAATTTGGTCATAAGTTTCTATTTTCGAAAAGGTAGTTTGTCTCTTAAAGTATATATGGTATAATAATTGAGACAAACAAAAACAGAGTGTCATCAGTAAAGTCCCAAATAAGAGGGAAATAAATTTACTTTCAACTTTTAGTTAGTTTCAACGATTAAATTTAATCAAAACCACAATCAGAATGGAATGGGGTTAACTAAGCAAACATCAGACAATGTTCTACCCTCGTGCGACGCTACTGCTGGTGATTATTCCACCCAGTGCTTCTAATTCATCTTAATTTCTGACGTTACGCGCACTTAGTCACTGTCATTCAAGTGAGCGCCTTGTTCCGATGCTATCGCTATGAAAAATGCCAAACGGCCGAAAAAAAGGATCCCTTCTCGCCATCAGACAGTGGTGGTACAGCCGGCAACCATCAAATTGGAACATGTTGAGAGTTGAATGTTACTAACAGTTTTTTTTTGTAGAAGCTATTGTTAAGGAGCAAATCGGTGTCGAAATTTTTTGTCAAGATTCCTTGTCCTGCATGGATTTGCACGTGAATTTGTTTATAACGATGCATACATCCGTCACTATAGGAGTGCGATTTCAAATGGGATGAAAGAAGTAGCATTTTCAACTATGAAAAAAGAACTACGAGGAAAACGGAAATAAAAAATTTTAAAGTCTAAACTAAACACTAGTTCACAAGTTTTTATAACCCAGGTGAAAGTAGTCAATTATTTTTCCTTCTACCCCTATAGAAAGTACACACTTTCCTCCGTCAAACCAGGGAGGAAACTCATACTTTTCCTCCCTAGGGAGGAAAGTACTTTTCCTCCCCCTCATTTCAAGTGAGTTGTAAACGATGAAATTTGTGAATCTATTATAATCAAATTGTTTCCGTAATTTCTAGAACATCTTATATATCCTGTATTCTGGTAAAAATCAAACATGAATGTTACTTCTACTTTAGTTCTTTAATAGCTATTTGTGTATTTAGAACGCAAAGTGATTGTCGCTCGACAAAAAGATTAATCTTTGGAGAACGACAATGACACTTTGTGCTCGAAATACACACATTATTTTTTCTACAAGCGCAGCTCTTAGAAAAGAAATGATCGACACTTCATTCAAATAGGCACATAACATTTTTATGAGAAAATCACTCAATAGCAATCCGAAATGTATAAGCTATCTAAATGTCCAATAACTCAAATCACTAACAAGAAAAAAGTAAAATTATGTTAAAAAAAAAAGTTGCAATTGCCAGGAGCTGAACCCGGGACCTTCGGATTACATGCCCAAGACGCTAGCCATTGCACCACCGCAGATTCTCAGATGGTCATGACTGTATTGTCTATACTTTCCATCACGCAAGTATAGGTCCGTTTTCGACAAAAGCAGTTGAGATGCGTTTTAAATTTACAAAAAAAGATTCATTCAGTGGGTTGGAGGAAAAATCATACAGTATCGGAAACTTTTCATCTGGGGTATAGACAGAAATCTACGCGAGCAACAAGGAATGATATGATAATACCACATAAATAGAGAGACGCACTACTGCGCGCCACTCCTGTTGCCTCGCCCGACGAATTAACGGCTCAGTTGATATCCCTTCCTCGAGCGAGTAGAGCGAGTAGAGTCATTAGATGTAATTCAATGTTCGTCGTGGTATTAGCCAGGAAAGTAGTTGTTTTCTGATGGATTTTCGACCCAATTATTCCTATTGTATAGGATTATGGCAATAAGCGTCGTCCTGGTAGTGCAGGACATCTTGTTGCCCACTTTTTATTTTGGTTCGTAACAGGAAATCCAAAATAATGAAGATGTGCACTTTTTAATGAATCTACAATGGGACTTTTTATTTTGAATATATAAACTTTCTACAAACGTAGCAAAAACGATCAGAACTTTGTTTCTACATTCTACTTTGTTTGAATGAAATTTTTGAATTATTGAATGTACCGACAAGTATATAGAAAAAAATGGCCTCACAACAGAAGAGAACACGGTAAACCCAAAACCAACTGGGATATTAACGCCCGCAGGAAAAGCCTACATTCTTACATCATGAATGATTTTTAAACAAATCCTAAATACGACGTAGGGTGGTTGAAAAAAGTATTTGACTGTAGAAAAAAATGTGAAGTGATAGAATATTTCTGTTAACACTTTTAGGCTTGAGGAAGGTAGGTTAACATATTAATATGGCGACGGTGAATATGGTCAATTGTCTGTGTCCTATTTTTAGCTAGCTATCACCCCGCCACTGCTAACGAATGCTGGCGACAATGCATGACTCGCTTTGCTTTATTTCCCGACACTTCCTTAAATTTGTTGCTCAAATAAGCTGCCGGTTGACAGTCGAGAAACACTTGAGTCTCCAAATCATTTGAATCATTATTTATGATGACAGCCTTGTTTGGTTTTTTGCTTTCATGGTGGCGTTTCGATGAAGAGAAGTGGTTTCTGGTCCACAGACTCTTCGAGGTTTTCCTGTTTACGCTAATGGGCAATCATTGAAGAAACGCAGAAGGCGGTTTGTTTATACGGACTGCAAATTGTAATGCCATTGTTCGCTCGGGGGTAATTTAAGAGTACCATGTTGGAACGCGCTCAAGCTGATCATCGGTATATAATTCAGGAGCGATTTTCACGTCTCCTGATCAGATTTGGCTAATATATACCGGGTGTCAAAGTATTATTTAGACAAGCCATAGTTCCCAGAGTTTCAAGAGTACGATATTTAAACTTTCCAGAGGTATTGGATATTTTTTTTTTAATATTCCATACTCCTCTATCACTTCTGGTTTCACAGGAAACGGCTCAAACTTGGTTATTTCAAATGGAGCACCCTGAATAATAATAATAATAATAATAATACTCCCTTATAAACACTCGCAGAGTGTACCCAAAGACATAGCCTGTGCGGGTAGAGGACGGCTATTATTATTATTTGCCGTGGCGTTCCGGAGCTGCAGGAAAACCCAGAAAACCTACAGCACCACCTCGGGTGGCCGGCGTGCACTTCAAGCTAGCACTAGACGGGATTGGCATCTGGACAACCCACAATACACTTGCTTTCAACAAGGACTGTGGTCGCCTATTAAACACTTTTTGGTCGCCTATTAAACACTTTTTCATATTCAAGGTACGATACTGAGTACGATCACATAATTTTGAGACAAAAAATTTACGTACTTGATTTTTCAAAGACATTTTCATTTTGGCATCTAGAGTGCGCTCTGATGAGCGTGAATGAAGAGTCAATAATATTATATATGCTTTTATCCGCCTAGTTGAGTACTATTGAGAGACTATTGCGGGATTCTTTAGAAAAAACAAGGTAGAAGTAGCATTTAATAACATATTGCTATATACAGTTTGTCTCACTAAGTTGGAACCATATGGAAAACTTTTTTATTATTCATTTTATGAAAAAAAGTTATTCTTCATAAAAAGTTCTGCATGTTCTAAAATCTATAATACAATCATCAGATATCAAATTTTTTCAGTCGTATACGCGGTGTGACAAAAAATAGGAATTTTACTCAAGAGTAAAGTACCTTTATATTTGAAAATATCAAAATTCTTATAGAAAGAAGTTGTTCAGAACTAAAAATTACGTTTAAATATGTTAATAATACTTTGCGACCAGTTGTCTCAGTGTCCAATTGTCGCCACGTCCAACTGTTGCCGCGTCCAACTGTCGCGACGTCCAATTGTCGCCGCGACCAATTCTCCGCGTCCAATTCTCGTGCGCCCAATTGACCGCGTCCAATTGACCGCGTCCAATTGACCGCGTCCAATTGTCGGTAATCCGAAACGTCCTCTTAGTCCATAGGATGACATTTTTTTAAGAAGTTTCTGGTGACAGACAGTATCGAATCCTTTGCATAAATCGACAAATATACAGGGTGTTCCAAATTAAGTCGGCACCATTGCCAACTCCGTTATTATTGATGCTACGAATTCGGTTAAATGGGCAAACTAGTAGCATTTTTAATGGCCTTCTCGACGCCGAAAACAAAAAAAAATTGACAGTCGCATTTCGAAATATTTCATAAAATAATATATTTTTAAATGGAACACTCTATATTTTATCATGCATTTCGACTCGTAACTACATTCTCAATAACAAAGCTCCTATGACTTTTTTTTCCTAAAGTTGAAAATGAGCGAAAATGAGTGAAATATTTATTTTTTTCACTAGTACAAAAAATTTCTTTGTTTTCGCGAATAAAACTTCATGATTGTCCAAACACCCAATTTTGGTATTTATACGAATTACAATATTTTGTTACTAACAGCAAAATAAGACAGTAAAAAGAAAAAATTGCGCTGGGATTTGAACTCGTGAAACCCGTCAATTGACACAACTGAGCTATTTGGTATTAATTTACAAAACTATAATTTCCATCTTAAAACCATTCCACTAGCCGTATTTAGTTTGTGAATCAAAATATTTCTGCCATAGTGAAGCCGTTTTGTACAGAAGCCGTTTTTGTACAGAACAGAAAATGCTGGAGCGTCATATTAATGCGGTTGGAAATAGCTATTTGTGTATTTAGAGCGCAAAGTGATGGATTGCCGCTCGAACAAAGAGAGTTACCACGCGACGCGAGCAGAGCGCGCTAATCTTTGGAGAGCGGCAATTACACTTTGTGCTCGAAATACACATAATATTTTTTCGACAAACGCAGATCTCAGATACAGACAATACACTCGATATTTTATTGATCATTGATTACCTTATAATAATATTAATTTCTTTTATTATTTACTAGATTAAAATTGAATGTACAATTCTGACAATTTGTAATAGATATAGCCAAAGTCGGTATCCATATTACTGGCAATACAATCCATATCTCTAACACATAAAAAAAAATGGCTCGACCACGATTTGAACACGGGTCGTCGGCGTGAGGTGAAGGAGCTTCAACTTCAACTTCAACTTCATAAATATTTATTGATTAAATTCATAATTCATATTTACAGATCATGTACAAATCTATTCATATATATATTTAAATATATAGAGACGGCTGCAGCTGTTCCCCACTGGAATGAGAAACTTATACCACAACCCAGCCGATGGTCTGGCTGTTAACTCAGACTTTTACCCTCACTGCGTTGCAACGTTTAACAGCGCCAACCTCCTGCAAAGCTCATGCTGGCATTTGTGTTAATGTGTGTATGATAATGCAATTTGTGTGATTTTATGAGATGTTTTTATAATTATTTGGTTCTTAGCAGGAAAAGCTAGAAAAAACCTGCTTTATGATAATGGCTTTGTTTATTTATTTGCATGCATGATTTCCTCATAGGCTTGTGCCGAGACTACGATTCCATCATGCATGCTTTTTATTTGAAGTAGTTATTTTATGTGTGTTATGTTTGTGTAGTGTTTCGTGTTGTGTTGTTACTTTCCAGATCACCCTCCCCTTCCGCCGCGTCCCCCAGCGGGAGCACCGAGCGGAGAGGCGGGGGGCCCCGTAGGCGCCCCCCACCCCCCGCCCGCCGCCCCCGACAGGGGAGCCGCTTCAGGGAACACTCCATCACTCATAATAAGAGTGAGGAGCTCAGTGACCTGGAAGTATAGAAGTTTTGCAGCATGTGCCACGAGAAGGCTGTGCTGTCCTACCCTGCAACCGCACTGAGGGTAGTTCATCCGGGGTTGTGGTTCCGCGGATTTTCTTTCTTCATCCGATCTTGGGTTTCGGATTTTTCCTTGGTCTTCAGGATGTTTGATGTTACTTTCCCCCTGGCCTCTCGTGGGGGGAAGAGTTTTTGTATTGTCCATTCTGCCTCTTGGCCATGTATTCTTGTCCATGTATTCTTTTCCATTCCTCCCAACTGGAATTTGGACTTTTTCTTTGTTCTTTTCTCTTCTGTGCTCTTTAGAATCTTTACATATGCTGAACAGCCACGAAAATTCGCAGGGTGATCTAATCCACAGTTCGCACATTTAGGAGGCGTGTCTGGTGTTTTAGTGCAGACTGTGGTCAGATGCCCTTGGCCACACTTCAAGCACTTGGGGGCCCTAAAACAGTTTCCCGCTGCGTGCCCCCATCTTTGGCAGTTTCGGCATTGGGTGATAATGTTATCGTTAAGTCTAAAGTCCCAGCTAATACGGGTGTTCATTAGCGTACGGACATTCGTTTTTAAAAATTGTAATTTGTACTCTGGGGGTGTAGTAACCATGTACATTGGTCTAATGGTTTTTCTCAATCTATATATTTTATTTGCCTTTATTTTATGTTCTTCTCTCAGAGCATTTATAATGTCAAGGCCCTCAGGGGATTGATCTAACCCCTTTATGATGAAGAGGTGAGGTGAAGGAGCCGTATCCTCTAGACCAAACAGAAGGGGATTTCTTTAAGCATTTACTCGATATTTCATGGCGCTTTATCAAATCCGATTTTTATAAATGTTTCCTATTGACAAAACCGACTTATTTTCAACTTTAGGAAAAAAAGTCATAGGAGCTTTGTTATTGAGGATGTAGTTACGAGTCGAAATGCATGATAAAATATAGTGTTCCATTTGAAAAAATATCATTTTATGAAATATTTCGAAAACGCGACTGTCAATTTTTTTTTGTTTTCGGCGTCGAGAAGGCCATTAAAAATGCTACTAGTTTGCCCATTTAACCGAATTCGTAGCATCAATAATAACGGAGTTGGCAATGGTACCGACTTAATTTGGAACATCCTGTATATAGATTGAATTTTTTTTATCGAGTGCATCATAAATAAGAAGTTAAAGCAAGTATTGCGTCGATTTACCTTCCCTGAAGCCATACCGTCTGTTCGAAATGACTCCATATTTATTAAAAAAAAATTAATATCCTTTTTTTCTGTATCTTTTCTATAATTTTTGGAACATTTTAGATCAGAGAAAGTGTACTCGGTCTTTCACCATTCCCTCGTATATTGTACGCAGCACATCCCAATTTCACAGAGAGGCCCGCCGTGTTATGCCGGGAGAAAACACCTTTGCCGCAACATAAGTGTCACGGCAAGTTATGATCTAGGAGGAAAACGCCGGGGATCCTCTTACACGAAACTCACCTTACGTTGGGAAACTCGATCCACCGTAATTTTTTCTTTGACGGGTTCGGCCGAGATAACGCCTAAAAATATTATAGAATTACACACACACCCTGCGGGGAACGCAGGTAGGTAAATATTAAATTTAGTTAAAAATGGCCGGGATCACGTTACGTCACTAGGGTGACTCGATAATGATGATTTCCTAGAGAAATTTATGTACGCGTCGGACGTAGCCGAGATAACTGAAGATAGAGGGGTGATAAGGTCGCCACGAAATTAATTTGAAAAACGATAAAGGAAATATAATGAATGATATACGGGAAACATCGATTTCCGGGACATATTTCAATGCAGGTTGAGTGACTGTGGGAACATATGAAAAAGTATAAAATGTTGAAAATGTCCAAAGCAATGGCCTCAATTAAATGTAAATTTAGTAGCTATAGAAGTGTTCATGAGTGAGCGGCTGAATTAGGAACAAAATCGATATTTCGCATGCAATGTACTTTTGACAAAAATCCTGGAACACGCCGATGTATGTTTTCGCAAAAACACTCTGTGACATTATCAATATTTTTTGTATGGCGCATGAACGAAGTTCATAAAAATAGACATGACTGTATAGACAATTAAATGCCCTTCGGAATGGGGTATCAACTGAACCTATTTCATTTAAAACAATTGTAGGGGCGACTGTCACTTTGAGGGGATGAAGACGGGTAATATTATTTTTGTCACAGAGTGTCTTTTCGAAAAAATAAATCGACGTGTTTAAGGATTTTTCACAAAAGTACATTGCTTGCGAAATATCCAATTTGGTTCATTATTTAGCCGCTCACTGTATGTAACCAAGTAATTGTCATAAAGAGGGATCATTTGTACCCTGAAAATAATTTTCAAATACGAAAGAAGCTATTCCAGCAACCTCCTATACAATGTATTGAGAGTACTAGAACCTATAAAATATTTTTCAATTAAATTGCGTTGTTTCATTCAAAAAATAATTTGAAATTTCTTCATATTTCATACCAGTAATGGATACGTGGAACAAAAATCTCAAAACTCTGGGTCAAAGTTGCTACATGTTTTTGACTCCAAGAGTATTTAACTTGATACCCCAGGAAATTTAAAAAAAATGTATCTTCCTTCATAAATATCGAAAAAAGTTTGAATGAATTCTGAACTCTAGGAGTAACTAGAATGATTTCCTGTTCTTGCTAAATTTCCTGCAGCTAGTTCTGTTTCATTTGTGGTTCTCCATATCCTTCGTTCTTCTGTTTTTGTGGTGGTGCCATGCAGAAGCCGGTTCAGTCTATGTCGTTTTTCTTCAACCGCCTTCTTTCCTGTTCCTTCCCAATTCTCTACCTTATCTGATCAAAAAACATCTTTTGTTCTTTCCGTTCTTCTCTTTGTTTTTCAAGAATTTTTCGAAAATTTTCCACTTTCATTCTTTTCTTCTTATTTTTCCCTTTACCGCCGAGCCTCTGCTTCTTGTATTCTTCTATGTCGCCATTCTTTATATATCTGTTTGACACGATTTTATTGTCTTAGTGCTTGAAAAATTTATACTTCTTACAATTTTTCACAACGTTTAAGTAAATTGCTTGAATCCTTAATCGTATTCAGGTGAATACCGACAAATTATGAAGCTAAGTATTGTTTTATATTCTATATTTTCACCATTGGACGTGTAATAAACATCAAACCAAAATAACCGTAACAAAATCCAAAACAAAACATCGCTCATGGACAGTTTTGGAGGGAGAAAGAGTGCGAAACCACGGGCCACTATACCGCGCGGAATTACAACGTAATAACACCATAGGCAGACCTATAAAACATCGCGTAGATTCTTAATTTGTCAGTATTCACCTGAAGACGATTGCAGATATAAGGAATTGAAACGTGAAAAATTGAAAGAGGTCATTCAACCAATAAGACGATGGTTAAAATCATTCATACTACTTTCTATTCAAATTACATAATACCTTATTGTGCTGCGAGTAGAGACTACTCAACTTCACTAGTACCGACGATTCAATATCTCCCGAAATTCATCCACGATTCGCCTCATTCCCCCTTTTCCTGTATTCGATTAAAACGCCGCCCTTCTCGAAAAACCACGCCGTCTTTTCAGCCTCCGAAGACCATATTGTGCGCGTTGATAACGAATTCATAAGAGTGACTTAGACGGATTCTGGAGGCCAATCCGGAGGCGGGCCCTGTGGAAAAAGCACACGAAATGACTTTTCTAATCCATAAGCGGATTACCGGACCGGGCCCGGTCGGAGAACTCAATCACAGTAAGCCGTGGATGGTTCCCGCCGGCCCGTCATTCCGCAGACTTCTTCGATGAAGGGATTAGGCGGAGTAAGCCGAAACAATTACATTCAATTTGCGTCACTCGGCTTTTGTTTCGTGTGAACTGATTGAAAATTGGTGTTTTTTCTTGCGGGTGTGGGGATTATCTCTCGAAAGAGTCTGTGGACTCTTGAAGGAGTTCTATGTTGATTGATTAAATTGGGAGTGACATAAAATTCACTTTTCATAAGCTCATGAAGTTCCATCATTCCCTTCACTATTTCTCGACTCCTAACATATTCATTCGTTCATACCCGGTAAACATTCAATTTTGTGATGATAGTTTTGAAAATTGAATATAAACATATATCATTTATATACAGTGACCGCCAAAAAGTATGTACCATATGGGAAAAAAGTTTATTATTAAAGTATTGGAAAAACATTTCTGGGTAGAAGTTTGTGCATGTCCGATAACCTAACAATCGATTTTGACACATGTCAACTGACCACTAGTATGGTGACAAATTCGAAAAAAAAAATACAATGAACAGGCCAAAAGTGGGATAAGATGGCAAGATATCGAAAAAAGTAATTTGAAAAAGTAGCTTGGAATATAATTTTATAGTCACATACAGTGTTTCAAGTTATAAATCGCAAAAATTGAAAATTGCAATATCTTTTTTTTTCTTTTACAAAATTTTAAGTTTTTTTTATCTGAATGGTTTGACTGCAGTGGAACATTTGTATTTCGATGATAAGGACAAAATTTTCTCATTTTCTCCGCACCACATGGCACTGAATTGAATTTTTTTTTTTTTTTCGAGAACCCTCGCTGTTACATTGGTTCGTATCTTACAGTTATAGCAGAATTCCAAGATTATTGTGATGATATGGAAATCTAGAAACACCATGTTTTCTGATTATGATCAAGATTTGATGATAATCGTGAATTTGAAAATAGTACGCGAAATTAAAGAGGATTATAGTTTATGTGCAAGTAAAACGCTCATGCCGGATTTTCATTGAAACTTGATCATAATCAGGAAATATGATGTTTCTAGATTGCCGTATCATCACAATGGTCTTGGAATTCCGATATAACTGTTAGATACGAACCAATGTCACAGTGAGGGTTCTGGTAAAAACCAATTTTTTCAATTCAGTGCCATCTGTTGCCGAGAAAATGCGAAAGTTTTGTCGGTTTCATCGAAATACGAGTGTTCCACTATAGACAAACCAATCAGAAGAAACATCTTTGATTTTTTTAAAGAGACCGGAAAATATTCAATAAAAATTGCAATTTTCAAATTTTTTGATTTACCCATTGCTTGAAACTTTGTATGGGAGTATAAAACTGAATTCCAAGAAACTTTTTCCCATAACTTTTTTCGGTATCTGGCAATTTTACCCCACTTTTGGCCTCTTCATGGCATTTTTTCCCGTTTTGTAGCCATAGTAGTGGTCACGTGACATGTGTCAAAATAGATTTTTAGGTTATCGGACATGCTCGAATACTCTAACAATAAACTTTTTTCCCATATGGTACATACCTTTTAGCGGTCACTGTATATGTTTGGACATATACAAATTTTATGCTGCATTCAGCCCAGGTCCTGAAAAGATGTCATAACGAATAGACAAAACGTTTTCTCAACTTGATTCATAATATGGCATTTTCTGCCATTGCAGAAAGTGGAATAGAACTAATATCAGAACCCAGCGTATTCACCATAAACAAAAAAATCGAATGCCTATAATACAGGACAACCTATTAAAATTCATGTAACTCGAGAGATTCAAATGTCTGATAGGATATAATAATAATAACTACTTATTGTGGAAATCCAAACTTTCATGCTAATTCAAATGATAAAAGTTTTACGAACACCAATACTCTTTCAATTTCACTAGCCGTGTGTTTTGCCAACGACAACTTTGAAACCTAAGCCAAAGAGAAACATATTGAGAATTTTAGCGTAAAGGTATTACTGGCATTTAATAATGAAAAAAATCATGGATTGAACAAAATTTTTAGGAGACCTTATGATAAATTAAATCCTATTATATAACATATCGAATTGTTTGATACTATAAACAACACAAACTACACTCAACAACAAAATTGAATTCAAAAATATGCGCAAACTCAAGGAAGAATTTGATATGTTACAGAATTAAATTTATCATAATTTTTGTTTCATCGATAGTAGCAACCCCATATAATCTTTATACCGTAAACTTTAAAAATGCATATCTTAGAAACGCAACATACAAAGTTGACCAAATATTCATATTTAATAGTCAACACGTTCATAATAGTGAGAGTAAAGTAGGTCCAAATTGACGGAAGAGTTTTTGAAATATTAAATAAAAACATTGTAAGTGACCTAAAAAAAAATGAAACGCACCCTGTACCTTAATAATAGGTAATATTGAACAACTTAATTCACCAGAGAATTCCCTTATCGTTTGTTCAATCAACAGTGGCAATAAATATTTTTTTTGTATTCAAAACGATCTGTCAACTTTTTTTCAGTATAAAGGTATAATCCAAAATATTAAAAATTCATATTTCAAACAGAGAGAGTCATCAAGAAACAAAACATGTTTTTGTCGCCTAGAATACACTAAAACTATGATATTCTACCAAAATATAAGTTGTTGGTTCAGGACTACTGTTAGAAAAAAATCCTGAAAAACGATTTTTTTGACTATGCCCCGTATAAACCCTAATGTACTTTCATTAATGACCTTATTATTGGACATGATAACGAGTTCCGATGAATACATTTTCATCCTGAATTTGTCTTATTTCGACTAACAAAACAGTTTTTCCTTTGCCAACCTTATCCAACTCCAAAGTTTTTTCGAACTTCAGCTGCTTATATCTCAGAAACGACACATACAAAATCATTTAAACTCGCACATTTTCCTAATTACCCATCCCACTATAACATAATTCGTGCAGGGTCCTTACCAAAATTTCTATAGAAACTATATCTAATGTTGCTGTCATTAAAGAGATGAATAACAATATGAAAGCAACCTCAAATTGAAAAAACAAAAAAATGCCTCCACAAAGAACCCCTTCCTAGATTGGTTATCAAGCCTGTAATTTCATAGATCCGCAAACCGCCAAATCGACTCTTCGCCCCAGTTCCTCCGCCATAAACAGCTCATCATCGTAATGACTAGCGCAAATTTATACTGCCTGTCTCCTTCCTCTTCCATATTTACGATTCGTCTGTCGGATTTCATTACATGTCAAAAGGGCTCAATCAACGTGCCATTGAAGAAAGGGAGACGCGTCGAGACGGCGGCGTCTCTTCTTCGTAAATGTTAATTGTCATCGGGGTTGAAAACCCGTATCCGTATACGCTTTTTTGTCAAACGAAGTAGGATGCGCTTGGTTTGTGTTCTTAGTAGCGCCATGATAATGGGAATATGAAACTCATGGATGAAAGCGAAATAAATATCCACATTACTCTGTATTGAATGAAAGATCTTCAGGATAAAACAGTGCCATTCAAACTATGGGTACAATATTGAGTGGTTCACGATGCAGACAAAATCCAAAGTCGACAAATTTAATATTATGGAGATGACTTTGAGTTTTTCTGCATCGAGAATCTAAACCGCACCCCACTTCGAGACACTATGGACTTCTAGGTTATTGAGGGGTGTCTCTGTGCTACTTAAAAATTGTTCTAACCGTCGTGTCTGTCTCCTTTATGCTACTTGGTCTATACAGACAACGATGTTGTGGAGATTGGCCCATTTAGTGATGGCGCTGTTACTGCTGAGTGAGTAGCGCAAACATACCAGCAACGCAGTAACCAAGCATTGTATTTGATGATTTCAACTTAACGGATGCAAGCGAAATCCAGGAGCTTCATTACTTAAACACGAGGTGGCTTGTGTGGATAAGGCTTATTATTATATTCATGCACTTATCGGTAACGGATTTATAAAATGAAAGGGAACTAAGTTATTTTGATTTTTGTTCGTAAATATGAATAGGATATTCATAAAATCTGTTGTGGAATCATCTGCGGCTGAAAGACAAACTTTAACATTCTCCCTATCTTATTTAATGAATTTTCAATTAAAACTAGAGAACTTTAAAAAATCAACTACCTGAATACAAATGCGAATTTTCACTTTCAGATTTTTTCTTTTCAGTTATCTATCACATCTATCAGATGTAGTTCAATGTCCAGCGTTGCTTTAGCCGGGAAAGTAGTCGTTTTATGTTAGACATTACAAATATATCACATTTTTCATTTTTCATTTTTCATGGAGAATGTTCCCCTTTTCAACATTAAAACCTATATTAGTTTGAATAGTAATATACACGTAAAATTAATGAAATGTACATATAATAACAATAAATTACACTTTTTACTTTCCCGTACTTTCAAAACTAAAATGAGTGCGGGAAAGTGGGTAAAAACGCACGGTCGTAGAAAAAATTCTTTTAGACGATACGTTTTGTTTTTCTGCTCATCAATTTTTCCTTATAAATATATCTGTTTATTTGTAATGGATTATAAACTGTAGTGCACCAAGTTGGTTTACTCCCTGTATCAGTTTCAACCATATAAATGTTATTACATGAAGCATTATCCCCAGACGACGACAATTATAAAATACAGTTCTTTTTGAGTGATTCCCACAGGATGATTCCAACAGGTTGCAACTTTTATTTAAAGTTGTGTCTGATATTCAAAATGAGGAGACCAAAAGTAACTTTTCCGCACGATTTTTTGTTTTGAAAGTTGTACTTTTCCGTACGATTTAAAATGGTGCGGAAAAGTTACTTTCCCGCACGATTTTTACTTTTCCGTACGATTTTTACTTTTCCGCACGATTTTTGTATTGTTGAAAATGAGGATATTTAGGACTAACTAAATGATCTATGTGACTATTCTGTATTATTAGTCAATTTGTAGCATTGTTAAAAAAAATTGTTTATTATAAACCTTGTTTTTTCATAAATAAGATGGACAAAAACACTCGTAGGAAAAATATTGTACCTAACTCTTACGGAAAAGGTCTTTTTCGCCCTTAACGGCTCGCGTGCGGAAAAGTACTACTTTCCGCATTTGTTAGGTAAATAACTATTTTGTGTTCTATAAACACTGAATATACAATATACACACAAGTATTGATATTGTTATTGTATAAACGCCTTATTTTAAGTCGCTTATTCGTCACACCCTTGTTTATTTCGTTTTTATTTTTCCAAGAAAAAATAAAGAGGTCGTTGAACACATATTCACCGAGGATATTAATAATAGTGCAGAATATTCTCAGAAGTATCTTTGAAATACAGACTGGAAGAATGCATGCGTCGTATATTTCACACGCGCTATTCCTCGAAGAAAAACACAACCCGAGTAATCCGACGGAGACATAATGGATTACCGAAAGTAAGAAATAAAAACACTCGACAGTAAGAGAAATTTCAAACACGACACGCATAAAGCGCTGCCACAAAACATCGACGGATTCCAGGCTGCATACCAATCGTTCTAACCAGAGGTTTCGGGACACACTTTGATTTTCAATTGGACGCGCGAATCCGTCGGTTCTTTCCGTATATTTCACGTTTTATCGATGGAAAATGCTCGTAGAAGAGGTATTCGATTGATTGCAAAAAAAACTAAATTTACTTGTAAGGTTATACCAAATTTGTATTACTTATCTTCATTATTGAATGTCCAAAAATAAAAAATCATATTGGTCTTTATGGAACACTCTGAATATTTCTTGTCATATACAGGGATTTTTTTTAACTGTTTGTTGCTTCTTATTCTTTTATTCTGTCAAAACGCCTTGATGAATTTATGTTTGTTATCTGTGCTTCATTTTTTTTTATAAAAAATACAAAAAGCTAGTAAGAATGAACCCTTAGAAGCATCAATCCGGCGTGTTCTAAAATTAATGCGTTCTGACAGAATAAAGGAGCAAACAGTAAAAGGGAACAAACAGTTTCAGTAGAGCCGTTAAGATGGCAGCACTGACTGGTATTGGAAGCGCTTTATATAATAACTCTAATAAAACTTTGAGCACCTCCTTTTTGAGAGTTAGTGGGAATATTGAAATCTTCAAACAAGGGAAAACCATCAATTATTGTTTCATAATTATATTACCCGCACTGAAAAGTATGTTCACATACCCTAAAACATGGTTCCCCCCTAGACTCAACTTGTTCGAGTTTTTGTTGACGAGATTATAAATTACACTTTAGTATTCAAAAAGTTTTTTCACATAATTGATGAGTTTTCTCCATAGTTTTGCCATATACGTGTATTCACTTAATTGTTTTACAGTTTCAACGCATTCTAATATTAGACAGGGTGACGACCACTTAACGAATATTATAGGTAATCAGATTCAGTATTTCTCCATTCCTTGTATTCCATCAAAAGTGATACGGAAGCTGATGATGTCTGAAATTTCACATGTATGTTTCCACATGATAGACTAGCACACAATTTTATTTGAGGTAATTAATCATAGTTCATCCTGTATATAAATGCGTGTTTATCACTATATTCAATCTATATTGACTTGTCCTATTGTTTTTAATGAATAAGAACGAATCCATGTACCTATAGATATAATTATTTCCTCACTTCTTACACTTCAAGTGAGATCAATTTTTCCAACTAACATTTGTCCCCTTTCTCACCAACTGACAATTAAGAACAAGCACTTTTCACAGGGACTTTTGAATGATCGATTATTTCTAGTCAATTAGTATGGGACCCAAATAAAAAGTAGTACGTAATTGGACGACTTCCTCCTAACTGAACAAAATATACAGACTCGACCCAGACAACCGATTTGTTCGATCCCTTCTTAAAATGCGTTAACTAGGGTCTAATTATAAACTCACCGCTATTTTCGACTGGAGCGTGTTCTCAGTGCGCTACTATGAAGACGGATGTTGCAAGATCATGCAGAAGTTAATCTGAAAATAATAAAAAAAGTCAATCAGCTCATTGTAGGTTATTTATTCTAAAAATAATCAAAATTTTTGGACTGAAAAATAATTTTTGACAAAAACTTCCGTCTAACCACCAAAACCGAAATAACAATGATATAATAAAATAGAACATTGTACAACTACTGTCGAAAATAGCACCTTCGACTTTAGGTGTGAAAGTTTGTGACATGAAAAGTAGATGAGTGTCATCGAGTAGATAAATGCCAGTGACCACTTTCTAAAGCCAAGGTGGAAAACCATTGTCAACACTGCTAACGTTACTAATAATGGCATCTATTTTGGGAAGTAGCTTTGTTCCTTGTCCTGCAGCTATCTTTGAGCTTTTGTTTTGCAGGGGCTTCATACCAAACTCGTCAGTTTTCCTCATTCAAGTTAATATTCAAATAAAATCGATGACCCCATTGTTTCCAGGGAATCATTTTCTTGAAATTCTATGATATCGCATTGATGTCTTTCTAATTTATGGTGAAGGATCTCTAGTTCACTCAGTGTTTAATAATATAATGTACACCAAATTAAAACATTCATCCCTAGCGCTATCCGCCAAAAAATTTAATGAACATCAGAAAATCAATGTATGTTACCGATATCACTAAATGTTCACCAAATTTAGAACGCATGTTCGACTCGCAAGCTAGGTTAGCTTGCTCAGGTTGGGTTTGTTTTGAAAATCTGAAAGCAAAATTGTTTTCCTTCAGCACCTGAAATTTTAATTGTTTCTCGAAAGGTCGCAGAATGAGTAAGTATAAAAATTATATTTTCACTTTGTAAATATTCCCGATTCCAATATCAATCGAAATTCTGGCGGGATTATCCGTTTCGCTGAATTAGAGGGAAGAATAGATTTCCCATTTCAAATTTCGAATATCCGAAGCTTCCAACATTTCTAAAGCACAAATCCCGTACAATATAGCTGCAAACTGCAGTTTCAAATCCCCCTGAACAAAACCCACGCTTTCAATTTTCCGGTACAACCAGAGCTTTGTCCGGCCAGCTCAAATTCTCACCGGACTTTTCGGCTAACTGAAAGGAAAGTCGGAAAATCGTCCAGTAAACCGACCATAAGCGTGGAAGTGAACACACGCTGGTATGAATATTTCAGCGTCCTCTTTCAATATCCATGCATCAGTTAATATTCATCGATCTGTAAGTCCAAGAACGGAGAGTCGCGTCGTCCATCATTGTTTATTATTGTGCCGTACTCGACATGACAGGGTTGAACTGAGAAATACTACCCACTTTCAATTGAAACCGAAACCAAAAAAGTATGTTGGTCAAACTAGGTGGAGGTGTGAAGAGCACGGAACTGTTATGAGAAGAAAGTTGAATTGGTTGTATTGGTTTGATAGAAGACCATTTTCACAAGGAAGCTGATGATGTCTGAAATTTCACATGTATGTTTCCACATGATAGACTAGCACACAATTTTATTTGAGGTAATTAATCATAGTTCATCCTGTATATAAATGCGTGTTTATCACTATATTCAATCTATATTGACTTGTCCTATTGTTTTTAATGAATAAGAACGAATCCATGTACCTATAGATATAATTATTTCCTCACTTCTTACACTTCAAGTGAGATCAATTTTTCCAACTAACATTTGTCCCCTTTCTCACCAACTGACAATTAAGAACAAGCACTTTTCACAGGGACTTTTGAATGATCGATTATTTCTAGTCAATTAGTATGGGACCCAAATAAAAAGTAGTACGTAATTGGACGACTTCCTCCTAACTGAACAAAATATACAGACTCGACCCAGACAACCGATTTGTTCGATCCCTTCTTAAAATGCGTTAACTAGGGTCTAATTATAAACTCACCGCTATTTTCGACTGGAGCGTGTTCTCAGTGCGCTACTATGAAGACGGATGTTGCAAGATCATGCAGAAGTTAATCTGAAAATAATAAAAAAAGTCAATCAGCTCATTGTAGGTTATTTATTCTAAAAATAATCAAAATTTTTGGACTGAAAAATAATTTTTGACAAAAACTTCCGTCTAACCACCAAAACCGAAATAACAATGATATAATAAAATAGAACATTGTACAACTACTGTCGAAAATAGCACCTTCGACTTTAGGTGTGAAAGTTTGTGACATGAAAAGTAGATGAGTGTCATCGAGTAGATAAATGCCAGTGACCACTTTCTAAAGCCAAGGTGGAAAACCATTGTCAACACTGCTAACGTTACTAATAATGGCATCTATTTTGGGAAGTAGCTTTGTTCCTTGTCCTGCAGCTATCTTTGAGCTTTTGTTTTGCAGGGGCTTCATACCAAACTCGTCAGTTTTCCTCATTCAAGTTAATATTCAAATAAAATCGATGACCCCATTGTTTCCAGGGAATCATTTTCTTGAAATTCTATGATATCGCATTGATGTCTTTCTAATTTATGGTGAAGGATCTCTAGTTCACTCAGTGTTTAATAATATAATGTACACCAAATTAAAACATTCATCCCTAGCGCTATCCGCCAAAAAATTTAATGAACATCAGAAAATCAATGTATGTTACCGATATCACTAAATGTTCACCAAATTTAGAACGCATGTTCGACTCGCAAGCTAGGTTAGCTTGCTCAGGTTGGGTTTGTTTTGAAAATCTGAAAGCAAAATTGTTTTCCTTCAGCACCTGAAATTTTAATTGTTTCTCGAAAGGTCGCAGAATGAGTAAGTATAAAAATTATATTTTCACTTTGTAAATATTCCCGATTCCAATATCAATCGAAATTCTGGCGGGATTATCCGTTTCGCTGAATTAGAGGGAAGAATAGATTTCCCATTTCAAATTTCGAATATCCGAAGCTTCCAACATTTCTAAAGCACAAATCCCGTACAATATAGCTGCAAACTGCAGTTTCAAATCCCCCTGAACAAAACCCACGCTTTCAATTTTCCGGTACAACCAGAGCTTTGTCCGGCCAGCTCAAATTCTCACCGGACTTTTCGGCTAACTGAAAGGAAAGTCGGAAAATCGTCCAGTAAACCGACCATAAGCGTGGAAGTGAACACACGCTGTCATGAATATTTCAGCGTCCTCTTTCAATATCCATGCATCAGTTAATATTCATCGATCTGTAAGTCCAAGAACGGAGAGTCGCGTCGTCCATCATTGTTTATTATTGTGCCGTACTCGACATGACAGGGTTGAACTGAGAAATACTACCCACTTTCAATTGAAACCGAAACCAAAAAAGTATGTTGGTCAAACTAGGTGGAGGTGTGAAGAGCACGGAACTGTTATGAGAAGAAAGTTGAATTGGTTGTATTGGTTTGATAGAAGACCATTTTCACAAGGACAAATGCCATATCCTTATTGACGTGAAGTTTCTAATTATCGTTTAAGCTATCCAATGTTTTCAAGCTTTTGCGTCAAGTTCGACCCTGTATCTTGCACGTTTAGCGTAATGCCGGCATGGCGTGCCAAGGAATCAACTATCAATCAATCAAACGACAATAATGGATTAATAATTTAGACATTCCGTTTTCTCTTTATTTCTATACCCGGATATTGATCAGCAATCATTAATGTTCGTTTCATGGAAACAAATCATTCGACAAAGAAATAGGAAGAAGAATTATTTCAGAGTATTGCCCTCTTTCACAGCGATAAACGGCATCCTTGATGATTTGTATCACTTCCAGTAAAAAGACTGCTACGCGTTGGCTGCCTGTAAGTTAGCAATAATGTTCACTAATATATTCCCAAATAAAGCTTCAGTTGGAGGAGGATGCTGGGTAAAATGGGCGTCCTTACCTCAGGTGGTGTGTAGCCTCGTAGAAAACAGTTTAATTATAAATTTGATCGTTCCCAAGTGAATTGATAAATTATTATCATTGAAGGTGAACTAAAATCCACTAAAGCGTGATTAGGGGTACAAGCTTATATATCCAAGACAGAGCTAGAGAGAGAAAGACCGATCATAAAGGCAAGTTTGATTTGTGCATTCAGAAAACGACAGAATATGGCCTCAGGTTTGAGTACAAGTTGGACAAGATCAGAGCAGAAGGAATATATGACACGAAATACCTTTTTGACGATTTACATCTGTTTGAATCCGTAACAATGACTCAGAACTTCTTATTGAAGAAAAATCACTCTCTCCATGACTTCTATTTTTCAAACCCAGATCTCACAACTCCAAACCTGATTATCTAACACAGGTTTTTCCCTTTTCATGCATAGGTAAAAGCAAATGTACCATGAAAAACTAAGGCAGACCCTCGGAACTCAAACTTGGTACCGAACTTATTTGGCAAACTCAATTAGAAGGATATCACATCCATAAAGTTGATATATCCTCTCAGAACGAACTGAATTCAATGAAAACCCTTGCATAAAAAAGGTGTGGAGCGGACACCAAAATACTGCTCAGCCTCAACAGATCCCTGATAAGACTCTAAACTCCAGACTGTGGACTTGATGAACAAATTCGCTATAACGGGGAGCTTTCTGGACTAGCCCTATTAGCTCAGCCAAATTTTACACAAAAATGGTATTAATAACCTTTAGAGAGGTATTTTGAGCCATTAATGGGAATACAATTCGAACGAAGCAGGAATGAGGAAGGGATCTAAGTCGGTTAGTTCCATATTCGTGTTTCGTAGCTCTCACTACCAACATGTCCCCAATCGATTATACCCACATCGTGCTGGATAGTGCCTAGTACACTGAAAAAAAATGTGGTACGTTATATCAATGAATGCCGTTTTTTACCTCTCCGTGCATTGGCAAAATACATTTTTCATCGTGGCAATGAATAAATATTCACTGACTTTTGTAGGTATTTATTGATACAACGAATTCAAGTTTATTGAGATCAAAGATGATCGTTTCTTACATTTATGAACAGTTTTCGTTGCTCCTGCGGAAAAGTTTATTGAGGTGAGGAAAAGGGTATACTGAGACCAATGATGATCTAATTTCAGACCTACGAACATATTTCGTTACGGCTTTGAAAAAAATTATTGAAATGAAGAAAAAAGTACATTTCATGAAAAAAATGTGGTACATAATATCAATAAATACCGTTTATTACCTTCCCGTTCATTGGCACAATTAACTTTTCATCGTGATAATGATTGAACATTCACTGATGTACGAAGGTATTCATTGATACAATGAATTCAAGTTCATTGAGATCAAAGATGATCTTTTTTTACATTTATGAACAGGTTTCGTTGCTGCTATGAAAAAGTTCATTGAGGTAATGAAAGGGGTACACTGAATCCATTTGGAATTGTTCATTATATCAATGAACGTAATTAATGGTCCCAGAGATGATTTTATTGTTACAATGAATCCAAGTTTATCGAAATCAATGATAATCTATTTTCAGACCTACACACAGGTTTTATTGGGGCTATGGAAAGATCATAGAAGGTGTAACGAAGTTACTCAGTCCCAGTTTTGTTAGGCAAATAGAAGCAACATTTTCCTCCCATTCTATAACTCCGTAATTAATATATTCATGAATATAATAATAAGCCTTATGTCAAACCAAGCCATCTCGTGTTTAAATATACTCATAAATTTTGCCGGCATCTGTTCAGCCGAATCCTCGCATAGAAATCTCCGTTGCTGGCAAGTTAGCTTTAGCTGGTAGTACACAGCGCCTCCACTAGAGGGACCACTCTGCACGACTTTGTTGTTTGCACAGAGCCGGTTAACTTAAGCAGACAGAAGCGATCGTTGAAGCATCTTCTCAGGTAGCACAGAGAGACATCCGAAGAGCTCCGAAAGGAGCCAGCCGAAATAAAAGATAACTTGGAGATACGCATTCCAATCAGGATTGCGATTTTCTGATGAATGCATGTTAATTATTTTGCATATCTTTCGGAAACTCACTGTATGCTCATTATCAGTGGGAGGCCTTCATTGCATTTACGAATGATATGCAATGATAAAGCATTCATTGATATTATTAAGATCCGTATTCATAGTATGGATAACCAGTGGTACATTGACATAACGATTGCGTTCATTGGACCAGTATTAATAAAAATATTCATTGAGTCTATGAACTTTTTCATTGTATTCAGGTACCAATTTTTTTCTGTGTAGCTCTTAGTAGTTGAGTACAATTTCTGAGAATATCAACCATAGTACCACAGTACACAGTCTTCTTACATTTCGACAATAAACTAGCAATGAAGTTGACTTCCTTCGTTTTTTGATTATCAGGAAGATTTTCGATCTTAGGAACTTCGTTTCTACACTGTATTGTGACTTTCTCACCCTCACCCTGCCTCACAGCTAGCTCCTCCTTCACTCATTTGAAAACTTCCCTCTGTAATTTTATTTGAACTGAGCTGATCCTGCAGGTATAGGTAGCTAATTATTTTTTTGATTTCAATATCTTCTTCATAGATTCGCTGTCAGTTACCAGCCTGGTGTCCTACGCGTAGAAAATTTTGGATAATAATTATTCAAGAGGTAGTTCAATTCACCTCTACTCTCCATTGGTGTGTTCAAGATATCCATATCTTCCTATTTTGACACACTGACTTGAGTGAATTTTACCAACAGATGTTCTTCAAAACTAACATTCAGACTGAAGCAATCCTTTCATTTGCTAGTTCAGAATTCCACTGTAACCAGAATGATTTATCCACTTCACAGAATCGAATTTTCCAACCAACGAAGGTATTGAATCGTAATTACTCATCCTTGCTGGAGAGACCATCAATTTTCCGAACGCTTCAACGTGACGAGACGCACTTCCGGTTCTCTTATTTTCGGAGAAATTTATTCTTTCGGGCGAGGTAAATGACTCGCTATAAGAATTTCAAATTCACGGCAGAAGTCGCTCCTAATGATTTATTTATTCAGTAATCAAGCCGAAACTAGGAAATTCAATCAGGTGAATTGCTGCTGCTGAACATGGAGTATTTCTTGAAGTAAGTAGAGTGGAGAGGATTTAACGAATTACACAGGTAATAATGAGTTTCTCTGTAATCGGGAAGTTTTTCTACTCAAGTGTTTATTTAATAGATTGCTAAATTAAAGTATGCATTGAAAGTCCAGTACGATTGGGTTTTGAGAAGAGGATCGATTGTAGCACCACCAAACTTGGTATGCCAGTTGTTGGAACCATGATAACCACGAAAAAAAATTGTTTATCGAAATTCCAGGGGAGAAACATTTTTTTTATTATTTTAAATTATAATTTTTTTAAATAATTTTTTGTTGGTTCCACTCCTGTTGTTTTCTAACAATATATGATGTCAAGAACTCATGTGCCGAGTTTCAAAATGCTACGATTCATTCTTCACTTGTTGCTTACATTTGTCTATGGTTACTGTACTAGCAATGATTGCTCAGTATTGTTGATGCAATATGAGTCATTTTTGGGAAAGTTTTGTTACAACAAATCTCAAAATTATTGCAACAATTGTGTTTTTAGTAAATACTCCTTCAGATAAACATTTCAATGAAGGTGATTATCATTGTGGTGCATTTATATATCTATTGTCGTTCATTTATCTTCCCAAAAAACATTTTTATTTTATTGGATAACTTTCTTTCAACTCAAAATTTTTCCTTCAGTAATTTCTTACAATAGACAAAATTGCTCGACCTACGGTCTTGCAATTTTGGCAAAATGTTTTTACTGTTGATTATCACCAAACCGCTATTTTCGAAACACCAAGTGAAGTGCTAAAAATAGCGGTTGGGTATTGGGATAAAACACCAGCATAATCTTTACTACACTAATTAAATGTTCCAAACAGTGCAGTTTAGGTATTTTATGATGATTTTAGTTGCTTTGATGGCCAACCCCGTCGTACAAAAATGATGAAAATAAGATAATAAAGATCTGAAAAACCTATTTTTCATCATATCATTAAATCTGTCCTTTCGAATTCATACATCCTGTAGAAAAAAGCTAGCCAGTTCAAATGAACATATCTATGTTTTTTACTTGGAATAACAAGTGTTCGATTTCGGACAATTCTAAAAAGAGAAAATAGCCCAAGGCCGTGCCTTCCAAACTTTCAAATTGCAAATTATAGCAAGATTCGAAACTATTCATCCGTTGATGTACTTTTGTTTGACGTGCAGTATATCGAAAGCAGATTTACGCTCGTAAATATTCCTAATCCAAGCAGAGAATCGTCGAAAAATTTCGGCGGGCACATATTTTCCCGGCGAAGATCAAAGAGATACGAAATTAACCCACAAAATTAAACACATGCCGTACATACAATAAATATTTTGTATTCTCCAGTGTGAAAATGAGACCGTAATTAATTGATAGATAAATTATTTAGATATTTCATATAAAGTGAAAGATTAAGTGATAGTGTGAAAATTTATTTTTAAATATGCAAACAAGTAGCTATCGAAATAGAAATGACTGGGGATCGACTGGGACAGGGCATTACGTGATATGGCAACAGTGATATGAGTACTTTCTCTCTCGGTTTTCCATGGTCTTATAACTTACCACAGCATTCCTAATCCTAATCGATCCTGTATCATCAGCAAAACGCCAATTATCTTCCTAATTTAACGACTTAATGTAATCTGTGAAACGCACAACGATCTTAATACTCAGTATATTTGAAAAAACCGTAAATTCTCCAGCTCTCTGTGAAGAATGGACCAATATTTGTTTATACAGTGCGCTCTGTTTCCACAAATAACGCATAAATCATTCAACGGACCAAATAGGCCTGCGTTTTGTCTTTCTACTGAAACCAAACGCCAAGAATTCGACAACGCAGCTTAGAAAGGGATTCAAGGGGACCGACCTATTATGTTATAATGAAATTGTAATGGTTCACTATTTGTTTAGTATTTTCGTTGTTTGTTGATTTCAATGGTTCATTACAATGAAAACTTTTTGCTCAAGCGGAAATCTGTCATCTGATTGGACACAATCAATCAGAACAACAGTATACTGAAAACAACCCTGAAAACAGATCTCATAGGTGCTTTTTCCTCTCCTCCCTCTCCTCCCTCTCCTCCCTCTCCTCCCTCTCCTCCCTCTCCTCCCTCTCCTCCCTCTCCTCCCTCTCCTCCCTCTCCTCCCTCTCCTCCCTCTCCTCCCTCTCCTCCCTCTCCTCCCTCTCCTCCCTCTCCTCCCTCTCCTCCCTCTCCTCCCTCTCCTCCCTCTCCTCCCTCTCCTCCCTCTCCTCCCTCTCCTCCCTCTCCTCCCTCTCCTCCCTCTCCTCCCTCTCCTCCCTCTCCTCCCTCTCCTCCCTCTCCTCCCTCTCCTCCCTCTCCTCCCTCTCCTCCCTCTCCTCCCTCTCCTCCCTCTCCTCCCTCTCCTCCCTCTCCTCCCTCTCCTCCCTCTCCTCCCTCTCCTCCCTCTCCTCCCTCTCCTCCCTCTCCTCCCTCTCCTCCCTCTCCTCCCTCTCCTCCCTCTCCTCCCTCTCCTCCCTCTCCTCCCTCTCCTCCCTCTCCTCCCTCTCCTCCCTCTCCTCCCTCTCCTCCCTCTCCTCCCTCTCCTCCCTCTCCTCCCTCTCCTCCCTCTCCTCCCTCTCCTCCCTCTCCTCCCTCTCCTCCCTCTCCTCCCTCTCCTCCCTCTCCTCCCTCTCCTCCCTCTCCTCCCTCTCCTCCCTCTCTTCCCTCTCTTCCCTCTCTTCCCTCTCCTCCCTCTCCTCCCTCTCCTCCCTCTCCTCCCTCTCCTCCCTCTCCTCCCTCTCCTCCCTCTCCTCCCTCTCCTCCCTCTCCTCCCTCTCCTCCCTCTCCTCCCTCTCCTCCCTCTCCTCCCTCTCCTCCCTCTCCTCCCTCTCCTCCCTCTCCTCCCTCTCCTCCCTCTCCTCCCTCTCCTCCATCTCCTCCCTCTCCTCCCTCTCCTCCCTCTCCTCCCTCTCCTCCCTCCTCCCTCCTCCCTCCTCCCTCCTCCCTCCTCCCTCCTCCCTCCTCCCTCCTCCCTCCTCCCTCCTCCCTCCTCCCTCCTCCCTCCTCCCTCCTCCCTCCTCCCTCCTCCCTCCTCCCTCCTCCCTCCTCCCTCCTCCCTCCTCCCTCCTCCCTCCTCCCTCCTCCCTCCTCCCTCCTCCCTCCTCCCTCCTCCCTCCTCCCTCATCCCTCCTCCATCCTCCATCCTCCCTCCTCCCTCCTCCCTCCTCCCTCCTCCCTCCTCCCTCCTCCCTCCTCCCTCCTCCCTCCTCCCTCCTCCCTCCTCCCTCCTCCCTCCTCCCTCCTCCCTCCTCCCTCCTCCCTCCTCCCTCCTCTCTTCTCTCTCCTCCCTCCTCCCTCCTCCCTCCTCCCTCCTCCCTCCTCCCTCCTCCCTCCTCCCTCCTCCCTCCCTCCTCCCTCCTCCCTCCCCCCTCCCCCCTCCTCCCTCAGTAATGTGAAACGCTCATATATCTACAGACGATAAAAACGATTCGGATCAAAATTCCCCCGTGAATTTTGTTACGTCGGTATATAGTGTGTATGTGACACAGTTGCGTGACCAACCCCCGTCACTCGAGTCGAGTGCATAATCACCCCTGCTGGATGTAGCCAGTGTCAAGGAGCACTCACAATGGAAACGCATATTATCAGTAGCGTACAGAGGTGCAAATTCTTCATCGACCAAAAATACTCTTTGTAGATTGAAACCGAGATCATTGAATAACAACCTTTATTAGAACAGCTCCACAAATACAATTCAGCATAATTGATTACAACTTTTTTCCTCAAATAGTGACAATGACAGTTCACAATACATCTACTTCAGAACTCCGTGGGGTTAGGAATCAAGAGAAACCCGAAAGACGTCCTTTATTTTTGTCATCGTGTTGCAATTGTTTAAATAAGCAACGTATATTTTGGTATTGGTATTGCAGAAATCATTGTGGAATTTGCTTTTGAAAACTATAAAATTATTTTTCAAGTTATTTTTGATTCTTTTGAAACTGTGTGTTGCCAAATGAGTCACGAGGTTTTGTATTTATAAAAAGTTTCGAAATTTAATAAATCAGACTATGTACATGAGAAATCAGGTACAGAATAGCTAGCACTATCGAGATTATAGATAGTCGACCTAATTTTTTCCCGTCCATTTTAAGTTTATTGTGAGACTGTCTGTTTATTAGACATATGGGCCTCGATCCGAAACAAGCCCACAGAGCCAATTGAAAGCCGATCTCAAATACTGAAAGAAACTTTGCAAAATAAAACTTTCAATCAATATCTGCAAGAGTATATAGCCGATGTAGAGCGATTTATCAATCTTACCTAACCTGAAACGCCCATTGAACAAATATCGAAAATATTACAGAATCACTTGATTATTTTCGTTTAAAATATCCTCATGATGTGATCCAGCAAATCCCAATCGTCCACCTTCTGGGACGACCTTTGTCCTAACACAATCGAGAATACGACGGCGGCGAAGAAATCTCCTGAAACTTTACGAATAATTCGGAATCCCCTAGATCGAATTCTCCCTTCATTGTTTGCCGAACGCAACATTGAGATGCAAAGCACGCTTTGATCCCGCGGAGGAGTGACGAGTTCTGACAGCTCAACAATGCAGCGTTCACGCGTTTGAGACACGCGAGACGCAGCTTGCTAACGATGGCTCCAATGTTGGGGCCAACGTTCGGACCAACTTGACTCCCAACACGAGGGCTAACGTCGGTCGTTCAACGTTGGCGCCAACATAGGACAAATGCTGTTGGCCCCAACACTGGCCCCAATATGTGGAGCCGGCGTAAGGCATGCGGAAGCTAGAACAGTTCGCGTTGTTGCCGGATTGTACTTTTTCTCTATTTATAGGTGAATTTCGAAGTCGCGAGAGAAATCACATGAAGAGGGCAAGCAAGCAATAATTTCTCTCAAACATGATAAAAATCATGAAAGATCAAACATTTATTGTCAAAGTAAACGTAAACTTTTAATGGAGCATTTCTGAAGATATATTTTTTTCAAGTCATTCATTTTTACAGACATGCTTCGCGTACCTTTTCATACAATTTTTTTGAATTATTTTGTAAACGAAAAGCAATCTTCCAAATCCGAAATAGTAGCTGACGCCATCCATAGTTCCTAATTTTTGACGCCGGCCACTTTTCGTCTAGGTTCATTTCTTGCGACGAAAATATTTACTCATACATAGAGTTCTGGTCTCATATAATTTTTTATAACCAAGATTAGTTTTTGTTGGAAAACAGAAGTTTCTCATGCATTTTGCTACGACGGGTACCATTTTTCACGTTTTCTGCTACGAAGGCCAACCGAGGGTATAAATAGCCATATCGCATGAAAAGAAAGAAAATCGATATTCAGTAGTATGAGCATACCATGAGGAACTTCTGTCATTGTCGATTAATCATCATCAGCTTACATTTTTTGAATGAACTCTCTTTTATAAAATTTTTTTGTAGTACTTTTCAATCTAATTTCAATTGTGTATCACATATGACTAGCTCTGGTTTTTCATGTTGGCAGACCAAGCAAAAAAGGAGATCCACATCCAGTAACTGACGATTCAGGATATAAGTTACAGGAAAATACATCATCTTGCAAATTTTAACGTCGAATTTTCGGAGATTTGCTTGAGTCTATTTCACA
This sequence comes from Chrysolina haemoptera, assembly GCA_958298965.1. Classification (NCBI taxonomy): domain Eukaryota; kingdom Metazoa; phylum Arthropoda; class Insecta; order Coleoptera; family Chrysomelidae; genus Chrysolina; species Chrysolina haemoptera. The sequence goes on from OY282593.1 coordinate 22,307,293, forward strand.
ACTGCTGAAACATTGTTCTTGCCTGACAGTTCTTTTGACTTGCAGAGGTGAGTGTTTTCAAATATTGAAATTCCGATTGTTATGCCGATAGCATGCGTGTACTCTTCCACCACTCTCATATATGTATATGAACTTTTCTTCCGAGCTTTGAGATCATTGATCAGATCGCGATGGTGCACATCTCACCAGCTATTGCTCGGCAATATGTAGTAATATTTTGTTTTAGAGTCACGCTGGCTTTGTTTCAGCATAATTTATAGATAATTGTTGAATGAGTCATCAAAAATACCAGAGGTATAAGCACTGTCGTGAGATTTCTGCCATGCCTTCGTAAGAGTGTTCAGCAATGTGGCAACGTCGCATTCGCGTCACGTTGAATTTTCACACGCAATTCAAGAGGACTGGATATCGAGCTCTCGTTATGAATTCGTCCCTAGGGAATGTTTTAGGGGTTACCAGAGGACATTACGAGCTTTATGATTTTGTTTTCGGAACGAAAACAAGCTTCATAAAATTGTTGTGGAACGTATCTGGTATAGTAATGACGCGAGTAGAGAGTTTGGCGAACAGAAGGAATGCGAAAAGTCACGTGTAGGAGGAGGAATAATGATTTTCTTTCTGAAAACCCATGATCTTTGTTACTTTACCTACTACCAATAGGTGATGGATGTTAATCATTGCGATACTGATATGAGTTTCATAATGAGATATTTTACTTCACTAGTGCAGTGGTGGAGAATAAATCTGAATCACTGGAAAATTATACTAGTACCACAAAATCGTTATGTGTGTGTTTGTTTCCGATTTTCACTTGTAATCTCGCAAGTGCTTGAATTATTTCCGGAAATTTTTTGAGAACATGAATTTTCTTAAAAATGCAAATCTTGATATTGAATCTTTAAAAAAAAGGCACTGAATAAGACATATAATATAAAAGCACACAGAATTACTACATAAATACATACATTAAAAAATATCCAGTTAAGAATATGAGTTAGTGGACATATAATAATTATCTTTGCTCTCTTTTTTTCAGTTGAAAAAGTTATGTATGAGTTGTCTTTGGTTACTTAGTAGAAATAACTTATTTCTATAATATACTTTGGGATTGGAATTGTTGAAGAGGGAGCTTTCTGAAATAACATTTATGAATCTTGGTCCTAGAAATGCAAGACCTTTTGTACCTACTGTTTTTATCGCTGATGGAGTTTTTACCTTATTTGAATATTTAGCCCTTGTTGGCTAATTATGTGAAAGAAAGTCAATATTTTTTCTAACAAAATTTTCATCTATAAATGTTTTTAAATTTTTAACAAAAAAAAAATTCCGGGAATTTTTTCGATTGCCATGGCATCTAAACAAAACGATTTTTTTGATCGGCTAAAAAAGTGAGGTGTGAAATTTTCACTTATAATCTCCCTAGTGCTTGAATTATTGCCGGAAATTTTTCGAGTACATGAATTTTTTGAACATTACCCGAGTCGTGCAGCGACGAGGGTGATTTTCTTAAAAAAATTCCAGCAATTAATTCAAGCACGCGGGGGATTCGGTAAGAAAATTTCACACCAAAATATATTAAATTAACGGTTAATTCAACTAACTTGTAGATTATTCTGAGAGAAAACAAGTTGTAACATCAGTTGGCCATGAATGGTTTTTGTTGATTTAATGACAGTTACGCGTTGGTATTAGTGGCGGTGTTTGTATGTGAGAAAGGAAAATTCATTTTGCGACATTTTCAACCTAAAATTACATTGCACATCACGCAGAACTAAAATAGTTTTGACTGGTCCATGCGGATTGTCTATTGGGAAGTGATGTGGAAAGGAATTCTTGCAAATTTCAGCCGAGTATTCACGAAAAGATAAGTTGAATAAAATTGTTTCAAATATTAAGTTCATCAAGTCAAGCATAGATAGATTTGATTGATATACATTTTTTACCGATGGACCTATTCATCGTTGAAATGCAAGTTCTCAAAATATTTTCAGACACATTCAAAATATTTAGTGAATATATAATTATGAAATATTATATCCTTTCATATGGAAAATAACATTCCATTTGTACATAAAAGCAAAATGTTAACTATCACATGTCAAATATTTGACAGAAAAATTTCCACTTATTAATTTCGCCCAGGGTACCCAGGAGGATAAAAATTTCCGGAAATTTTTTGATTTGCCATGGCAACTAAATACAAATCAATTTTTTGATTGGCTGAAAAAGTGAGGTGTGAAATTTTCAACAAAATTATACTGCAGTGGCATACGATTCAATCGTACTGCGAAATTGGACCGTGAATGGGGCTCTTTAGAGAGGAAATTACGGAGACCAATTATAACCCTGCTAATATCCGAACTGAAAGATTCATCCTCATCCACATCAATTCATAAACAAGTTATGCGTGTTTCTAATGAGAATTTAGCTTAATAAGCAACACGTGTTCACTGCTACTGATCATTTTCGGGAAATAGGTACACATTTCTACGTCTGTGAAAGTCGTTTAACTCAATTATTTTTCAGACCTACCGACCGAGCGCCATTTCGCATTGCAACGGAAATTGTAAAAAGCCGTAATATGATTTTCTTTCAAGATGTAGCATCGTGAAAATCGAGTTATTTCCCCTCTACTGATCAAATTAAGTACATCGAATGCGAATGCAAAGAGATTTTAAAAGGTTTTAAATGGACTGGAATTTATTGTCGATGAATTTTATGGCTGAAAATTTTGTTCAAAGTTATGCTCCAAGTGGAGAAAAATTTGGATTTATTGAAGGAGAACAAATATAATTCAAGCTTTCAGCCGAGTAACTATTTCAAGTTGAAAATTAGTTGATTTGAAGGAAAATGAATATTGTAAGTGGAGTACATTGGAGAATGGTTTTTATTTGAGACCTAGACTGGACGTTATTAAAATGGGCACTAGATAGATAGATAGTTTATTTTACTATATCATATACATATGCATATTCATAGCAGGTCATTTGTTCTTAAAAGAAAATTATTTAATTATTAAGGAATACACACAATTTCCCAAGTAGTCACAACATATTACAATATATAAATATATAAAAATATAAAAAACAGTTTAAAACATATTGAAATAAAAAGAACAGATTAAAAACCAAATTATCTTACAAAAACAGTAAGTATGTTCTCAGAGGCTAAAGGTCGCACCTTCAATATCTTCAAGGTACTCTTTTGAATAAAAACTATTTTTCAGCAAATAAGATTTGCTGGTTCGTTTGAACTTATTCATACTCAACATTTTGATTTGATGTGGCAGTACATTGTAAAGAATGAAATCTAAAGAATTTTTTTGTGAAGTACAAAGCCTATATCTAGGATCGAGAAGTGAACTGTAAATACATAAGGAAGAAAGAATCATGATTCTGAATTCAATAAATATATATTATTATTATTATTATTATATAATATCGAGTTAGAACAATTGACGAATTATTATCGAAATCTTATCGAGGCGATCTTATCAGTCAACAAAATTAGCACTGCATCGATTCCCACCGTTATCTGGTTCTCCTGCATTACTATACAATTTACACGGGTAGCAACAATAAAACTATTTATAACGATATAAATCATAGCGAAATCTCGGTAGGCAGGTAATTTGGTAATAAAATGTTATAAATTATGTTTTGATATGTAGTGAACCAAAGAATCTACCATTCGTTTGTTTACATCCATTCACAGATTAGATAATGTGGTGTGTGATCATTTTTCATCAACGTTATCGATTATTTATATTATTTTATTCTCCGTCTGAAAATACTATTAATATGGGCATAGACAGCGCCGGATTTAAGGGGGGCTATGGGACCATCAGCCCCCGGCGGTGAATTTTAAGAGGCGGTAAAGCAAGCAGCAATATACTCGTCGCCTACGAGGCGACAAGTATATTATATTGCTTCTTGCTTTCTGTAAGCCGCCTCTTAACTCGTCGCCTTTTGCAGCAAACGCGCAATTAGCGACCGCCGGCACCGCATCAAAAGGACTAGGTTGAGATACTGTTTTTGTGAAAATCATAACATTCACTAATCAAGAGTCAGCGGTGCCTTGGACGCTACAATACAAAAGAATGTTTCTATCCCTGATGATTAGTAATGCCAGTGGTGAAAGGTCATTCTTAACTTCAAAAAGGGTAAAAAAGTACCTCAGGAATTCCATGGTAGAGGATACATTGAATTGTCTATCAATTTTGAATATTAACAGTGATCAAAGCTGAATTTTGATGATGCCATTGATGAGTTTGCATAAAAAAATCAAGAAAAGTATTTTAGTATTTATCTGAAAAAAAATTATATTTGTTGTTAGGTTTAAGCTGTGAAGTTAATATGATTTGATTCGTTATCGTAATGATTTTATGTTATATTCATATGCTATGAAAAAAAAGCAGTGAACGGGTACTTTGAAACTGACAATTGAAATTTATTATTTGGCGGCGGCGCGCGGCGGCTTCGCAATAGTTAGCCCCCGACGTAAGTGAGTATACATCCGGCCCTGGGCATAGATATATATATATATATATATAAGGTAGTCTCTTGACGGGACTAGTTGAACAAAACCAGTTAGATCAAAGATACTCTCAACCAAAGTAGGGAATATCCTTTGGGGATACCGTCATAAATAAAAGGCCTGGTGGAAGAACAATTCTTGGTTAAATTGTCAAGCTTTCGAAAAACTTTATTTTCATTATCAAGACATCTGCAATATTAAAAAGTGTGTTAACATCACTATTAAAATATTATGAAAAATCAAACTTACTAACGTGAGGATATCCAAAAGAAAATAGCCATTGCTTTTTTCTTAGTCATCAAGCATACACAGTTTTTTTAATAAAACCATTGGAAAAATTAACATATTAAAACACTGTATAAGTGGCATCTTATCTCAAACAGAGACAATTATTTAAAATACTTGAAGAGTAAAGAGGATTAATTATGATTAGTTTTTTAAAAACAAACTTATTTCTAACGGACCCAGTGTCGGGACACCGCTCGTGTCGAGATGCACACAACAGATCACAGAACAAGAAGAGCACGGAGAGCAACTAGTCAGTTGTCAGAATAACTTGTCAAATGTCAATCTCTGTGTGCACGGGAACAAAGCGATATTCCACGCTGAGTGACCTCTATAGAGGAGTAGTAAGAACTAGAAATGGGATTAACATTGAAAAGAAAACATTGTTTTAAACAATTTCGATAAAAAACCAAAATTGATCACATCAACTGGGCATCATAAGTGTCCGAGACCAAACACAGAGACCAAGACCAGGGGGAACACGGGGAGCAACTTGTCAGTTGTCAATATCCCTGTCATTGCTAACCGTATCTGAGCTGTGACAGCTTAAAACGTTATCAGTTGAGCGCCAACTATGGAGGATTATATGTACTAGAGAATGAATGTGGCACATTCCTTGAAACATTATTTGACTCTAATTTAAGAATATAATTATAAATGACACTGAGGTTTTCAACATCAGACCTCTTGTTCATGCTGCTTATTTCCCTATTGATATAAACCATCTCCAAAAAATTTCTTTTAAGGTAATTGTCCTCCTTAGCTAAAATTGTGGGTTCATTAAACTATATATATATATATAGAGAGAGAAGTATTATACATAGAATTGCAATAGGATTATTAGTTTATTTCTATTTTTGAATTCCTCAAATAATCTCAACTACAGCAGACGCTCTTTTCGAAAATAATCGTGACTTCTCGCCTCGTTTTTTTCAATTAATCTTCACTAACCCGAAACCCGACAGACATTCACACGCTTCTGCTTATTGCAAAATTGAAGCACTGAAGGACTCTCGAGCTCATCACCGCCCTTTTCACCCCCAGGCACCGCGTTCAATTTCGTACCTCAAACGAACCCCGGCGAAACGAAATAAGCACAGCGTCGGTTTTGTTCAACGCGAAAAAGCGCTAGTTACGCCTCTGCACGGCGACGTCGGCGTTCCTGTTCCGAGCGTCGCTTTATGCAAAAGCGCCGCGGCGCATTGCGTGGCCGCCAGAATACACAGGCCCCGAACAAGTGCCAATGTAAGTGAAATGAAAAGAGGATATGATTTCTAAGTGCCTCGGCTCTCGTGGCAGTTCAAAGGATTTTTTTTTTTTTCGCGAAGGTAATAACACAAAGATGTTCAAAGCTACTTTTATTGCGTGTGTGTATATGTGTGAGGTATTGCTGGGAGAGGAGTGGCTACCGCACCGATTTGCTGGAGACTGGAACATTTTGGTCTGTAGCAGAGAAGCAAAACGTCCGACAGATAACTCGTTGTAGAGAACAAACACAGAAACATTAATGTCTAGATTTTCGAAAATGAGCGTTACCTTAAGATTACGCTAGGACAAAAAAGACTAAATGAAGTATAAACTTTTTGAAAATGAACATATTGAAAACGACAATAACAAAGTAGAAAACCAACCAATGAATTCCAACTCTTCCGACGATGTGGAGTTCCAGGTTTTTTCGAGATTCCCTGCAGCTATGAAAGCGAATACACCACCAAAATCATTTGAGCCGCCTCGGAGAGCCGTTTAATTATTTCCTTCTTGTACTCGTACTCTTCTGAACGACAGATGCTTGATAAACTTCACTATTTATGAAATATCCAGTTTTAGAGTTGATACAGCATACCTTATAACCAAACCTGATAGGTTTTCCGTGTATAAATTGTTTACATGAGTGACATGAGATTGAGAAGGAACGTTGGCAAAAGGAAATGGAAGAAAAAACTAAAGAGAGAATTGAGAAGGAACCCAGACAAAAGAAACTGAAATAAAGAGCTGTGGAAAGACAAAGGGAAAACGAAGAAAGAGACAGACAAATTAAGAAGGAAAGTTGGCAAAAGGAAATGGAAGAAAGACCTAAAGGGAGGCTATTGAGAAGGAACCCAGCCAAAAGGAACTGAAAGAAAGAGCTGTGGAAAGACAAAAGGAAAACGAAGAAAGAGACAGACAAATTAAGAAGGAACGTTGGCAAAAGGAAATGGAAGAAAGAGCTAAAGAGAGACAATTGAGAAGGAGCCCAGCCAAAAGAAACTGAAAGAAAGAGCTATGGAAAGACAAAGGGAAAACGAAGAAAGATTCAGACAAATTAAAAAGGAAAGTTGGGAAAAGCAAATGGAAGAAAGAGCTCATGAGACAAATCGAGGAGGAACGTTGACAGAACAATTTGGAGGAAGATAAACAATTTTTATGAGGACTTGCGTCGGAGAGTCTTCCAAGAAAAGAAGCACGAACGACAAGAAGAGGACCGGTTGCAAGTTTTACAGAAACGAGAAAACGAACGAGTTAAAAAATATTAAAAGGTGCAAGGTCGGTTTCTGGAAAGTCAGCAGGATCAGAGAGATGAAGAAAAACCAGATGAACAGGTCTGGCTTCTGCAGGAAACAGGAAAACAACATAGCTGATGGAGCTCGAGGGGCTCGATGTTTTGTGCTTTTTAATATTCGATTATTTTAGTACATAGAGCAATTTGAAATAAATATTTTTCTCATCAAATTTCAAATTGAGAATTAAGACGTTCTTGTTTTCAAGGATCCATTTCAAGCTATGAGTGAAATATAATCTTGGTATTTTAAAACTCCATATTATCTAAACGATTAGATTAAATTAGGTACCCCAACTCAGGGGGTGGAAGGATATGATAAACTTTTTTCGTCAAAAGTTGTCCATTGTGAAAAGATATTTTCCTTGTATAAAATCTACATTGAAAAAATGTAACAACTAGTCACGCAGAAAGTACGAGCAGGTTGATGTATGTATTATAGATACATAATGAGAATATTTTAAAGAATTGGAAATTCTGACTTCGATTTCGATCTCTGTTTCCGTTATAAATCATGATAATCAGTTTCGTAAAAGTAAGGATCTACACCCATATAATAAATACCCGTTGTAGAAACGACTTACTTTGGCCTCTGTGCACGATAAACATAAAACACCTAATCACATAATATTATGTATTTATTTTCATGGCTTATTTTCACTCAAAATCTCCCAAGTGGAAGTCTCCCAAGTGAATTATTGCAGAAAAGTTTTCGAAGAAAATCACCCGCGTCGCTGCGCGACAAGGGATGGTTAAACAAATATTCATGTAGGTGAAAAGTTTTCTGCAATTAATTCAAGCAGGCTGGGGATTCGATATGAAAATTTCACAAATTAAATTATTGAAAAATTTTCTTCAAGCAAGTTATTTTCCTTTTTTATATATAAATTATTGGATATTTGGTTAGCTTATCCATTAGGCATTGAGATTTAGTGTTAATTTTCTCATAGGCAATATTATGTGCTAAATTTGAATGAACTGTCAATCGTTTTTTCCTCCCTAGGGAGGAAAAGTATGAGTTTCCTCCCTGATTTGAGGGAGGAAAGTGTGTGCTTTCTATGGGGGTAGGAGGAAAACATTATTCCTATCTCATTTTCTTTGGTTTTGACGATGTTCAACTAGAAAAAAAACAGCCTCTTTCAATAATCGCTAACGTTCCCTAAAACTAGTTTGAAAAAATTTCATTATTGGCAGGCATTTACAAATTCATCATTAAGATCACCTGAACAAATTACCAGTATTCAATCAAGGTACAAGAACACATTGGAGGAAAAAACTTCTTGGTTCAGTTTGGAGATTCGTTCCAACCTCAAATCAGTTCTATAATTTGATGAAAACGAATTATCATCACAGTCGAACCAGTAGTCACTCCCGTTCATTCCAACAACGGAATATTTAATTCCTATGTAAAAAGTTGGGAAGAAGGCATTTCTCCCAGTTATTGTCGGAAAAGCTCTGACGATGGATTGGCTTGTAGGTAAGGTTTTGTGTGAGCTTTTGTTTGATGTGAAAGGATTTGTTTCAAAGCTTTTCTCATTCAGCTTAGCTCCGTCTTGAAACATCAAAACGTCAACAAAGGTAATGACTACTGCAAGCCACAATGAACATTATATAGTTCAAAAGTGACACAGTTCTACAGGGTGTTGTACTTATTCCTCGTTCAGGTATATGAATTCAATTTCAAAATCAGTATATTGAAGAAAAATAAAAAGTTTTTTGATAGATTTGGCTGCAATTTGTGAATATTCTTCAATTGATTTATTGAATAAATACTTTCAAAGATGTATATGAATAGGGCTAATTGTTATCGCTAGTGAAGAAGCTCTATACAAAGGACAGAGGCATAGATGGAATGGATATATAAATGCTATCGCAAAAAGACAGTTAAAAAAAACAATACTCAGATCAAAAAGAGAGCCCATATGAAAAGCGTTTTAAAAAAACTGAGAAGGATTAATATTCAAGAACTTCAATAAGGTGTAAATCAGTTTCACGAGAACACAGTCTTATCAATACATTAATAGAGACGAAGAGAGGTCGACCTTCACCCATCTGTTAATTGTTTGTTAAAATAGTTAAAATTGTTTTTTCCGTTAACCAGCTATCATCCCCTTACGAACGGCAGCCCTCACAAGTCGAAACTTGTGCGAGTCAAGGATTAACGAGGTCTTGCCTTTCAACGTGCGATTCCTAGCACTTTCTCGGGCCATCTGTAGTCGCTAGGATTCGAACCTAGCCGACCAGCAGTCAATGGTTTTGAACGCGACAGTCTCAACCACTGAGCTGCCTGGCCGACGAATAAACTGATGGGGCTACATACGGGGACTACACTCGACAAAGTGGAAACCCATACGGATACGCTACTCACAGACCTACACGAGAACAGACTCGAACGAGACGATAGAAGACTTGAACACCAGACAGACAATATCACCCGAAAGAAGTAAGTCAAAGGCAGGAGCTCCGGCGACACCAGCATCTACTTCAACAGGGCTCTGTTCTCGATTGTTTCATACAAGGAAATGCTTACAACGAAAACCAGTCAGACAAGCCGGGGCCATCAGCACCGGCAGTAGGATTTTCAGCCAGTTCCAGGGGGACCCATACACAGTAAAATCATTGTTAGTAAAAGTCAACTCATATCAATATAAGAAAGCTTCAGGCTCGTAAAGGCTGAGCACCCCATATTGAACAGTCAGATTTTGAACTGCTGATATAAACTGCTTACAACAATATTGTTGATGGACTCTCAAACTTTTCGAAGTAGTCAAACATAGATCTCGCCCGCTCTCTGATTTCCCACTAAAACTTATTTTGTAGGCATTAGTCTCGTCCAGACGGCTTATTTTGATGTACACATCACCTCTGAGCAGACAGCATGCAAACGACCTACATAAACTAACTTCTTACACGAAATCCTCCGGAGTTTCCGGAACAATCAATCAAGCTAGCAATAACTATCCATCCCAAGCCTTTCCAACTTGCATGATAAAACCCCATATTCCCCATCCCTTTTGGTATATCTTTCGTGCAATGAGGATGCTGGATAACGAAAAGTATCGCGGAAAACACGTTTTACCTACGCTGTCACTCCAATAGCTCGAGATCTATCTGTTTTCGATGTTATAAATTACCTCGGGAATACGCAGCCCGGAAAGAGGCAATCCATTTTTCACTAGGGCGCAAATAATAGTGTCATACATTTCCGCTTTCTGGGAATTCGAGATGGATGTTTTCGCAGAGTGAAATAGATGACACTGAAATTTATTCAATTTTGAATAATAGTTTGGTTGTCTGATATTGACATATGATCAAAATCAATGGTCATGGCAACCTCTTTTGTTGGTTTTGTTTCTGAAAATGAATATCCTCGATCTTGTCATTGTTAGCGATCGCAATGATATATGATGAATGTCCGAAGTCATAGCATTATTATTCTCTTCATCCTCCATATCACATCAAAGTCTTTTGGCACCTCTGGGTTTCGCCATGCCCTGCTTTGGTTTGGTTTCAACGTATCAACTGAAATTGGAGCCCTCGTTCCTGGCACGTTATTTATAATGCTGTTTTGGCGCGTTTCTGTGGCTTTGGCGCTTTTCAATGCTGAGTGCCAGATATATTCTGTCTTCCCTTCTTTTGAAGTTTTCTTGGTGCTTGCGTATTACAATTGCTTTTAAATAAAAAATTCTGGTTGAATAATGATTCGACGTTGCTTTCGTCTCGGTATTTTCCAAAAAGATATTGTGTTCAGCGACTGCAGACTTCTCGGTCTGTCCCAATCGACAACTCCGCTTGTGCTCGACAAAGCGGGTACCAAAGCTCCTTTTCGTTTGTCCTATATAAACACCTTACCACAACTATATGGAATCCTATGAACTCCAGCTAATTTCAGTGGACCTCTGCTTACTTTTGCTGATTTCAAATATTCCGATATTTTTATTTTCTCCTTCAGAATTTTTCCAATGCGGTTAGATTAGATTTAAATTAGATTAGTTTGGGGCTTCCGTGCCATAAGCATCAACACCGCGACCTTTTCAGATCTATTGTGTTCGCCCTCGAAATCGTTTAGAGTTCTTTATCTAGCCCTTTCTTCGTCACGAGACTCCATAGGCCAGTTTTCAGAACTCCGGGAGCTTTTGGTTTTTCTTCTCCCAGTGTTAAAAACCTTAGCCTTGACAAGCCCTCACAGTGGCATAGTATGTGTGCCGATGTTTCCTCTTCTTCCTGGCAGAACCTGCATAGCATTTCTTCTGCCAGACCAATAGTACTCATATGTTTGTTGAGCCTACAATGCCCTGTGAGGAGTCCAACTATTATTCTAGTATTGTCCCTTCCCTGGTCTAGTAGATATTCTGTGAATGTTGGCAACGGTTTTTTGATAAACTCTTTGGCCTGTCTCATTCCTAGTGAATCGTTCGACCATTCTTGAGATTTCTGTTGGATCCATGATTTGGTGTTTTCGCTGTACTAAAAACCCATTCAGGGCCTTACTTGCTCCTTCTCGAGCTAGTGAATCAGCATCTTCATTGCCTCTGTAACCTGTGTGTGCTGGTACCCAAGCTAGTGTCAGTCTGTTCGGACTGCCTAGCTCTTTTAGGGCTTCTATGCAGTCCCAAACAAGTTTTGAGGTGATTTGCATAGATTTGACTGCTTTTATCGCCGCTTGGCTATCCGAGTAAATGACAATGGTTTTTTCTGAGAACTCCTGCCTTATTAACTCTTGCGCGCAATGGTGTATTGCAACGATTTCCGCCTGGAATATCGTCGTGTGTTTACCTAAGCTTAGTGAGATTCTCATCTTCGGCTTGGCTCCATATATGCCGGCTCCTGAACCTTCAATGGTTTCGGAGCCATTCCAATGTGGTTGGATACTTAGGCGTTCGCTTGTAACACAGTTGTTAGGTGTTTTATATCGTCATTGATGTGTCGAGTAAAACGACCAGTTTCGAAGCTGCATCTAGAATGAAGATCGTAACTAGGAAACAGCAGGACATCATGACATGCACTAACTGTGAGATTAATTATGGAGGAAAAATTGGTCTAAACGAACTTTTTCACTCAAGTGTCCAGAAAATCTAGAACTTCTGATTACATATTGCTTTTCGCACTGAGAAAAAACTATAAACACACCATTACCATATATGTGTATAATATTTGCAATAGTACGATATGAACGCCTCGAAGATAACGGTATATATTTCATCTAAACTAGGGTAATCCTTTTCCATTTTCGCTTATGGTGATAATTCATTTCCATAATCCAACATATGGTAAATCATGATTTCAGTATTTGCTCGTTATCGCCAAATTCGATATGATAATGGATTTAGTAAAACTATATTCTAATCTTTGTTGATCAAAACAAGAGCGTTTTGACATGATTTATCAATAATTTTATGAATTCCTTATATATACAGAGAGAAACAAACACCACTTACCGTAAATCAAATAAGGTACTGTTCTGTCATGTGCGAAACCAACTGTAAAACCTGAGAGCTATCCGTGATGATTTTATCAGTTTTTTTGTCAGATAACTTTTATAGAAACGCCACTAAATTATAGGAGCTGGAAACATCTTCGCACCCCAGAGCAATGAAAGATACTCTAGAACTGTGCATTTTCGCACTAAAGCGAAAACCTAAGAAATTCTATTGAATACGGCTTCTGAAACGAGGTTATAGTCAGTGGTTAATTGAAATTCCGAATGATATGATATTTTTTTGGAAATATTCTGTCAATGTTTCCAAGTAGCTACATATTCACTTTGAATATTGCGATATTGTACCAATATTGATGAACAGTTTGAGACCAATATTGCATCGAGATTAGGTATTTTACCAATATGACTTTTGAAATGTTCAGGTCCAAGTAATATTGAACCAATATTGTTTTTTTGTTTCATTTTTTTTTCAGTTAACCAGCTGTTGTCCCCTTATCAAAGGCAGCCCTCAAAAGTCGGAACTTGTGCGAGCCAAGGATTAACAAGGTCTTTTCTTTAAACGTGCGATTCCTAGCACTTTCTCGGGCTATCAGATAAAAATCTGTATTAATCATGAATAGCTGGAGGATCTTAACCTCCTGGCTACCTGACCCATAGCGGGAAATGTTTGTAATCATTTCTCACCAAAAATTACGTTTGAATACTTTGCCAATAATATAGTACCAATATTATTCCAATGTACTACAGCGATATTGGAGCAATTTTGTAAAATATTTTGAAGCCAGTAATGCTTCGAGGATATGTTACCAATACTATTTTTGAAATATTGCACAAATACCGCGAAATGACACATTTTCTTTCTCAATAGTGAGTTGTGGATGTCTAAAATGACATCAATAATGACAGTCATAACTGTCATGTGTTGGAAACAACATTGTATGCCACTCGTATGTTTATGTTTCCTAAGTCAATTGAGAATTTATACCACGAGGCCGTCAGGAATCTTTCTCGCGTGACTTATTTTCAACATAACACACTAGTACCATAAATGACTATTAAAATTTCTTTGTACCTACACACACTTTTTTCTTTTCTTTTCAAAACACATTCTCAAATCCTTTATGTACTGATTTGCTTTGATTCGGCTGATGTGTAATTTTCACGATGTACGTAATTTTCAGTTGGTGTAGAAGCCAATTTCAACAGTCAGTAGAGCACATGTTCAATTTTACCGAGAAATCAAGTCAATCATTCGATTATATATCCAGACATACCTGCTTATCGGTCGACCGACTCAATCGGTAGCCAAGATAAGATAACCAAATCAGGATTATACACAATGTCACAATAAACCCGTTCTGTACCGTTTCCGTTTTCTAGGTTATGTCAGCGATGCTTCCACCATCACAACGACACTATTGTCCCGCCGTCTCTTCGCAATGATACCAAATCTTCGAAGAAAAATATACCGGTTGAAAATATACCGGTTGTCCCGTTCGGAAAGGTGACTTCGAAATCGAGCGCGAAGTCGATCTATCGATAACGACTCGGATTCGGTATTCGACAGACTGAGCGTTTTGACGAAGGGCCAGATATATGTTATCGGGAGATAAGCGTCCACCGCCGCGGTGCGAGACGCGCGTGGATAGGCGTCGCAAAAGCGACGCTGACGGTGGGGTGGCGAGACGGACATCGGTCAATTGCACCGGGGTCATTTCCGCTAGAGAGATTCAAATGAAATATTTAGATCAAACAGTTCATTGTGTTTTCGATAATCAAAAATTTCCCTATAACTTTCATACATTTTGTACAAGTTATAGTCATTCAGTGATATATGATATTGTCATTGATGAATGAATTACTTTTCAAAAAGTCTTCACACATATTTCTACCGTTGAACACGTAAAAGTTTTGGCGACGAGTTAATGGAATAATTCAAGACAACCACACTAGAAGTCATGAAGACTCAGCAACAGAATACCAGTATATTCAGCAAATTGTTTGCAACGTTGGGCGACTTCAAGATTGAATATGTTGAGACATCAGAATTTGGTCTTGCAGACATTTTATCCAGACCCATAAATTCCCAAGACAAACCTGACGAAGTCTTTGTCATCGCTTCGATACAATTAATAGATACCATCGTATAAGTACATATTTAATGTTTATTTGGAGTCAATGCCTGCCACATTCGAAATGATCCAATAAGGAACAAGACAAGATGCAACTTTTTTTTCTGATGAACGGTACTATGGCCATTTGGTGGGGGTTAATGGACATTTCCTTCCTCTTACACCATTAAGAGACCATCTATTCAGCTTTATCGTTTATTACTAGGACCAGATAGTCAGCATATGCTTGCAGATCGACCTCCTAGAGCAAGAGAATGTCCAGCGTCCACCAGCAGTGACCATAGCAGAAGGGAGAGGACCCCCCTGGAGACAGCCCCTGGCTTGCTTGAAGCTGACACTTTCCCCCTGTACAGAGGTCGTTATTGTTCTGTTATGAAGCATAGTTCTTATTCAGTTCCTCCCTCTTACACTATTGAGACACCAACTCTTCGGATTTATCGTTCATTACTAGGACCAGATCGACAGCATATGCTTGCAGATCGACCTCCCAGAGCAAGATAATGTCCAGCATTCTCCAGCAGTGACCATAGCAGAAGGGAGAGGACCCCTTCCCTGAGGACAGCCCCTGACACTTTCCCCCTGTAGAGAGGTCGTTATTGTTCTGTTATGAAGCATAGTTCTTATTCAGTTCCTCCCTCTTACACCATTGAGACACCAACTCTTCGGAATTATCGTTCATTACTAGGACCAGATTGACAGCATATGCTTGCAGATCGACCTCCCAGAGCAAGATAATGTCCAGCATTCTCCAGCAGTGACCATAGCAGAAGGGAGAGGACCCCTTCCCTGAGGACAGCCCCTGACACTTTCCCCCTGTAGAGAGGTCGTTATTGTTCTGTTATGAAGCATAGTTCTTATTCAGTTCCTCCCTCTTACACCATTGAGACACCAACTCTTCGGATTTATCGTTCATTACTAGGACCAGATCGACAGCATATGCTTGCAGATCGACCTCCCAGAGCAAGAGAATGTCCAGCATCCTCCAGCAGTGACCATAGCAGAAGGGAGAGGACCCCTTCCTTGGGGACAGCCCCTGGCACTTTCCTCCTGTAGAGAGGTCGTTATTGTTCTGTTATGAAGCATAGCTCTTATTCAGTTACATAGTATCGGTTCAATTCCTCTATAGACAGTTGCCTCTTATAGGGAGTGAAGCAGTGCATTGTTGAATATTCCTTATATGTCCAGGAATACAGTGACTGCTACCTCCTGGTGTTTCAGGGCGTCGCTTATTCCGGAAACAAGGTTATTGAGGGTGAGCTTTGTTGATTTCCAACCTGATAGGCATACTGGTGAACATTGAGGTCCTAGTTGCGGTCCAGTTAGATGGAATATAGTTCCAATCTAAACTGGCTTTAAAAAGTCTTATAAGGACAGGTATGAGCTGGTCCAGTCATATTTGTAACAGATCCGGAGATAGATCGAGTTAATCGCCCATCTTATCGCCGGTGGTGTGATTATTTTGTTGGCAACCACCCAGTCAACTCTATGAGGTCATTTCATCCGGCCAATATTTTTGACTGGAGGTTGAGTGTCCAGAATCAGGCTGCCTGGGAAGTGGTTGTAGCTAACAACTCGAGTGTTTTATTTCTGGAGGCCGTACAGGAGCCGTTTGGATGTTTGAGCATACCAGCAGTTTGTAGATGTTCCGCAGCAAAATCTATTTGATCACGACCATTCGTTGTGGCCAATCCGTTTTGGAGATGGTTCTTCAGGGAGGTTTTGTATCTGTCCCAGTTTTACCAGTGCCCTGGAGCCTATTTCTTTGTTGAATTGAATATGCCTATGATCTGAGCATCATGGCACAGATGACATCTTCCAGTTGGAAATCTTGTTGCTTAGAAATTCTGAGCTGATTGTTAAATTTGGGACACATTCGAATCATTACACTCATGCCATGTGCTCTCATAAGGATATTTACAGTAGGCTGTATAGTGTCCGCTGTAGGTAGTCCCACTATGATTAGACAATGCATACAGACTATAACGATAAGGAGCTACGTTGTCTGCTGCTCATGTCCAGTTCCTCTAAAGGAAAATCAATGGTGACATTCTATTTTCCTCGAAATCTATGTTTGAGAAAAACGTTTCAAATGGAACACCAGCATGTTCGGGAATTTTTGAATTGATAGAGATTTCATGCACTTCCTTTTCTTCTTGCACTTTGTACTTCTCAGTTTATCGTCATCATCCAAAGTTTCTTCCTTTTTGAATGAATCCAAACATTGTGATAATCCTAATTGGCCAGAACTTTGAGGTATATATAGGGAAAGGTAGTTGATTGAATTGGGTTTATCGCCTTTTTTGAAAATAGCAGTGGCAGGAGATTTCTTTCAAGCCCGTGTTGAGTTGAGGAGTTGAGATTTTGAGATTTTGAGACATGATAGTTGACAAAGGAGAGCAGTGAGTTTCGGCAAATTTCTTGATAAGAAAAAAGCTTATTCCATCTAACCCAGAAGATGAATTCAATTTAGTGTTCAATAAATATTCACCTATGTATTCCTCGCATTCCAGAAACAGATTCAACGGTTTGATTGCCTCATAGATGAAGTATTATAACTTATTTAGTTTTCGACCATGCGTCAGTGAAAATACTGATGAACGTTCATTATAATTCTATTAAAATACACATGTTCCATGCCTTATTTTTTCAGCAAATTTCGAGTTCCGCTTTACCCTGGCATACAAATAATTCAACGATTGTACGACCTAAATTTGTCAATAGAAGAAACCCTAAAGCTGTCGTCGCCAGAAAGTGTATGGTGATCTTCGTTGGAATACGGGGTCTGCCGGCAATATGTGAACTGCTATCTTGCACATTCATTAAATTATCAGCAGGCCAATTAATCACTCGAGAGGTTAAATGCGAGGACAAAAGAGGAACCAGCGGTGCGCCGGATGCGATAACGGCCCACTATCTTGGCCGTGGGGAGCTTAGACTATACACTGTGTCGCCAGATCTCGCTCACAACAGAAACATCGTTTTGAGGTGAAAGCTTTATCACTATTTGTATAAACTGACTGATACAGACTCTTGAAAAAACCAATCCAAAATGAAAGGAGATACTCACGTACCTAATACCTAGGTATAATCTTAGTTTTTTTATGAATGAAGTAGTCCATACTCGAAGTGGAGTTTCGATATAATGAAGCTAAGTAAGACTGAAAGTCGTCTCGAGCATAGAAGTGCTCATCTTCAGTTGAAAGGAACACGAGGTTGAAATGACATAGAAACGCTGAAAAATGTATTATTTAAAGTGATTAAAAATTAAAAATAGATGACGCAACAAACGGCCAACATATCATAATTAAGGGCCATGGTGATAATGTTAATTTTTAATCACTTTAATTAATTGATTTTTCAACGTTTCCATTCCATTTTAACCCCCTGTTCATTTCAACTGAAGATGAGCATTACTATGCTCGAAAACATCCTATTCCTACATATTGTGGAGATGACTTCGAGTTATACTTAGCTTCATTAGTTTCTTTTTTCTATAATATTTGTCTGCAGTTGTTAGTGTCATCAATAGCTCCTTCTTTGTAAATAAAATTCCGTTATCATAATGATTAATAAATTCTAGCAAATGAGCTAGCGAAGAACTAATAAGCTGGATCATAACGTTGAAAGTTGCAAAATAATACAAAACTCACCTGTCTCATGAACTACCAATATTCAGTTTCCTTCCATAATACCTGAAACAAACAGAACCACCGGTAAAATAAAAAAATAATGGTGAAGATCATCATTATTCATCATTCACAAACTTGTGGATCTGTTATTATACAGTGAGGATCTTTATTTTACAAACTCCAAAAAATGTTAAATACATAAGTTGTAGGGTCTCGTTCGATATCTTCAATGGTTCAAGTTACATTCATAGAGTGTAATTTGGTATTGTTGTTTTCATTTTGACCATTTTGATGGAATGAAACCCTACACCTTATGTGTTTAACATTTTTTTATATTATGTAAAATAAAGAAGTTACAGTGGGGGCGACGGACTCTTTGCCCTCACTGTATAAATGAAGAACAGTATTATCACTTTGGGAGTTGTTACAAAATGTGCATAGAATGCAGCTGAATTTTCATGAATTCTCTACAACTTCTTTTGTAAGAGTTTAGAGATTGTTGGAAACTCAATATTTCATTGAAACAAAATCATTCAACCAACTCGCAGTTATTCTCGAACAGCAACGAATTCTTTTCACCCCGATATTATAATTATACCAACTTCATTCGAATTCAGCGTGATCGTACGATTTTCCACGGAGTTGTTTTCAAAGTTGGAGCTTGAGAGAAAATGCAAACGAATACCATTTCAATATCAAACGAAACATATTAGATCCGGGGAAGAACCCCGACCGGATAATAACCAATTCGGTTGCCACAAGTTATTCATATAATAACGGAAGGAGCGTTTCGCAAGATGATTTTATACATGACGAGTTCTTGATTTCGCTTTATGTTTTCACTATTATTTATGGTATGTTTCTATTACATTACATATCGGCTTTGCCGAGAGAAAATTTATATCTAAGAAGAAATTGAACAGGGGCCAGACACGATTGGATATATCAAAAAGATTATGATCTCACTACACATCCTTGAGGACATCACAAAATGTCCTCACTTCCCACCACCTCTCTTCTATCATCGACTGAACCGCGTAAATGAAAATCAGATTTGGTAGAAAATACTAAAATGTATTTTCGCTGATGTCAAATATTAAAAAATTCCCCATCGTCAATGTAACTTTCATATCATGCCAACTCGAAATATAATACAGTGTCCTTCTCACATTTTCATAACATTCACCTCCTCGGTGCTGACTTCTTCGTTAGAACGAATATTGGGACGATGAAGTTTTCTCACAGCACGTTCATAGGTTTTCTTGGTTGTCTGCACATCAGCAACTTTCACAATTCACTTTTTTATTATTATCATTACTGGCGCCGAAGTACAGGTCGTTCTGTGTAGAACATTTCTGCCCTGCGCTGTCGGGTATATCTCATGAGTACTCCGGATCTTCTGATGAACTCCTGGAGATGTCTCACGAGATTTCACTGTGGGATGATATCTTCCTGCTCTACAGTGTCCGAAGATATCCATCCTCGTGCGAGCCAGGTGTCCGCATTAAAACACTAATATGTGAAAGGCTGTTTCTTCTTCCTCATCACAGAACCTGCATAGTGTGTAGACTTGGTGTATCCCCAACATATGCAAGTGTATTCTCAGGTAGCAGCGTTGCCAGGTTGTCAAGAACTACTCGACTTTTAGAAAGTAATGAAACAGCAATAGTAAAAAGAAGTCAGATGAAACCAACAGGAGGTAAAAGAAAACAGGCTAAGAGGGCACAAGAATAAGAAATTACAAAAATCGAGATCAAGAGGGCCAATAGAAGTTGAAAGAATCAAGCAGAGGCTGGAACAGGTAAACAAATGAGAGATACCGGGGAAGTCGTTCGTAAAGCGAACTGTTAGGCCAGCAAACAATAACATCCTTTGGTGGGAAATTTTCTTAGCTTTCTTTCTATATACATATGTATTTAACGAATGTGTCTCGTTATGCACACAAAATGCGAAAAATTTAAATCCGGAATCCTAGCACGCAAAACCACCTACAACACCAACAAGCGAACTGTTAGGCCAGCAAACAATAACATCCTCTGGTAGAAAATTTTCTTCGCTTCCTTTCTATATACATATGTATTTAACGAATGCGTCTCGTTATGGTCGCAAAATGCGAAAAATGTAAAAGGTGCGCTAGGACTCGGTATCCACATAAAACCGCCAATGAAAAATACTTCCAAAAATTCTAGAATATTTTCAATACTTTTCCCGTATTCTACGCCATCAATTTAACATGGGTGGCAGGTTCAACTGATACAAACCAGAAATCAGAATCTCACGTGTACTCTTTATAGGTTGTAAAACAGCATTTTTACTTTAACGTACAGTACGAGTGATTCATGCAGGCCCTTCGAAAAATGTCATACGTAAATCTACGCGCCTACCCCACGTCATAAATCTCTCTCCTCCGCCTCCGATGAATTGAGATATCAAAACAATCACAATAATCTAATTATACAGTGGTGTCGGTTTACGATCGTTTTACGATGCTGTAATAGGGGATAGGTTTATTGTCGCATTATTAGAAGCGGAAAATTCATACAGGGGTCACATTGGGGGTTTGGTGGGATTGGACGAGATGAAATGTTTCCCAGGAAAGGAATATGCCTTTACTTCAGAGTTGATGATCTTAATTAATAGTTATTTAGGTAACAAGGAATGTAAAGACGTGTTAATATTCGAGGTGAGCGAGTACGAGCCGAGGCAAAGCCGAGGCTTGTCGCTTGCGGAGAATGTTAACAGTCGATACATTCCGTGTTACTTATTACGTTTTTCCCGCTGCTTGTTGACATTTCTCAAAATTTTACTGGATTGAAGTTTGTTTTCTAACCCTTCCTTCATGATTATTCGTTCCGCTATTTCATTCTAAATTGCTTGTGCGCGTAACTAAGTTACCGAATAAACAGACAACAATAATATTCAAAAAGTCTCATAACTAAAAATTGATGTAAATGAAGCTGGAGGTATTACTTGTCAAAGTCAAAGTCATTATTACCCTAGGCATGTAAATGACACTACATTCAGTGTCAGCAGAAGGAAAAGATTTTATTTAACTGGCCATGTTAGTGGTTGTGTTAGATTTGGTCAAATCTAGTAAGCTAAATCAGAACCACTTCCTCTTATACCAAAGAGTTGAAATCCTTCCTGCCCCCCTCCCCCCCCCAACGGGTAGATAGAGAACGCACATGGAATCGGAAAACTTTTCAACGGTTTTGTATGTCAAAAACTACTGTAAAAAAAATTCTGTTGGAGAGCTAACCCCTTTCTCGAAAAAGTAAGGGGAACTCGAGAAACTAAAATCGACAAAATCCATAATAATAGGAAAAATATTTGACTTCCCCCCACCCCACCCACATGAAGGTTATATAGAAAATTACGACATTGGTTGAAGAGGGGGGGGGGGCTTAAAATATTTCTTTGTTAACATTTGAAAAATTTAAAATATAATGAAAAACCAAATTTTAACTTTTATTCAAATGCCCTAGTTGATGCTTTGAATTGTTGACGCATGTTATTCTGTGAAAAACTGATCCCAAAGATTGTTGCGCTAGGAAACCAATTTTTTAAATAAAAACCTTTATAACAGTTCACAAAACTCTTCCGCCATCTTGGAGCCTCCATCTTGAAATCACGAACTTCGATAAAAGACTTATAATATCCGAAGATTACTAGTTACTTTCTGAACAAAATTATCACCAACGGAATACATATAGAAATCGTCGAAAAAATCGATAAACATGTTTTTCTAATAGCGTGCGGGAAAATCCACTTTTCCGTACTCATTTTAGTTTTGAAATAGTTACTTTTCCGCACTAGTGCGGAAAAGTTTTTTCCGCAATCTTTTTAGTGCGGAAAAAACATATTAGTGCGGAAAAGTAGATTTGTTTAGTTTTTGCGGATTATACTGACATTTAAATATTGCGTCGCAGAAGGTTAAAATAGAAAGCTTACCAGGTATGGTTGTATAGTTCAGTATATATTTAATAATAAATGTTCTTTATTTTAACTTTTGGGTGTTTTTTACGCTAGTAGAAAAAATAGTGTACCTAACACGAGCGTAAAGTGTATTTTCCGCACGCGATTTCTGACCGACCTCTGCAATCGTGTGCGGAAAAGTATCACTTTCCGCACTTTTTAGGTAAACTACTATTTCCTTCATACTGGAAAGTGCCCTGTCCGATTTCAACAGTATTTTTAATTTGAGGTTTTTGACCCGCGGGTCTCTAACTATAAGAGAAGTTGGCATTGTAAGTGGATAAGTAGTGTAATACCTCGTTTTATTGAATCTCAGCATATCTCAGAAATCATGTCCCATATGCAATTCTGAGGGACAACATTTGTATATATCAAAAAATATTTTTTCATTTCAATTGAGCTCGTTTAAAGCCATTTATTCAAAGAAATCGCGTATAAAAGTTCCAACATAATGTGCCGCCATTTTGTTTTGGATGAATACTTTTGTCTGAAATTGTGCAGTCGTATAGAAAATCAAAAGACAATTCGAATGAAGTATCACTCGACCCCCCATGCCATATAAAAAAATCTTTCAAAATGGCGCCTGGCAGCATTTTTTATTACTGTCAAAAAGTAGCTTATTATCTACCATTCCACCAAAAAAAATGTCAAAAGAAAATTCCACTCCGTTCAAAATTTAACAAGGGGGGGGTCATTTTATGGACACACTGTATACTCATCAATCCCTATGTCAATTCCATTTCCGAGTATCAAAATCGCAAATCTCTCCCCCGATATAACTCATATCGACGAATATTCCGAACGCACAACGTCCCCCGAGGATCGCCGGCATCACAGAACGTCGCAGAGTATTTCGAACCCCTCGACTCCCACCTCAGTGACAAAACATTACTTCATAATCACTTTTTGAGAGTCGCTATCCTCCCGATACCAAAGTAAACTGAGTTACGTCTCAAGACGAACGCCGGAGATCGGCTGCATGAATGGGGAGAAATTCTAGTTTTCCCCTATTTGCTGAAGGCTAGAAATGAAGTAATTGCGCTGTCGGGCAACAGAGGCGCCCTTCACACCCGGGGAAGGATCGCTCGGCTGCCGAATAAATTACGGGGGTTGGTAGTGTTTTTTTAACCGTGTTCGGTGGTATTATTGACATTCCTCTCACGTAGCACGAGAAATATGGCGGAACAGAGTGAATGTGAATGAAAAGTTGTAGTTCTGATACAAGGTGTTGTGAAGTGGATTTGGACGATGCGAAGCTAGATTCGAGAGGTATAATCTTATTTATACAGTGTGACCAACAAAAAAAGTCTATCTTTCAATTTTTTAAATAGCAAGGGGGGTCAAGCGATACCTCATTCGAAACGCCTTACAATTCTCTATACGTCCCCAAAATTTCAAACAAAAATATCCATCCAAACAAAATGGCGGTACATAATGTAAGAACTCTCTTAGAGTAATCCCACCCCTGTTAACTTTTGAACGGATTGGAATTCTGTTTTGAATTTTTTTTGCTTGAATGATCTACTTCTACTTATTAACAACAAAAAATATTTTTTTATAGGAGAACATACTTAACTGAAGCTCTCGAAACTTTGGCTGCCTTGTGAGTTGAAACTTTCTGGATATTTATAGAATACAAGTGGCAAATCTGGAATGTTCTCAAAAGTTCTGAAAAATTCGAGAAAAATCTTGAAATGAACTAAAGTTACGAGTATAAGGTTCTAGACCGTACTGAGAAGACAGTCGTGTGAAAGCCTGGAATAGGCTATTGGAATATCATCAATATCACCAGATCAATCATCAACCATCCTGTATTTGAGTTTTCGAATTGAACTTCCATTCGAAAATAAGCTGGTTTATCACCACAAAAACCAAAAACCATCATAGGCCTTTTGATGAAACTGGTTGAATATTCTTTAAGTTTCTGGATAGTTCTAGAAAATTCGAAAACCAGAACAGAGGTTCCGGAAGGTTCTAGGATGTATTGAAAATACCCTCAAGTAAGGTTCTCAAAAGTTCAGCTAGCAGAAAATTGGTGTGGAATTTTCAAGAGTATACGATATAAACGTCTAGGACGTTCTTGAAGTTTCTGGAAAATTCGAGAAAGCCAAAGAATTAACCATAACAGAAGCTCCAGCAAATTCTAGAACGCATTGAAAACACCCAAGAGAAGTTTTTGATAGTATGACCACCAGGGAGGTAGTGCAATATTTTGAAAATTTCTAGAATGCAAGAGAAAAACTCTGGACTGTTCTCGAAGCTTCTGGGAACTTCTGCAGAAAATTCTAGATTTTCATGTAAAGAACGTACTGAAAAGGCACCCAAGTAAAGTTGTCGAAAATTCAGTCACCAGGGAGGTGTTGTGGAATATTTTCGGAGCTTCAGAAGAATTCGAGAAAACCGTAGTATTAACCAGAACAGAACCTCCAGAAGGTTCCGGAACGAACTGAAAAGTTCTCGAAAGTCCGGCCACCAAAATACAGATATTGAAGTGGAACTTCCTTGAAAACTTCTAGAGTATGAAAAAAAAACACTAGAATGGTTTCGAAGCTTCTGGAAAGTACTGAAGAGACAGTGAAATTATGTAAGATCTTATATTTTTACCTAGGCAACGCCGGGTGATACGGTTATCGCTATATACAGTGTCCGGCATAAAGTTCGCAACATATGGAAAACTTTTTTATTATTGATTTCTCGAAAAAAATCATTCTTGATAAAAAGCTCTGTTTCATCCCAAACCTGAATCACAAACACAAGAATTGTTTTACAATTCCACCAGCAAAAATTTCAAAGAAAAATTCCTATCCGTTCAAAACTTAAAAGGGTGAGGGGGGGACTTTCTGGACAGACTGGAGAAGAAGAAGCGAAATTCACAATAAATAGTCTTTTACCAGAAAAATCCCGAGAATTATTGGAAGCTGATTGCTTTGATTATCAATCATTTCATTTAATTCCATTGGTGTTTCAAAGACATCGAAATGACAACTACTGAAAAATAGTACGTTTCAGTTTTCAGCTTCAAAATAGCTATTTATAATGAAAAGTAAACGCTTCCTTTCTTGTTCACATAGTGCCAAATCACGAAATAATCTTTTTCAAATCAGAAACGATGTTGCAACACCCTCGTTACGAACCTGCTCAAAATATGTCAATTCCCAACACTTCCGACACTTCAAATAATCCTCCGATGACACCGAACCGCACTCAAACCGATCAGATTTCCCAACTCTGCGGAAAAACTAATTGAAATTCTTCGAGAGCCACTCGAAGATCTTCGCTAATTTCCCGGTTGATTGCTTGTCTGACGAGAGAGTTGACGCTCACCCTCGAAAAACTCAAAACAAACAAAACAAACAATCGAAATTAATTCGACGGGAAATTAAAGCCAAGCGAGAAGTATGGATTCCCAAAATATTTGCCCGAGGTCTTGTTGATGTTCAGCAGATGAAATTTCGTTGGTAATTCTCAAGTGTTAATACTAACATCAAATTCCAGGGAAAATCGGTATCCCGATATGCAGATGCGAACGTGTCTCCTCGATAGCTCAGTTGATTAGGGCACGGACTATCGAAACGCCAACTGGCCCGAGTTCCGAAGGCTTTTGAATGCTAGGACATTGATCAAGTCAAGCATCTCAAGAGATGAAATTGAGGAGGTAACTCACGCTCTCATTAGAGACATTCAAGTTGCCAGAGAGCGAGCCATCAAGAAGATTACGGTAAGGAGTAACCGGAATATTCTTCCACCCCACGTTAAGGAGTTGATCACTCTGAAAAATTCCCTCCGGAAAAAGTGGCAGAGTACACGAAATCCTGAAGTTAAGAACGACATGATCAGGCTAGGAAGGGAGATTTCGGAGCTGATCAACGACAACAACGATAGGTTGTGGAAGGATAAACTGGAGAAGCTGGACACTCGCGATAATTCCCTGTGGCGGATGACGAAGCGAATTTCGAAGAAGTTCGCGGCGATTCCGGCCATGGAGAAGGATGGCGGGTTGCTAGTGACGGACCCTCAGAAGGCGAAACTGTTCGGGGAACATTTCGCCAACGTACACAAAAGGGCGCCTGATGTTAGTGAGGGGCATAGACAGAAAACGAAGATAACGGAAGACTTTCGTGAATCTGTGTCCCCCCCTATTGGCCCTCATAGGTTTGTCAAAGTAATGACAGACTATGAGGAGCTGACGGAAGTCATCAAAAGGCTTCCGACAAAAAAGGCGCCTGGGCCAGATGGCTTGGATGCCGTGACTCTCAGAAACCGGCCGCGGAAAGTCCTCGTCCAAATGATACACCTGATCAACGCCATCATAAAGTGGGGGTATTACCCAGATTGTCTGAAGAAGGCACTGGTAATACCGATTCTGAAACCGGGTAAGGATGGCCACAAACTCGATAGCTACCGACCCATTTCGCTCCTGAGCGTGATCGCTAAAGTCGTCGAGAAGATCCTCCTGAGACGAATGTTGAGTCTCGAGGGGAAACTCAAAATGATCCCCGCTGAGCAATTCGGCTTTAGACAAGGTCATAGTACCACGTCACAGGTCGTAAGGATTGTTCACGGGGTGAAAGAGGCAGCCCAACGTGGACTCAACACAGTTATGGTCCTGCTGGACATGAAGAAAGCCTTCGACTCGGTATGGGTGGAAGGTCTTATCTCTAAAATGCTGGGTGCAGGCATGCCCTCGTACCTGGTAAAATTGGTGAATTCTTTCCTCATGGGGAGGACGTTTATGGTGCGAGTAAACAATACTCGCTCCGCAGAGTTCCCGATCGAAGCAGGTGTCCCGCAGGGGTCATGTTTGTCCCCACATCTGTATTCGCTACATACTTATGATCTCCCTCAGTGCGAGAGACCGGATATGGGCACGGCGGTGTATGCTGATGACACCGCCATCTTTGCCCATTCCTTCTCAAGCGCCGCTGCCCAATACAGGATCCAAGTCCACTTGGATAGGAAGATCATACCGTATTTGGCGGATAACAAGATTGAGGTCAATCCGGCTAAGTCGGAGACGATCAACTTCACGAAGAAGTACACTCACTCGAAGCTTTATCGGAAGTTGAGAATCAACGACGAGGCCGTTGAGAACGTGAGCCATGCGAGGTACCTGGGGGTACACCTGGACAAGCGACTCAACTTCGGACGTCATATCACCCTCGCTATCCAGAGGGCGGGAGCTGCGTTAAAACGCACCTATCCTTTGATAGCGAGGGGCTCGAAACTCTTTCTTGAGAATAAATTGCTTATTTATAAGCAACTCATAAGGCCCACAATGACGTACGCTTGTCCGGTGTTCTGCAGCCTGAAGCCAACTCCATTAGCGAGATTGGATAGGATGCAGAACAAAGTACTCCGTATTATCACCGGTAGCAGACGATACCTTCGATTGGAAGCTCTTAGGGAGCAGGCAGGCGTCGACTCGATCCCGACAGTTATAAATAACTTGTCCTACAAGTTTTATAAGTACATGCTCGATAAGAGTCCCCTCACCAGGGAGATCACCAAGCTCAGAGTGTATGATGGTGAGCCCCGCAAGCACGGCGGGCTCATTTATCAAGCGCTTGATATCTTCAAAGAACGAAGGGATGAACCGGTTCCATAGGGAACCAAATCGAAAGTCTAACTGAAACGTAGAGTACCTCGACCCGGTTTTTTGCTTCAGCCTTTTCCGGGATTCAGCCTTGAAACAACCAGCCTCATAACCTGCAAAGAGCAATATCTGCATCGAATAAAAATTAACAACACGCATGAGCTTTGCAGGAGGCGTGTATCATTCCGAACTACGACCGTGATGTGATGAAATGTCCGACCAGCGTTAACACCAGCGCGGGCGGACTACAGCGCCCTCTCCCGGGGGTGGCTATGTTCGCTTAGCAAGGCTCTCCTCCGCTACCCTGATCGGAGAGGAGGAGATGCTACTTTTGCACCCATCATCCCGTCCTTCCTCTAACCCCCTGGGTTATGTTGAGCGAGAAGATGAAATGATAAGTCATTGCACATAAATTGTTAAATTTTGATAATCTAAAATAAAAACCTTTTTAGTTAGTTAGTTAGTTGGTTAGCAATCAAGAGGTCGCAGGTTCGATCCCTGCTCGAGGATAGTTTTTTTCTAGAATTTAATTTCTGAACGCCGCGATTCATTTATATTTATATCCAGACGCTATCTACTTCACTTCGAACTTATAAGGAAACCCTCATTTCCGAACTATATTCAATACTGGTTTTCTACTAAGAAAAATGCCTGTAGCTCGTATTCCTAACCAAACCATCCTTGAAATTCGAAATTAGTGATAATTTCGAGGTGTAAAACGAAATTAACACTAATTTCTAGATATAACTCGAAATTTAGGAAAAAAATATGTCCGTTCTACGCCTTCGTACAAATCTATACAACACATTTTGACAATATTTCGACATAGATTTTCTATGGCTCATAAGGGAAACTTTTTTTTTTCACCAAATTCATCATGCTTTCTTTTTTATTATAAATACTTTTTCAACGATTGGCAGGTTACAGGCTTTTTTGACCTAAGACGTGATTTTTTAGGGGTAAAGCTATGTCCCCCAAAATAGATTGTTGTGATTTTATATTACGATTAATTGTGTAGGAAATTTCTATACCGACTGTGCTATAACTAGAGCGAATTATAATGAGCTTCATCAAATAATACCGGATTGTTTATTGCAATACTTATTATTTTTTCTTTCAATTTACTCTCACTTGTGTTACTCAGCAATAAACTTAATCAACTGAGATAATCTGAACAACTAAATTAACTACCAATAAACACTCTATCTTTACAGTGCGATTCTAGTAATAATAAAAATCATTCCGTAATAAAATTGTAAAGCTCTACTCAAACCGCCAAGTGCAGAACAATAAATTTATTGAATGAGTACATAGGCGGCCTATGTACATATGCAAATATCCTTCAATTCAGAAAACATCCACCTTAATGTGAAATTTACTTACTTCTTGGTGTAAATTTTCGTAATGGTCAGAAAATTACCCATCTTAGAGGTACAATCACCTCTTACACCGTCTTGTTAATTTTGTGCACTAGGATTGCAGTTCAATTGAAGTTGATATAGCAAAAGTAACTTCATGATGTAGTGAAAAACCATAACCTCAGATTTATGTGTTAACATGGAAGAAACATATCCCTGTGTATTATTTGGGGTAACCACACATCAAAAATGACTGCCACATCAAAGCTCTTTATTTTAAACTGCGAACTCACGTTTTCAAACTAATATAGCTTTCGATTTATGAACAGTGAACCATTCGTCCAAAACATCGATCCTTTAGGTCCGATCCAAGATTGCCCAATATTCACAAATATTGCAAATCCTGTCCCAGATAAACATGGTTATTATTCTGTAGTTCATCGTTTGATGCGAATCAAATGAAGTGTGGGATCGGGGTGAAGTCATTATCTAGAATACGGCAGTCAACATACTGTACGTGCCCTTTGAATTTCACCGCCCTTTGAAAAGAATTGCGGTGCAGTCATCCCCTCTAATTTCTGGATTGATTGTCATTTTTACCACTCTCGACTGGACCATCTTCTTCAGGGCCGGATTGGGTTTCCTGAAAATCAGATATGTCGAAGTAGATACTAATTTTAATGAGAAAATTTGTGGATACTTGGCGCTTCAACCTATACAGAAGGTATCCAACAGAAAACAACTACTGCCCACTATGGCCGTTGAATTGTATATGTTAGATTCTTGTCAAAGTTTTCTTCAAGAACTGTTTTACAATGCTCTTTAAATATCATTGGTAAAATAATTTTTCGATTTAACTGGGGAAACTGGTTTCATGGTTCTCGTCACTCATTTCATGTCTCCGAAAGGCAGTATCAGCAATAATAATAGTTCTAAAGTTGATTAGGTTTGGTGTCTGCAAATAATATGAAATAGAAAGTTTAGCGGCAATTCAGACATTTTTATGTCTTTCCCTTTAATAATTGTTGTTTCATCAACCGGCTGCCCCCTTGCGAGCAACTCTCAGAAGTCCCCGAGATAATTATGCGAGCTAGGGAAGACGCAGCCCTTACCTTTTAACGTGTGATGCCATGCACGAGGCCGGTGCCGGAGCGGTGAATCGAACCCGCGTACCTTGGATTTGCAAGCGGACACACTACCTACGCGCCACTAAGGCCTTACTCATCCATCCCATTTGCTAGTAATCCACGTGGTAAAAAAAATATCGGCTTGCACAATCTCCAGTTTGCTTCCGAATACTGATTAGTCCACCAAGTGGATAAAAAAAATCAATTCGAGGTATGTGTATGCTCAGCACGGAATGGACGACTTTACTCACGACTTTATGTACTTGTAAAATTTGGGAGTTCAATTATACAGTGCGGTTTTTTATAGTCTCGTTAACTTTTGAACGATTCGACGTACAAAAACTGGGAAAACCGTTTGGGGACTTTTTGAAACCAAAGAAGTGGTCATTGTTCGACAGAGGGCGCAGAGGGGCATGGGAGTCAAGTTCAATTCAATTATCTTTTCAACCATCTAAATATTTTTGAATTTCGTTAATATTTTTTTGAAATTTTTATTCGAATATCAAGTAAGCGCGGATCTGAATGGTACTCATACCATACCTCGATAAATTTGAACGGT
The DNA here is from genome assembly GCA_958298965.1 of Chrysolina haemoptera. Classification (NCBI taxonomy): domain Eukaryota; kingdom Metazoa; phylum Arthropoda; class Insecta; order Coleoptera; family Chrysomelidae; genus Chrysolina; species Chrysolina haemoptera. The sequence goes on from OY282593.1 coordinate 22,338,463, forward strand.
TTGATGTGGAACCATGGAAAACATATTTTGAATGGTTAAACCGTTACTAATTTCGAGAGAAGCTGAATTGCAATCAACTTGAAAATTTCGAAAGGCTTAAAAATCGCAATTGCGAAAATATTTATCGAAGGTAATACCACGAGTCCTTCAAATGTTATCGATAAACTTTTATTTTCCACCACGAAAACTTTTATATTAGACAAAAGTATGAAAACAAACTGATTGATAAAATCACGAGTGGGTAGGACAAATGCGTAGGACGAGTGATTTTATCCAATTCGGTTTTGCTTTTGCCTAAAAATGAAAAAGTTTGAGTGTTTTGAAAATGAAAATTTATCTCATTGAATTTGAAGAACGAGTTGTATTTGGAGGGATTATTTATTGAACAAATCAAAGGAAGAATGATTTAGTTCATTAGTATTTCATCAACATGAGGAGAAAAGAAGGAAATTTATTTGAATGGGTAAAAATTTCACCAAATTTCACCAAATTTCAAATATCAAACAACGATATAGGCCTTCTATGATCCAGAAGAGATATGATGATTACGCGGTGCATACGATAGATATCTAGAAATTAAGATAGTTTAAAGCAAACCTTACTAATTCTTTCTGACGATACCAAGAGATGGCGCCACACCTCTCCATTGTTCAAGGTTGACAATTGAAAATTTCTTCTTATGAATGGAAAATCGCTCTTCATAAAACGGTTTCGTGTCAAACCATAAAAAACGAATTGAATTTAACAAAAATTAATCGTACGCCATCTTCATTTGAGTTCAGCAATATCGGTCTACAAGCGGCTACAATTTTATCCACGACGTAAATCGTCATTTGCGATATCTGCCATAAACTTGGTTATGTTCATAAGCTATTTACGTGTGTGAAATTCGAGTGTTTATTGAAATGTGTCGTTTATGTCATTATTATGCTGAAAAAGTGAAAAGTGAATGACAATAATAGGGTAACTTTTCATTCATGATAGTTTTTAGATAGAATCGACGCGATAAACTTTATAGTTTTGACAGTTCAGAAGTAAACAACGTTTCATCAAGGATCAGTTTTATCAGTATAAAACCGAATGATTGGCCAGAATAACACGCTGCCATTGGGTGAAATACCAAAAAAGTCACATTTTGACATGTGAAAATTCGAAAATATTCAGGTGGTTGTAAAGAGAACTGAATTCACTTTTCAACGATGTTTTGAAATTTTTAAGTTGATGTACCCCCGTCATCTATCGAAAATAACGCCAATTTCTCTCAATGCGTGATTTAAAATGACGTATTGCGAGGAAACGGCATCATAATGACGTCATTTTCTCTAGAGAATCTTTTCCTACAATTTCAAAAATTGAGTCCCAAGAATGTAGCCTGGGTTCACTATCATTCGTATTGTTTATAAATAATTACTGCTTATGCAGAAAATATAGTTTTTTCCCTATTTCTATCTCATTTTTTCGAAATTTGATTTAGTTCTATTCCAAAAACAAAAAGGGGAAAATCATCAAAAATCCTTAAAAAATATGGAATTTTGAATTGTTTTCAAAAAAAACATCACCTTAACCAATATGCACTTATTTTTAAATTCACTCAAAGCGAAAAATCAACCAAAAAAGTTATGGACTACCAAACTCTTGCATACACCGCTTTACAGTATAGTACAATAAGTACAAAGGAAAGCTAGAAAATATCTTTCAGATAAAATACCTAATTCTTGTTTATCCACACTGATGATACAATGTGTAAATCTCATACATTATTTTTTTTTTGTCCTCAGAAATTATCTTCTTTCATCTCCCTACCAATATATTCACCACCTGCTGGTTAGTTTTCGGTTGCCTCTCTTATCTACTAATTAAATGAAATTGATTTATTGCACCTTATTTGAATACGAGGGTAACTATTTTCCTTCTCGATCCTACTATTTACCCAGCAGATATACAATTTAAATTGAGTAAACACCTGGAATACGGACGACAAATTGGAGTTTTACGAGGTATTTACTCTGGTTTTCAGTTAAATTAAAAAAAGGATCGTAAATAACTTGGACCCTCACAAGTGTCACTCTGAAGAATTGGTATATTCAAGCTTCTTCCCGATGTGAACGTGATTTACAATGAACAAACATGCGTCGTAGCTAAAGGTGTGTATTCAGCATAATCTGATCCATTTTCAGAAATACAATTCAGAAGACCGACGACGGTTTTATTGAGGTAAAAAATAGATTGAATATTACTAAGGATGTTTCCATATGTCTGATTGGGGTCGGACTACGAACAGTCCCATGGTTAATCCTGCCTGTAGTAAGAGGCGACTAATAGATTATTTATAGGTGGTGGATGATCTCCACCTTCGCCCGGTGAAATGCCACCATATCGACTATAGGTGCTACGAAATGTTTCAGTTTTTGGTCTATAACTTCTGGCACCTTTTCCTTTTTCCATTCCCCTTCAATTTTCAGGTCTTATTTGAACAGTTATGATGAAGAAGTCTCCTCGAGTAAAATACTCCGGTAGCAAAATACCTCTCCATTCGGATTCTCTTTTGTAACATCCATGGACTCAACAAGAACATCAATGATGCCCACCATCACCTACAGGTGGAAAAACCTGATATTCTGGCTTTAACAAAAAAGTGACCTCCTCCTCCAACAAAGTACCACATGAAAAAATTAGACTGAAAGTTTTTAACCTACCCAGTATCTCACCTCCACATACTGGCTAAGACTTCCAGGGCTGAGGCAGGCCAAAGATCTCCTCGGCAATTTCAACCGAGCAAGATCGAAGACACTGATTAACCTGAGCAAAACTAGTCTGAAGACAATCACGGGATTTCTAACGGGGCATGGCAGACTCAAAGAACACCTAAGGAAGCTAGGCTTAGAGGAGGACAGCACCTGCAGATTATGTGGGGAACATCCAGAAACACCCCACCATATATTGATGGAGTGTTACGCTGTACATCATACAAGATTGAATATACTGGGATCATACCAGCTGACTGTGGGAGAAATGCCACGAGTAGAGACCCTCAAAATCCTAAAATTCTTGAAGGAATTGAGGCTTGAAGGGCTGCTGTAAACAAGAACACCTTGTGATAGCAGAAGAAGATGGGGTACAATAGATCTAATCAGGTCGCAGCGTATCAGTCACCATCCTTACTTACCAATCTCACCTCCACTGTATGTAATGGATCGCCTCGGTAGGATAAGGTCCACACGTTTTGTCCTGGTTACGAACTCCATTCTTGGTTCAGATTCAAAGCTGGTATTTGTCTTTATTCCAAGACTGAACTATCATGCCAACGCGAAGATAGTTTGGAGCCTAAGGCTTTGACGTGATCTGGTTCAAGCCGGCTAATACCAAGCAGACCAAATTCCACTGCTGCCTTTACTCAACTCCCAATGAACCATACTGTTAGTCCAAGAGCTGAGGGACTAAAAATGTAACAGTTCTATAAAGGCTGAAATTTTGATAGTAGGTCATAAATAGGTTGAATATTAATAGCCTGCCTTCAGTCAGCCAGTTTTTGAGACAATTGGCGCGAGGGTGGTTTCGAACTTGTAAAGAAAAACACGTATGTCCCAACTGTTTTATAAAATCTAAAAATTAGTCTGTGGACAACAAGACAACTAAAAAACTATGTAGACATAGTCAGTCAGCAGAATATTGCGGAGATAGCCTTGTAGGAACTGTGCAGGAAAATTCATTGGATGTAATTCAACGTTCGTCGTGGTATTAGCCAGAAAAGAAGTTGTTTTCTGATGGATTTCTGACCCAAATATATTACAATATTGTATAGGAAAATTGCAGTGGGCATCCTGGTATGGCAGGACATCTAGTTTCTAACTCTATAAGCTCACTGCTAAATAACAGATTCCTTCTGTTATGTAACTACCTTGTTGAAAGAGTTCCCGAGTTTTCGTATCATTCACTCCGTTTACACTCCATCATTTCGTAAACTAGCGAAAGAAAGTTCGCTTCCAGTGAAAATCCATTCAGTCCGGCAAAACGACGAGAAAAGGGCGGCAGGCCTGCTGAAGACATTCAACATGCTGTTTTGACAAACTTCGAGGGAGTGAGAGAGCCCTTGAACCTCCCCTCGCTCTTCAACCAATTCGAATCTTATTACGCATTTCGAACAATTTTAAGCGACACTTCGCATCGGTTATAATTCTCAGGATTAGTGGCTCGCGATGATCGATTGCTGTTTGGTCCTTGTATCATCCGTAAGCTGTGCATTTATGGAGAGGAGAACGAATTTTACGAAACTCCATTCTTCTGTCAGGATCGTTTTCAGTCTAATCATGCAGAATGTTCATTGCATATGTAATCCAGGAACGACAGACAAACTCGAGCAAAAAATGAAGAATGAATTGTAGCACTCTGAAACTCGGCACATGACATCTCGACATCATGTATTATTACAAAAAAAAATTGTTTACCAAAAAATCAGGGGTGGAACCTAAAAAATTTTTCATTTAAAAAAAATATAATTTTTTTTTGTTGTTATTTCAGAAAATATAAGATTTATCAAAAAACGATTTCGATAGGTTGAGAGATAATTCAATTCTCCACAAGAATGAATTTCAGTAATATTTCATGAAATACGCTCGTTTTCTCAGAAAACGTGGTTTAACGCCGACGTCACATTCATGCTCGCGCTAACCCGCCACTGCAAGTTCAGGCAGGGCCGAAAATTAGATTTGTCATAACTTTGCTAAAAATTGTAGTAGAAGGAAAAGAAAAAGTGCATATCGTTCCAGAAGACTTCTACTTCCTCATGCAAATATAACATGTGGGTATCTGAGTACCTAAAATGTGTTTTGTCCCACTTCACATAACCCTTTTACGATATTTTCGGAAGATCCAAAAGTTATGGATATTTTAGTTGATATGAAATAATTATACTGGAGCAGGAATCAGTACCCTCTTTGGACCATATGCAACGATTTAAGGCTACTGAGACAAGTCTCACTTATACATGCCAAAGAAAAAACTGGGTTTTACTCCTGCCTCAGTTTTCAACTCACCCATAATCCCGGCAATGAAGAGGCCGATACACTAGCCCGAGAAGGAGCAAGTAAGGCCCTGAATGGCCCAGAACCGTATTGCGGTATAGCAAAAGCTGTACTAAAAACAAACACCAAATCATGGATTCAACAGAAGTCTCAAGAATGGTGGAACAATGCACCAGGGATGAGACAGGCCAAAGAGTTTATCAAACAACCGCAGCCAACATTCACAGACTATCTACTAAGCCAGAAGAGGAACACTACTAGAATAGTAGTAGGACTTCTCACAGGGCACTTTAGGCTCAACAAACATATGAGTACAATAGGCCTGGCAGAAGAAATGCTATGCAGGTTCTGTCAGGAAGAAGAGGAAACATCAGAACACATACTATGCCACTGCGAGGGCTTGTCAAGGCAAAGGTTTCTAACGCTGGGAGAAGAAAAACCAAGAGCTCTCAGATTCATGGGAGTTCTAAAAACTAGCCTGTGGAGTCTCGTAAAGAAGACAGGGCTAAACAAAGAACTCTAAATGATCTCGAGGACAAACACAATAGATCTGAAAAGGTCGCGGTGTAGAGGCTTGTAGCACGAAAGTCCCTAATATATAATCTAATAATCTAATTTCTTCAGTAAATGTTGAAAATAATCGCTCATACACATCCTACATAAAAAATAAAGTATGTGATTTCAAGCTTGAGGTTTGCACTTCACAATAGTGTTATTAAATATATACAGTGACCGCCAAAAAGTATGTACCATATGGGAAAAAAGTTTATTATTAGAGTATTGAAAAAAAAAATCTTCGGAAAAGTTTGTGCATGTTCGATAACTTAAAAATAGATTTTGACACATGTCACTTGATCGCTGGTATGGCGGCAAATTGAAAAAAATTACTATGAATAGACAAAAAGTCGGGTAAAATGGCAAGATATCAAAAAAAGTTATTTGAAAAAGTTGCTTAGAATTCAATTTTATACACATATCCAGAGTTTGAAAAATTAATGTGAGAAAATTGAAAACCAAGGAATTTTGGTAACCAATTTATTTTTATCGTGTTTATCATGGTTCCAACTACTAGCATACCAAGTTTGGTGGTGCTACAATCGATTCTTGTCTCAAAACCCAATCGTACTGGATTAATGACTGAAATTTTTTTTCCAACAAGTATGTGAAAAAGTCCTCTTTTTCGAGTAATTTTTCGTGTGCAAAGATACACTTTTCCGCACTAGTGCGGTAATAGTATACTGTACAATGAGCATGAAATGGCATATATTTCCCACGAGTATAGGTATATGAATTTTTTTAGTACGAGCGTAGCACTATTAGATGATCTACAAATGTCATCCAGTTGCTGCTACGGAATATAAACAACTCCTACACACCCTGTTTTATAGAAACAGTATATTTACTACCAAAAATCAGCAATAAATCGGGATTGATATGTGCACAAACGAAAGATAAATATTTCAGATTATCACATCTATACTCGCCTTTGAAGTCGGTTTATTTTAAAGCATTTATAACATAGAATTTATGTTGTTTAATGAACCCAATTTAATATACTCTTTTCGGACCTATAAATATTTCCATGTGCCTTTGATTCCGTTTTATATACGACAACTCGTTAAAAGTTTTCCTTTTCGAATGCCAGCAGACAATAAACATGTGAATGAAAGAATTTTCCGCGAATTTCCTTACTTTCCAGTCAGCGAGCATTCATTTCTTCAAACACCCATGCATTTTTCACGTTTCAACAGCGCGATAATGAGTGTAGGTATTCAAGAAAAAGTGTCTCGAGACAAATATTGTACTCAAAATTTAAAAGGCCCTTTGTTATCCTAGTGGACACGGAAAACATATGAGTTCAAGGAAAAAACTACAATAAAACCTCTATTTTCGATGCGGACACCGCTTGTAACGGACAATGAACACATGTCCAGAATTCTGCAATGATCATTTGTGTATAAACGACCCTCTCAATAGCAGACCCTCTATATAACGGACGCGGACATACAAATTAGTTACCAAAATATATTATTTCTTTAAAAATTACCTTCATGTACAGAAGTTAATATTCAGATTTTAAATACTTTATCTGAGAAAAAATTAACTGACAAGATCACAAAACTAACACCGGATTCTCGTTCTCAACAAGCTTAACCAGATTTATGAATAAAAAGTGAGATATGTTACTATTTACATGATGATATCCTGTATAATTTCATTACCCGGGCAACGAATTCTGGAGGTTTTGCGGTATATTCTGAATTTTTCAATTTTCAACTGGTCATATATAGCCATGGAAATATAATATTTCGTTTTTTTTTTTACACTGTATCAATTAAATATTTTGGGTGCTTCTTGATTGGAAAAGAAATATTCAGAAACAATTCAACATTACGGATAAATAAAAGTTATCAAATTTGCTAGCTACAGATGATACCCTGTATATTTTTAGATTTAAGTATTGATGCGGGGATTTCAGGGTGTTCTGATCCAGAAATGTTTGTGCTTAAAGTATCCTTAATGTATTTTCTCCAATTTTTCGTCTCTCAACTCGTCGTAGCAAGCCATGAAAAAATAATATTTGGTTATTTTCTATAGCAGTAATTGAACATTTTATGTACTTTGTTACTATAGAAAAAAAAAAGAAAAACAACCAAAGATTACGGAGGAAAACAAATTGAAAATGTTGCTAGTCCGTGAGACACCCTGTACATTTTAATGAGATCTGGGGGTTTAGGCATATTCTGAACCAGAATCTGATGTTAGTGTCGAAGTAAAAAATCTTTTAGTATATTTTTCTCAGTTTTTCACTTTTCAACTGGTCATAGCAAGCCATGAAAAAGTAAAATTTGGGTATTTCTTATTCTCAGCATCAATTGAACACGTTCAGGCCCTTTGTGACAAAAAAAATCGAAAGCAACCGATCATTTCGGATGAATAAAAATTATTTTAATATTTTGTATATTTTAATGAATAAAGCACTTAGATCTAGGGGTTTCAGGGTGTTATTTTTGCGATAAAAAAATGCCTAGTATGTTTTTCCCAACTTTTCACTTTTCAGTTGGTCGTAGGTAGCCGTGGAAAATGGATATACGAATATTGCATCAACCTCAAGTTATAATTGGGTACTATATGAAAATACGAGAGTGTGGCTGCTCAAAGTGGGACACACTGTATATATACAAGTTTTGGCGATTCCTTGGTTGGAAAATGACAAGCGAACCGAGGAGTAGGTACTCTAAGAAAAAAAAAAGGGACTACGTGTGTTATGAAACTTTTTTTTTATGGGTTTTATAACCATAAATATCAGAAACAATTGGTTGGTAACACTAATAAAATATTTAAAATCGCACAGTTGATTTTTTCTCAGATAAATAATTTAAAATCTGAATATTAACTTCCGTCTACAAATTACAGATTGTCGAGAGATTGAAAATGTTTCGGTTCTCAGTCTTTATGTACTTCGATCAACAACAAAACAAGGTTTATGGATACGATAAGGAAAAGGGGATAACCCTAGATCCTGCTGCACATGATAACTGAGTATTATTTAAAGAGACCGATGGAAAACGCAATATTCACTTGCAAAATGTTCAAGTATCGAGTTTTTTTGTGCTGTTTTTTCACAGTGTGTGCAGCAAAACGAGTGCACTTTTCGGCGTGTGATAGTGACGGCTTCACTTGCAAAAACTCAGAAACTAACTGGGAAAAGCAGATAATCACTTACGAATGTCCTAGTGATGCTAATGTGAGTGATATTGATCTAAGTATGTTGACCGGTTTGAACCGGTAAATTTTGTTCACTAATCGGTGGCAATTAGACCGGTACAATAAATACCGATACTGATTTCAATATCAATTATTTAAATAGCTCTTTGGCATTGTGAAAGATAATAATAATAATAATAAAATTTCTTTATTTTTCTTTAAAAGAACACAGGTAGGGCAAAGTTCAGCCACAGGCCACTCTAACATTTAACCCTAGATCGATAAAGGATTCACTTAACTATGTCAACTTGATATTGCATGTTAAAATTATTATCATGACTTCCGGTTATACCGGAAGTGAACCGCAACTAATTTTTTTTTGAATGGAACACCCTGTTTTTGATTATATTTTTAGAACCTAGGATAAATTTTAATATAACTTTATTCAAACCTTGACCTTGCCCTTCACAAAAAAAAAATTTTGGAAACAAAGATAGTCAGATCAAAAATTGCCAGAATTTACCTGAATAAGACCTGACTATTTGGAAAACAATGTTTTTTTGTCAAAATTTTCAAAAAATAAATAAATATCTGAAAACTCCAGCACTTTAGACATATGTTGTTCCGAATAAAGTTATATTAAAATGTATTATAGATTTTAAAAATGCAATAAAAAAGAGAATGTTAAAAAGTCAAAGTTTGGTCCAATTCCGGTATAATCAGAAATCGTAAAAAACTGAAAATTAGTTTCCCATATACAAGTCGATTCAGTTCATCCTAGAATACTGTCAAGGATTCACTTAGTGACTTTCACCAACAACTGGCGGTTGTATTTAAAAGAGCCTTTTTCTAAAAAAAAAAAAGAAGAAAATCGTGGATGAGCAAAGACATAAAAATTTCATCAAGAAATATAAGGCGGAATATTAGTATTTCATCACTTACTCCAAGAATAATAGAAAGATTACTAAAACTTACAAAAGGAGTTATCTCAACCAACGATTATCATATTCCATTAATAAACAGAACGAAACCTGGAAACTAGCGAGAGAGAGAGAAGAACATGATTTAGCTCTCGTAAAAAGTGCATTGAATTCTGAAGAACTGAATACATCTTAAAGTTCTTAGAGATTACTAGCGAAGTGTTTGTTGTAGAAACTCTGCCGAGAATCTGATGGGTATAATTCATTGGTCGTAAAGAGCAGTCATTGTTTACTATAAAATGTCAATGCATCTCCTTGTACTTCTTTCATTAAGGAGGCAAGGATGTGAATGAATGAATTACACAACTCGCAGTTTCCATTTGGTGTTAAAATGAACTACGCAGAATTGTATGACTACCAGTATTATAACGGGACATGACATACAACCTATATTTCACAATTTTCCCAACTGAAATAACCTCTTTCGTATTTCAGGATATGCTTCTACTGATAAACGATTTCAATAGTCCACCTAACATCGAGACGCTAATGATAAAAAACTGCAAGGAACTCACGATATCATTTCAATGCTCCAGACAAGAGAGAAACATCGAATCCATGCAAATCTCCGACATAGGAACGCTCATTATACAAGAAGATCCACAATACCGAACCCAACTACCTTATGGTGTGATTCTAGAGAATATAAGCTACGTGGAAAACATCCCTAGTTTTTCTTTTTCTCAAGTAGACAGCAGCTCGCGCAACGTCGAATGCTTCCAATTCGAAAAAGATTTCAGGAAACTTGACGTGACGAACGTTACGATAGGTACTATAGAGTCCTACGGATTCTACATGTCCGGTTATTTCAATAACATATTCCTCACAAACGTTACTATCGACAGATTGAGAAAGTTTGCAATTATGGCCAAAATGAATAACGAGTACCTATTCCAAATAAAAGACAGTTCCATAGGAGTTGTCGAGAGTGGCGCGATTCAAGTATCTGGGACCGCAATGAGTTTTAGGTAAGTGATATCTTTCCAAGTGTAAATGTGCAATGTGTTTGGTATAGTATTTCTAATCCCAATTGGACCGGCAGTAGATAAACTAAGAGAGCCAAACCCCAAGCATAGGGCAAACCGTGTGTAAGAGAGAGAGCGTCCGAGCGTGTGAGAGAAAGAGTGCGGCGGCGCGAGTGTTGGACGTAGTCGCGGTAGATTCGTTTCAAAGATAAGAGTCGAGAGTGTCATTACATGTCAGCCGCCACCTTGAGGAAAAAAAGCTCAGACATATCGATGATTTTCTTTTTCACTTGCATTTTTTGGACTACTCATTCTTTTGATGACGTCGTCAGTGTTCGAGTTATGACGTCACTTTAGTTTCTTTGAAATGGCAACACACCATTTAGATAATACCTTCAGAAAGAACGTATTTTTCTGTGTATGGATGTCATATTTTTCCTTATGTTATACAGTGAGTTTCAGAAAATTAGCACCATATCGGTGCATTGCGAAAAACTTGTATTAGAGTTATCAGATTTCTAAATTTCAAAACGATGTTCAGGAAAGAACAAAAAATAGGAATTTTGATCAAGAGTAAACTACCCTTATTTTTTATTTTATCAATAAAGTTCATTCAAAAAAGTTGTCATTAAAAACAATTATTAGATTCAGAATTACATCTACGCAACAAATTTTTTTTGTGCAATTTTTTATTTTTCTAGCCTCATAACATTACTAGTCGGTAATTAGTGAAATTTAGAGAAAAAATGTATCGATTTTGCGAATTGTAGAACTTGGCTCCGATGTAACTCATGTACTATCCATCTTATTAAAAAAAAAATCAACAAAAGTTGCATAGAATTTCATGTTCTATAATTTTTATAATAGCTATTTTTGACCTAGGTGGCACTGGAGAGAAGATATTCTCGAAAAACTTGTTTACGGTACCATTTTTCCAATATGGCGGCGCGAGCGGCGGTCGCTCAAGGTCGCAAACTCGGACTATTAATAAGGACATCAAATGGTACGAATTTACCAAATTAAAACCCTCCTAATCCTTTTGTAGTGAAAGTGCCCTTTCATGTATTCAATGTCTGGATTACCATACAACAGATTTTTTTTATGATTGTACCAGTAGTATATAGACCTCCAATTTACCGGGCAGTGCATATGAGCTTTCCTCGTTGTTCTCTTATATTAATTGCCGTTCCAATTGGGATTAGAAATACAACAAAATAATGAAGAAGTGAGCAACTCGAAATAATTATTTTTTCAGAAACAACGTTTTTGGCGAAATTTCATCGATCGGTATAAAGGGCATACTGGAGAAAAATTTATTCTTTGGCTATAATATAGTTAACGTTCTACAGCCGCACGCTATCTCTATCATATCTCCAAATGTCCTCATTTGGGAAAACACATTCAAAAACATGAAGAGCAGAGCTTTGGAAAAAATTAGTCCAGTTGCATTATCATTCATTTCCGAAGGAAGTTTCACGTTCAAATTCTTCTCAAATGAAATTGAATACATGGAAGCTGACTGCTTACACCCGGATTTTGAAACTTACGAACTAGTGTCGACCGATTTTTTTATTAAAAATAACAAAATTTATTGTTCCTGTGTTAACTCAGGTGAGTAGAGCAACCTTAACTAGCCAGAAACCTCAGAAATTGTGTATTTTCCAAGATTATTTAGGTGGTTAAAGCTGTTATCACCATTATGAACTATTGATTACATTCTTTTGAAGTTTGTAACTTTCAGGACTACATCAGGCTTATTTGCTTGTATTTGCCTGAGGGTGGGAAATGAAGAGTTCCAATAGATTCGGCACTTCTCATTCTCAACAACAGACTCAATGTCCCCCGGAGCATAAGGCAACACCGGTGTCTCGTCTATACCGAACGAGTGTCGTAGATGGTAGTACTCGTAGAGCCGCGTTTTGCCTGTGGATAGCCCGAAAAGAGGAGGAGAAACGGACTAAATATCGAGACTTACTCTTTGAACTCCGCAGGCTCTACCAAACCATTGTTTTAAAATGGGGTATCTTATTATAGGGGTCCTTGGTGGAATGATGGACACACTGCTCTCGAACTCAAAAATCATACCGGCTTGCCGTAATATGACGGAAGCAGAAGCAGAAGCTTGACACGCGGACAGCAAATGCATTATGGCCTCAGGAGCCCCACCACACGCTCTGCAGCACCAGGGTGTTGAAGACACCATCCTGGCAGGCCATTATGAATCCCTCAGTCTCCGACTTCAGCTCACTTGACCTGAGAAAAGCGAAGGTCAGATTTTTGGATAAGCCAAGATCTTTAATGTTCTTAAAGAAGATCCCATGGATTGGCTTATCCTTATGAAGCTGCAGAAGAAACTGAGACAAAGATCAGTTCAAGAACCAGATGTGACAACAATGATATAATAATGATGATAATATTAATAGTCACCCTTCATTTTGATGCCTTTGTATATAATATCCATCGATATCTAGGTGATACAAACAATTATTATGATTTTTTTAAATATTTCATTTCTTGCAGCATGGCTTTTTGCGAACACCGACAGGAACAGTACTTCGAACGACAGATTCTACAGATTTTTCCTGACCAGAAGTTTGTATAATAGATGCTCCAGCTCCTGCAAATTACCAATCGTCGACACGAAGAGAATGCTCGAAGATGGAAAATGTGTGGATAACATGACCGTGGATTGGCTGTGTCAAAACCCAATACCGAGATAAGAGGAAAATTCGGAACGCTGAAATTCCAAAACCAGAAAACATAGTTCCATACATTAATTAAGTTTAACTATAAATTATTCGTGTAGGTGTCTCATGTTCCCGAAGTCATGAACATCCTAACTGATATAAACGTGTCATCAAAATAAACAAAAAAATAAAGACTCTCTTGATGTCTCTTAATTTTAATCCGATCCGTTCTCATGAATAGTGCAGGATATCTAAAAACTAACCAGAGAATTATATTCAACAATAAATATTAATCTTCTTTGATTCCAAGTTCAAAATGTATTTATTATCATTTTGAAAAAATACATAACATTTTAAAAAATCAGTCACAAAAAAACTTGACACCCTTGGCCATATACTGGGCATTCAAGTCTCCAAGAAAAGTTATTTGTTGACTGGGAGAGCAAATTTTCCATTTCTGGCGTTTACACCCACAGTTCTAATTCGTCCATGGCGACCCGGAAATTATTTCTTGACTCTTCCAAGTTTCCAATGGTTTCTGTTGGATTAATCGAGTATGGCAATTGTGCTACATATGGCTATATCTTGGAGGCTTTTATAAAACCATTTCAGTCTTTTATGTATATTCGATAAGTACTCCTTTGTCCACCTCTGCCAAAATAAATCAGCAAGGCATTGGAAGACGAGCCATTTTTTTCTCTATATGTCACCAGCTTTAAAAACCTCACGTATATTATATTATGTTTGCACTTCCAATAAGAAAATGCATCGGAGTTAATGCTCCAACTTCGCCACCATCTGCGTCAAGAGAAACGTGACTTATTGGTCGAGAATTGATTGTTCTCTCAGCCTTTTATAACAATATCCTCAAGAGTTCTTCTGAAGAATGTTGTTTCAGCATATTTTATATTGATTGAGCGAATGAACCTTTCCCAAACACCTTCTCTATTTGGAGCCAATGATGCATTGAATATCTATTTGGTTGTTGATTTCGACAAGCCAGTTTTCTGCACCAACAAAATTGGTGCCATTGTCAGAATGCAGTTCTAGTGGATGACCTTTCTACTAATGAATCTCTGTATCGCCATCAGAGCAGACTCCGTATTCAGAGTTTTAGCGATTTCTATGTGTACTGCACGAGTATTAAAACAGTTGAACAGTACACCATATCGTTTAACTCGACTTTTCTGAATAAAGGACAGAAGTAGTCGACACCACAGTATGTGAAGGGTCTCGTGAAAGGCTTCAAACGACATTGCGGAAGAGGTGCCATTTCTGGTAGTAATGGTCGTGATTTTTTAATTCAGCATATCTGGCAATTTCTCAGGGCAGTTTTCACACTTTGCCTACTTTTTAGTATCCAGTACTTTTGTCCCAAATTGTTCAGTACTGTTCCTTGACCAACATGATTCACCATTTCACAGACCCGGAGAGAGGGGGGGCAGTGGGGCAAATGTCCCAGAGGCCGAGAAGAATCAGGCCCAGAGTCCTCTTAAAACATAATGATTATACAGTGTGTAACCTAACCTCTTGAACTCCCGTGAAGGACTGGTGTATAATGCCATTTTATAACGAATGGCAGATGTAAAAAAATGGTGGAAAATTTAAATCGTGTTGGAAAATTCGTCGAAATTTTGGGGACCGCTGTCCGCCGAACGTCAGCTGACCGGAGCAGAGCCGCAATAATATTGGAAATGCAGGGGTTTCCAAGATTTTCCGAATTTTTCAACAAAATTTAAAATTTCCACAATTTTTTTCAAATTTTTCACACCTGCCATTCGTTATGAAATGGCATTATACACACGTCCTTCACGGGAGTGCAAGAGGTTAGACTACACCCTGTATACAATACCAACACCTGAGCATGAGACAGACACGACTCAATGGTTTGGCAATGCTCTCAATCGAGTCACTATTGGCTAGGCAGCTAAATTTTGAAAAAATAATAGATAATTTTGCAGCTAGAAAGGCGAATTTGTTAAAAAAAATTATTGTATTTGATGGCCGGTGTAGGTAGGACAGATTTTTTCTCAAACACTTGTAAGTTTCTTGGGAAATAAAAATGTTATCATTATTATTCTTATTATATCGGAACGTTAGGCGACCACATGCCTTGTTGAAAAGCAAGTGTATTAAAAGTTATCGCCAATCTCGTCTAGTGCTAACTTGTAGTGCACACCAACCACCCATGGTGAGGCTGTAGGTTTTCCGGGTTTTCCTACAGCTGAAAAGTGAATACGCCACCAAAAATCAGTAGGTAAGTCTCCCCGGAGCGCCAAGGCAAATAATAGTGATAGCTTCCATTAGACATACCTAGTGATCTAAACGGATTGGAAGATTGAAATTTTGTAAAGTTGAATTTTCCGATGAGTCTATTTTAACTAAAATATTGCTGACTTCCTGTGACCTTCCGTTATACCGAAAGTAGATGTCAACTTTCTCATTAATCATCATTATTATTAGTACTAGCTATATATTATTAACGGATCATAGCCCGTAATATATCCAGTGATAAGGCATGAACGTAAGCGAAATTTAAAATGTTCAGCTAGATAGGTTTCACTGTATATGAACATGATACATCATTGGAAAGGAAATTTAATTGTTTTTCTGAAAATACGATAATATTCAGGGTGTTCCATTTGAAAAAATGCACTTTTCACCACTCTTGTATTTTTTATTGAGATCAAAAATTCTGAACGACCCTGTAAAATGGAGAACGACTTCCCTAGACATAACTCATACAAAATTGATGCTGTTCCGTATAAAAAATAAGGAAATCGATGAATTTCTCGAAAACCACTAGAGATAGGTATACGGAAGTGCAAAACTAATCGAAAAGCAATAACAAAACAAAACTGCAATAATATACAGGGTGTCCTATTTGAAATATGAAATTTGTCACTACTTTTCAATATAAGCGGCAACGCCACAGCGCTGAAAATATTTCATATCCATATAACAGAACTAATTCCCCAAGAAACAAAATTTTCAAAATAATCCTGTTCCGTTCTCCAAAAACGAGTAACAGGTCATCAAGTTTGGATCACCCTGTATACTGATTTAATTTTTTTTTTTTCGGTATGATTATGGATACGTTGGTTTATTCTCACAAATATATGTATTATAATAAATTGATAGGAAAAAGGTGTTTTATTGTATTCTAGGAGATCATGGATATCCACAAAATAAATAAACCATATACAAATACGTTGGTAGAATGGAACAGAAAATTAATTTATATCACGCACTTTATCTGTAAAGTGTTCTTAGGGCCCCCTGGTACAAATTTCAGATTGGTAGAAATCAAGTTTCAAAACGCATGATTTTTTTGTTCTTTACATTCTTACTTCGATCAACAACAAAACAACGTTTATGGATTCGATAAGGAAAAGGGGATAACCCTAGATCCTGCTGCACATGATAACTAAGTATTATTTAAAGAGTCCGATGAAAAAACATTCACTTGCAAAATGTTCAAGTATCAAGTTTTATTGTGCTGTTTTTTGACAGTGTGTGCAGCAAAACGAGTGCATTATTTGGCATGTGGTATTGGAGGCTTCAGTTGCAGTCCAACAGAAATTCAACAGCAGACAATCACTTACGAATGTCCGAGTGATGATAATGTGAGTAGTATTGATCAATATGTTGACCAGTTTAAACCAATGAATTTTTTTTTTTTTTCAACAAGGTGAAATATAATTGAATTCTCCACAAGAAATATACTCAGTAATTTCTCACAAAATGTGCTCGTTTTCTCAGAAAACCTGATTGAATTCCGATATGAGAAAACGAGCGCATTTCAAAAAAAATTACTAAGAATAATTATTGTGGAGAATTGAACTGTAATTCATCTTGTTGAGTTTTTTTTCGATATATCATATTTTCCAAGATTACAGCAAAAATCTTTTTATTTAAATGTAAACGGAAAATATATATATATATATATATATATATTCCACCCCTGGAATTTCAGTAGACAATTTTTTTTTTTCGTGTTTATCATGATTTCAACAACTAGCATACAATCGATCCTTATCTCAAAACCCAATCGTACTGGATTAAATATAAAAACTGCATTCCACAATTTTCTCAAAATGAAATGACCCTTTTCGTATTTTAGGATGTGCTCCTACTGATATACGATTTCGGAAGTCCATCCAACATCTCGACGTTGATAATAAAAAACTGCAAGGAACTCACGATATCATTTCAATGCTCCAGGCAAGCGAGAAACATCAAATTCTTACACATCCACAACATAGGAACACTCAAAATACAACAAGATCCTCAATACCAGACCCAACTACCTGTGGATGTGATTCTAGAGAATATCGACTACGTGGAAAACATCCCCAGTTTTTCTTTTTCTCAAGTAGACAAAAGCTCGCACAATGTCGAATGCTTCAAGCCAGAAAATGATTTAAAAATGCTTCTGGTGATAAACGTTAAAATAGGAACTGTACACCCCAACGGGTTTTACATGCCCAAAGATTTCAGCAACGTTCTGCTCAGAAACGTTACTATCGACAGGATGAGAAGCTCTGCAATTTCCACCAAAATGTCTGATCCGTACGTTTTTCAAATAGAAGACAGTTCCATAGGAGTTGTTGAGAGTGGAGCGATTCAAGTGTCTGGGAAAGCATTGATTATCAAGTAAGTGAATTTTTTTAGATGTAAGTAAATGTGTAACTCTGTTCCGAGTGAGTGAACGAAGATCCATCAATCATTATAGTTCCACATAAGTTGCTACTTCGACTTTCCATGAAAAGAATCTTGAGGGAGCTGCGGCAGACATAGTTACATAAAATCAAACTTCCTCTAGAAGCCTATCCTTGTTTGAAATCGATACGACGAACCGTTTATGAGTTATCGACTCTTTTACCCCAAAAAACGGCCAAAATGTGATCGCACTCATGGCCTCTTATATGGGACGCTAGGTATGTTTATTTCGATGATCGAGAATACTAAAAGGGTGTACACTACACCTTTTCCAGTAGTATTTCAGAAAACATTAAGTTCGTTTCAGACAGCGTATTGAATTTTAGAATAGTCACTTATATTTCGGAAAGTATCAATTGTATTTCAGAATAGTGAGTGGATTTTCAGAAAGCATCAATTAATTTTCAGGATAATGAGTTGTAGTTCAGAATAATCATCTTGATTTTAGAAACCATCATTACACCTAATTGTCAGTATAAACGGGCAATTATAATATTTGTCAACAATGCCTGGGTAGGCGATAGCTGCTTTTCTATGTGGAATAGAAATAAAAATTAGAATAAAAGTTGTAAAAAGCACTGATACTTATACAATTTTCGATTGGTTCAACAAAATAAATAAAAATCAATGATTTATTGCTAAACGATCTGCTTCGTTGCTCGCTTGTCGTTGAACTTTGGGAAAACCCTACATATCAATTTATTTATCATAATCATAAAACTCCCCCGTCCCTGATTTTATAAAAAAAATGTGAATCTGCAAAATAAAGAAAATGTTTTAAGCAACTGAAAATTTAACTTTTTTTCAGAAACAACACATTCGCCGACATTTCCTCGAAGGGGATAAACGGCATAGTGGAACAGTTCTACTTTTGCAATAATCTAGTTGACATTCTACAGCCTCACGCTCTCTCTATCCTATCTCCAACGGTTCTATTTTGGGAGAACAAATTCAAAAACATGAAGAACAGAGCTTTGGAAAAAATTAGCCCAGGTCCATTATCAGGCATACCCGGACAGAATTTCACGTTCAAATTCTTCCTCAATGAAATCCAACATATGGAAGCTGACTGCTTACACCCGGATTTTGAGGCTTACGAACTAGCGCCGACCAACTTTTTTGTCAAAACCAACAAGATTTTGTGTTCCTGTGAAAACTCAGGTGAGTCAATTAACCGTCATCCGCAAGAAGCATCAGAGATCCACTACTTGACTTGATTTTCGAACTACTTGACTTGACTTGAAATCAAGACAAGCTCAAGACAAGTATTTATTTTTTAAATTCAAGTCGAGTCAATTACTTACACATCAAGTACCCTCAAATCAAGCTACCTACTTGAGTTTTTTTGAAAAACTAGTACCGTTTGTTATTAATCTGATTAACTGCCAAAACGCAATAACAATAAAAATATATGGATGCAAAATAAATAAAACTGGAGTTAGTAAAATACAGTTCAATAATATTTACGTTATAATGTTATATTTTTGAAATGCCTTGTACAAAAATGTATAACATGTGTTTACCTTGATTCATTTCGTTGACAGTTGACAGTTACCCTAGGATATGGGTTTTTAGAATGATACCAGCGCATCCTCCAGGTTGAAAAAAATAATATAATTATATGATTCTTAATAGCTGGTTTACAATATTCATCGATATGTAGAAGATATGAAAAATATTATAATTATCAGATTATTCTTTTTTTTACAGCGTGGCTATTTTCAAACAAAGACCGTGACCAAAAGAAGACTTCGATCGACAGATTCAACAGATTTTTTCTGACCGTAGATTTTCGTAATACATGCTCCACTTCCTGCAAATTACCAATTGTCAACACGAAAAGGATGATCCATGATGAACAATGTATGAAAAACATTACCGCAGAATGGTTGTGTCAACACCCAATAACGGAATGAGGAGAAAATTTGCAACGCTGAAAGTCCAAAACCAAAATACCAAAAAACCAAAATCCATATCTTTAGTAGGTTTAACAACAAATCACTATCAATACCGGAGTTCTTGAACATCATAAACAATGATTGGTATGTTCATGTAAGCAAAATAAATAAATTAAGCTACCGCTGATGTCTTCTAAATTCAACCTCATCTCAAGGATATCAAAAGTAATAATAATTATTACATACTTTTCCTGTCCACTTTTGATTATCACGATGTTCAAAAAAACCGTTGAACTGTTTTTCACTGTTGAAAAGGGAAACATTCTCCATGAAAAATGAAAAATGAAAAATGTTATTTATTTGAAATATCTAACAGAAAACAACTACTTCCCGGCTAAAGCCACGCTGGAAATTGAACTACATCTGATAGATATTGTGAAAAGACTCTTAACTGAAAAGAAAAATCTGAAAGTGGAAATTCGCATTTCATTAAGATGGTTGATTTTTTTAATTTTCCCAAGTTTTCATTGAAAATTTATTGAATAAGATAGGGAGAATGTTATTAAAAATATCACTCACAGAAATCGTTCATTTCATTGAAGCAAGGTTTGCTTCTCTCGCATTTAATCCCCAATATATGTTGGTCGACGAAAATCTATTTCGCTTTGCCAAGCTCATTAGGGAGATTGATAAAAAATTGGAAAGCAGGCTCTTCAGAAGCAATTATACACTCGAGGATGGAATTGTTGACAATATGTCTTCTGCGGTAACATTTTGAAAGTTATTTTTTGACAAAGACCTGTCATGGGCATTGTTCGAAAATATGAAAAGGATATTCACAAAATCTATTGTGGAATCATCTGCGGCTGAAAGACAAACTTTAGCGACAAAGTAAACGCTCGGTCCTCGGAAAAGTGGAACTTTGCCCTTTCTTTTTGAATCATAAAAATTAGGTCGGATGTAGGAAAATATATTTTTCTTTGTGGTATAGTGGATTTGCGAAAAGTGTGTAAACTTTCAGGAACTGTAATGTCATCAGATTATCTCTGGAGATGGATCAGCATACAAGATAATCATAAGTAAGTATAGAACAAATGTCGCTGACGTAAGGAATCCATTACTCATTAGAGATTGGCAGTTAACGTTACTGTTGGGTTAAAGTCGCCAGTTGTAGAGAAAGTCGTCGATTTTGTTAAACAACGTTGCACCAGAGATTCGGATTCGGAAGTTTAAGAGAAAGTCTCTTTATGGTGGAAGTTACCTCAAGGCAAAAGTCGCCGATTTACAGCAAACGTTGCTGAAGTTTAAGAGAAAGTCTCTTTATGGTGAAAGTTACCTCAAGGCAAAAGTCGCCGATTTACAGCAAACGTTGCTGAAGTTTAAGAGAAAGTCTCTTTATGGTGAAGGTCAAGGCAAAAGTCGCCGATTTACAGCAAACGTTGCCAAAGTTTAAGAGAAAATCTCTTTATGGTGAAAGTTACCTCGATGCAAAAGTCGCCGATTTACAGCAAATGTTGCCGAAGTTTAAGAGAAAGTCTCTTTATGGTGAAAGTTACCTCAAGGCAAAAGTCGCCGATTTAAAGCAAACGTTGCTGAAGTTCAAGAGAAAGTCTCTTTATGGTGAAAGTTACCTCGAGGCAAAAGTCTCCGATTTACAGCAAACGTTGCTGAAGTTTAAAATGAAGTATCTCTATGGTGAAAGTTACATCAAGGCAAAAGTCGCCGATTTACAGCAAACGTTGCTGAAGTTTAAGATAAAGTCTCTTTATGGTAAAAGTTACCTCGAGGCAAAAGTCTCCGATTTACAGCAAACGTTGCTGAAGTTTAAGATAAAGTCTCTCTATGGTGAAAGTTACCTCAAGGCAAAAGTCACCGATTTACAGCAAACGTTGCTGAAGTTCAAGAGAAAGTCTCTTTATGGTGAAAGTTACCTCGAGGCAAAAGTCTCCGATTTACAGCAAACGTTGCTGAAGTTTAAGATGAAGTTTCTCTATGGTGAAAGTTACCTCAAGGCAAAAGTCGCCGATTTACAGCAAACGTTGCTGAACTTCAAGAGAAAGTCTCTTTATGGTGAAAGTTACCTCGAGGCAAAAGTCTCCGATTTACAGCAAACGTTGCTGAAGTTTAAGATGAAGTCTCTCTATGGTGAAAGTTACCTCAAGGCAAAAGTCGCCGATTTACAGCAAACGTTGCTTAAGTTTAAGAGAAAGTCTCTTCATGGTGAAAGTTACCTCAAGGCAAAAGTCGCCGATTTACAGCAAACGTTGCTTAAGTTTAAGAGAAAGTCTCCTCATGGTGAAAGTTACCTCAAGGCAAAAGTCGCCGATTTACAGCAAACGTTGCTGAAGTTTAAGAGAAAGTCTCTTCAAGGCAAAAGTTGCCGATTTACAGCAAACGTTGCTACGTTTAAGAGAAAGTCTCTTCATGGTAAAAGTTACCTCAAGGCAAAAGTCGCCGATTTACAGCAAACGTTGCCGAAGTTTAAGAGAAAGTCTCTTTATGGTGAAAGTTACCTCAAGGCAAAAGTCTCCGATTCACAGCAAACGTTGCTGAAGTTCAAGAGAACATCTCTTTATGGTGAACGTCACCTTCAGCAGTAGTGCGATGGTCTACAGCAAACGTTGCTTTAGTTTAATAGAACGTAAGGCGAAAATCCATATTGTAGGAGACCAAACTTTCATGCAGCAAAGCGAAATCCACCCCCTGGTATGAACAACCCCTGAGAAACCACCCCTAACTTTTGTTTTTCGAATTGCACTTCCATGTTTGTTGTTGTTCAACTCACAGCCCTTTTTAATAATAATTCCATATTTACTAAATTATTCATGATTTTCGGATAATCCGCAAACATCTCCGTGAAGTGCGACAAAACACATTTTCAAATACTCGCATATTATATTTGCATGATAAAGTATAGCAGTCTTCAGAAACGATATGAACTTTTCTTTTTCCTTTTTCGATCATTTTTAGCAGAGTTATGACCAATCAAATATTCGGCTCCGCCAGAACTTTCAGCGGCGGGTAAGGGTGACGTGAAATTTGATGTCGGCGTTCAATCACGTTTTCTGGGAAAACGAGCGCATTTCATGAGAAATTGCTAGGAATAATTTTTGTGGAATGTTGAATTGTTTTTCACCCTGTTGAGTTGTTTTTCCGATTAATCATATACTTTCCAAGATTACAGCAAAAATGTATTTATATATTTTTAAACGAAAAAAAAAATATGTTCCACCCCTCGAATTCTCGTAAACAATTTGTTTTCGTGTTTATCATGGTTCCAACTACTAGCATACCAAATTTAATGGTGTTACAATCGATTCTTGTCTCAAAACCCAATAGTACTGGATTATGTGGCGATTGCAGATTTGAAGGAATAAACTGTTTTCAGTTTATTCTGTTATTTTCTTTTCTTACAATTCGGGGATACAATCACTCTATCGAACTGAACGATAACATAATGAACATACATAATTCCAGTAAAATTCGTTGACTCTAAGCAATTCCAAGTCATGTGAGATATTAGGTGAAGAAAGGTCCCATTGTCCTTTCAAAAATTAACACAATTCTCCACACTATTCCTAGAAAATGTTATCGCAAGACCAAGGAATCCGGCGCTAATCTCAGCAATTGATCAATCCGCTTAACCATCGTAAACAAACATCCATAAAACACGTTGCACACACACACACATACACATCTCATCGCTGAAGAGCAATCAACCCGCTAATCCCAACACAACCACCCCGTCCAGTCGTAAAACCTACCCCGTCGGCGGCAATAAAAAGCCGGTGTGTACATCATAACCTAAAACCTACACGGAACTCACCTCGATCCAGACGAAACAGAAGCCACCGCCGTCCAGGAAAACACCCACTTAACCCGTCAGTAAATCCAGAATTTCCCGTAAACGAACACCTTCGGCACGGTGAGGTCCATTTCCTCGAACAATCAACGCTTTTCGCACCACGAGACTCCGCGTAAACAAAGCAAATGGCGGAATCGAGCGCCGCGACGCCACGCGATCGATAGGACGACTTATTCGCGGCGGCCCTGCTGAGTTTTCGTCGGGAAAACGCGCGGAAAGCGAGGGAAATTCCTCCGGTCGATCCGAAGGGACGCACGCGTGCAAGGCAAGCGCGGATGCTAGGACTCGTACGATTTGTCACTGTGTCTTGCCGCTAGCCGCGAGTTAATAACTTTTTTTGTCGTTTTAAGAGGTGTCGGGGGCACTTCTGGAGGGTGTTCCGAGTATTCAAGAAATTTAATTCTATTAGAGGGATACGAGGAAAAGCGGAGAAATAATCGAGAAGTTTAAGAGTCATATCGAAACTGCATTAACATAAACACACACACAATAGTAATTTTTCTACACTCATGCAAAAAGCAAAACTTTATTGAACTATATTTAGTGGAAAAAGAAGTACTTTATTGCACTCATCTGTCATTCTACTTCAACGTGCTGTCATCATGACAAACATAAACGTTCAAACCCACTACATATTTAGTAGATATTGTGTGAGATTGGCAATACGTTTTAAACAGTTACAAATTTAATATTATTTTGTATTAATGTTAACAGTCAGAGTTAAACAAACAATGTCTTCCCAAGAATAACTCCATAATCAAAACTGATCCACTTTGTTCTAAACCGTCTACTTGCATAAAGCAAACTGTCTGTACTATGACCACACCTCTTGATAACATACACGCTCAAGGCTACTATGATTTTGATTTTTATAATGCAATTATGGTTACAAAAACGTCAGTCAAAAATTAATTCTGACAATTACAGAAATAAAAGTTTCAAAATTGGTATTATTAATGGAAAAATAGATGATAGTGATCTGTTTCAATGCAGATCGATAATAATAATTAATTATTTGAGTTTCTCTTTTCATTTTCGTATACATAGTGCCGCACCTCAATAAATAATTTTTTGCTTTTTGCATGAACGTAGAAAAAATGTTGTATGCAACTCGTGCAAAAAGTGTTTATTGCACTCGACATGTTGTCCAACTCGGCCTAACGGCCTCGTCGAACAATATTGCACTTGTTGCATAAATAACTATTACGTAACAAGTCCGGAAAACACTGTTATTTTGGACGAGTGGACAAGATTCTAG
Source organism: Chrysolina haemoptera (assembly GCA_958298965.1). Lineage (NCBI taxonomy): Eukaryota > Metazoa > Arthropoda > Insecta > Coleoptera > Chrysomelidae > Chrysolina > Chrysolina haemoptera. The sequence continues at coordinate 22,363,567 of OY282593.1, forward strand.
GAAGAGCGTAGCGAGTCCTGGAAGTTCGCGAGTCCAAAAAAACTGTTTTCGGACGTGTTGCGTACACAATTTTTTCGGTAACCGTGTAGAATAACAACTCGAGACACATTTATTTTTTATATTTCTTTGTAGAAGAAAATTTCGAACATTTTAATTCTTATTTGTATTAAATATCGAAATGCGAACAGAAGATAGGTACTAACAGAAACATCCTAATTCTTATTTATATAAATATTTATATTGAAATTCGGGCATTTCCCGGACTAGTCCGAAAAGTACGTACTTCCCGGACTAGTCCGGGAAGTGATACTTTCTCAAAGAAAAATCGTCCGGGAAGTAGGTTGCCGAAAAATAATATAGTTTTCAAAATAAAGCAACCTGCTTTATCCTAAGAAAATAATTCTGTTATATACAGGGTGACCCAGGGTTAAACCGCCAAACGACAGTATCGGGTTTTTAGGTGAAAATAAGACTTTTTCTTCATACGAGCATGTGTCCTAACTTGCTTCGTTTTCGAGATACAGCGTGTCAAACTGTTGAGAAAAAAACAGTTTTTGATTCATTACTCAATAACTTTGTAGCTGATTTTGATAAAAGTTGGAATGCTTATTTGCGGTAATAAAAGGCTTATGTACTCAGAATAAAAAAAATTATATTTTTGTACAAATTTTAACACCCTGAATCTTGAAAACGAAGGAAGTTGGGACGCATATATGAAGAAAAATACTAAACGTTTGGCAGTTTAACCCTGGGTCACCCTTTATAATCGATAAAATGTTTCCTTATTGGAAGAAATCTATTTTTTCAGTTATGATTTGAATTAAAAACAATAATTGTACTTACCTCTAAAATTCACAATATAATCTTTAGGAACAACTTACTCACACAAAAGCTTTCCTTGTCCACTTATGATTTATAAAAATTGAATCTGTTGAATTCTTGTTCGAAAATATCAAATTACCTGATTTTAGGTAAATTTCGTCGACTGAATGGATACTATTGAGAACTTTAATTTCTCCATTTGAAACAATATTTTATCGATTATAGCGGGTGACCACGAGGTGAGGTACGCCCCCCCAATATTTTAATAGTTTTGAAGATACAGATTTCAAATTTGGTGTGTCGCTATAGTACCCGAATACCCATATTTTTAAGCCTCTACTGAAAATTCACCACTTCCGGTTCAACCGGAAGTGACCCAAAACTTTTTTTTTTCAAATGACAACCTGTACATATTTTCACTATCCGAAAGAGCACGCCATTTGTGATAACACTATTCTTCAAAATTGAAAATCGGATGAAAATGGCGGAGATACAGTTGGTTGTTCAAACAAACAAAGTTGGCAATGAAATTCAAACTTAAATCATCACAACTGACAAACGACATCAGAAGTTATCAGAGGAAGATTCGAAGTGCGAAACAGTTGAAAACTGAGGTTCTCATGTAATTGCAGTTTCCATATATTCCAACAATTATCAAAAATTACCTAAAAACGCAGTAGTATCCATAAAGAAATGCTCACAACTGCCATTTCTTGAATGGCAATATGTACTTTTCAATTTGTCGTGATAAAAAATTTTAAATTATCAGTTTACTCGTGTGAAAAGCTTTGGAAAATTCCTAAAGAAAACAAAGATACAGGCAGCCACAGCCTAAGTCAGAAAGGCGAATTTGTTTTGAAGTTATCAAAATCTGTTTTTTTTGCGTATAAAACAAAAACGAATAGATTCAATCCAAGTATTTTTCATATTATAGTTGTCCTTGATAAACTATACATTTGGTGAGCATGGTATGTGGGACACACTGTATAAATACCGATCATCAAGTTAATGAAACTGAATTGAATTCTTCTGATATCAATAGAAAACTAGTCCTCTTGCATCCCCCAACAGACTTGGTGCGATCTCAATTGTTTTGTCTTTATGGTAAATTTAATTGTATATCTCCCACATAGCCCGGTAGTATGTTTTCAATTATTATCATTATAAAGCAATCGGTAGAGTGATAAACTTTCGAACCCATAATAAAGCCGAGGACTGGTTTATCTTGAGAGTGATGAATTACTAAAAGTATTTACCCTAAGTACGATTTAAGATTAATAAATTGAAAACCGACGGCCAGAGAATAAACTTTTAGAAAATTTATAAGGAGTTCCGAAAAACACGACCTCTCCGAAAGATTGATGTTGCCACCGATAGAGTTACGGACCCAGATTTAACGACTGCGGTGTTATTATGTTCTGGATTTCAGGGATGAATTGGTGATTTACTCGAGGAGAGTTCCTGCGGAATTTGTAAACTGTCAGAAAAGAGACACGAATTGAAACAGCTGGATTATTCGACAATTTCAATAAATACTAGCTGGAGAGCTTCTTCTCGTTCTTTCCATTCATCTTCTAGAACTTTCTGGAGTGCTTCTTCTCGTTTTCTCTCTTCATGTTCCAGAATTTTCTGTAATGATTCTTCTGGTTCTTTTCTCTGTTCTTGTTTTTCCTCCTGCCGTCGCTTTTCCTCTTCTTGTTTTTCCTCCTGCCGTCTTCTTTCCAAGTCCGCAAATTGATTTTGAATAAATTTCAGCATGTCCTCCATCGTGTCGTACGATGTACTCCTCGTATTCACCATAAATTGTTTTTACTTTTCACCAATATCCCACTTCTGACACCAAATGTTACAATCTTCCCGGGGTTCGTATTTCTAAATAATACTCCGAACAAAACTAAACTGTATTATCAACTTCTATATAAATCAAATACAACACACTTACTTATAGAGAGAGATAGATAGATAGAGATAGAGAATTAGAGAATTTTCTACTTCCATCGATCGATCGATTCCAGATCTTCGCGCGGCGCCGGCGGACGGTATTCGTCGATGAGGCGTAAACAAGGGACAGGGACGGCGTTAGGAGGTTTCGTAACATCATATTATTTCATATCACGAATCAAGTTTGCAACCAAGTCAAATGTACGGAAACTTTCTTTTTATCGACCTATAATGTTTTTCTTTGATATACCATAAGAGGAAATTCCAAAAGTTATGCAAACTTGACAGATACATCGGAAAAATATTCCGGGCAGTTTTGCAACCTTTTACGTTGACCGGAACATATATTTATTCAATTGGTGCCCCTTTTTACTTATTTAAAGCACGCCTCAGCGTGTGCAAATCGAACTTTCAAAAAGCGTGAGGCTTCATTTCTAGTGTAATGAAAAGCTTCTAAGAAAATATTCACACTTTTAAAGTTTTTTTTATACACTTCAGAATCAGGTTCATGAACATAAATACTTCATGGTATTTTGCAGCAATGTTTTGTGCATTTTGATTTTGAGGAAATCGTATTTTTGTTATAATAAGATTTCATAGAAAAATTTGGAATAATTAGGTTATCTAGCAATGTAGGATTAGAAATTTATCTTGAAAAACTATCGTCAGAATCAAACGGAAATTTCGAAAAACCTGAAAATGTACAAGGTGTTCTATTGAAATAACGAAGTTGATACCAGTTTAGAGAGTTTCGCTCGTTCGACTTGGTGCCAATTTTTAGAAAAATCTGTTCCGGTCCACCGTCCATGGCATGTCACATTCATGGTATAGTGGTGAACTTTGTTCCATACGTTTTCACATACTTTTGAATAGATTCCCATTATTGCGAGAGGTGACGAAATTGTCTACGTACTTTTGGCACAGCGTCCACTTTGATGGAGTTCGGCCTGTCTCTTTCATTAATGTATCATGAAGGGCAATATCAAACTCGATGAAATTCAGTTAAGTTTGCCGGGGTTCGAATTAAAGGGTGCATTCTGTTGTTCATCAGGGCAATTTGTCCAGGAGACTCGGTCACCTAATCTAATTGCGCACAAAGCGATTCATATAAAGGACTTTGACCGGATGCAAATATCTCGACTTGGTTATGCTGATTAGGGTTGGGAATTGCTTGTTTCACTTTAGCGGTAGGTCTGTTTGAAAAGTGATACCCCGAAGGGACCATCCATGTATTCAACTATTTCATTCATTCGTTTGGTTCATGAGCTTTATAGTCGCGATTTTCCAGTCTAGTAAGGAATGAATGGTGATTGTAGACCACCTAATACATGTACACGCTCTTAGATGGACTTTTGAGGGGTTTCTACGAAAACATGAGAGATTCGTAACATGAACGAAACAAACGGAATGAATAAAGCTAACATGACAAACATGCCGAACATGACGATCATGGTAAATATGGGGAACACTATAAACATTACAGATAAACCAAACTCGACAAACACGACAAATATGACAAACAAGACAAACATTACTAACATGACAAAAAAGATAAACAAGAAAAATTCGACGAATACGACGAAGCGGACGAAAACAACGAAAACAACAAATTCTAAAAACACGACAAACTCAACAAACACAACAAACACAAGAATCACGACAAACACGATAAACACGCAAACACAATAAAGAACGCAAACACGACAAACATGACCAAACGTCAAACTCAACAAATTCAACAACAAAAACGCTAAATACGACCAAATCACGGAAGTGACAAAACTCATAAACACGAAAATTGCAACAAAAACATTAACGAATAAATATGACGAATAAACATGACAAATAAACAAACAAGACAAGATAAACACGACGACTAAGACAAAAAGGACAAACAAGACAAATACTACGAACTCGAAAAATACGGCAAACACAACAAACTCGATAAACAAAAAAAGTAACCTGACAAAAAAAAATCTGATATTTGTAATATTTATTCGATCTATATTTTTTTGCACAAAAATGTTCATTTGTTTGACAAAGAGATGATTATATTTCACCGATCCAATAATGAACAATTGGAACCTCCATGGTACTCCCCCCTCCATTCGGAAAGCACTAATTATAGAAAAACTGTTCATAATTAAATCCAGTACGATTGGGTTTTGAGACAAGGATAGATTGTATCACCACTAAACTCGGTATGCTAGTTGTTGGAACAATGATAAACACGAAAAAAAAATGTTTACCGATTTTCTAGTTTCGTTTAAAAATAAATAAATAGATTTTTGCTGTAATCTTGGAAAGTAAATGATTTATGGGAAAAACAACTCAACAAGGTGAAGGACAATTCAATTCTCCAAAAAATGATTCCCAGTATTTTTTTATGAAATGCGCTCGATTTCTCAGAAAACGTGATTGAACGCTGACATCAAATTTTAGGTTCACCCTTACCCGCCGCTGAAAGATCTGGCGGAGCCGAATATTTGATTGGTCATAACTCTGCTGAAAATGATCGGAGAAGGAAAAGGAAAAGTTCATATCGTTTCTGAAGACTGCTACCTTCTCATGCAAATATAATATGCGAGTATTTGAAAATGTGTTTTGTCGCACTTCACGGAGATGTTTCCGGATGATCGGAAAATCATTAATAATTTAGTGAATATGGAATTATTATACTGAAGCAGCAACCCATGCCCTCTTTATACTATATGCAACAATTTTAGAATAGCGAGATAGGTCCCACTTATACATGCCAAAACAAAAACTTTCTCGGGCATGTATAATTAAGACTTATTTCACTAGTCTTAAATCGTTGCATATGGTCCAAATAGGGGGCTGATTCCTGCTTCAGTATAAATATTTCATATCAACTAAAATAACATGATGTCAAGAAGTCATGTCGAGTTTCGGATTGCTACGATTCATTTTTTACTTGTGGCTTACATTTGTCTGTGGTTACTGTACTAATTGTCCAAACCAGATATCAACACTCCTTGTACACATATCGCCTTTCCACATTGGGAAAATTTGGTGAAACATTCGAAAAGAGCATAAGAGCATGAATCACTCTTCCGTGTTGACAGACAATCTACTTCAGTATGTAAACAAAATATTCGTGGGAGTGAGCATATTGGCCCAAATGGTACATTAACAGATCATATCGAATTCTTTCAAATGGAACACATGTTCCGAGATGTGAAACAACAAAGACTTTTTCGAACAGAAACCTTATCGCCGAATTGACGATGCTTTTGACACAAATATAAATACAGATCGTGCGTGGAGTTTCGTAAGGATTTGTTGTGGAATATTTTTCGAGAAATTTCATTAAAAGCGGTGCAGTAATTTCCAACATAATTATCCGGCATGAAAATGTTCTTTCATAAACTGATATGAGTAGAGGTTCCATACTATAAAACCCCTAAACCAACACTTTGATCAAAAAAGCATGTTTTTGCATGTAACTCGTAAACCGTTGAAAATATCAAAAAAGTATTCATAACAAAAGAGAAAGCTTGGCAAATTTCCTGAAAGAAAGTTATCCAATAATTTTTCTATACAAGCTATATTTCACGAGAAAATTGATATTGAAATTATATGAAGAATCCCAACTTGGATTTCATTTCGTTCATTTAGATTTATTCGCGGGCTGCCTTTCGATAAAAACTAATTACTCGAAAAGTACGCGAGCAAGAATGAAAAATCGAAATGGGTTTCAAAGGTAATGAAAAATAGTTGCAATCCTCGCCATTTTTTAATGGTTATATTAGATCCCTCCTCCCTCCTCCCTCCTCCCTCCTCCCTCCTCCCTCCTCCCTCCTCCCTCCTCCCTCCTCCCTCCTCCCTCCTCCCTCCTCCCTCCTCCCTCCTCCCTCCTCCCTCCTCCCTCCTCCCTCCTCCCTCCTCCCTCCTCCCTCCTCCCTCCTCCCTCCTCCCTCCTCCCTCCTCCCTCCTCCCTCCTCCCTCCTCCCTCCTCCCTCCTCCCTCCTCCCTCCTCCCTCCTCCCTCCTCCCTCCTCCCTCCTCCCTCCTCCCTCCTCCCTCCTCCCTCCTCCCTCCTCCCTCCTCCCTCCTCCCTCCTCCCTCCTCCCTCCTCCCTCCTCCCTCCTCCCTCCTCCCTCCTCCCTCCTCCCTCCTCCCTCCTCCCTCCTTCCTCCTCCCTCCTCCCTCCTCTCTCCTCCCTCCTCCCTCCTCCCTCCTCCCTCCTCCCTCCTCCCTCCTCCCTCCTCCCTCCTCCCTCCTCCCTCCTCCCTCCTCCTTCCTCCCTCCTCCCTCCTCCCTCCTCCCTCCTCCCTCCTCCCTCCTCCCTCCTCCCTCCTCCCTCCTCCCTCCTCCCTCCTCCCTCCTCCCTCCTCCCTCCTCCCTCCTCCCTCCTCCCTCCTCCCTCCTCCCTCCTCCCTCCTCCCTCCTCCCTCCTCCCTCCTCCCTCCTCCCTCCTCCCTCCTCCCTCCTCCCTCCTCCCTCCTCCCTCCTCCCTCCTCCCTCCTCCCTCCTCCCTCCTCCCTCCTCCCTCCTCCCTCCTCCCTCCTCCCTCCTCCCTCCTCCCTCCTCCCTCCTCCCTCCTCCCTCCTCCCTCCTCTGATCAGTGTACTGAAACTACATCAAAGATCCCACATAATTTTCAACGTTGTAGCCGTTCGAAAGCTCATCACGCCGCTGTCACCACCCCGTGCGCCATATGTCTAAAATCTTTGACCACACTTCAACCTAAAAGCAATTTACTCCAGAACGAGATAGCTCAGACCCGAAACATGATATTGACAGCTGGAGGAGCGGAAAATGAAGCGAAATCGCTTCCGATGAAAACGACGCCGACGCCGCGTAAATAAGCGTCCATTCGTGTCATATTCCTTCTATCACTCGAAGAATACGTTAGGTGTCGTCATTTCGATTAAAGTGTCACATTCTGGACGGGCGTCGATGTTATCAGAAGGAGCGCGTGAAAGAAAAGTGTTTCCTTCGCGTTTTCCTCGCCGTGATATTGATGTAAAGAGGAAATGGGTTCGCAATTTTCCGCAGTCTTGCAAACACTTCACTGGCATTTCATACGTACATAATGGCACTTGTCGCGCGTTAGAGAAAGAGTACGGAGACGTAGATAGATAAAATTCGTTTTGATTTTTGGGCGACACAAAACGTTTCGGATGACTGCGTGGGGCCGGTGAAAGAGCTCGGTAATGAAATGTCACGAAAATACCGTACTCTGCTATTATTGAATCGCAAGGGGCGATTTGGGCGTCGAGAAAGGAGATTGACGGAAAGTCCACACTAATGGAAGTCCGCCATGCAATACAGGCCACCCAAAAATACTTTTGCTAAAAATATTGTTTCATTAATTTTGTCTTTTGCGATTCCACACCAAACCTACACTCTGCCTGTCTTTTCTCTGTGGCCCAGTAAACGGAATGAGTCAATAGTGGGGCTTGGCAGCAATCAAAAGAGTACTCTTTGAAGTTTGCCCTAGCTTTCGGAAATTTTATTATTAGGGGATACTAAAATTTGCAAGTGTTGAATACGAGAAGATTAATGAAATTTTCTTATCAAATATATCAAAATATACTGTTTTCAATAACCAATTTGTATGGAAAGCATTTACAGACTATTGCAATGTTAAAAAGTATCGGTTAGCAAAAAAATTTCTATCCGCATAACCTTCGAACATTGATAAATATAACAACTTCCTCAAGCTTTCGGAATCTGCTATAATTATCAATGTCGTTGGGTTATTACTACTGATAATTGGTCCCTCAGATTTAGGAACATCCACTTTCACATAAATACAGTTTTTGCTGGATTTAGTTCTTTTTTTTTTGTTGTAATCTGATGGAGAAGCTTCCTAAGGCACTGCCAAACTGAAAGCAGCTCTTGATATTTGGAAGGACGATAACTGTGGTCGTTCTTCGATTGTTTTGGTTCGTTCGGATTGCTTCTGTACTTCCGAAATCTGCAAATTCGTTGACATCATCCAGAGGAAACTGGGAGGAGGCACTTCATGAGAGGACCGAATTCCCCGTACAAGCTATATTGAAACTTCTGCAATGCTTTCTAAACAACTCTTACTTCCAAAAAAATTATCTTTTCCCAAGTCGAGTGACTGTGTACAGAATCTTGTTTGGAAAAACAGGAACTACAATAATTATGTCTACGACATTATATGGAACCACAGAGATAAAGACCTTCAGGACTTCTTTTCAGGAATAGACATAATCATCGATTCAATCGCGTTTATGATAAGAAAATGATAATAAATAATAATAATAAAAAGTGTATTGTAAGTTGCCTAGATGCCAATTCTGTCTAGTGCTAGCTTAGAGTGCACACCGACCAGCTGAGCAGCTGACAAGTGAATACCCCACTATAAATCAATAAGTCACCCCAGAGTGCCACAGCAAATAATAATAATAGCCGTCCTCTACCCGCACAGGTTATGTCTTTGGGTATAATTTAGCGGGTGTTCATGAGGGAGTATTATTATTATTATTATGGTAGATATTCTAGTTAAAATTCACTCTGTATATTGAGTATATGGTATTTTTCAAAAACTTTTTTCGTCTTTTTACAAAAAACAATAATACATGGTATTTTCATCAAAAAATGTCAAATGAAAACTGATCACCCTGTATATCGAAAGGAATGCTTGTTTTGTCGCCCGCAATGAACCAATAGTCGAAAAAATAAGATCTCACACTAATCACTTCATAGATGGTGAGGTCCTCAGAGTAATAAAAGACATAGAGATGCCCTGTCTATACCTACACAAATACTTGTTTTGAAGTGAACATGAACTATCCTTTTCTATACAATTTGTGGGCGAGGAGGGGTGACGGGTTGTGAAATATTATGGACAGTTTGTTTACTTTTAGAGTAAGAAGGGCCATAATACAAACGGAGAATGACAACTTCATCCGAATGAAATGAGCGGGCATACACGAAACTACCCGAATGAATACCGACTTAACATGTATTATAAGGCCCTCGCTTGTAAACAAACAAAGTTATGTTGACTTCAAGTCAAGGATGGCGAAGGCATCTCTATGGTCTTTTATTACTCTGAGGTGAGGTCAATGGATTTTTATTCTATTCTTCCTATTGTGGAAGGTGAAGAACCAAAAAAACAATGGGATAATTTGAAAACTCCTGGGAAAACATCCGTCGTACGCAAAAATGTGTAATTGACTGAAATATGAACTCGTCTATCATTAGCAGACACCCTATTATTCGTAGAAAACAAAAACACTACATCAGTGCTGCCAATGTCTGTGTAATTACACGATTTCTGTGTAATTCAAGCCCTATCTGTGCAATTGCTGTGTAATGCCATTTTTCTGTGTAAAACCGTGTAATTCGGTAATATTTGATAATATTAAAGAGCCTTAGCACTTAGTACTATTGAGAAGAAGAATTTTAATTGTAATTTGTTGCATTGTTGGGCCAACAATGCAACAATGTTGGCATTGTTGCTTTTGAGAGTGTTCTGCTCCGGAGGCCGGAGCTAATGTTCTACCTTCACTATTGGTGGAATTTGACACTTGTCATTTTTCAACCAATGGTAAAGCTAAAATTAGTAAAATTAGAAGCCCTGGAGCAACACACTCCCAAAACTAAAAGTACAGAAATATGACGAGTTTCAACTTTGAACAAATAAATCCAGAAAAAAAAATCACACCTTCATATATCATTAGTGTCATCAACCACATGTCTGTGTAATTCTGTGTAATTTAGGGCGGCCGATTGTGTAATTCATCGTTTCCACATCGGCAGCACTGCGTAGAAAACAAAAACACTATATGCATGTCCATCACCTGATTCACCAGAGATTTAGTCGCTCTCAATTTCAAATCTCTACCACTCGAAGAGGTCAACATTTGGCAACAGCGTCTGCGAGGGCACTAAACTTGATGATTGCCGGTTTCTTGAGCGCTTCACCTCCGCATTACTCTCGAAGAATCAAGATATTTCAGCTTAACCTACCTGGTTCACGTCGAACAGCATCCGTCTCTCGCAAAATTCGTTCGTACATAACTAATTTCGTTCTCGTTTTAATTGGACAAATCAGTGCAAATTAGGAGTCTCCTCTTCTGTGAAGTATTCAGCAACATGTAAAATTAGCGGAAACAAGTGCTCTGATTGGTGTGTACAAGGTGCGCGACATCGAGTTATAAAGTTGGAGCTAGCATTGGCAGGAGTGGAGGCGAAAGGGGTACAGGAGGCTATTTTACCCCGTGATTCAGAGGTGACTGAGGTGAGCGCTGTTAATTTTCCGCGTGTTAACTGTAATTCCGTGCCTGACAGAACTGATATAATTTCATACTTGAATGAGACTCTGATACTACTTTTCACCACACATTGCCCCTATTATAACCAAAAAAAGTTAATAAAACACCTGAACCTGGGACCCACCAAAACCAAACGTTAAAACATATTAACACGCTTATACGGGGTGTTTCTGAAATTGGGGCAATTAAGAAAATGGGTTGTTATACAGTGACCGCCAAAAAGTATGTACCATATGGGAAAAAAGTTTATTAATAGAGTAGGTATTGAAAAAAAGATTCTTGGGAAAAGTTTGTGCATGTCCGATAACCTAAAAATCGATTTTGACACATGTCACGTGATCGCTGGTATGGCTGCAAATTGAAAAAAATTACCATGAATAGTCAAAAAGTCGGATAAAATGGCAAGATATCGAAAAAAGTTATTTAAAAAAGTTGCTTAGAATTAAATTTTATACGCATATACAAAGTTTGAGAAAATTATGTGGGAATATTGAAAACAGCAATTTTTTTTTAAATAGTTTTCTAGCTGTAGAAAAATATCAAATTATTTTCTTATGAATTGCTTGACCATACTGAAATATTTGTATTCCGATGATAATAACAAAACTTTCTCATTTTCTCCACACCAGAGAGCACTAAATTGAAAAAATTGAATTTTGTCAGAACCCTTGCTGTTACATTGGTTCGTATCTAATAGATATAACACAATTCCACTATTATTGCGATGATAGGGAGATCCAAAAATATCGTGTTTTTCAGATTATAATCAATTTTTGATGATGATCGTGCACGAACGTTTCACTTCGCACATAATCTTAAAAATAGTGCGTCAAATTAAAGAGGCACGATTATCATCGTAACTTGATTATAATCTGGAAAACATCATGTTTCTGGAGTGTCATGTCATCACAATGGTCGTGGAATTCTGATATAACTGTAAGATACGAACCAATGTAACAGCCAGGGTTTTAACAAAATCCAATTTTTTTAATTTAGTGCTTACTGGTGTAGAGAAAATGAGAAAGTTTAGTCGTTATCATTGAAATACAAATGTTTCAGTATGGTCAAGCTATTCATGTGATAATAATTTGATATTTTTATACAGCTAGGAAATTATTTTTAAAAAAATTCCATTTCAATTTTCTCTCATTATCTTTTCAAACTTCGTATATGTGTATAAAATTTAATTCTAAGCAACTTTTTCAAATCACTTTTTTTGATATCTTGCCATTTTACCTCACTTTTTGCGTTCTCATAGTAATTTTTTTCAATTTGCCGCCATACCAGCGATCACGTGACATGTGTCAAAATCGATTTTTAGGTTATTGGACATGCACAAACTTTTCCCAAGAATCTTTTTTCTAATACTCTAATAATATACTTTTTTCCCATATGCTACATACTTTTTGGCGGTCACTGTATATGTATATGTGTTATATATGTATCAATAAATGGCAAAAGAATTTTCGTTTTTGAAGCAGTTTGGGTGTCACTGGTTTGATTCTCCAGGATACAGCTTGTCTGACCACTGGCAGTGTTTCAGCGCGGTTGGCGCAGGCTGCAGACCTCTTATCAGTGATAACCAAAAAAAGTTTTGAAAACTTTAAAATTCAATATTTCCCAAAATAATTTTTTTCCGACAAAAAAGTATTCTTTCACTTCCAGCCGTCCGAATGATTTAAAATTTGGCATGTGTTCATAATTCCCGTGACAATGCAATATTTTTATAGAAAAAAACAAAATAGCGGCTCCAAGATGGCGGCAGTCCGATTCGATTCAAAATTGCTATTTGAGGGTTTTTGGGGTCAAAGCTGATTTTTTTATCAAAATTAATAAATTAAAGATGGCGGCTCCAAAATGGCGGACCAAATTTGTCATTATGGTCTGATTTGATTCAAAATTAGTGTATGAGGCTTTTCGGAGTCAGAGATCATGAATTGTTTGTCAAAATTTATGAATTTAGAGTTGAATCGATTCTAAGAGAGGCTAAGACTGTAGCTTCAAACTTCAACATTACAGCCGAACTAAAGCCAACAAGAGTAAGAAAAAGGAAAAGGTTTTTTAACGATTCAGCAAAGTCTTTCTGCATATTTTATTAAAGGTTGACGAATTTTTGCTTTGCTTGGATTTACTCTCCTCATAAATAAGAGCCTTAGCATGAAGAAAGTGAGAAATATCGAATGTATTTTTTCACATTGTTTCACCAAAAGATATCAGTGAACAGAGCTATTGCTACATTAATGATGGAAAAGAAAAACTGGCGGAAACTTACCCTACAGGTTTGAATAAAGGTGATCTGGCTAATGAGTTACAAGTATACTACCAATAGAAGGGGCTCAGGAAAATAACTTCGAACGCAAAGTATCAAATACATTATGAAACTGATAAAGTATCGCACAGAGGATAACTTAAATGGCAAGGACCTAACTTGTGCGCATGATTTATTCTTCCTTCACAATTGTTAAAATGGGTACTAGTGCTATATTTTGAATACTTCTTAACTGATAATTTCTAGGTAATAATTATTACTTACACTCAACACAAACACAGTAACAGTTTGAGTTAAATAAAAGCTTTTGAAGAAGAAGTCATCATAGACTGTTTTTATAAATTGGCTGCTTTCTTTGCCGATGTAGGGTAGTTTATGAAATAAAAATCTAGAATGTACTGCCGTACAAAAATAACGGTACTGGAAGCCAGGATTTTTTTTTAATTTTCAAAATCCCATTATTTTTGTACGGAAGTAGGTTATAGGAGATTATTATTCCTTAATATACCCAACGTGAGGAATGCCGTACAAATGTATTTTGTCCGAAAAGCATAACTTCAGATAAAAATTTATTATTATTATTATTATAGTCAAATGCACCACCAAGAATCGACGGCATAGTGCCTAAAGTTGTTTTCTCATATAGCAGCATCGTTATGTGAATGTTTCATGCTTTGTCAAATGACCCCCCCCCCAATTGTTATGCGGGCTAGCCTATATCATTATAGCTCCTCAAAAACATTCATTTCCAGAATCTCAACAAGGGCACTGGCTAAGATGGGGTCCAGGATAGGCGGCCTTGGTCCAGCCGGACTTCCCGCAGACAAAGCATTAGCTGGGGTCCCACGACTGCTAGACGATCTCCAAAGACTATCCGAAGATACTGACTCGGCGGACATCGTCTTCATACTCGGCAGAGACGAGGAACGAGTGTTCGCTCACAGAGTTATCCTGACGGCAAGGTAGGAACACAAGCTATAAATTAATTTTTCAGGTGCTATAAAGAACGAATTACGGATTAATGTGGGAAATTAAATCAAAAAATCCCAATTCAATAACCTAATTTTTAAATTCTCGATTTCCTCATTCAGTTTACAGTATTTAAGGTCGCCGACAACTACGGCTTGGAAAACTAATTCCAATGGGCACAGGGACGTTGAAATAACGTTGTGAAATGGCTGAAAACCCGTTTTTTCAACGAAATTGCTTACTAATTATCGCTTGATTGCCGTTTTCAATCAGGTTTTTTGAACGTCGAAGATACTCAATAAAACAACATCGTTTTGACCAAATAAAAGTTTAAGGAACGTATCATAAACATTGATAAAGAATCGCATAAAGCGAGTTTGATTAACAATTCTTTGTGAATTAGCATAACGATTGTTAAACGTATAATTAACTACTTGTTGAGGAAGTAACGTTGAAAACACATCTTTATAACGTATTCTTTCAACCTTGAAGATTACACTAAATTATTGACGTTAAAATTTTCAACCAAAAACGTTTATTTAACCAATGCCACGTTTATAACACGTTTGAAAAACGTACGTGTGCCCTTTGAGATCCGATAGAGGAGCCACAATACATTTTATTGAATATTTATTACAGTCTGCAACCAAGCAAATGACAAATTATAGTCAAAACTAATTCCTACTACAAAAGAATCACTGGAAGATTCGCAGGTTAACCGCATAACATATTATTCCATCCAGCGCCAGTGGCAGAAGAATTTTTATTGGATTTTGTATTTCGATCAGAGCTGTGCTTGTTGCTTGTCTAAGCACTCTAAGCCCTTTTGTGCTCGTGAGCACTAATTTTGAATACTAATTTTGAATAGAATCGATCCATAAATGACAAAAAAGAATTGGAAGAGAATTCAAACACTAGCTATTTTCCCGCGAACTATTACCGGTATTTCATTGGACGAATATAGATGACGTCAAAGTCTCCTGCCATTGATTGATATAATTTGTAAATATAAACGTAACCTAAACACGGGCGCCGTTGCCCCGGAGCGAGTAAAGTCTATACCTTTGTCGTACTAACCTCCTCTATATCTTTTCAATACGTTGCAACGTATATTTTAGTTAATGTGAACTTCAATTTTTGTGTAGTTCCGAGCATTCCTGGCATCACTTCGAGTGAGACCACAGTTTGCTCAAGGAAGGGGGGTGTCGAAGCCCCTGATACTGGCGAACTAGCTTAGCAGCTAACGCCATTCTGTGCAAGACAAGACTTTGCAAACTTTTTATTAGGTGACGCCAGGGTTCTTGTGATAGGGGGGGTTATGAAATGTCATCGTATTTGTCCGGCATCTTGTTTCGTCATTGGAGGGAAGGCGCCAAATTTGAATTACAATAATATTAATATGTGCGTGTGATTAATGCATATTTGTTATTAATACATTACCTAACCTAGCTTGCACAAGTTTCTCGTAGACTTCCGAAGATTTCTCGTGGGTGCAGCCGGTTGCCGGTTGACGAAAAGAACAAATTTTGATCATTTTTCATAGATTCTGAATGTTGGTCGTAGTTTATAATATATGCATCAATTATCAAATTGCACTATCATTAGGTACCCACTCTTTGGAACTAGTACAGTAATTAATCCATGCCTGCTTTGCTGTATTATTCTTGGGGAATCTATGAAAAGTCAATGTATTAGGGCACGTAGATGTATTACCACAATATTTAACACAGCACTTGAAGTGTCCCGGCATTTTTTAACTTCAGAAATAAAAGTTACGAAAAAACAAGTAATAAACAACTAAGAATGCAAAAATACAACAATTTACGAATATGATATGAGCAACGGGCTTTATTTATTTATTCGTAAATATTAGGGATATTTATTTTGTGGAAAATATAACCAAAGTTACCACTTTCAGGATAGCCAACTTAATTTCCCTCCAATGACGTAATCTCTCCCTTTCTTCAGGTACCCCCTTGTCCAAAAGCTCACTTATTTCATAACCCTTCCCATCATAAGAACCCTGGGTGACGCTAAAAATTTAGATGCGAAAAAGTATAATGGTGATCAGCAGCCAAATTCCATAAGAGACCATAATAGTGTTTAATTTCAGTCTCATTCAAATCAAATCTGAAATAAATTTATCAGACATTTTTATTCACGACGTTGCCATGTCTTACTTGCCATGTCTTACATAACTCTTTGTTTTTTAATAAAAAATAATGTCAACAAACCTTGTCTTCTGTACTATTGATAGTAAGTACATTTAGCATTGCAGCACTGAGCAAATACGCTTAGTAAAGAAACTTTTTTGACTACTGCCGTCATGTCAAGTTGACTTATCTTGAAACTATGAACACTAAAGAATATCACTAAACTCACCGTATTGACCAAAAATCGATTAATAATGAGAAAACAGTTGAAATAGATACATTACCGCTTATGGCAAGAAAGACCTGATCTACATTGAATCTGTTCAAACAAATGATTATAGATGTCGCACCCTTCGCGCAGACTGCGAATAGTCTTGAAGTTTTGTTTTTCGTGAAATCAACTCACAGAACTCGTAATTATATCTTATGACTAGAATGCGTTTCAAATATGGCGGATGAACAAATCATGCATAACCTGCAACACTGTAATGTCCTCTTCTCAATAGCGGCGCATAAAATAATGGGCGTATCATAGGGATGGAAAATGGGTTGGTTTTCTTAAAAATGAGAAATTGCATATTTTTCTTTGCCTTTCTGCAGGAATTACCACAATCCTCAACAAAACCCTTCATCATATAGAACGGCGAACGGCTAATAACACTATATAATCAATAAATAAGTATTTACTTATCGTCCAAAAGACTCGTGTTGAAAAAATGAAGAATCAACATTCAACAGTGACGTGACAACGCCGCTCTGTTTACAAACAAACTGGCAAGCTTAACCGACAGACGCATTGGCCTGGCCAACTTCCCAAAGGGAAAAGGCCAAACAGACGAAGAAGAAGAAGAAGAAGAACCGACCTATATTCTACTCGTTTCCTCTTGGAACTACAAGAAATAACGTATGTGTTTACTTAGTAAAAGTTGTTCTCTTTGCGGATGCCCACGATTTGTTCGAGTTTAGGGGTAGCCGACGATACATGAGCGCGTTCTAGTCATAAGATATAATTATGAGTTCTGTGAATCAACTGCAACAGTCCAGGGTTGGCGTTTTTAGTACAATTGTACTTTTCTAGTACATTTCATCCACATAATACGTCAGTACAATTCAGGTGAATCTAGTACAAAAATGAAATTACATGAATCCTAGGATTTTAAGCTGTTTTTTCCCCTTTAGTAGTGACTCCAACTGAAACCGAAGCAGAGGACGTTCTTTTAAAAGCCATTAATTTAAGGCGGAACACAGAAAAGATGCGTAATCAGCATTTCCAAGTCTACTTTTGAAAATTATGTCTTGATGCGCAAGCGCTCAAAGGATATTCGACGCCCTCGGGCGATTCAATTCAATTTAGTACAATTCTGAAAGACGATCTAACACGAAAAAAACATCTGGTGCTTGCCGCACCAGATGTGCAACACAGAAAGTTGCTCTCATACCTGCTTGCCTTCACAATTCACATTCTTCACTTCAGCTCCGCAAAAATCTGTATTTGTTCTATAATATTCGAAAACCATTGTTGAGTCAGCAACAGGTAGATTTTGACTTGTAGCTTTCTCAAAACCGTCTTCCATGACAGCTCTCACTTTATGATGCACAACTTAAAATTTTATGATAAAAATAATACTTTTTTATCAAATTGTAATATGAATCAAACGCAAGGCACCAATAGTATCCAACAAATTCAACAACAACAATGAACGATGTTAATTTGTTTACATCTCTGTTAGCAAGTTGGCTTAGGTTAGGTTTTGAATGTTTCGTTTGATATCAAATTAATATCGTACTAGATACGGTTTCGAAAAAGTAGAAGATTTCTAATGTATTTTTTTTTTCTATGATTAATGATCATAGCTTCGGAAATCAAAGTCCAAAAAAGATCTCTCCATATAGGTATTGCAAGTCCGGAATCAAAACAATGTGTGCCTTCATATTAAATTCAACTGAATAGTTTCGAAAGAAGTTCAATCTGGTGTACACTGTGATTCAAAATGGGGACAACTCTCTTGTGCAGAAAACATTCTCAGAGGACTCAAGGACAAACGTTTGTAGAACAATATTTCAATATTACCAAAGACTAAGGGGTACAATACTGATGACGTCGTTTTTCATTACAGTGTAATTCTCTATTCTAAAGTCCACAATTATGCACTCAAATCGAAGAAAGAAAAATCAAAGAGGTTGAATTTTTTGGCATTTGTATGGTGATTTCCCAATTCGTAACAAGGCGTCCATCAAGAAACAATGATTCAGTAAAATTTGACAAACGTGGTTGCCCGAACTATTGCGGCCTTTTCCTAGTGGTTTCTCTGTTTCAAATGAAAGTTCACTTCTGCAGGAGGCACAATAAGGAAACCACATCCACTTCCACTATGACTTTATTAGGACGTTTCTCGTCGCGGCACTGCGCATTCACGTGCATATTTCAAACAAAGTAGCTCTTGTGAACGACATGTATGATGCACGTGAAACAAAGATCAAAGCCCACTTCGCGTAAGACATCCAATTAGTCATCAAAAACAAGAGTCATCGAGAAGTGGAGGGGTCTTGTTATTAGCGTCGTTACTGGAAACACTGGAGGAGCAATACGGTTAAAAAGCAGCCAAGGACAAAGCTTTATCTGCGGAGACTTTGATGTTCTTTCTAATCGAAGGCGGGGAAGTCGTACAGTTCGCTTTCTCTATTTATCAACGGTTTTCTCGGGTGGAAAGGGTTTGTTTTCGAGGAACTGGTTATAACGGAAAACAAGGAAAATTTCCTGAATTAATTTTCAATTACTGCCTCAAAAATACTCTCCCCAAAAGTAATTTTCATACGATAATCTACTGCTGCTATTCTGATTGAAAAAATTCTCCAACTATCATCGGTGAGACGTGAGTGCATTGGATGCACTAGCCGAGACTATTAAAACAGCTAATTATATAACAAGTTAGGTACAAAATAAGCGTGTTTTTGCACCAGAAATGTATATTGGAACACGTGTCCGAAAAAACTCGCCATTTTGTAATGTGTTATATACAAGTCTTTTTGTAATTTCGGTGGAATCTTCATGAATATAATATAATGGATTATAATGAATACGGGCATAGGGCAATAGCTACATTTATATTGAATTGCATAAAGCAAGGCGCACCGAAGTGTTTACCAAGTTTGTCTGAAAGTTTTAGATAATGTTGTAAATTGATAACTCTCATTGCGGACTTCCATTGTCTGTAGTGTTTTTTTTTATTACAAGTGATGTGGCAGTGATGATTAAGTAAAAAATCTATCATCTCTGTCTCTATCCTCGAATCCCACAAACCAGATGAAATTCAAGAATATAGTGATTTTGGTAATGAATAAGATAAAAATAATTAGTTCATTTGTCATTCTACATGGTGAAAAAAATTTATTATTGCAGATGTAGGAGTTTCCAGAAAGCCAAGCGCGGAGAAATTTGCCGAATTCCAGGATGCTCCGTTTCCCCCGCTGCACCAGGCACCCCATCACCGATCAGGCTACCCCAAGCTCCCCCAGAAACATTCAAACAGTTTCTGTTGTACGTTTACACAGGAAAGGTAAAATCAGTTGAATTCTGAACCCATCATAAATTAACGTTTGGTATATATATAGTTTATTTTTACGAAATTTTATTTTTTCACATGGGTATTTTGTACAACACTTATTTATCATTAAAAACATCCTTTATTATTCTGAGTTGAATACAGTTTCGATTTGTGTCGCGCCACCTATCATATCACCTGTGAGTGAAACTGGCCTTCTCATAAAATTAGTTTGTCTACTGGCCACTAGGTGCCGCAATCCCAAATATACTTTAATTTAATTCGTAGATTCTACTCCAAGACAACAGCGTTTTTGAAATGATGGTTCTTGCACAAGAACTCGGAGTTGAAGAGCTCCGCAATGCCTGCGAAGATCACGTCACTTCCACGTTGTCGATACCCTCGGCATGTACGTTTCTATCAGCTGCAATGGATATCGAAGACAAATCTCCAGGTAAGAAAATTTATTTTCTCTTGATCCGTAGTTCTTTCCGACTAATTAGCATTAATGGGCTAAATGGCCTTACCAACTGCGGCCAAATTGATCCGTAGTTCTTTCCGACTAATTAGCATTAATGGGCTAAATGGCCTTACCAACTGCGGCCAAAATTTAAGAACAATCACTTTCTGCCCTAAGTGTACGCCATCTCTAATGATTTTGATGAACTGATAAAAAGTTTTTCTTTCCTGTGATGAGTGGTACTAGCGGTAGTATATCTGCATACACGACAGATACACTTGTATAAGGCCCTCGCTTGTAAACAAACAAAGTTATGTTGATTTCAAGACAAGGATAGAGAGGAGAGGGCATCTCTATGGTGTTTTATTTCTCTTAGGCTCCAAACCATTGATGCTGCTGGTCGTGTAGGTTCAAATACTAGGGACTACAGATTTTTTTTCTCATGACCCGAGAAAGTGTTAGGAATCGCACGTTAATAGGTGAGACCTCGTTAATCCTTGGCTCGCACAAGTTTCGACTTTTGAGGGCTGCCGTTCATAAAGGGATGACAGCTGGTTACACAACTGGAAGAAATATAGTTATTTTCCTAACAAGTGCGCAAATGCATGTTAGACGAACGACGCAAATCGGAGTTTGGATGCGTTTCTGCGTGCGGAAAAAGCACTTTGCGCACGTGTTAGGAACACATTTTTTCCTAAGAGCTTCATATCACATAATAACAAAAATTAAAAGAGTACAAATTAACAAACTGTTCATAACAGGTATTTGTGTAGGTATAGGTTGGCATCTCTGTCTTTATTACTCTGAGGTCACGTCATGGGGTATCGCTTTTCTGTTGCGGTGCTGTTTGAGAATTCCTCATTTAGTGGCCACTCAAAAAACAGCAACCTGTAAACTCAAAAGTGGCGTCCAAATAAAATTGATCATCGAAAAAATCAAAGCCGAATCGTGTTTAACTATTGTTACCTAGATATACGGTTAATTCGTTTGCATCGAGTTGTAGCACTTTTCTACACCTGGTGTAGTTTACACTGGATTTTTTGATTTTTAGAATTCGTTTGCAGATTATTTGACACATTCCTTTGTTTGAACGGCACTCACCTACACTCCATTCAAAATGCACTACACTACACTACACCACACCTCGATGCAAACGAATAAACCTATTCTGTGGTATTGGCAATGCTGCCCAATTAGTTGTCAAGTGTCACTTTTCAGTCAATTCAATTGTCATTAATGTCATTTGTCAATTCTATCACAACGCCGTTTGCTAGAAAGCGGTTGATTTTGTGTTTTGTTGAATAAAATCTCATAAACGCTTAAAAATGGCTTACAAACCACAAAAAGTGCAAAAGGTAATGGTGCAACCCATCAACCTGATCTTCAGGTATCTGCAAAATCGTTCGAGGGTCCAAGTGTGGCTTTATGAAAACGTAAACCTTCGCATCGAGGGGCACATCGTCGGTTTCGACGAGTACATGAATTTAGTTTTGGACGATGCCGAGGAATACTACATGAAGACGAAGAATAGGAGGCCTCTTGGAAGGATAATGTTGAAAGGAGACAATATTACCGTGATACAAAATGTGAAGCCGGACGCGAATTAAAGAAGTGGGACCATCCTGTGAATCTGTTTGAAAGACTCTTAATTTTAAGGTTAACGGCGGTGAGATGAATGTATCCTTCGTAATAAAAGTTATTTGTATAAATGATTTTCAGTTACATCCTCAAAATTTCGAAAATGATTATAATAAATATTTAAATGGCTCTTACAAATTACAGAACTTTAGGAGAGAATAAATAAGGTCAATTAACTATTACCTCTCAACTAATACAAATTTGGAACAAAATTCACTGCTATTATAGAATGGCATCACTCGCCAAGCTCATTAAAGAATCTGATTTATTTTCTTCAACATATCAGCAATTAAAAGACAAATTGGATCGCTTCCTGAATATTGATTTAAATTTAATGAATCATACCTTGTATTAATAGCAAGATTGTTTTTGATTCAAATTTATCTACATAAAAATAATTACCAACTACACTTTCACTGTAATAGGTTCTTTAAATCAATGAAAACTGTGTTAGTCATATAGGAAATTCCTCTAGTTGTATTTGCTTAATGCAATACACAAAAGACACATTTTTTCTCATTTAATTGTTTGCTTTTGTTCTTTGTTTAGTTAAATTTGGGACTTGTACCGATACTATAGTTTACAAAGAGTTAAGCATTACCTTAAACGTGTTTAGTCAAGATGTATTAATTGTAATCACTCATTGGTATTTTATACTGTAGATTACAAATAAGTAATGAATAATGGCAAGTGAAATCCGATAAATTTTGTCCCTTACAGTTTGCCTTGAACCATTGATGTTTATCGAAGCATTTCTTATTATATTGCCATGTTATGTATTACAAAGATGAGTCTAATACTATTTCAAATTGTAATCCGCACACTGGGACCAACCAGCTAATTCAAGTACAAAGTAGACAACTTTTTTCGTCTGCTACAAGGTGCAGTGTAGTTTACACCTAATTTTGAATAAGGTGTAGTTCAGGGCAGTTGTTCAAATGTGCAAATGTTCTTGTGCTGTGAGAACTACTGTATAGCAATGTGAACAATGAATTTGGGTTTTGATTGTATTTTTCACAATGGATCAGAACTGAATGACCAGTAAAATGACAAAAATCAAACTTCCTTCATTTGTTTAATGGAAATTATTTGAATTTAAGCAAACTGACTTGTGACTGGATGAGAGATTCAGTATGCTCTCCATCTATCTAGACTTTTATGGTTATAAAAGTAGTGTTCAAGGAAGGACTATTATTTATTTTCCTACGAGCGTGCGGAAAAGTAACTTTTCCGCACGATTTTTCGTTTTGAAAGTTGTACTTTTCCGTAAGAATGTTTTCAGTATATACCCTTCGACATTTTTCACAATTTCGATGTATTTTTTTTTACAAGATAATTGATGAAATAAAAGAAATAAATATTATTATTATTATTTAAAATCGTGCGGAAAAGTTACTTTACCGCACGATTTTTACTTTTCCGTACGATTTTTACTTTTCTGCACGATTTTTGTATTGTTGAAAATGAGGATATTTAGGACTAACTAAATGATCTATGTAACTATTCTGTCTTATTAGTCATTTTGTAGCATTATTATAAACACTTGTTTATTAAAAACCTTGTTTTTTCATAAATAAGATAGACAAAAACACTCTTAGGAAAAATATTGTACCTAACTCTTACGGAAAATGTCTTTTCCGCCCTTAACAGCTTGCCCAAACTCCGCTCTGCGTCGTTCGTGCAACTGCCGTCGCGTGCGGAAAAGTACCACTTTCCGCACTCGTTAGGTAAATAACTATTTTCAAACTTCAGTCTTCTAGAGAGTCACACCTAACAAATATTAATTTTAGAAAATATAAATCAATAATAATCTGTAACATATTCGATTTAACATCTTCAAAAGTTTACTCGGTAATTTTTTTCATTAGTTTCAAACGTCTGCACATTTATACAGTGTGTCCACTTGGGTTTCATAAAGGAAACTTTTTTATTTATCGTTTTATGAAAAGAGTCAGTTTCTATAAAAAGTTCTGCACCTTCTAGCGCCCAATTTTGAATGATGAAATTTTGTCATATTTGAATGAGTTCTGTAAAAAAAATTAATTTGGTACAAAAGTAAAGTTTACCCATTAAAAATACAGTCAGGGAATTTTCACTGGCAAAGCACTCGGATCTGCTAGTTTTTAATGAAAATTTCTGTGGAAATGGGTGAACTTTGTGTTACTATGCAGAAAAATATAAAACGAATGTGATATTCAATTCTGAACAACTTTTCATAATAACAATTTTAGATATTGCCACAAATAAGAGATTTATTTACTTACTCTCATACCTAATTGCATATTTTTTAACGCTACTCATATAGGACTAATAAATTTTAAGATCTGGTTACCATTCAGAATTCTGGCTTTATTTTCCTTAAACGAAAAATTAAGAAGTTATACCTACATATGTTGCCAACTTATGTGGACACACTGTATATGAGCAAGCCTAGGAGTTTGCAAGAAACCTGACTAGGAAAGACTGTGGTGGTCTCAACCCTTAAAATGCTGTCCCAATCCCAGATCAAGTATAATTTTGCAAAAATATTTCATATGTTATGACTTTTGATTAGTGTTGAGCAGGCCAGAACATGTGAAACCATGAATATTTGAAATTCTAACAAAAGTTTACATACATTATGATTGAACCCAAGTTTGAAAATAGAAATGATTAATATCTACTATTATCAGGAGGTAAAGCAGCTTCTGGATTCGTGGAGAGATGCATCAGTTATATTGGAGAAAACGCAGGGGAATGTGTTCGAACAAATTCTTTCCTGAGTCTTCCCAAAGAAGCCATTATAAAAATTATCTCATCAGATTACGTGAGTACTTCAGTCTTTTTACAATCAATAATTTTTTTTTTGCTCTTCCGCTGTTCTCGAAAAAAAGTTTTTTTACTTTGTGTAGGTACTTAAAGAACTCTAGTTTTCCTCATATATATAGGTATTTAGGTTGTATATAATTTAGAGAAAATAAGAGAGGAAACGAAAAATCAACATAATTTGTATCCACACATTCTAATACTTCATGAACAGAAACGTGTTAGGGAGCCTCTAAGTTTTTGAGATTTATTTATTGAAAAACGTTAATGCATGTGATGGGTGTTTCTCAGTAATTAGGGAGCCTCTATGTTTTTGAGATTTATTTATTGAATAACGTTAATGCATGTGATGGGTGTTTCTCAGTAAGTGTCAATATTTGTAGTAAGTTTGTTTTATGAGTAGGGTATGAGTGGTTTACAATAAACTAACATAAGGTTTGTTCGCGTTCACAAAATACACAGTCCGAAACTATCACAAGCATGCGTAGTCCCACAGAACTCAAAGAATCCGTACAGTTCTGTGAAACTGCGCATGCTTCTGATGGTTCCGGACTGTTTATTTTGTGAACGCGAACAAACCTATAGTAACATATCCAAACCTAGACAAGACTCATAAGTAGTAAACAAAAATACATTTGTCATTATCTAGTTCTTGCACTGGTTACTTTTACTTATTAAATGCAAAAAATGTCTCATATATTACTATGACTTCCGCAAAGTCTTATTCCAAATTTTGCTGACAATTCAAAATTGGAAAAATAGATACATAATTTTCATTAAAATTTTGTCGAGATAGTGAGATGGTGTATTTAGTTCATATTCTGCCATATAGTTACAATTTACAATATGTGTGTATGCCAATCATGTCCATTTATTTAAACAGTTTTAATTCTTTGTTGTGATCTAAATAGTACGAGAATAAAGTAACTTCTAATAATAATAGTAATCTTTATTTTCCTTTAATAATTTAGAGAAATATTTGAGTCGATATTTCCTTTTCTAGCTGTGTTTAGAGGAAGAAGATGTATGGAGGGCAGTTTTGAACTGGGCTAAATACCAAGCGGGGGTGACGCAACCAACACTACATTGGACAGAAGAAGAAAGAGCTAGAGTTTGCCAGCACTTATCACTAGTAATCAATCACGTTCGACTGCTCCTGATAGGTATGATTTCTTGACCTTTTCGACGTTTTCCATGATATTCTCAAAAAAAACAATACAACACATTTGGAGCTCATTGGGAATCTGTAGCTGATATTTCTACTTTTTATCAACGAGCTTCGTAAATTACTCTTTTGACACAGTAATGGGGTGAAACACTCGATGAACTCCATACAAATTTTAATCTTGAAGAAAAAAACCATATCAGTCAAATTTAGCTGGAAGTCAAACTCAAACTATAGCCGTTTTCGATTGGCGTTTGGTTCTGGTAGCGGTTGACATAAAAATCACATCGGTTTTGGCCTGGCCAACTTCCCAAAGTGAAAAGGCCAAACGGACGAAGAAGAAGAAGAAGAAGTAGAAGAAGTACTTTCTGGTACTATTAATGACGTCAACCACTAGCTAACTGGTTAGTGGTTGCGGTAATCAATCAACACGTTCGTTTTATTATTCACTATGACGTCATTAACAGTACCAGAAAGTAAACTGCTGTCATTTTTATGTTAACCGCTACCAGAATCAAACGACAATCGAAAACGGCTTATGCTAACGTGATCTCAGAGCAATAATAAACATAGAGATGCCCTCTCTACTCAAACATAATAGATTTGTAGACAACCACGATGTCCATCTCTCTCAACGATGAAATATGGTCAAGGGGACTGAGGGGATGTAAACATTCAGTTCAGAGGACAATGCAACTAGATGCGTTAGTTGGAGGACAGATGTAAATATAAACAAGGTGATGTTGGCTTAAAAAACAAGGATAGAAAGGCATCTCTATGTTTATATTTGCTCTGAGAACGTGATAGTGATAAAAGCCGTTTTCGATTGGCGTTTGGTTCTGTTCTGGTACCGATTGACATAAAAATGACAGCGGTTTACTTTCTGGTACTGTTATAATGACGTCATAATCGTAGTCATTGGTTAGTGGTTGCTGTAATCAATCAACACATTCGTTTCATTATTCACTATGACGTCATTAACAGTACCAGAAAGTAAACCGCTGTCATTTTTATGTCAAACGCTACCAGAACCAAACGCCAATCGAAAACGGCCAAAATGGGCCTCAGAAACGGAAACTTTCCCCATCTTTCAGATAGTCGTGTTTTCGCGGAAGAAGTAGAACCGACGGGCGCCGTCCCGATGGAGCTTAGTCTGGAGCGCTACCGCCACGCGGCGCTGCCGAGCAAATACTCCGACACGGCGGAGGACCAGAGACTGAAACCGAGGATCTCTCCGCACATGTTTCCCGGATCGCTGATCCTCGGGCAAGACAAGAGCCACTACCAGCGGATCCTGAACGCGTGGTATGGACACGCCAAGCAGACCTGGAAACTCGTGTACAGGGCGAGCAGCCACGGGTATTCCGCCGGGTCTTTTCACAGGCACTGCGACGGTGTGTCCCCTACCTACGTTATAGTATTGGTGAGTATTATTGTTGATACATACTATCAATTTCAAGTTTAGGATTAAATTTTAATGTTGATTTTCACAATTTTAGATTTACAAAACCGCGACAACTCTTTCGCCATACAATGGTTTCTTCGGGAAGAAGTGCATGAAGTTGAATTGTGCCAAGGTATCCTCGAATATAATATCCTACCATCAATTAATTCGGATGCAATTTTCTACCTGCCCTCCAATCAATTGACAGCTAACAATAGAGCAGTGTCAGCTGACGTCACAACATGGCGGTCATGGGGGGACAAACAAAGCATTTGACATTTGATGAATTAATTATCACAATGATGCAAAGAACTTTTTCCTAGGAAATCACTTTTCGCAGAAAATTGATCAGAAATATATATATACAGTGCGATATACTTTACGCCTACATACGAGGCGTAGGAACAATATATTTTTATCTTTCAACGTTTTGGGTTAAATTTTTATTTTATTTTTTTCAAGGGGATTAGAGGAGAAATCTGCGGTGGCTTCAGTGATGCAGCTTGGGGCCGCCCTCCAGGAAAGAGCCACTACGTCCTTTCCGAGAGAGCGTTTCTCTTCACTCTGTACAATCATCAGGACTTGCCTCCGACTCAGTTTCATGTTGTAAAGAAACCGTTTGCCATATGCTATCATCCGGAGTAAGTATAGTTACTTTCCTCATTCAAAGGCCGACACAAAAATTCAATATGCACTTTTTGAATTAATAGAAAATTGACAATATTGGAGGTGTTGAACCTGTACTGGTTAATTTGAACTGAATTGATATTTATCAGAGTTGCACACTAGTGTATCTATCATAGTGAACCTCTCTTGGTCACATTATTCTCAAGATAAAATTCACACACTTCACAGAATCAGCAACAAAATTTGTACTCGTTTCAACATATCTGAAATACCCCAGATGCTCCCTTTTTCGGGTATGATCGGAGATCATTATTTTAAAGCATTCGTCTTGTTCAAGCCACTCATGCTCATATGGTCGTGTAGGTTCAAATCCTAGCGACTACAAATTTTTTTCTGATAACCTGAGAAAGTGCTAGGAATCTCAGAGCAATAAAAGACATAGAGATGCCCTCTCTATACCTACATAAATACCTGTTTTGAAGTGAACATGAACTATCATTTTCTATACAATTTGATGGCGAGGGGGGTGACGGCGGGTGGTGAAACTTTATGACTAGTTTGTTTACATTTAGAGTAAGTAGAACCATAATACAAACGAAGAATGACAACTTGATCCGAATGAAATAAGCTGGTGCCGGGTATACACGAAACTATCCAAATGAATACGGACATGTATAAGGCCAAAGTTATGTTGACTTCAAGACAAGGATGGAGAAGGCATCTTTATGGTTTTCTATTACTCTGAGCTAGGAATGGCATAAAATGTCTAAAAACCCTGGTGTATCGACAGATTCGATTTTGTTTTGATTATTTTGGAGACAAAACAAACGAATTAGTGGTGTGCTTTTGTAATTGGATCAAGAGATGGCGTCATCATAGGATTCAGTCGTTGACAGTACTGAAGGTGACTTTTCATGTACCTAAATTTGAGGACTCCTATATAAAATGCATTATAGGTAATTCTAGTTAGTTGTATTTCAACAAAAATTGATATCAGTAACAATTAAAACTATCTGAGACAGTAATTTCGTTGGGCATATCCTTCTGGAGGTTCGGATCTCCATCATTCTCGAAAAAAATTAAAAAACTTTTTTAAGGAAAGCTTTTATTTAAATGCACTAAAAAAAGAAAATAAACTTTGAAGGAAATGAAACCCATCATTTTGTTAAATTATATATTTCTATATAATATAAAAACTTGTCACGATAATAAATTTTGAAACAGGTAATTTTGTATTTTATTTATAAGAAATACATACGTACTTCTCGCGACAAGATTTTATATCTTATACTATTTTATAATGAATAAAGAAAGCAGCTATACAAATTGTTGGTTAAGTGAGTAGAAAAAATATGCAACATTATTTGATGTTTCAGTTCAGGCCCAATTTTTGGAGCAGGAGCAGATCTACTGATATCTAGCAACTGTAATAGCAACATGGACAGTTATTCCAATCTTCCACACACGTACGATGGGGAAGGAGCATCCCCCTCAGTGTTGATGGGGGACTACAACTTTACAGTGGCTGACTATGAAGTATTTACGCCCTTGAATTCATCGTTGAATAAAGTAAACAAAACTGAAAGATATCAATAAATTCATATTCCATGGCTTGTACTCTGTTTTTCATTTCAAATCACTCAAAAGAAAGCACTGTAGTCAGCGTGGCCATTTTTGGTAGATTTCAACTTTTTTAGTAGATTCAATGCTTTTGTTCTGACATTTTGGTAGGTAATTTTTTCTTGGTAGATTTTCATTTTCATGTCATTTGATGAAATATAGAGTACACCACACTACTTTTACACTACATTTTAGAAGTGGCAACCTCTCACTTCACTTGACATATTCAGAAGTAGAAACGCAGAGCGCGGGAAAATTCAAACGAAAGGTCAACAAGCAAAGACACCTCGGACCGAGCCACGCGATCAGATCTTTTTCTGTAAGATGTTCTGTGACTTCTGTCGTCTTTCGTTCTGTCTGTGAGTGTGAAGTTGAAGAATATCAATAATATACTTATTTTAGCGCCAGCCAGCGGTCTGCACAGTTGAAAACGTTTTAATTTGTGTAACAGAGTGTTGGTAGATTTTTGGTTTAGTAGATTTTGGCCAAGAGATTTGGTAGATTTGTTGAAAAAAATCTGGCCACGCTGAATGGAAGCACCCTTATAAAACAAACACTTTCAACCGAATGAAATGTTTTTCTTTTTGTCATGACGTAGACATTCAAAAAGTCCACTAGGATACCAAATTTCATGAATAAATCGTAATTTTCAGGGCCAACTATTCTCATTTTTCAAGGTCCGAAATGAAAATAAATTTATTAGCGATTTTTCTAGAAAAAATCTGAATACACCACTAGATTTGTGACATTTTTACATGGTTCATGTTGAAATATAACCTTGAAATGCGATAATGAATAAGAGAATAAAATTTGAGAAATATGTTGTTTAATGAACCCACCACTTCAATTATAAAACTTTCGTCAGAAATCTGACTGCACCACTGGATTCAGAGAGTCTCAGATCACTGACCATAATTTCATTGAAATCTGTCGATAAATAGAAAAATTAAAAATTACGAGAAAAAATAATATTATCTTGAAATTCCATAATTTTTTTATTGATGGACGTATTTTAACGCAATTTCAACATGAACCATTTGAAAATGTCGCAAATCCAGTAGTGTAGTGACTTTTTTCTAGAAAAATCGCTAATATTTTTTTTCAATTTTTAACCTTCAAATATAAGAATACTTGGCACTGAAAATGAAGATATATTTTTACTAGGAGAGTGCGGAAAAGTAACTTTTTCGTGCGATTTTTCATGCGGAAAGATAATATCGTGCTGAAAAGTTACATAACCCTGTCCGAGTAGGCCATTTTTTATCTTTTTCAAAGCATAACTTAACGCCAAAGTTGAATTTCGTAATAAACTATTATCAGAAGTTTATCCCATACGACGTCAACATTTTGAAGGACTCTAAGAGCGCAGGAGCCGAGTTCAAAGTCAAGTAATATCAGTAAGATCAGATTGACTGTTGGAACTCAGTTCAAGTCGAGATAGTTTGAGTATTAGAAATACAAGATAGTTTGAGTTTCGGTAATATTCAAAATCAACTCTCTATCTACAGCATTATAACTGGGAATATTCAGATATAAGCTGGAGAGAAAGGGGAAAAATTATTTTGCATTGTTCACCAAGGTTTTAGAAACTATTTCATATAATCTCACATTTCCTGAATTTCGAAAGTTAACTATATGTGGAATTAAGGAGCAAAATATCCCTCTGGCCGTAAATACAAACACAAGTGAAACTGGTAACATGAATACTTTTATTCCTTCATTATATCAGAATTTGTTGTAACTAGTGTTGGTTTATTCCTTAATTATGGTTAATCACATGATCCATCCAGCCATCCGTCTCGCCACCTCTCATTCACTTTGGAACAATCAAATATCTCTTTACCTATCTTAACATTAACTTTGTTGTGCAGCCGACACAGCCATTGACTCAAGGCGTCTTGTGATTCGGTCTTAGGGGGATCAATTCTTAATCTGTAATGGAAAATATAGATTATTATTTGGAATCTTGGTTTAGTTTTTTGCTGGTTTACATAATCAGTAAATTTGTAGCGAATCATGAAAGGAAAATGGAGTACAAAACCAATAGACAGAATATAAAATACAATAAAAAAACTAAGAAATCTATGCTTATTTGGTTCCTCAATAATTCATACAAACTGAACTCATTGTATTTAAATTTTTTGCTTGGATATTATGTATCAAAGTATGAGGTGAGAAATACACAGGTTCTGTATAAACACATTATGTAACATTGCACAATGCTTACTCATCTCTAAAGTCTTTTGCACAGTGTTCACATGGATAAAACTTCGAAAATAATGACACGAAGGTCTTCATATCGCATTGTTCCTGTTTGGAAGGATGTTCCGGATATTTCGCCGCTACGGTATGGAGCAAGCCCCAAGATTTATTTCCTAACTCGTCTTTATCAAGAGGACAGTCGTCCCTCCTTTGTGGTAAATCTCCATTGGGACTCTAAAATGAATCTATATTGCAAAATGGGTTCGAATATAAATAACGGACACTAACATTTGTCCCACCGCTACTTACACCGTCTTCTGGCTCTTTTTTTCTGGTCGATTTCATGTATTCTGAAAAACTGGAGCATTGTCTACACTGTTCGTTGTCTAAAGGGGATGGACGGCGGGGCATATCACGCAAAATGATTCATGATACCGCTGAAAATTTAAATCCAACTGAAAACGCCGAAAATGAATGAGAATGTGGTGATTTTTAATGTATAGTTATGTATGTTATGATTTGTAATTTGGTGATTTGAAACTTCCGATTATGATGACATTGACATTTTTGACATAAGGTACTTTCGTCTGCTGGAGGTGTAGTGCAGTGTAGTGTTATTTACACCGCATTTTAAATCGAGTGTAAATCAGTGCATTCAAGTGAAAGGCCGGGTTCATATGCCAGCTTTTTGTAGTTGAGCTTACAGCGTATTGTTTTCCGATTGGTCACTGAATGACACAGACCGACATGTTCTCAGTCAGCGGCCAATCAAAAAACAATACGCTATAAGCGAGAGCTATCATGTGTACCTGGCTTAATATTTCATAGGTTTATACGTTTGCATCGAGGTGTAGCACTTTCCTACACCTGGTGTAATTTACACTCGATTTGAGTACTCGTTTGCAGATTAATTTGACACATTCCCTTGTTTGAACTGTACTCAGTTAGACTCGATTCAAAACGTAGTGTAAATTACACTACACTATACCTTGATGCAAACGAATAAACCTAATCCACTTTGACACGACTACAAAAATCCGAAATAGGCCAGTCAATCTCAGAGTAATAAAAGAGATAGAGATGCTCTGTCTATAACTACACAAATACCTGTTTCGAAGTGAAGATGAACTATCCTTTTCTATACAATTTGTGTGCGATGGGGTGACGGGTGGTGAAATGTTACGGACAGTTTGTTTACATTTAGAGTAAGAAGGACCATAATAGAAACAATTCCAAAAGTTCTGCAAACTTGGAGTAATATTGAAAATATTATTCCATAGTCGTTTTCGATTGGCGTTTGGTTCTGGTAGCGGTTGACATAAAAATGACAGCGGTTTACTTTCTAGTACTGTTAATGACGTCATAGTGAATAATGAACCGATTGTGTTGGTTAGTGGTTGCGGTAATCAATCTACACATTCGTTTCGTTATCCGGAACTTCGTGCAATTTGCAAAATCTAATTCTAAATTAATTATATTTTTTGTTCGTTCATCCTTTACACAGGCATTCATTTAATCATTTAATTTTTTTTATTCGCGAAATGCGTTCCCGCTAGGTAGCGCTAAAGATTCGGGTGCGAAACAATATAATGGTGATCAACTGCTATATTCCATAAGAGACCATAGTTTTTCATTTCAGTCTCATTCACATTTATGAAGTACTCGAGATGTCGAAAGTTGAAATGAGTTGAAAAGGGGAACATTTTCCATGAAAATTGAAAAATGTGATTTATATATAATATCTAAAAGAAAACAACTACTTAAAATGAGTTTATCAGACATTTTTATCTACGATGAGATTGCCGCCATATCTGGTATAACTCTTTGTTTTTTAATGGAAAATAATGTAAAGAAACTTTGTCTTTGGTACTATTGATAGTGCATTCAGCTTTGCAGCAATGAACAAATCCGCTTATTAATGGAACTTTTGACTCCTGCCGCCATTTCAAGTTAACTTATTCTGAAACTATGAATAATAATGATAATCACCAAACTCAATTTATTGTCCAAAAATTGGAAAACAATGAGAAAACAGTTTGAAAACATTAACGCTTATGGCAAAAATTACCTGATCTACATTGTATCAGTTTGACCAAATTATTATAGATGTCGCACCCTTTCCGCAGATTGCGAATTATAAACTAAATCAGATCACCCCTCGAATTGTTCAAGAGGTCGAACATAGATGTCGACATTGTGCACTACTGCAGAATTCTTAAGTATCCAAAATAGTTATCTGTTCGGTCCTAAACTTTATAAAATTGAGAAACTCATTGAGGCTACCGTTCAGGATTGAAGTATACCCAATTCTGGGGGCAAGACACCCAATCCATTATTTATTTTATAGAAAACCAAATTGAAACCTGGAGTTTCACGCCACCTAGCGTATATAAAAAAATATTGTAAAATTCCAATGAACATTTTCTCAAAAATATATATCTTGGCAAATCTATAAAGGGATATGAAATGAGCTCAGTACATTATAACTGAATATACAAGTTAAACTACCCTCTTTATCATCCGAATACTTTCTCATTCTGATTCGCGCAGCTCATACATTTTTCGATATTCCTATAGATTTTCGAGCTGTACCTCTTTCTATCAATAATAAAACTACATATAAATTGATTTTTGCAAAACCACAATCGTTTCACTGTTGTATTTAACTACCATTTTCATTGAGTATACTTGTTTCATTTTGAAGAAGTTGAAATAAACCAGAAACATGGATGAAAAAGTTACTATATTCTAATGGATAAATTTACATTTTATTTCTGAAAAGGGTAATAATCTAATCCAGTGTTGTACTTAAACTTTGGTTTTTCCGATTTTTTCGCAATTTTCAGTAGTTCCTGTACATTAGCTCGATAAGGTGGAGGTTTTAATTCATCTTCTAATGTACATTCAAATGGTTCCTCTTCTGTTTTTTTGTAAATTCTCCTCCTGATCACGTCAATGTCTCTACTATATTCATCTAAAAGTTGTTCAATTGTAGTTGGTGGAATATTGAATTCGAACATGAAATAACTGCAAAAAGACATGTTTCAGATTTTTCACCACTTATTGGTATTTAGCTACCTTGCTCTATTGTAAACAACCCCATGAACACTTGTTTTGTAGGGCATATCCCTAGTACCTAGGTTCTCTAGTTTCCTGATTATACCATTTCTTTCAAATATAGCATTTGCCGTCCTTTTCAACACATTTTTCAATTCCGGCTGAAATCAGACAAAATATTTCGTCTCAATCAAACTTATAAGAAAACACCAATCACATTCCGTCATAACCTACAAAATATTTATTGGAAAACATATAGATTACAGAAATACCTTGGGCATTGTCCGTAGAAGGAGGAGCAGTTCGTATGTGACAATCATTTTTCGATAATTTATTAGTTTTTGTTTATGATCTAAGGTTTTTTTATCTAATTT
Source organism: Chrysolina haemoptera (assembly GCA_958298965.1). Classification (NCBI taxonomy): domain Eukaryota; kingdom Metazoa; phylum Arthropoda; class Insecta; order Coleoptera; family Chrysomelidae; genus Chrysolina; species Chrysolina haemoptera. The sequence continues at coordinate 22,398,933 of OY282593.1, forward strand.
TTAAAATAAATCATTTAATATCATATTCAACTTCTTCTCTTCTGATCATCTGATTAGTCGGTTTGTTGACAACTAGACAAGTTATTGTAGATAGTCGTTGGGTTTGTTTTGGTTCTTTGCAAATGCGTTCCCGGCGTTGCCGCTAGGTGGCGCGAAACAATTTAATGGTGATCAGCTGCTAAATTCCATAAGAGACCATACTGACCATAGTGTTTAATTTCAGTCTCATTCAAATTTGAATGAAGTGATCGAAATTTCGAAAGTTGAAATGAGTTTATCGGACAGTTTCATCCATGACGATATTGCCATGTCTAGCATAACTCTTTGTTTAATAATGTAGAATAATTTAAAGAAAATTTGTATTTGGTACTATTGCTAGTACATTCAGCACTGCAGCCTCATTGCGGCACTGAGAAAATATGCATAGTAATGGAACTTTTGACTGCTGCCACCATTTCAAATTGACTTATTCTGAAACTATGAACACTAAAGAATATCACTGAACTCAATTTATTCTCCAAAAATCGACTTATAATGAGAAAACAATTGAAATAACACTATCGCTTATGGCAAGAAAGACCTGAATTACTTTTTATAAGTTCAACCAAATAATTATAGATGTCGCACTCTTTGAGGATGTCAACATTAGCCGTTTTCTATTGGCGTTTGGTTCTGGTAGCGGTTGACATAAAAATGACAGCGGTTTGATTGATTACCGCAACCACTAACCAACACATTCGTTTCATTATTCACTATGACGTCATTAACAGTACCAGAAAGTAAACCGCTGTCATTTTTATGTCAACCGCTACCAGAACCAAACACCAATCGTCAACCAGTTCTTGCTTTGTTCTATTGTTCTTTGTTATTTGTTTGTTATTGCCCATCTTGGTTATTGCAATCCAAACCAAACTCCAAAAGAGAGTTCCAAATGTTTCAATATTTTGAGAATCTTGAACTTGCGATTACGTCATCAGAACCAGGACCGAATAGTACACCAGAGTATTCTTTGATCAGGACATTCAGTTCAGGTTGTTCTTATGAGTTATGAGAATTGAGAATATGAGAAATCGAAAATGACTGTTGGTAAATGTGGAATTGGGCAAGTTGACGAAAAAATCGAATGTAACGATTTTAATGAAGCTTTTCAAATAGATGCAATGAAGAATGAGCCACACAGTTGTAGTAGTAGTGATACTGACTCTGTGGATCATAAACATGCTACTAACTACTATGAGCATGAGCAAAGTGAAGATAAACGTGTGGCGAAGAATCTGAACCAGAAAGATTCAGGTCATTCCGAATTTTTAGATAATTCATCAACGAGTACATGCGACTCCGTTCTGATCAAAAATGACGACATTGATATCTTTTACGAAGATATCAAAGGAGAAACTGGCGAGGAAAAACCGAGTGAAATTATCAGATTCTGCGAGGTGTGCCACCAAAGTTTTGGTGTGGGTGTGGAAACAGATATCTTCAAACCAACAAGTTGTAGATCAGAATGTAGCTGTCAGAATCTAAGAGATATAAGAGGTCAAGATATGACACTTGAATCACTTGATGTGAACCCTTTCTCTCCTAACCTCGCTGAAGGTAATGTAATTTCATTTGTTTGTTTGTCCAATTATAAAATTGAAGTACAATAGATATAAATATAAAATATTGATAGTTAAGAATACAAATACAAGAATATAAACAAGTTTTTAAAATATATAATACAAGTGTATTGAAGCATAGTGCCGTTCATCTTGCTGGTAATTTCATCTTGCCAGTTTCACTCCAGTTCATTTTCAACAAAAACGGTGGATATCGAGCGTTTTTTCAATATTGAGGCTCTAGTGCCAGAAGGCTGTCACATAATGTGTTGTGTTGAAATCTGAAAGCATCGAAAGGCTAATTTGATAAGCGGTTATAGACAAAAGACTTTGCTGTTGAATTGTGTACTAAAGAAAATCAATAAATATATTAGTTCGGTTGTTTCAAGATTGTGGCAATTGACTTATTTTCAAATGTAGTTTCACTAAACAAGCTAATTCAGAAAAATTACGGATAACTAGCAGTGAAGAATATATACAGAAATGAATAATTTCGTTTATTTTATAATTCATGATAATGAGATACCTATTGGCCTTCAAATAGTACAAGTTTAGTGGGTAATGATTAAACTTTTCAATATTGCAAAAGTCCATAAATGTTTTCCATACAAATTTCTTATTGTAAACAGTATATATTTTATACAAACATTTCATCAATCTTGGCAGGTATTACGGGTATACGTCAATTGGTCGAAAGTCAATTCATCGAAAGTCATTTGGTCGAAGTCAATTGGTCAAATAAGTCAATTGGCCGAATCCGTCAATTGGACTAAATTGGACAAAATATTTTTTTGGCGGCAATCTATATTTTATACAAATAAAATCGGTTAGGATATTTGATCTGACTTTCTTTCCTTCTCCTCACTGGCCCCATCACTAATCTCTACTGACAAAAATACACAAATTCTTAAATAAGATGAGCAATTATTCTAAATAAATTATATGTTTATTTTATTACAACTTTTTTTTATTCTTCAACAATCAATTACAATACATATATTTTATATCAAATCAAATATTATAGGTATTATTTAAGATCATGTGCGATACTTCGCGAGTAATCAATTGGTTCGGTCACTTCAAATTCTTGGAATAAAATCTATTTATTCTATTGTCTAGATCGATATGTGTTTTTACTCTTCTTGCTTCATTTCCCACCAACGTCTGTTCAATTTTCCTTTCAAAATATTGCTGTTCCTTCCTTATATTTTTTAATATATACCATATAGAAGGTTGACTACAAGATATCAAAGTATCAAACCTTCTATGGCATGCTTCCAAAGCATTATTTGATCTAGGCAAATCATTCTTGACTCTATCATAAACATTCCAAACATCGATAGCAAAATCTGGTTTTCCACGTCTTTTTTCTCGTAGGCGACCTATATATGTATCTTCGAAGTAATCTAAAACAACACATGCTTCTGGAGGAAAAACTTCGGAGAGAAATTTGAAATATTTTACAACCTGGTCACATGATACAAATGCTAGGGAGGACAGCATTTTAACCTTTATTGCAACCGCATGTCAGTAGCATAGATACCCTGCAAAAAAATTTCATTATAATAATTCTGCAAGTTGTGCATAATATATTCACATCTTTTGAGGGATATATCAAGGAGGTAAATTTATCGTTTTGGCCTATAAATACCACAAAAAGTCTGTTAATCTTGGAGCCGCCATTTTGAATTTATTAATTTTCCAAATACCAATTTTGTATCGAATCGAACCATAATCACAAAACTCGTCCGCCATTTTGAATTTGTGGATTTGTAACATAAAATTCATAATCTTTGACCTCAAAAACTACCACATACCGATTTTGAATGGAATCTGACTATAATTACAAATCTGGTCCACCATATAAGGAGCTGTCAATTTTTTTTAACAAACTTTTTTTTCGAAATTAAATCGAGTGTGCCACGGAAAATAATACCCATTTGACACACCCTCGAACAAATCAACAGATTATAGAGAAAATATCGTCTATTATTTTGTGGACAAGTTATTGAGAGATTGTACTCGTCAGAATATTTTATTCTAATCTTTTTTTTTCTTTCTAGATTCAAGATTACAGACACTTGTAGAACACGATGAAATTATGACTGGAGGTGATGGTACCAGGAATGAAGGCTCTTCTCCCATACCTCAGAGGACTTCATTGCCTCCTATGGAAATTAACAATAAGATGAAACGTAAATTTTCTTCAGGGCCTCTTGAAAATAATTTTTCTGTACCAAAGGAGAAAAGTCATTGCGAAATAATGTATACTTCCAAAGTTCATGAGAAAGTTCACACTGGTGAAAAACCCTTTCATTGCAAAGTTTGTTCAAAGTCTTTCAGTGGAAAGGATACTTTGAAAAATCATGAGAGGGTTCATACTAGTGAAAAACCATTTCATTGCAAATTTTGTTCAAAAGCTTTTAGTCGGATTGGAAAATTGATAATACATAAGAGGGTTCACACTGGTGAAAAACCCTTTCATTGCAAAGTTTGTTCAAAATCTTTCGGAGAAAAGGGTACTTTGAAAAATCATGAGAGGGTTCATACTGGTGAAAAACCCTTTCATTGCAAAATTTGTTCAAAACCTTTCAGTCAAAGGAGTGGTTTGGCACTACATGAGAAGGTTCACACCGGTGAAAAACCATTTCATTGTAAAGTTTGTTCAAAATCTTTCACTAGAAGGGATACTTTGAAAAATCATGAGAGGGTTCATACTGGCGAAGGACAATTTCATTGTAAAATTTGTTCACTATCTTTCAGTCAGAAGAGTAATTTGACAAAACATGAGAGGGTTCACGCTGGTGTAAAACCATTTCATTGCAAATTTTGTTCAAAAGCTTTTAGTCAGATTGGAAAATTGAAAATACATAAGAGGGTTCACACTGGTGAAAAACCCTTTCATTGCAAAGTTTGTTCAAAATCTTTCATTGATAAGAGTACTTTGAAAAAGCATAAGAGGGTTCACACTGGTGAAAAACCCTTTCATTGCAAAGTTTGTTCAAAATCTTTCATTGATAAGAGTACTTTGAAAAAGCATAAGAGGGTTCACACTGGTGAAAAACCATTTAATTGCAAAATTTGTTCGAATTCTTTCAGTCAAAAGGGCAGTTTGACAAGTCATGAGATGGTTCACACTGGTGAAAAACCATTTCATTGCAAAGTTTGTTCAAAATCTTTCAGAGAAAAGGGTACTTTGAATAAGCATGAGAGGGTTCATACTGGTGAAAAACCATTTCATTGCAAATTTTGTTCTAAAGCTTTTAGTCTGACTGGAAATTTGAAAATACATAAGAGGGTTCACACTGGTGAAAAACCATTTCATTGCAAAGTTTGTTCAAAATCTTTCAGAGAAATGGGTACTTTGAAAAATCATGAGAAGGTTCACACTAGTGAAAAACCATTTCATTGCAAAGTTTGTTCAAAATCTTTCAGTAGAAAGGATACTTTGACAAATCATAAGAGGATTCACACTGGTGAAAAACCATTTTATTGCAAATTTTGTTCAAAAGCTTTTAGTCAGATTGGAAATTTGAAAATACATGAGAGTTCACACTGTTGAAAAAAAAGGGTCCTTTGAAAAATTATGAGAGGGTTCATACTGGTGACAAACCATTTCATTGCAAAGTTTGTTCAAAACATTTCACTGAAAAGGGTGCTTTAAGAATTCATGAGAGGGGTCACACTGGTGAAGGACAATTTCATTGCAAACTTTGTTCAAAACCTTTTTGTCAAATGGATCATTTCAGTATTCACAAGAGGGTTCACACTGGTGAAAAAAGGAGATGATATTTCATAATTATGTTTTCACAAGATATTTCGAAAATATTTTCTCCATGATTATCGCAGAATTTGCCAATCAAATTTCAGAAAAACTTCATTACACCAGTTATCACTAGCTTTATTAGGAAGCCGTGTAGCCGACTGGTAACAATGGCCTTATAGTCGCGAGGTCAAAGGTTCAATCCCAATTGGGAGCAAAAATATATATTTTTTATTTAAAAAAAATTACTGATGAAAATTTTGTCAAGTGTGTTTTATATATATAAATATTTTCATACATCTTTTTTGTAGTATATAAATGGTTCAGGTGAACCCATGGTTAGTTATTTCTTATGAATTGTTGGATATATTTTGGTGTGAAATTTTCCTACCGAATCCCCTGCGTGCTTGAATCAATTGTCGGAAATTCATCTCGTATTTTTTAAGAAAATTCATGTAATCGAAAAATTTCCCTCAATAATTCAAGCAGTAGGGAGATAAAAGCCGGATTCCATTCCTGGTAATAATTTTTTTGAGATAATTTTAACTAGATTAGCACTCGTCTTTGTTGCCTTGGTTAATATGTCAGCCTGGCAATCCAGCGAGCTGCGGCAACTGTAAAAATGACATACCAGTTAATATATATATATAGCCAGGTATACCAAGCTGTCAATGAATACTAAAATGTTACTTTATAAACAGGTCATCAGACCAACAATGACATGCAAATCGCATTTTTTGGAATGGGGTTGGTTTTCCACTCCCTCTGCAAATGTTGCAAATTTTTTTCTCAACAGAAAATGATTCTCTGCCATAGTAATGATATGAACGCACTTTGGATGAGACTGTTTCTGGTTTAATCCCTGATACATTAAAATTGAAAAGATATATTACAAATGCAACAGTAGTTCATACTTGCCATATTTTATAATTAGTGGGTGACCTCTAGCTTGTCTGTTCACCAAAGGGTCGTGTGTTGATCCCGAGCGAAAAAATAAATTCAAGTATTTTCAACTCTTGCCTTTTTCTTGTCTTTCATTTGAACATCCAGCTCTTGCAGTTACCAATCAAGCCCCAATACTACTAAGCGCATGCGCAGTTTAAGGATTTCAGTTTGGCATTTAAGGGCTAATATCACTGATCTATAAACATAGGTCAGTGGCTTATATTTTTACAAAAAAATTGACAGTTTGAAAGTGTCCTCACTGAGTGTCGAGAAAGTGACAACAGTCAGAATCTCAGAGTAATATGCCTTCTCCATCCTTGTCTTGAAGTCAACATAAATTTGCTTATAAGCGAGGGCCTTATACATGTTAAGTCCGTGTTCATTCGGATAGTTTCGTGTATGCCCGCTCATTTCATTCGGATCAAGTTGTCATTCTTTGTATTATGGTCCTACTTACTCTATAGGGAAAAATCACGTATCGCGAGATGGCGCTGCGAATGACAAAATGTCGGATCGAGGTGTGATAAAACTGTCATTCTGTAGGAATCAATTTATAACCTGCAAATAACATTATTTATTATTTGTCCATAATTGTCCCTAAACTTCCGACAGATAAATGACCGAAACTAACATAAAAAGATCACATTTCAGCCATAATAACATACATATCAGTTTGTTGGTCACACCACGAGTATTTCGAAAGATTAAAAGTAGATGTCGCCCACTCCGAGATTCTTCCCTGGAAAGTGCTAGACCTTGATGCAAACGAAAAAAAATTATTGGAGAAAGAGGGGTAACCTCAGAATATCTGTCTGGCCAACTTTCCGAAGGGAAATGACCAACAAAAATTAGAAGAAGAACTAACTCAACTAACCTCAAATTATTCTGTAGTTTCTGAATTATATTTTTCAGTGAAGTAAAAATAATATCTATCAAGTATCGTGTGTTACAGTTTCATTTTGTATTGTAGATATGAGCATCAAACTATTATTGCCCCAATTCAACATTTACCGTATGATCGTTGCTCGTTACGCTTCGACGAATAAAGACCCCAAGATAGTCGTCGTCGACGATGGAAGTACCCTATTAGCCTGGCATCCGAAAAAAGATTTTCCATATGAATACACGAAGCCTTTACCAGAAAAACTCGAATTTGTTGAATCAAGTGTGTTGAAGACAACTCTTACTCCAGAGGTTATGAATATATTCAATAAAAAAACTCCGGAGCAAGCTAGACAGGAACTTATGAATATCACTCATACAACTAAGCATAGATGGTTTCCCAGAGCAAGAGACAAGCGTGCCAAAAAGACCCCAATGGACAGAGAATTTTTGTAAATTATATATTAGCCTAGTAAACTGTTACAAATGATTTTCACATTTTTAATTAAATAGCCTCTGGTACGGAATTCACTGAATTTTCATGATTTAAACAATAACACTTGACAGAGAGAACAGTCGCTCTTTCAGTATTGAGTACGTTATAATATAGAATGAAACAATGTTCAAAAAAACAGTTTTAATTAGTTAAAGCTATTAGAGCATTCACTACATTTCCATGATACTCTCGCAGAGTTCTTTCTGCTTGAGTCCTTGTTATTTCCATTTCCTGAACAATCAAGTCGACATCCTCCTTTTTGATCAAAACCTTCAGCAATTCTTTTTCTCTTGCCTGTTTTTCTAATGCAGCTTTGTTTCTCCTGTCCCCAATAGCTGATATAGCATCTGCAACGTCTTGAGTAGAGATTTCTTTTTCCTCGGCATAGTCTGTAACTCTTTCCAAATCAGCGGCACCACTATCATATTTCGCTGTTTTTTTCTGTTGTCCCTTCTCTGGTAATTCTTCGGCAATCCCGTTCACAGCGTCTTCATCAGCCATAATTAATTGAAAATTTTGTTAACCTACTGCGAGCTCTATTTTCAAAATATTCTAGCAGAAATAGTCAAAACTCAAAACCGAAACTCTGGCTGTCAACTGTCAAAGTAGTTCTTTCACGGAACAAAAACTTTACCCTCGCGTATTTCATAGAACACAACTTAAAGATTAAAATTTTGTTCTTTCGATTGTATCGAACTGTAGCACTCACCTAAACTTGGTGTAATTGACACTTGATTTTTAGTATTTGTTTGCAGATTGATTTGACACATTCCTTTGTATGAACTGCACTCAGCTTTACTCGATTCAAAATTTTGAGTCATAGCGAATTCCATTGGTAAAACTAGTGTTGCACTAGTTTTGCACCAGTGTAGCATCAACACTGTACTGGTTTTCTCCAAAATGTGAACTAGTTCATTCTCAATGGAATACGAAATATTTGACAGACACGTGAAACTTGTCCTGTCAGATTTCGTTTCGTAAGTTTCGTTTAGTCCGTTGGAAATTGAAAATGAAATTTTTTACTGCAATATCACAAGTGCAAATTGAAAATAAAATTGGTGATTTCAAAACTTGATAGTTGAAATTCAAATAAGATTAGTACTCAGATTACAGAAATCAAGCTGAAGTTGAACTTAATACCTTTTGGAATTCGGCTGCGAACGTTTCCCTTTCATCCTCACTTGGCATCTTTATTACAGTTGGAGCAATATGTATCAAAAAATCCATAATTCGTGCCATAATCCGGAAAAGGGATGACTGAGACATGCCAAATCTTTGAGAAACATCTCTTAAGGATGATTTATTTCCTGCGAACCTATAATAATGAATAAGTATTTTATGGTGGGTTTGATGCGTAGCTTATACAATCCGAAGTTCGAATTTGAAAAACCAACACATATTTCATAGGTTGTAACTTAATAGAAGTTTGTTCTTCGGGTTGGAATCCCACATCAATTTTTTATCAATAGTTCATGAGAAGTCAAAAAAGTTCATTAGAAGTCAACCGAGGACAATATTTTTCATTTAATTCGAATATTTCTTTCCTTGTCTTTATATTACACCTTACACCAATCCACTTTGACAGTCATACCTACCATAAAAATGCCAGCAGATGAGTCTCTGCTGGTATAGGATTTCTGCCCCCATGGCATGTATTTGTTGGATAAAACTGTGATTTTCCAAAGTCATTTATTATTTGATATGCAGTATCTCGCCGCATCCTAAAGTTTTTTCGAAACTGCAAAAACATGAGCATGAAGAACCAAAATTTTAAATATATTTTTCTCTTACCTCTTCATCACTGAAATTACGGACAACATTTTCTACAAATTTTTTTATTTTCGGACGTGGTCTCCTCTCCTTTAATACTTCGAATATGTCTTCATCACTGCTTGCTGACGACGATGTTAACAGTAATGCTACTAGAAGTGGTCTGTCTTTTTGAAAATTTGAGCTTTCCGCCATTTTCACATATGCACTGACTCCGCACGACCTCAAAGAGCTAGTGCTAAAATTATTGCACTGAGTTCAAAACTAGGTGCACCCGATTTTCAATGGAATACGCAACTCTACACCAGTTTTACCAATGGAATACAAAAAATGCACTCGGTGCGCACCAGTTTTACCAATGGAATTCGCTATCAATTACAGTACACTACACCTCGTAGGAAACGAAACGAGAGTAATTCGTCCACTCCACTCCGTACCAACGTTGCCAAGTTACTGCGCATGCGGGCGGGGTGTTTAGATGACAAAATAGGAAGGAAAACTGAGTTCAAAATGCGTAAATTTGTTTTTTGCTCGCAAATGACACACAAACCTAACATGAGCAAGCTAACCTAGCTTGCGAGACTCAAAAATGCGTGAAACAGCAGGAAAACCCAAGGATATTGAACTACTAGTTCAATATCCTTGAGGCAAACCGAGTTGATGAGTAAAACTTGGCAACGTTGGTACGGAGTGGGCGAATTAGTTTGTCAACGTTGGTACGAAGTGGGTGAATTAGACGTTAGACGTTCGTCAATCGAAAAGGACCTATTAGGCATTTTCCATTTATGAGCTTAGTGAGTGTTAAGTCCCAGAGTTACAAGCCACACTGAGCTCGTAGCAACACTTTTGAATGGAAAGCATTAATTGTGACCTGTTTATGCTGTTCTGTGTTGTCATTCCATTCACGGTGTTTTTGACTTTTGTCTACTTGGGCTTCATACATTTATGAAACGGGTGCTGCTCGAGGGGCAAGGGTAATGTCAACTGGTATAGCTGTCAACTATATATGGAATGCATGGTCATATTCTCTGGTTAGTTCAGAGGAGCTCCATTGCTCCATACCTTTAATGGAAAGTAGCTATATTTTTAATCTTGTTTCAAACTGCCGTTGTTTTTTTCCCGACGTTTCAGTGACAACATGAATGTAAAAACATACTTGACTTTTGCCAAGCAAACATTTTTGTTGCTTGTTTATACATAGGGGTGAAACTTAATAACGGGGAAACTAATCCAGCAGAGGGCGCTAAGTGTTTGTCACATTCAACGCGCGTGTAGTGGTGTAAGTCATTGAACCAACTTTAGCCAATAGCCGCCCTGCTTTTTTTTCATCCACACCAACAAATTTGGCGGCGTGACGTCACACTAATCGAGCGTATTGCCTGTCAAAATTTGAATTGTTGTTTATTGATTATATTTGATTTATTAGACAGTTTTATTCTTCAAATACTTTCGGTTTACGATATATTGTACCTGGCGCATCGCTCAGTTGAAGGAGTTGAAGAGAAGAGGTGCTTCCGTGCAAAGAAAGAAAGCTATATGACCTAGTGAAAAGGTAAACTATTTTTAGGTATTAAAAACTATCTGGTCTCATCAATATTTTTTCTTGGTCGAAGTTGGTCCAATGGAATAATATTAATGGAAAATATGCCAATTGAAATTTATAGTGGCCGGTAGCTTGGCGGTCTAAGGTGCAGGTCGTTCAAAACTTCAGTATAGCGGTAGTCGGTTCGAGTCAAGTACTCAATATCGGAATCGATAGACGACCACAGTTTTCAAGCCTTCTACAAAATTGAGATATATTTTGCTGTGAAAATTGTTTTGCTATGGTAACAATCTTGCTAATTTGAAACAGAATTAACCCGTGAGTATCCATAATTGCATAGCAGGTGTAATTCGATTTTATTATTGCGGATTGCCGATTGAATAACACAATCCTTCATTTGAATTGCATTCAATTACCCTCGAATCAAAATGTTTTGTTATTACACTACACTACACTATACTAGACTCGGAACAATAAGTGGCAACGCTGTCGAAAAGTCGTACGCAGTCAAGTACGTGACGTGCGGTGCTGCAGTGTTGGATTATCTATAGTTCGTGTTTTGTGGATGAAAGTTTGTGGAAATTGGAGTTGGAGCGTTAATTCAGAAGCCATATTTGTGTAATATTTGCTAGACGGCCAAAAGTTGAATTTGAGAGGAATCTCCGACCTATTCAGGTACTTTAAAAGAAAATGATAGATTTAGTTTTTAGTTTAGAACTATTTATTATATATTAGTACAATTATTTATCGATTTTGCGGTTGCTGTCAAGACTGCACATTTCATTGATTACCTAATACCTCACCACACAAAGGGTATTTTGCGGGTTGAGCCTCTTTCGCTATCTCAACCAAACCACTACCCCTTCTCATATCCGAGTTTCGTCGCCACTTAGCGCCCCCAATCAGCAAGACGAACATGTTTTTGTCTATTGCATTTAATTATACCTGCAAGTTCTCTTGTAGGTCAGTCATCATACTTCTCACAGATGAATGCCGCCTCCAGAATATGGGATATCCCGCCACCTCCGGGTACCGAAGACATCGACTTGGAACTGTCGAGCGGTTCCAGCAAGAAGGACAAACCCAGGGAAAAATCGGAGGAGAAATCAGAAGATAAGAGTTCCAGTCGTCCTGGCGATCGTCTGAATCCTTCAGTGAAGACGGCGGAAGTGTCGGAACCCGAAAAGAAAACTGCATCTGAGCGTACCAAGCACAGATCTAAGTCGCGAAGCCGCTCCAGGGGCAAGCACCATAGACGAAGGTATTCTCGAAGCAGGTCTAGAGACCGTCACAGACGCTCCAGTTCTCGGCCTAGGCGCCGAAAGACTCGCTGGAGCTCTTCGAGAAGCAGGTCCCGCTCACCCAGTTACCGTCATGGTCGACATCGACACAGCAGGCGTAGGCCCTCTCCCTCTAGACATTCTAGATCCAAATCCCGATCTAAAAGCACATCCAAGTCTCATCACAGGCCTCATAAGCCACACAGGCCTAGAGCTGAGAGGGACAAACGTTCCCCCACTCCTCACAATTCCTCTGAAGAGAAACCCATTCCAGATGCTGACATAAATGAGGTCGACATGAAAATAGAGGAGGAGGAGGAGGATGATTCTGGGAAGGACAACGTTTTCAAGAATGATGGGTCATTCTTAGAGATGTTCAAGAAGTTGCAGGAGCAGCAGAAACCGGAGCCACCTGCTCCCGCTGAAGAAACTAAAAAGCCTATTCTTCCCGCTTTTGGGAAGAGACGTGGGGGCAAAGTGTTGAAGACGGGGATGGTGCAAAAGGTTCGGCAGATAAATGAAGAGGAGAATAATGCGCAGGATGCTTGGTCGGTGTATATGAAGGAAGTGAGGAAGTACAAAGAAGCTTGTTGTGATGATGACTCCAAAACCAGGCCTCTTGTCAAATGAAGTGACTGTGGTTATTTGTTTAATTTTATAAAAATTTGTTTTCGGAAGTTCAGTTATGGATTTGAACGAATCGGTCTGATGGAAGACTTTTATCAATAGCTTGACAACAAACAAAAAATTTAGGGCACTTGACTACTTTAAAATCAAGTAGTTTTTAAGTTAAATTTTCTTCGACTCTTGGGTGTTATAAAAAAATTTAAGAATATGTTTTCTATCAATCCTCCTTTCCACTTTGATTCCACTTTGATTGTTTATACAGAACTATCACAATTCTGTTTTGGTTGTTTTGAACAAGAAAGAAGATTCAAAAACAGGTGACATTTTCAGAACATTTATTTTAACATATTAATAATATATTTTTCATTGTGTGACGAGCATTCTGAAATAAAAATATTTTTCAGGCTAGTCTAATTTTTATTGGCATTGCTTATATCTCACACTATAAAAAGAAAGTCTTTTTGTAAAGATGAATTGACTTCCATAGTTTTACATATGGTATCACTTTCAGATGTCAACTTCTACTGAAACTAAATAATAATATAACTTTTGGGGAATGTTTTTTTTACAGAAAATAAGAACACGGTTGACATAATTTCTACAAGATAGTTGATTTATTATATTGAAATTTTTTTGATTTATACTAATTTTATTGATTCATTCTGATTTTTTCGTTAAATATGGAAATAATGAACTTTAAAATCACTTATTTTCATTATTTTTCCCCATTCGCTGAAAAATATTTGTTGTCTAGATCAACAGTTAGAAAATCTCATCGACATACAAAAAAACTTGTGTTGACATAAAAATTTTAGGCAGCATGCCGCGGCAGAACAAGAAAATTTTTTGTTACACTTACATAATGTATGTGAACCACTTAGTTTTGAATAAAATTTCTTCCATTTTTTTATTTTTCTGAAGAGTTATCTGTTTCAGAAACTTGTTTTTATAGTAATTTATAATTTGATTTAAATTACAATTAAAATTGAAAAAATAAGTTTCAATCTTGATTTAAATTGTCGCAACCCTGAATCCAAATATTCATGAATTGAATTGACTTGTCATATACATTTACAAAGATATCCAATCAAGCAGTAATCCATTGTGGCAATCTGCTATTAATCACCGTGATAACAAATACATTTCTCCTCTACCACACTCCTTTACACATGAATAATGGGGGATTATTAGTTGAAGAAAAAGTGCGCAATCAACCTAGGAATAACTCCGCTTTGAAAGTCGTCACTTTTTTCAGAAAATTTTGTAAATATTGGAAAATTTGTCTTTCGAACCAATGAACTGTGAGTTTTCATTATATTTATCTGATTTAAACCAAAAACAAATGTTGAGAAAATACAAAGGTAAAATTGGTTGAAAAATAAACTGGATAACTAAATATGTTCCAACAAAATGTCGGAAATCAACAAGAGCATTCTTAAATGTTTATTTGATGGATAATTATTTACTTTTTCTACGTTCATGTCAAAAACAAAACTTTATTGAACTATATTTGGTGGAAAAACTGTCTGTTTATTGCACTGAGTGCAATAAAGACTTTATAATAAGACACAGATCGGTCATTCTACTATAGCGTTCTGTCATCATGAGACATAAACTTTCAAATCGCCGCCAAATAGTTTCATGTTTCATCATATTCATTATATAATGGACTATGAAATTACTAGAAAATGCAATTTGTTAAAAGTAAAATTATTTCCTTCGAATATCATCTGAATTACACAAAATGTTTTTGAATTACTTTTAGCAGATAGATTTAAACAATCAATGTCTTCCTTACAGTTTAGTGCCACCTAAATGAAACATTTTCTGGATTTTGCATGAACGTAAAAAAAATATTGTGTGAAACTCGTGCAAAAAGAGTTTATGCACTCGACGTGAAATTGTCCAACGAGGCCATCAGGCCGAGTTGTACATTTTTGGTGCTCTTCAAATTGAAGGTTCAAAAATGATTGTTAAATTAATTTCGATATTCAGGAAAGGGGGGCTTCCATTAATTACGTGAGGCATTGGCGCAGCCGGGGGGAAGGGCTTTGAGGCTGCAGCCCCCCCAAGCCACTAAATTACTACTGTTATTCATAACACTCTGATGACGAAAAAAAAAAGCTCTGGTAACTGGTAAATTGTATGTTCAGCCCTCCCGAACTGAAATCCTGGCTGCGTCACTGACGTGAGGCGTTCAGGGGAGAGGGCGTCGAGCAAAACCTCACTCAATCTCACGTGGGGGAGAGGGTGATCTCGGCAAATAACACGTAATTTTTTTCCGCAAAAATTTAAATAACCACTGTTCAAGACAAAAGTCATTATTACTTTTTCATTCCCGCGCGTTTCGTGTCGTTTGAAATGAATAGCTGGCAGTCATAACATTAATTGTTTATTGCACATTGAATATCGCGAATTGAGGGCTGATATTTGGTATGTGCTGTTTCTATAGATAGGCAAATATATTGAAGGCATAAAAAAAATTTCAAGTCCCCATTAAGTAAAGAATATTATATCTTAACTAGTATTATACGTGAAATAACCGTTAGGTCAATACACCATCTGACATATTTTATTTGACCCCCACCAATAACACTGCTAAGCGAAACTCCTGACAAGCCGTACCAATTCTACTTTTGATCCCGCAGTTCCGCATGCGCACAACTCGATTTAAAATAATGTAATTGACCGAGTGGGTCATTTAATGGCGGGGTGTTTAGATGACAAAACAAGAAGACAAACTGAGTTGAAACTGCGTGAATTTGTTTTTTCGCTCGCAATTGACACACAAACATAACCTGAGCAAGCTAACCAAGCTTGCGAGTCAGTCGAAAATGCGTGAATCAGTTCGCATGCAAACTGAGTGGGAAATGCATAAATTACTAGCCAACTATACCTGACCTGACTACCCTTACCTAGATCTAATAACAATACAAAATTGTTACGAAATAACGACTATTTATCCAAAATTCAGAAGCAGCCATATTTGACGGTTCACCGCGCTTCTAGCGTAAACGAGTGCGCATGCGGATTGCGGATTTGCGGGATCAAAAGTAGAATGGTACGACCAGACGCTTCTAAACTCTTGTATCTACAATAACGCCCAAATGCTGTAGATAATGATAGTAATTATTATTTACTCGCTAGCAAAATTCGACATAAAATTATCAATAAAATATGTAGTAACATTTTGTTAAATATTATTGATGCATTCTCTTTTAGAGCAATAACGCACGCGAACCGCGGCGGATGGCGGTCACGCGGATGTTAATTTATGTACGAATATTTGGTAGACAACGCACTGGCATTCCTAGCCTTAGTGGGTTTTTGATTACAATACTTTGCCTCTAGTCTAGATTTGAATGTTCTAAAATCACTTATTTTAGTTATATAATTTTTTTCGAATGACATCTCTATGACTATGGCGCGGCCTGTATTTGGCTATTTTTTTTTTTTTAATAGTGATTATTCTGAAAATAATTGACCAATATTCAAAATTTTTATACCTTCAATTGGTCTCTTTCAAAATTATATGTTATATGGGCGACCCATAGAGATGCCATTTTTAGCATCGAGATAATTGACTGGTGGCAAAGCAACATATAGTATTATGGTATTGGAAAGGAACATTGAACATATGAACAACCAACAAAAAATATATGATAGTCTTTATGGTCAGAATTTGCTCTGGATTTAAAAACGGAAAAATATACAAGGTGTTCCGTTTGAAAAATTGCAACCATTTCCGAAAAAAACTTGAAGTCCTAAAGAATTCGTTTTTGTCTCGAAACATCACCTTTTAATTATTGTTCAATAGCTCCTATATGATTATTTTTTCCAAAAATTGAGGTGCGCCATCTCTCGGTTTCACCTAGTACATGTATTTATCCCTAACGAACCTACAATTATGTACTCAGAAAGTGTTGAGGAACCATTTGATTAATCAAATTGTTCCGTAAGAGTAATTTTTGTCAGTGACTAAGAAAGGGATACGCAAATGAAGGTGTTGGTGGATCAATAAATTTCATTTTGCAGCTTGATAGTGACTGGTGAAAACTTTGAATTTTTAGTAAAGAAACCAGAACGTAATTGGGCCATTTTTGTCGGTGAGTTTTGCAACCGTTATATTTCGACTTTTATATAGATAATTTTTTTGGTAAAATGACGAATTTCGTTGAATACTATGTGCTTTTGAAACATGCCTGTCTTTTGAGGGCACCCTGTATAAAACTGTCATCGGCGAATATTTCGCTATATGATGAGCAATGCTCCTATGACCCATTATGCAGAAACCACTTACGTGCGTTGGTGCAGAAGTTTATTACAACTAAAAGTGGTCAAGATGCAAAAACTATTTTGTCCTAGCCAGGCCAGGCACGCACCTAGAAGGGTTAATGCAGTAATTTACCCCCCACACCCCCTATGAGTGAAGTTTAATGGCTAGAAACGTCCACCCGATTAGATGTCACTAGATATTTTCCTGTGAACATATCCAAAAAGCTTCGTTTAGAAAACTGCATCGACATCTGTAGAAGATCTGTTGGTGGCGTGTTAAAACATTTCTGCTAGTACCACCCAAAAGGTGAGAAATGCATTTTATAACCGTGTTAATTAAGATGTTCTTGTATTCATTTTGAGCATTTACCTGCAATCGAGCTATTTATGTAATATATTTTCATTCAATCTTCATAACTATCTTAGTAGTAGGTAGAGTTCAAAAAATTAATGGTGTTCGTTGAAAGAAATCTTTAAAACATGGCGTCACTTGACCCCATGTTTGATTACAATTTTTTTACTCGAATATGCAATTCATTTTGAACCATTTCGTATGTCGCAGCTCAGTTTCTCTCTTCATTTTAACTCCACTGTATAAAACACACCTATGTTTTGACTCTCCTACGATTTCCCACGCATAACAACTGTGCACGCAGTCTTTTATTTTAAATTACGGTTATTGCTGAGAGATTATTTCGACGCATATTCGTAAATCGGTCGTTCAAGAGGCAATTATACCTATTGCTTCAATGTAATTCGTGCTCAAAATAACGTTGTGGTCGCTTACACGATAAGCTCATTCGACACCATAAGGAGGAACACTGATTCTGGCTGTCCACGTATTCACATCCAGGAGCGGCGCGTTCCTACATATTCAAACAGTTTTTTTTTCGGTCCAAATTTCTAAAGGATTTCGGAACATTTCCTATGGGAATTGGCTTTCCGTGAGTTTTGTTGAATTTTTGGAATGTTGTAGTTCGTGATGATAAAAAGTGTCCAAAACCACAAAACTCATAAATGTTTCGAGACATGTAGCTTTGAAAATGGATATTTTCAATTTTATGTGGTGTTTGCTCATCAACTGGAGAGCTCTCATTTCTGGGTGGGATGAAATTTGGGTGTTTGGATTTACACCGGGCGCCGCCATCAATAATTTTTCATACACTGCTTCACACTGGTCATGAAATGAGATACAAAATCCATACATCTATTTATGCTCGAAATAACTGTACATTAATTTTAATTTTCGAGAAAAGGCAAAATCTGGGTATACTTTGAAAAGAGAACGAAATAACCAATTCCGAATATACCTAGTTATTTCGTATCATGAAAAGATGTATGGAAGGTCTTGGAATGTGTATCTCATTTCATGGCCACTGTGGGACAGTGCGTGGAAACTAGAAATAAGAGCGCTACGAATGGCCGTAAAAAATCGAAAAAATCCATTTTCAAAATATATCTCGGAAATTGCCCATTTTTGAGATTTATGTCTTCTTATCAGCACATTAAGAACTAAAGCCATTTTCCATAAAAAATGCCCTTTTCACTTAGTCTTCTACTTGTCATGTTAAAAAAAACTGAAAAGAGACAAATTTGAACAATTCAAAATGAGATTAGTTAATTTCACACACATTTCACTGTATAAACCACGATAAAGCAATAAGGAAACATCGAATTTCTTTTAATTCTAAGAAATTCTCAAGTACCAACGCGGAGAAAGATTATATCTTTAAAACACGAACTCACCTGATAGCCGGTATCCTGGTCGATTCAGGGTACATTGAGATTTGGTGTGATATTTCCTTGTTCCTGAAACTCCTGGCTAACGGAGAATATCTGTCCTCATGTCCTCGTATTCATATAGTATGTGGAGAACCTGCATAGTGTTAGAGTCTTGGCATCAGGAGTCCTACCACCATCTGGAGAGAGTTCTAGTAGGTGTATTGATAGGCGGTTGGTCCATGTTCCCAAATGGAATTCCACTGTCTTGTTCTGTTCCAATGAAAGTTGCTGCTGTCCACGCTCTTGTTTAGGCACATGTCCTCTAATTTCCGTGGATGGTGCTGTGACCTGGTACCTAGACAAGTTTCACTATGTTATGTCCTTCTAGACCATTGAGGTTTTTGAGTGTCTCCCAAAATAATTTGGAAGGAAACCTTTATGATCGCAGGGCTTTTATTGTCGCCTGACTCTTTGAAAGGCTGATAGGTTCGTTTTTAGGACCCTTAGAATATTTCATGTGCACCGTGTATATCTGCGTGGAATGAGGCTTCTGTACTAAGTCCAGTTTTTCCCAGTATTCTCAGCATTAACCCAATTGCTTGTCATAGAGCCGTCCATATACCAAATAATTTGCCTTCTTGACAGCATTGGTTTCTTGATGTTACTTACTTGTATGTGTGGCTCATATTCCATCAGAGGAGTAGGTTGAAGTCATTTTGTCCGGCGGCATCTCAGATGTGTCGATTCTTATGACCTCCATTATGTTGGGAGTGGCCAGGTTGTTGCTCCTACTGTGTTCCAGACACTTTAGTCTGGAGGTTTCAGTCTTCACTTTTACATTATGCAAATGCAGGTTTAGAATCGCCTCCAGGCTAATCGCCGATGTGTTGAACTTGACCAGGATTTTTGAGCTAGCTAGCCTTCCTCTGGTTGTCACTTGTTCTACCTTTGGCCACCACAGCAGGGCATCATACGTTATCGAGAGCCCACTATCGCTTGTATAGCCAAAGAAATGGTGTGGGTCAGTCCCCGTGTTTTGCCAAAGGAACTCCTGGCCATCATTAGTGATGTCCTTACCCTTGTTAGCACTTTTTCTAGATGTTTATTGCGGGTGAATTTGTCTATGTTCAACCCCAGGTTTCTATTTTTTTTGCGGAAGGAACAATCGTGGATTTTGAGGCTTGATCTTGAGGTTATCTCTCCTGTACTACGTCTGTGAGGGCTGATGGTATCTGATCCACACATACTGCCATATACTTCTTGTGAAACCATTATGACAATATCTTAGACCTGGGCAAACACTTATCTCCCCGGCTTAGGTCTGTAAGTTGGCTTCTACCACGAGGTTCCACAATAGACAATACACCCAGTAGATACCTTTCATGCTTCGTGCTCATTAACGCTTTGGCAATAAGGACACATTTCTTCAGACAATAAAGTGTATTTTGATTGATGGATTGAATAGTGGGGCTTTCACCTCCATTGGGATCCTGATTCCCTTTATTCGAGATAAATTCCTCAATCCTGTCGATTAGGCTATGGATTAGGCCGCTTCGCGACCTGTACTATTGTTTTTTTCTTTATTTCCTAACGTGACTTTTACCCCACCTGAAATTATTTAAACGAAATTGTAGATGTCAGTTATTATTATCAGTTAATAACTGTTATGGACTTTTTGTTTCATATGGTGGAATGACAGCCGAAATTTACCCAAACAAACGGAGTAGCCTTTTTTAATACTACTCCTAATGCGCTTTTAGCAATGTAGGTAAGTGGGCAGCTCGGTTCAGCTCTTTTGCAAAAAAGCTAAGAGTGTTCCACGGAACTGCCCATTTACTTTGCTGGAAAGCGCCTCTGGTCGGCGGGAACTAACGTCTAATCTGCTGTTTCTTTTCAGTCATCATGCCAGTAGCTATTAAATCGGAAGACATCAAAACAGCCCCTTTTGACCCGCGCTTCCCGAATACCAACCAGACCCGTTACTGCTATCAGAGCTACGTAGACTACTATCGCTGCCAGAAAGTTCGCGGAGCCGATTACAAGCCATGCGAGTATTTCTCTAAGGTATTCCATTCCGTGTGCCCCAACGGTTGGGTGGAGAAGTGGGACGAACAGCGAGAGGAGGGCACCTTCGCTGGAAACATTTAACTTATTCCTTTTTTATTAGTTCTTTGTAGAGTTAATCTTCCTGCTGAGAGAGTTGTATTGAACTGTCTTGGGTGAACAAGTTATGCATTAATAAACTTGACGTTCTTTTTCAGTGTTTTTTTCTTTGGTCTGAAGGTAAAACACGTATAGAAACGGTTATTGAATTGAATTTAAATGAAATTAACATCAGAGAAATTAATTTTAATGAAGTCATTACACAAAATCCAATAACTTATATTTTTCATCGCCAACAATGCACAGAAACTAGTTCGAAACTTGCATCTAATTGCTAGATGTAGATGTGTAGAACTTATGTGAAGTTGGGAAGTTGGTTGATAATGCAGCCTAAGCCCAAGGACATTACACACAGGGGTGGGATTCTGTGTACCATAGAATTCTATTGTCGACTGTTTTGTCTCTTTCTCCTATGAATTCAACCATACTGTCATATCACTTTTTCTATCGACAATAGAATTATATAGTACACTGTATCCCACCCCAGTTTTGTCTCTTTCTCTCCCATGAATTCAACTATGATGTCATTTCACTTTTTCTATCGACAATAGAATTCTATGGTACACAGAATCCCACCCCGGGACTGCTGGATTCATATCTCCAATGTTTGTATCAGAATCAGAAATGACTTTTTAATGACATAATGCGGTGGCCCGAATTGAAGAAACAAATTGTTGAGTGGGGGTATGGACTAGGTAGGGGGCCACTGAGGTACGTCACGATATGAATCCAGCAAAGCCTAGTATGAGTCACAGAACACACACATAGATGCTTCTCGAGAAGACTAAACCTATGCTGAAGATGCTCACCGCAGTTGTGAGCGAAACGTCCAAAGAAACCGCCTCCAGGGAGGTGAACCGACCACGGCCTCAAAGCCCGGAAACCATTCTTCACGATTTCACTTTCGGCCATGAAAGCCTTCACTCTATGATATGGATTATCATTCCGAAACAAAAACGCAAAGATTAGCTTCGCTCAAACTCATAGTTATAATGATATTTATAATAGACTCTATGCCCTGACGTCACAAGTGGGCGGAGCTTATAAAATATTTCCAAACAAACTGGTAATACGTTTTAAAATCCCATAAGAAATTATTGATTTGATGATTTTGCATAATCTCGTCTAGAATAGCGATAATCGATATTATTTTCAATAGACTCAGTTAGTTGAAACCTCTTACTGGAAATACCAATTTCAATATTTGGAAAGGTTTACCAAGTTCCACCCACTTTGACGTCACGTTGTGGTCAGACAGTAGCAACTGGCAACTATGACACTGTGATTACTTGATTAGGTTTATTTCAATTATTCGTTTGCGAGGTATCGCACTTTCCTACACACTCGATTATAGTATTCGTTTGCAGATTAATTTGACACATTCCTTTGTTTGAACTGCTCTGCAGCTACATTCGATTCAAAATGTGGTGTAAATTACACTACACTGCTCTACACCTTGATGCAAACGAATAAACCTATGTACTGGCAACATTGCTAATACCAAAATACTTTCACTTTTTAGTTTTTATTTACTTATATATACTTATCAAAAAACTAGCGAGCCTGTTTCCGACTTCCGTGAATCTGTTTACTTTCCCGTTATTATTATTCATAGTCACTCTGTGACCATCAACATGTCATTCGAATAATAACAAAGCGATGGAAAATGAATCGGAACGCGAAGAACCTGTAAAAAATACTGTAGAGCTAGAAGAAACCAAAGTTAGAAGATGCAGAATACTTCGCAGAAAAGCCCAGTCGGCCAAACGACTTTGTGCCAAAGAAGAAAGAAATGCCTGTGTCAAAAAGGTAAAAGTTGTTTTCATTTTTTCACGAGCACACCCCCAATTCTGTTTTTAGGTTTCTTCAATACTCCAAAAGGTCGAAGGAGACAGATCTTTAGAAGACAATCAAGTATTAGAAGACTGCAGGGATGTTGTGGATGACGTTCTGGGTCGTTGGAAGAGAAGAGAAGAAGCAAAACGAAGAGTGGAAGAGTTGGAAGATCCTGCAGATGTTTTGAAGGAAAAATGCCACGTTCTTGCCCAAGCGATTGCTCAGTCGCAACACCTGGTTGTTTACACAGGGGCTGGCATCAGTACCTCAGCAAAGATACCCGACTATAGAGGTTCGAACGGAATATGGACAAGACTACAACAAGGAAAGGAAATTGGGTAATGATTTGGTAACACCACACTGATAACTATTCTGAGGTATTTCGATTTCTGGGAATACAAACCAAAACATTGAACTCTAAAAAAAAATTAACCAATACTGTTGTACAGTTGTAATGAATCAAATCAAATAACTGAAAACATCAGAGTACTTACTTTCTTTCAGTAATCACGACCTGACCCTAGCCGAACCCACCTTCACCCACATGGCGCTCTCCGAGCTCTACCGCAGAAACATCCTGAAGTACGTCGTGTCCCAGAACTGCGACGGCCTCCACCTCCGTTCGGGTCTGCCGAAAACGGCGTTATCCGAGCTCCACGGCAACATGTACATCGAAGTGTGCAAGCACTGCAAACCGCACAGGGAATACTGGAGGCTGTTCGACGTGACGGAACACACTGCCAGGTACGCCCACAAAACCTTTCGGAAATGCTACCAGTGCAACGAACCGTTGGTGGATACCATAGTTCATTTCGGGGAAAGGGGCAAGTTGCAGTGGCCGCTGAACTGGTCGGGAGCTTGCAAGAATGCGGGGAAGGCCACTACGATACTGTGTCTCGGGTCCAGCTTGAAGGTGTTGAAGAGGTAAGTGAGAAAACTGATGAAAGTGTAGAGGCTCAACTGTTCTGTGAGTAGGTAGTTTGTTTATTTCCAGGCAGCGGTCAAGGTGAGACTCAGAAAAATTGTTTGGTCAACGATCACAATTTATGAGACTAAAATTAGGAATGTACATGTGAAAAATACAACTTTACGGTTTTCAGTAAAAATAATTTTTAAATTATCATTACTATTTTTTTTTTTCAAGTGGCAACATAGTGGCTCGTCGGGTCAGAAAAAAGAGCATTTCATTATGATTAATTTGATACTGCACACTATTAGGTCTCGAAGAAACTTTCGTCAACAAACTTAAAAATATTACGGTAGATCTTTCTTTTTGAGATTAAAATAATATTATTCATCGAGTAACCTGTGACCAACACAAATGATAAAACAAAACCATCAATCCAAAACCTAATATCTCCTTGCATAAATGATATTATCAACATGTTTTTCAATCAATAACGTACACAATAGTTTCCTAATTTAGATTTGGAGAAGTGAGGTAAGATAATATATTGATAAGTAATTTTTTTTTTAATAGGCCTTAATTACCTTGTTCGATGATCAGTTATGTAGGTCACAAGTTACTCAATGTATTTGAATCTCATTTTAATCTGAAATGGTGTTTCATTTTAAGAGGTATCTAGCACATCGGAAAGTTAGTTTAAAATCAATTACATAATTCCACCCAGTCAGACATACAAGAAAGCAAGTTGATAAAAACAAGACAATCCACTCAGCAAATACTTTGGAAGTTATTGGAAATATATAGAAGAACGTCAGTTTTATAGAGGTCTATAATGAAATTCTGGGAAACTTTTTAGGTCAGTTTATTCTATTTCATTAACAAAACTGGCAATATCCGCAATTGTTTATTATATCCTGCGAATATCTTGAAAAATTATAGCAAAATTTCTATTATTTTTTGCTTATAATGATAGATTCTCAAAATCAAAATAAATCCCCTGTCGTTAGTATGTATAATAAACTCACAGCAGTTTCTCGCTGATTTCTCAATGCTATGAAAGTGAGACATTGCTGGTTTTGATTCTAGGCCACCCAATTATTCACTGTGGTTCTCTTAATATCCAGGTATCGTAGGACGATATTATACTAATACAAAAAATATCAAAAAATAAAGTCATTCATCATTTTATAAAAGTCAAACTTCCATGCTCTTTATAAATAAAAAATTACATATAAGTTTGACCTCATGGAAAACAGCGTGAGCCTTTTACGGCAAAATAATATTATGAATGGGGATCTGGTGGCACGTCCATGGGCAGCGTTGCCAGACTGTCACTTTTATCATTTATCTTAATGATGTGTTTCTGTTGCGTTGGTCAGTTGTGAGCATCCCATTGCAGCCCTGGCGTCCACGTTTTGGCATCGCTGCCAATTTTCCATGTATGAAACCGTTAGAAATTTTTCCGAAATCCTACGCTATGTAGCTATCGACAGCTAGAAGGTTGACATATTTTTTAACCGTATTATTTGACAGTCAGATAATATTCACTATTTTTAAGAGTTTTCCCAATTTTTTTCGCGACAGGGAAGGTTGGCGAGCACCTCGATCGAATTTTTTTCCTAACTATTTTCCACTCAATAACTTTCCAAAATTGTTGATGAATTTACTGATTGCTTTCGCGTTTTCTATATAGCTATCGATGGGACAGGGAGGGTGATTTTTTTTTTAAACCAAATCATTCGACGATCAGATGCTTTTTCACTATTTTTACGGATTTTTTAAATTTTCATTTCGCGAGTGTTTCAATAATTTTTTCGATATTATGTCATTGGAACTGAAACAACATGTGAAATTTCAACTATGATTTCCGACGTGAATGCTATCGGGTCAAATTAGAAAGTAAGGCGAAATATACTTCGAATACCAAATGAGTTATCACAAATTGTCTTTGATCAATTTGTTCAGAAAATTATTCCGCTACTTCATCTTAATTCACGTCTAATCTTTTCCAAAATTCCTCAATTGTTATATTCTGACGACAATATGGGCAAGGAGGCTGCCCAATTCTCTATTCTCAATTTCCTATTCTCAATTTTCTATATTTCCTAGTCTATTTATTTCGGGATATATTTCTCAATTTCCGTACCAGCTGCAGCGCGTTGTTGCCATTACTCTGGACGTGGTCATTTTTGTGCTCTGATCGATCAAAACATTCCGATTAGAGGCTTGTATTTCGATAATTAGACGGACAAATTTTTCCAGATTTGGTTATTAGCATTGTTATCAAGTTTATTGACTTGTGTTAGTTTTCCATCAAATTTGTAAGACGCGTTTCTTCTGTACAGCGTGTTATTTGAAACAATGATTGCATTTGGTCTATGACTATGGTGCTATGTTATAAAAGTCTATTGGGAAGCAACTTTGAATAAAATTATCTCCGATTCTAAACGGACGAAAATTCTAAAGAAAAATCAGCTGATGTAGTCACTGTCGAGGAATATCATATAAAATTTTCATTGTATTTGTAAGAAAACGATTCTAGTGCTCCAAATACCTTCATCCAGCTATACAAACGGAAACCAATATTTTTTATTCACCAGGTACCCCTGGCTGTGGCAGATGGACAAGCCGGCCAAGAAACGACCTAACCTCTACATCATCAACCTCCAGTGGACGCCTAAAGACGATTTCGCGAACGTGAAAGTAAACGGTAAGTGCGACGAAGTCATGAAGACGGTCATGGACATCCTCGGCATCGATGTACCGAGGTACGAAAGGTACCGGGACCCCATATACGTGCACGCCTCGCAGCTGAACCAGTCCGAGCTGCACACCACGTCCCAGCCGTTCCTGAAGAAGGAAAAAACCGAAGCGGAGCCCCTAGTACAAAGCGACCTGGTGAACCAAGTTAATAGAAATTCCGATCTCGCTAGTAAATTAATTTCAGGTGACTGTGATAACCATAGCAATAAGTATAGGTGTCTTCCCGTTAAGAAAGAAGACGCCGTTCAATCAGATTATTTCCTGAGCCCGAAGCTCTTCGATTACGGTTTGTTCCAGGACGAGGTGTTGAGCGCCTGTCCCGACTTTTTCCACTACCCGTACCAAACCAGTTTTTTGTATTCGGGGCTTCACAGCATTATTAATCCACTGCCAGTGTACGAGGATGATTTCTTCCTCGGCTGTAATAAGAACCTGATGACCGATGATGCTTGCAAGTTTTGCAGGAAGAGTTTCGTTTCCAGTACATGTTTGTTCTATTGCAAATCAGAACCGGTGTTTGTCAATAAACAGTCTAGGTACAGCAAGACCGAGAAGAGGACCAAGGAGCTGGTTTGTCTGTGTTGTGACTATTCCACGGACGAAGACGACTTGGATGTCGGCGATAAAGATCAAATTAAGACTAAGATTCAAGCTGGGTGGTTCGGCAAGGGCTACCGGAAGGGTAAAAGAGCAAAGCGGAGGAGCGTTTAGGTTAATTCTCTCTCGAAAATTGTTGGTTTAATGAGAAATAGATGGCGTTAAGGCGTTTTGTGCGCACTTAGAATGTCGGTTTCAAATTGATCTGGAAAACGGTCCGATTCCTTTTTTGAGATAAATCATTTATATTGTTTGGCTGATTTATTCATCTTGTTAAAATGCTGGATGAAAAAAAAATTAACTTGTTTAATGTCTAGTCTCCATTCTTCATCGTTATTATCATTAATACAAAGAGTTTTCAACAAATGTAGAACCTGTCAGAGTACGGTGTGAATCGACATAGTTCCTGTGATCCATTGTGAATTACTATTTCGATTTTTTCTCGACAAACCCACCATTTAAGACTATCTTCCAAAATAATTGAAGAGTAGCTAACGAGAGTTGTTTTTCAAATGGAATTGCGAATACGGTGAATTCCGAATAAATTGTACAGAAGATGGAAAAAATAATGGAAGTGGCATTCAGTATCAGTATTTTCTGCGAAGAAACATGTAGGTGAAAATAAAAAAGAAATAAACTGAGATTGAAATATCTGCAGAATTGTTGATTTGCTATTAAACAATTCCTTTCAAATAAAATCAAAATATACTTTAATGTCGAAAGAAATAGGGTCATAAAAATACACTTATGACAGTCTACTAACTTTGTTTCATAAGACCAATAAAAAATATTATTATTATTATTAATTAAACACTTCTATGAACATACTTATACAGTATCGGAAAGTTTTCATCTTGGATATGGTGGTTTCATGAGAGCGTAAAGAATAGCTTGCTATATATTGAGAGAGCATTACAATTTCTGCTCGACTAACTCGAGGAAGGGATATCGTCCGGCGCTGAGTGCGGTGTCTCGCATTGCCACGTGGTCCGTTAGGTCCAGCGTCAGGTGGAGTAACGACCTAACCTCTACATCATCATCTATGGTCGGTAATACAGATTCCATTGTTGGTGGCAGGCGTGAAGCTAACTACAACTGGCGCCGGAGCCGCCAGGGGTCAAAGTCAATGTCTGGCCCTAATGCAATGTCAGCTGATATACAATCTTATAAATGAGATATGGGTTACTATTTGAAGTTTTTGAGTTGCCGACCTTTTCAAACATTAGATTAAGAAGTGGATCTTTTTGAACGCACTATATGCAAAATTGATTGTCTTCAAAGATATCTAAATTTCCTTCAAATTTTCCCGCCATTGACAAGGTAGTTTTTGTACTGTTTATTGCTTTTCAGTCAATTCCTTACTGAATTTTGAAATATATGCTTCTAGGTTTGAACAATAATTTTCACCAACTTGTTCCTACACAAAAATCACAATAAAGTATATGGGATGTTTGAAATAGAAATTCTAAGTGACCACACTCTGAGGACCAGCTTATGCCAATTTTTAATGTCAAACAAATGCCGTAATGTGTTTTGTCGTTTTAAATTTAATGCAGTATTAACTTTTTACATTTTTTATTATTTGCTGACTGGAGTATGTTAAACTTTTTATATTTATTTTTTATACTGTAGTACAAATAAATGTGTGTGTTGTATGTTATTTGTTTTATTCAATAGTACTTCTGATGATGAGTTTTGTAAACATGTCCTCAGACAATACTAGAACCACTTATGATCCAATTTATTTTTTCCTTGATGACATCTATCTTCAATAAATAATGGAGAGTGCAAAAGATAAAATTCAGGTATCACATCTAATGAAATGGAAATCTCATGCGGAGTGCCACACGGGTCTGTTCTCGGCACATTGTTATTTTTACTGTATGTCAAAGATTTGCATAATATATCCATATTTTTGTAGATGACAAGTCCATTGGCATAACAGTAACTACAGTAACTTAAATACATTACAGAATAATATTGAAAATGACCTGACCTGACCCAACTACACAAATTGAGAATTCAATAATCTATAATGAGAAGCTTTTCAACCACCTTCCACTTACTATAAGGAAATTGGAAGGGGAAAATAGATTTTTTAAATTAAAAAAAACTAAAAAAGGTTATTATGAGTTGAATGAATACTTCTTGGACAACATCACAGCCCGCTGCTAAATATACTAATAGTTATTTATGGTCCTAGTGTGTTATGTTGAAAATCACAGGAGAAAGATTTATATAAATTCTCAAGTGACGTATAATGGAGGATGTGAAATATACAAAAAAGGTATTTTAATGAAACAAAACGTGCAATTGTCCATTTTAACAAACTAAAAAAATTCTACAGAGCAACAATACAAATGAATGTACTACTTAATAAACAATTCCTTGATCTCATTGTCAGTTGTAACGTCCACTGGACTGTTTCCATCATTGTCGAGAACCCCAACATCAGCGCCCTTGTTCAACAAATACTTCACACAGTTAGTGTGGCCACAGCTTGAAGCATAGTGCAGTGGAGTTTGTCCGTCGCTGTCTTGCATTCCCAAGTCAGCCCCAGCTTCCACCAAAACTTTCACCATATCCAGATGGCCACTGTCCGTTGCCCAATGAATCAAAGCCAAGCCTTCTTCATCCAAACTGTTTATGTCTTGAGTGTTGAACAGTTCACTTTTGAGATACCGTTGAACTTCGATGACGTCACCGTTTTTGATATGATCTGCAACTCTCAATTCTGATGAAGGGATACTTTCGGCTAGCATTGACGATACTTTTGCCCAGTGTTCTTTGGACAGGTCTTCTTTAGGAATGTCCTCAAAGCTTGGGTCAAGCGCTTTGATAGTTTCGATATATTCAAGTTTTGCCTGATTTGGAGACATGTCTCCTAGCTGTTTCCATGCCTCCCATTTGGCTTTTGAGCGGATATCATACCAAGATGGCTTGGGCGTGTTGCAAGGCCCCTCTGTACCTTGCTTGTAGTACCCATACAGGGTGAGGAGCTTTTGGCTGTCGACGTTTGGCATCAGTTTCTGTAAATGGTCGGCAGCTCTGGCAAAACTATCTGATAAACAGTCGTTACTCTCACTGACATTGATGCCCAGTTCTTGAAGATCACTAAAATTATCTACGAATTTAGCCATGCTCTCAGTTGGCACCACTGCTAGGCTGGACCCTTAACAAATTCCCCTCTAATTGGTGCGACTGGGTGTTGGTTGCATTTTCAAACCCTTCCCTGCTGCTGAACGATATGAAACCGTAATTTTTCGACAGCCCTGTCTTCTTGTCAAACACAACTGACGACTGATACACGTGTCCGAACTTGCTGAAGTACTGCTTTAACTCGCTGTGGCTAACGGTCCAAGGCAGGTTGCCTACATACAACTTGTACAGGTTGCGGACACCATTCGTAGCCATCACTTAGGTTACTTCCTGGAGATTTCTAGCAGGTGAACGCTGTGGTCTCCGATAAGGTCTTGAATGTTCAGGCCTATGCTCGAGCCTAAGTTACTGATATTGTGTACAATGCACTCCAAATCCCACTTGGCAAGTAAGTGCTCAATGGACCAGTCCGAACTGCGCTCTTGGTAGGTGCAGAAGAACTTGGCGTCGGCGTTAGGCTCCAAGAGGTAGGCAACCGTTACAAGGATCTCTTCGAAAGTCGCAGGCTCAAAAAAGCAGTCTGAACCTAGAATAAAATCCAAAGGCCCAATGGAATCCAAGTCATTCAGGAACAGCCCCCACGTCAGACCTATTACCTTGACGTGCTGGTTGAGGACAAGATTGTTCAGCTGGCAACTTCGTCTCGTGTGAGATAAAGACTTGGGGAGGGTGGCAGATTCGCTCAGGACTACTTTAGCGCCGCACTTTGCTGCTACTATTCCGGGTAAGGCCGTCCCACAGCCGAGTTCCAATACGTTTTTGTTTACCAGTTCTTGTCGGTTCTCCCACAAAAACCACGCTAGGACCGGAGCTGAAGGCCAAGTGTAAAACGAGTAGCTGGCTTGTAACAACTGAAAAAGGGCTATATTAGATATCGGATGTACAGGGAACGTATTTAAATACCTCGGGAATGACAACCTCTAGTTTTTCTTCTCGGACCTCTCCTCTCACCGAATATTTGGAAGAAAATACAAATTTTTTCAACTGCTCGGTAGACCCGCTTGACATCACCACAGAACTATAACACAGTGTTATAGTTCTGTGGACATCACGCAGACCGCGTGCGTAGGTGCGTTCGGTTGTTACCTTAACCTTACCCAGTTCTTACGTATGAGTCGGATCGATTATTCCATTCGCGTTCGGTAAGTGCAGTATGAGCCGTTTTCTATTGGCGTTTGGTTCTGGTAGCGGTTGACATAAAAATTACAGCGGTTTACTTTCTGGTACTGTTAATGACGTCATAGTCGTAGTCATTGGTTAGTGGTTGCGGTAATTAATCAACAGATTCGTTTCATTATTCACTATGACGTCATTAACAGTACCAGAAAGTAAACCACTGTCATTTTTATGTCAACCGCTACCAGAACCAAACGCCAATCGAAAACGACTCATACATTCCACTGCTTGGCGTTTGTCGAATAAAAATTCAGGGTCGGTAATTTATCATATCGTTACATGCATACGATATCCGATTGCACGAAAATGTTCTGATTTGGTTGGCGTGATGAGAATTCAACCAATCAAAATAACAATTCAACCAATCAGAACATTTTCGTACCATCGGATCGTCGGATATCCTGTGCATGTAACGCCTGCCTAAAGGCTGGATTTTCGAAATAAAAGTTACAGTCCCACCCCTAGATACACATACGCTTTGTGGCCAAAATGTCTATTTTATCATAATTTGCGTTCCCAAACTGCTCTAAAAGGACTTATTTGATGATGTTCCGGAACAGTATGGAAGTTGAAATTTTGGAAAAAATGTTCATTTTTATAGACCTAAAAGTGTACAAAATCTTACGACCGAGAGCAGTTGGCACAGAAAAGCGTACCCTCCTTTGACTGGTGGTTAGAATGAATTTATGACTTTATAGCTCAAGAGAATCAATAACCTCTTATTCTAATCACCAGTTACGTAGCAAAAACATTTGACTTAACAATTAGCGCATAGCATAAAGACATAAGGAATTCAGTCAATCAAAATGCGAATATCCGGCGTTACTGGCATTGTGATTGGCTGAACTACGTTGTGTACCCTGCTATGTGCTATGCAAGTGTGTCTATGACGGTCTTTTAGACGTAGTTTTCTGTTTTACCGACAGCTAAATTTGACATTCACTCAAATAAATAAAAATTAAAAATTCACATTCTATAGACCATTCCAGAACACGTGACTTTGACAATTATCTCTGGGGGGCACACATACATTTCTAACCAAAAATTACATTATTTTGTAATTTTTCGACTAGTTTTCAACCTAAATAACTTCAAATGGCATTATTTTGGAATTTTTCGAATGCTTTTCACCCTAAAAAGCTTCAAGAGGCATTATTTTGGAATTTTTCGGCTAGCTTTTAACCTGAAAAGCTTTAAATTTGACAGGTTGCACTCCAGCGTGACGTAATACTGGAATGGTCTATTCTAACCGAATCTAACCTGTAAAATTTACCTGTCAGTCAAATTACGGTAAACCGGCCCAGTGTAACCATTGCATTGCATAGGTTATAACTTCATATTTACCAGTTTATTTTTAAACACCCTCATAACTTTTCAGAATTGATAGATACACCAAGAATTTACTGAATGACCTCGAACTCCTCGAAGGGAAGGAGTAATTTCAAGTTCATACGAATACAATACACGCCAGCAGCGATGGCATCTCCATTTCTGAAAAATCGAAATTCGTCTCACTTCTCTTGGAAACACCTCTGTAATTTTTCAACTGGAATTGTTAAATTTACAAAATTTATAGACACCAAAAATGTACAAGTTCCTCCTTGAAAATTACAGAAACAAAATGTACCTTTGTATACAGAAAAGAACTGGATTACTTATAGAAAAAGGCTAAATAAGTTGAAACAACCATCATGTATTAAGGCACAACAGATATTTCACAAGCAAAAAAGAAGTAAGGGCACTTATATATTCATTTTAATAAAATAAAAAAATACTTCTAGATCACTGTCAGAACTTTCTACAATATTCCTCATTAATAGTCAACATAAAGTATATGAAACTTTAGTTACAGTGATTTCAGTTTGTTGAGCAGCACATCAATTTCATAATTACTGCTTTTCCATATCATCAACTCTAGACTTTTGGCGAGCAATTGCCTCTTGGTGTCTCTTGATTTGTTCTTCGTGAAAGCTAATCTCGTCCTTCAAATCTAGTTTCAATTTATGCAACTGCTCTCTTGGCTGCAAATTAACACAAATTACCTCCTTGAACAAAGAATAGTATATTATGATACAACTGTAAAAGTGAGTCTTGTAAAGCATGCGTATTTAAAGGGCACAACACGAAGCAAAGTGGCCTTAATGTTGCAAGTGTTTTAAATACACTTATACACCCTATTTTTTAATATACAAGGATGTATTGATATCTGTTAGCCTAGACCGGTTTTCCCCAAGGAAGACGGAACACTAGCAACGAACTTTCAGGAAAAAGCAAATATGATATAATTCAATACCCGTCATGGTATTAACCAAGGGAGTATTTTGCTGACAGGTATTTGACACAATAAGACTACACTGTAGATGTACGAGGTGGATTGACTTAAACCTGATTCAAGAGAGTGATTGAGACCAGAGTGACCTATTAGTGGTGTGATGATTCGGATGAGAAACAGATGGCCTCAAGGCAAAAACCTCAAAACTAGCCTACAGGTGGTTCCCCTGTCCGAATCAAAACAAAATTCTCCTTATTTGGTTACGGAGGAGCACTTGTATCTGTTTCCCCCTAATGAGGTACATTGCTCAAGTATGTTGGGTATAACTCAATACCCGTCGTGGTATTAGCCAGGGGAGTACTTGTTTTCTGACAGGTATGTGCCACAATAAGCCTACGTTGTAGGTGCATATGGGAATAAGAAGGATAAAAGATCGTTATAGTTTGATTGAACATAGGTATTTCTCACTTTCTTGTAGAAGTATTCTTCCTCTCTAGCAGCTTCTTGCTTTCCGAATGCTCCGCCGGCTTCTCTGATACTTCCACCGCCACCTCCTCCTTTGCCGGCACCACTTCCAAGATCACCTAACTGCGACATTAGACGAAAGTGCCTGAAAAAAAAATGCAATAATTTTAATTGAAGAAAGGAACAAGACCTCCCAGGCGATGGTACTCACTTGATAATATTAAATCTAAGAATTTTTGTGCCTGTATTCATGGTAAATCAACTAGGAAAACTTGATTCTACGATTAATAAAAAATGGATACTTTGAAAACAAGATAAGAATGATACCTAAAAAATAAAAAATGTAACCACAAACCGGCAGTTGTCCCTTGTCTATCACAGATCACAGACATCACAGTAGATAGACTACCTAAGTGTGACGTCAATGGCCGTTTTCGATTGGCGTTTGGTTCTGGTAGCGGTTGACATAAAAATTACATCGGTTTACTTTCTGTATTGTTAATGACGTCATAGTGAATAATGAAACGAATGAATGTGTTGGTTAGTGGTTGCGGTTTTCAATCAACACATTCGTTTCATTATTCACTATGACGTCATTAACAGTATCAGAAAGTGAACCGCTGTCATTTTTATGTCAACGCTACCAGAACCAAACGCCAATCGAAAACGGCTAATTTATTTGGTTGAACTTATAAAAAGTAATTGGTCTTTCTTGCCATAAGCGATAGTGGCTGGAACTTTGTAAACCTTTCCAAACATTGAAATTGGTTTTTTCGGCACAAGGTTTCAACTATTCATTGAGAATAATATCAATTATCCTTATTGTCGACGGAATTATGCAAAATCTTTAAATTAATAATTCCTAATGGGCTTTTGACACGTATAACAAGTTTGTTTTGAAAGGTTTTATAAGCTCCGCCCACTTGTGACTCAATAACTACCTAAGCCCTGACGTCACAAGTGGGCGGAGCTTATAAAACCTTTCCAAACAAACTTGTTATACGTGTTAGCCCATAAGCAATTATTGATTTAATAATTTTGCATAATTCCGTCGACAATAAAGACTCAGTTAGTGGAAACCTTTTGCGGAAAAAACAATTTCAATATTTGAAAATGTTTACCAAGTTTCAACCACTTTGACGTCACACATGGGTAGTCTATTGAGTCACAGCCGACTTAAATCTCCCGAGCCGTGGTGAGAAAGTCGGCAACACCGCATCAGTGTTGTTAATCGGCGGACTAAAGTCCGATTTTCGGGCTTTTTTTTCGTTCAGCGGACTTTTTTCGGACCTTGAAATATTTCAGACTTTTTCGGACTTTTTCGATGATATTGGCCCTATTAGATATTTGCTGCACCATCAACTAACAAGTAGTTTTGATTGGCAATAATCAACAGTCAAAATTAACACGGAACGGAACACGCCATTCATGCTAAAAAATATCTTCAGATAAACATGACAACTCTGCAATGACATTTTCCGGCTAATGCAGGCCTTCCACACCAGCTTTTTGCCGCTGGCTTCTTGTCTTTAGCCAATCAGAGTACTT
This sequence comes from Chrysolina haemoptera, assembly GCA_958298965.1. Lineage (NCBI taxonomy): Eukaryota > Metazoa > Arthropoda > Insecta > Coleoptera > Chrysomelidae > Chrysolina > Chrysolina haemoptera. The sequence goes on from OY282593.1 coordinate 22,434,720, forward strand.
CAAAAGTAGCCGCCGCTACTTCAAAGTAGCCGCCGTTACTTCAAAGTAGCGGCGGCTACTTTTGAAGTACTCTGATTGGCTAGAGACAAGAAGCCAGCGGCAAAAAGCTGGTGTGGAAGGCCGGCTTAACACTGAAATATATCAGTGCTTTTTCCCGCCATTGAAGACCTTTTTACTGTTTGTTTTACATGGATATGCCTAATGGGAAATAAAGATGATTATCTAATCATTAATTTAGTGTCTCTCCGCATTAAAAAGGTGACAGGTGATACTACTTTTCATTTTTGAATGGCGGACTTTTTCGTGTAAAATCGGACTTTTTTCGGAACGCAATCGGACTTTATGGTTTAACGCGTCCAACAACACTGCACCGCATGGAAACGGAAAGTAATTTGACGTCCTACTCATTAATTCTTTAATGTGAATTTCTCGGCTTATTCAAAAAACTAGGTAAAAAACACAAAAGAATGAATTATTAGAGAAAATGACGACGACTAATGTGGTTATTTAATTTTTTTCATCACATACTGGAATAGCAATTATATTCAATAGATATGGGAACTCTGTCAAGTTTGGTTTTTTTATGCTCTCAAATTCACATTTCGGGAGATTTTTTGTAACTTATTGCTTTCCATGCAGTGTTACCTAGCTTGTTCTTTTAAATCATAAAGAAATTAATTGTTCACTTATAGAAAAAGACAAAATGGGTAAAAACGACCTTATAATGTATTAAGGACACAAAATATATTTAACAAGCAAAAAATAAAACTTCTACATCACTATGTTGCAATGTAATCTAGATAAAACTGTAAACCAATTGACCAGATAAAAAATGGTCAGTAATAAATAAGCTGCGACAAAGAATAATGTTTTTTTCCAATAATATTCCTTATTGACTAGTCAGCATATAGAATGTGAAACTTCAGCTACAGTGATTTCAGTTTGTTGGACAGCACGTCAATGCCATAATTACTGCTTTTCTATTTCATCAACTCTAACCTTGTGCCGGGCAATAGCCTCTTGATGTCTCTTGATTTGTTCTTCGTGGAAACTAATCTCGTCCTTCAAATCTCCTTTCAATTTTTGTAACTGCTCTCTTTGCTGAAAATGAAGACAAATTACTTCCCCAAATCCCTCAGACAAATGAGCAGCAACAAAGAGAACAATTTAATGATTTTGTTAGTGTCCAATAATTTTGATTGAACATAGGTATTTCTAACCTTCTTGTAGAAGTATTCTTCCTCTCTAGCTGCCTCTTGCTTCCCGAAGGCTCCACCAGCTTCTCTGATACTTCCACCGCCACCTCCTCCTTTGCCTGCACCACTCCCAAGATCACCTAACTGAGACATTAGACGAAAGTGCCTAAAAAAAAAATTACGTAATGTCATTCAATCATTTTTCATGAAGAAAATTAACAAGGCTACCTAGGCGATGGTACTCACTTAATAACATTAAATCTAAGTATTTTTGTGCCTGTATTCATCTTAATTAATTGAGAAAATGCGATTATACAATTTTTAAAAATGGATCTTTTGACAACCAGATAACCTCAATCCTGCAGTTGCAGTTGTCACTTGACTTGGCACTGTTGTCAGATATCTGAGTTAGGCTCACAAGGCTCTTTCGTTTGCACGTAAGTGTAGCATTTTCCTACACCTGGTATAATGTTCACTAAATTTTTTTGTATTTGTTTGCAGATTGATTTGACTGCACTGAGTAACACTCGATTCAAAATGTGGTGTAAATTACACAATAGTACATTGACTACACCTCGTAGCAAATGGAGGGACTTATACAAGGTGTATTCGTTTGCATCAAGGTGTAGTGTAGTGTGATTTACACAAACTAAATATTTTTGTAATTTATATTACGTGTTTGACTATTTGTAACAACTTCATCTTCATGCAGAATTTTTTATTTTGCCTCGATAATGATGAATCAGGTTCAGAGGGGTTAAGCCCATTTGGCTCACTGTCGAATAATTTGATTGACTGCCAGGTAGTGACGTAATTTTTTAGCAAACTTTTGGAGTTATTTGAAACAAACCAATAGAATTGACGTCACTGTCGTCACTTCAAGGCAGTGAGCCTCGGGTTCTAGAAATACAATTGATTATACAATCAATAAGGTTTAGTTCATGCAAATGCGAAATTCGCAAAAAAATATATGCTTTTTCTATTCCATTTCATGGAATTGAAATGAAAAAGAGACATTATTTTTGCGAATTTCGCATTTGCATGAACTAGTCTTCACACTATTTAATTAGATTCCTATATGTGAACTACACTCGATTCAAAATAAACCTATTATTTTTTTTTCTTTAGAATTCAGATTAGTATTCAGTAGCATTGAAAAAGGAAACAAGAATTTCAAGTTCAAGAGAACGATATGTGATGACGGTGCTTTTTTGTTTTACTAAAACATTCATAGATGTCGCGACATATGTGGATTTAATAAAAATATGGAAGAAGACGAAGAAGAAGCACTGTAGTTGTGCTTTGTCTCCAATTTTCAGCAGATTTCAGTTTTATAATTTCACGTCATTCTTCAATATTTCAGCTTTCAATCAGTGTTTTGAGTTTTCATGGGATTTTGTTTCATGTTCTTGTGGGTAATTGTGGAACTTTCGATGAGAAAACATGGAGCGTCGTGTAGTTAATAATATAGTGGTTTTACTCAGGTGTTTTATACTATATTAAATTGTTTTTCTTATGATATTGTGTCTAAATTCGCGACAATAATGCCCGTGGACAACGTAAATTTGGATATTTTTGCTAACGCCTGAAAAAAGCGGTGAGCGATTCTTTTCCATTGTTCATGATGTAGAACTTGCAGATCATTTTTATCGACGTCCCTATGAGCAGGATTGATATTCCAGATACCTACTAAAACTATAAAGAGATGAATGAATAATCCGCAGCGGTATACTGTCCCCACTACTGCAGTTTTGCACAATCATATCACCTATAAACAATCTCCAAAACGAATGGGCTAAACGGTTGAAAATACCTCCAGAACAAATTTCACTTGTTTGTAATGATGAGCCTACTCAATCGTATCAAGACTTTTTTCTTACATCCTCTGCCATGTATTCAGTTCAACGATTCTTCTATTTGCATCCGGTTTTGTATGGAATTTCGTTCTAGTGTTGTTTTCAACAGTTTAGTGTTAAAGTACCTACAAAGTAGTTCATCTGCAATCTGCATCAATAATATGAAAAATTAAAAAAGCATAGAATACAGTTTTGCAGGTATTTGTAAAATCTGCATTTACAAGAATCAGACAATAATGAGTTTATATTTCTTGGAAGACATGTAAGTAGTTGTGTAAGTGTTTAATTATTTAAGAAGTACCAAATCTTCAAACTCTAGAATCTAGATTCCTAGAAAATAAGAAGAAGAAGGACCAGGAGGGTAGATGTTCCTTGAGAGGGTGTTATTAGAACTACTAATGGTGAGTTTATACAGCAAGTAAAATAAAATGAAATAATTTTGAAACATAATACTACACTCCACCCATAACAAGTGCATACAGCAATAAAATAAGAGAAGTAAAAATTATAAAATTTAAAGTTTCAAATTTTGATTGACAGCTCTGTAAAAAATCCGTTTTTTATCACTCATTTTATTTTATTTTACTTGTATAAACTCACCATAATCCTGATCTGACACAGTTTTTACCAAACAAACCATTTATAAAATAAATAGGAACAATAAACAATGAAAGAAATAACTGAAGATGAAATATGTCACACTATCCGGATGCTCAAACCCAAAACTGCAGTGGGTGTAGAATTTCTCCATATTTTTTTAAGGGTTACATGAGACCTAAAAAAAAACTCTAGCAACTCTTTTTAACCCCCCCCCCCGCACTTTTCTTGAGGAAAATGGCTTTCGGTTGAATTCCCTGAATTTTTGGTTTGTAGATTTGACATCCTCGGATACAGGGTGTCAAAGATGAAAAGTGGCGCTTTCCGATACGAATTTTTAACAGTTCCAAGAATTCACAAAGCGCCTATTTATTTTGCCAATACCATGCCTCAATGACGGTATAATGTCACCTTGATCTCGTATCCATGCAGAGGCATTTTCTTCTCATTTCTTACTCTAGATCTTGAAGAACTTGAACAGGTTGATTATCATAATAAAAATATAAAAAAACAAGTTCGAAAAATTGTCGGACCAAATTTTCGAGAAGTCATAGTTGTCGCCCCCTTACCGAGAATACCTATTTTTAAATAAAAAGTTGTCCGACTCTACATAAAAAATAGATATACGGGCCTCAATATCTATATTTTCATGTTTTTTTATGGTCTAGACCCCAGGAAAATATCTTTAATCAAGTTTTATTAAGAATTCTACTACATACCTACTACATAATACTTTTGTGTAGCTAAATTTCATTTTGATTTTTGATATTTAACTATTTTCAAGCAAATTTTTATCTGTTCCTCCAACCAGTGTGATCTTATCTGCAAATCAAAATGATAGGTTATTGCAAACATCGCAAAGATATATTAAGCGGGTTGTCGCAAGCAATTGAATAAATATCAAACAAGTTGGACAGTGTGTTCTTTGAAACGAGTTTACATGCCTCTTCAAGTTTGACCAACACAATTAAATATGTATTTTTTCAGCTCAAGTGATGGACGGACAACGCGCTATGGAATTGATGCCGCTGCTGCAAGAACGTCTAGTGATCCTGACTGGGGGTCGCGATCGTCGAGGGGGCCCGGTGCTGTCTTTTCCAGCAAATCCACGAAGAGAACGTGCCAAGCCTGAAGACTACCGCAGGCTGTTGCAGTACCTCATGTCTCTACCAAAGTGAGTTCTTTGATAATAATTAATTAATTGGTAATTTCATTTGATTACTTGCCCCCTATGGAGTCCCAGTATTTCAAGTTCCCGAATGCTCAAAAAGAAAGCTACATAATACGGAGACCTTCTAAATAAGTTATCAAGTGCCTTATTTATATTGAGGCAAATCAAACCAAACTGGACAAAAAAAGTACCTTTTGTAAGTATAGGAAATGGCCGCCCCCGATGGAAACACGTGGAAAGGCAGTTTTAATAATAATAATAGTAATAAAACGTGGGGCGGCTGAGACCCTTGCATTTGCTGTAAGCATGTCCGGCATATGTGGTCTCAGCCTCTATATCCACAAGCATAACGCGGCTCTACGAGTGTTGTACCATCTACGACACTCGTACGGTATAGGCGAGACGCGGGGGATAATGAGTCCGTTGTGGAGAATGAGAAGTGCCGAATATATTGGAACTACTCATTTCCCACACTCAGGCATCGTCCGAAAAGAGGAGGAGAAACGGACTAAATATGGAGACTTACTCATTAAACTCGGCAGGCTCTGCCGGATAGGGGGTCCACCTGCAGACTAGTTTCGAGGTTCTTGCCTCGTCATCAGTACAGGGTATGTCACTAGAGACAGCTTTGAAGCCATTTGTTCCTCCTCCGAATCATCCCATCATTTCATATATTTGGTCAATCTAGTCTCGCTCTCATGAAACGGGTGTAAGCCGCTCCACCTGGTGGCGAGAAGAGCAAGATAATATACTATTTTGTTTTCGTTTTCAAAGAAGCGTAATAAAAAGTATCGTTCATTGCATTTCCAGAAATGATTTTTCTGTGCTAGTATGACTTCCCGTGACCACCCCAAGTCATATTCATCATTTCATCTAATCATTTCAAGTGTTAACGGAATTGAATACATGAGATAAAAAGGGCAATTCATTTAGTGTATAACAGACCACACTACTAACATTCCTTCTAATAAATGAATCCTTTGATATCCATTTACACTTAGTTTGTTTACATCAACTACTAATTTTATAGACTGTTAACTGATTTTCGTTATTGGTAAAGTAGAGTGAAGCAGTAACATCATCAAACATTATGTGTCAATCAGACATGATGTAGAGAGACAATTTTCAAAACAGCAAGTATTCTATATAAACAAAGTTATAACAATGTAATCAGTTATATCTGAAAAAAAAAAAAAAATGTGGGAAATTATCTGATTTGCCTCGAACAAAACCTTTCATGTTATTGTTGATCATCTTTTCTCAAGAATCCAAACACACTCACCAATATGTTGAAGGATAAACTAATGAACCAATCAACTTTTCCTTGAATAATCTACAAATTGATTAATTATACTCACGTTGAATGCTGATTATTATGCCAGACGTAGATGAAATACTCAAGATGACAGAAATTAAAAACAATTTTTGCTGAGAAAATTAGAAGAGAAACATTTCACTGAATTATCCAATTAATACATTTATCCAAGGATGTAATAATATACTCACCTTATCCACAATTAGGAATATTTTAATCAACACATAACTTTTATTTTCCGAATTGAATTGCGCTCTTCAAAAGAGTGGTCAGTATGCTCAAAAAAGTATTGCAAATATCTCAATACATAAATTTGTCTTGAAAATCCAGTGTGCTAACTTCAGTGACGGTTCAAAAAACAGTATCGCGGCAGTCTGTGTAAGAAATCAATTTGGTATTCATTATTTTTAGTGAAAGCTAATTTGAAAAATGTAGCTGGAATCGACGCAAGTATGTTTTATAATTATTGTTACATTAAGAAGAGTGGTCGTGTTTTTTCTATTTCCAAAGAACTGTATGATGAGAAAGTGAATTTGATCATATTATATTCTCGAATAATGCTCTGGTATAAGACATGCATTCTGTAGCAAAAGCCAATTTTACAAGAACATTCATATCAGAATTGTTTCTTTTGTTTTTTTTTTGGTGGATAAAGGTAAGTTTAGTGGACTTCTTCGAAAATTTATTTGTGATGTTACTTATGTAGGTTTGTCTCCTGAAAACGAATCTGAAAAATATTAGTTTAAAAAGCACTTTTTACCTCCAACATGACCTCGAAAGCCCTTAAATACCAATTTTGAATCGAATCGGACCTTTATCGCAAATCTCGTCCGCCATCTTGGAACCGCCAGTTTTTTTTTTTTTTCTATAACAAAAATGTCATATTGCTTTGTCACCGAAATTATGAACTCGTGCCAATTTCAAATCATTCGGACGTCTGGAAGTGGGTAAAAATCTCGTTCAAAGTTTCCGTTACATAGATACATACATATAAGTGAAAGCTAATATAATTAAAAACAATCAAGATTTTTTCGAGATATGCTCTTCAAAATCTTGACAATCGACCATGACAACCTTTTACATAGAAATTCGACCTTATTATAATCATAAACATAACCTACAATGTTAGTAATGTTCATATAATAGGCACAAATATGTCTATCTTCTTTTGTGTTTAGTTTAAATATATTTCACTATTTCATGATAATATCTAATGTTCAAGGTCAAACTCAAGTTTAACAGATACTTCTTCCACCAGTTACTTTAACCCAAAAAATAGTTGAGACCCCCTCAATAAATTTTCAGATCTGTGTTAAAGAGACAAAACTGCGTAACGTCACTTTATTTTTTATTTTGGAAAGAACTTCACTAAACATACTTTTACCATTCCACAACTTGAACAATGTTATTACTGAAAGAACAATCATTTATGTCAAAATTTGAATAGGACGCTTCTACTAGTTTTATCAATGACAATCTTACACGGCTTGTAAAATGTGTTGCATAATGCATACATGTAGGTAACTGTCATGAAAAACAATGCAATTCATTTGCAAATGAATGAAGACTTGTGTATCAGCAAATACGTTTTGACAGATGACGGACATAATCGTAGGTAATACCCGCGTTCCTAAATTACTGAGACTACCGGTGATAGTCAGCAATAACGGAACAATATCAGTAAATATCAATGGATACCAGTAGATATCAGTAATTTCAGTAGTTTCAGAATACTGTTCAGTACTGGTTGGGAGTTTTGAAACTAGATTAATGGATTATTAAATTTACTCATATAAATCATTGATTTTGTGAAACTTCTTTCCCAGAATCTTCTCATGCCAATCAACACATTCCATAATTAGTATTTGCTTCATTTGATCTTATAAAACAACTCTTTCAGCGATGAAGTTCGTTCTTTGGGCTTCACAGTATTGGTGGATATGCGAGGATCGACATGGTCGACTGTAAAACCCATCCTGAAGGCCTTAAATGAACATTTTCCCTCTGGAGCTGTACATCAAGCGCTTATCGTCAAACCTGACAACTTCTGGCAGAAACAAAGGACTTCGCTAGGATCACATAAGTACAAATTTGAGGTGAGTATTTCACACAATCAATTAAGATATTTTATTGTCAAAAATTGAATAAATACATGAACACCTTGGAAGAATAATGTTAACCATAAATAGGAAGCTAATAAGCTAATAAAACTGAATAGATTATTGCTTGAAATAAAAATTATTGTTAAAGTGTTAAATATTCGACTTAAATATTATGGAAATGACTTGAAAGCAAATGTTGATTCCAAAGGGCAGCAGATGTTTACAGAGCCTTATTGATAATGAATGTTGGTTTATTTTTATTTTGTTTATATTTCAGACAAATATGATAAGTATAGAAGCTCTGTCAAAAATAATAGATGGAACACAACTGACCTCTGACCTTGAAGGCTCTTTGAGCTATGACCATGCTCATTGGTTGGAAACTAGACTGGCTGTGGAAGATTTTGCCTGGCAAGCTGCCGATTTATTAGATAGATTGGATGATCTGCAGGTATTTATATTTTTTATTAGTTATATTTATTAATAACACTTAAATGTACTTTTCACTAATTTTCTCATTTTGGAGTTAGGTGAACTGGAATATTGAGGGCTATTATTGAAATTTTCAGGAGGATCTGAACAGAAACGATTTTGCTGATGATGTGAGTGGAGCCAAGCATAAAATAGATCTGCACAATGAAATGAAGAAAAAAATTATGAAGGCGCCTGTTGAGGAACTAGATTTATTAGGTAAGATGAAAGCTCACACAACACTTTCATTTTTTCATTGAATATTTTGTATATGTTAGGACACAACATTTTAAAAGTATTAAGAATTAGTTTATTGAAATAAAATACATTGAAACATTGTTGAGTCAGTATAATTTTATTGGACCTATAAATCTATAAAATTAGGAAACAAAACTGATATATAAAATTTCCATTGATTAGTTCCTCTTTAAAATCTAACCTCCCAACCTCCTCCCGGTCTCTATATTTTGTCCTCTTTTCCCCCACCATTTCATTCTGTCCCAGGCGTTCTATTTCCTCTGCCTTTTTCTCCCCTTCATATCTTCCTCACTCTCTCCACTTTCTTTCGCTTTCTTCACTATCGCTTTCTTCGATTCTCTTTTTCTTTCTTTCGCTCTCTTTTTCTTTCTTCCGCTCTCTTTTTCTTTCTTCCGCTCTCTATTTCTTTCTTCCTCTCCCTTTTTCTTTCTTCCGCCCTCTTTTTCTTTCTTCCGCCCTCATTTTCTTTCTTCCGCTATCTTTTTCTTTCTTCCGCTCTCTTTTTCTTTCTTCCGCTCTCTTTTTCTTTCTTCCGCTCTCTTTTTCTTTCTTCCGCTCTCTTTTTCTTTCTTCCGCTCTCTTTTTCTTTCTTCCGCTCTTTTTTTCTTTCTTCCGCTCTCTTTTTCTTTCTTCCGCTCTCTTTTTCTTTCTTCCGCTCTCTTTTTCTTTCTTCCGCTCTCTTTTTCTTTCTTCCGCTCTCTTTTTCTTTCTTCCGCTCTCTTTTTCCTTCTTCCGCTCTCTTTTTCTTTATTCCGATCTCTTTTTCTTTCTCCCGCTCTGTTTTTCTTTCTTCCGCTCTCTTTCTTTCTTCCACTCTCTTTCGTTTTCTTTCCCGCTCTCACACTTGTTTCCACTTCGATTTTTTTATGCTTTCTTCCAGTCTCTTCGGTTATCTCTTTATTTCTCTCGCGCTCTCCTAATTCTGGCCCTCTATTCTCCCGCGTATTCTTCCATTCTCTCGCGTATTCTTCCATTCTCCCGCGTATTCTTCCATTCTCTCGCGTATTCTTCCATTCTCTCGCGTATTCTTCCATTCTCTCGCGTATTCTTCCATTCTCTCGCTCTTTCTTCCATTCTTTTTGTGCTTTCTTCCATTCTCTTCACGCACTCTCATTTTGTCCCGCTCTCTTATATTTTGTTATGCACTCTCATTTTGTTGCGCTCTCTTATATTTTGTTCCGAGCTCTCTTATTTTGTCCCGCGATCGCTTATTGTGTTCCGCGTTCTCTCATTTTGTCCCGCGTAATCTTATTTTATCCCGCGCTGTCTTAATTTGTCATGCGTTCTCTTATTTTGCCATGCGCTCTCTTATTTTGTCCCGCGCTCTCTTATTTTGTCTCGCGCTCTGTTTTCGCTCTCTCTTTCCCTTTTTCTCTCTCTTTTTCTCTATTTTATTTTTGCTCTGTTATCTTGCTCCTTTACTCTTCTTATGAATTTCTCAAATCTATCAACGTTTACAGCACAAATAATTGATTGATTCAAAACGATAATTCTTGATTATTCTAGGTCAACGTTTACTGAAAAAATCCTGCGGTCATGACACGGGCCAGGGCCGCGGGGGCGGTGGTGGAGGAGGTGGCGGAGGAGGGGGTAAGGAGCCTGAATCTCTCAGCAATACCGGTGGACCAGAGGTGGTGGACACCAAAAAATTAGTTTTACAAAATCTCGAGGCTGTGCATTCTTCTCAACAACACCTGCTGCAACTGTGGCACCACAAAAAACTTAAATTGGACCAGTGCTTTCAGCTGCGGCTATTTGAACAGGACTGTGAAAAGGTAAACAAATATCGGTGTTACAATGTGAAAACAAATCAAAATCAGTCTCTAGTCAATAGATGTAATGATTTTTGAAACAAGTCTTTGTACATCTCCCAGTTTGACCAACTTACATAGCTAATGGGAATATTTATTTCCAGATGTTCGAATGGATATGTCATAACAGAGATGTTTTCTTGCTTGGCTACGTCGAGATCGGACACACATACCAGCTGGCCAAGCAGCTGCAAGAGGAACACCAACACTTCACGATGAGCTCCATGAACGTGTACGTGAATATCAACCGCATTCTCTCGGTTGCGTCTAGGCTGGTAGAGGGTGGCCATTATGCCGCCCAGCACATAAGATCGGTGGCTGCAAGGCTTGATCGCTCGTGGAAGGTGAGGCTGGAAATTATTATTATCTTCTGTTCAGAAATTGTCTGCCTGATTAGAATATTATCTTTAATTACATTGGTGACTATTTCAGATGTGAGTTCCAGGATTTTTGCCGGAGAGTATCAAATAAATTCTCTCCGAATATATCCACCATGTGGAAAATATGAGGCAAACATCTGACAGAACCCTGTCACTGGCGAGCGCCAAGAACCGTGAAACGCGTATAAGTACAATAAGCAATTGCAACTGGGTCTTCTTGGAAGAACGTTGCACAAATATCTGTCAGGTGTAATTCAATGTCCGTCGTGGTATTAGCCAGGAAAGTAGTTGTTTTATGTCGGATGTTTGCATCATATTTTCCACATGGTGGAAATATTCAGAGAGAAGGGTACTTCGACATTGTTGATTTTACTATTTCATTTATTTCAGATGTAACATTCATAACAATATAGCATATTGTAACTTAGACTGTGTCACACAATTTGCTATAAATACTGGTCTTTGATTTGATTTTTTACTCGCATTTCTTTGAAAACACATTTTATTTTCAGGATTTTGCAGCAGGCTTGGACGAAAGAACGGCAGTGCTCGCCCTTTCCGTTATCTTCCACCACAAGGCTGAGCAATATGTTGAGAATGTTCCTTCGTGGAATTCAACTTCTGAAAGTGGAAGCATACCCTCCGACATCATGATGTTGGAGAACTCCATCCACCAACACCAGAATCTCTACGAATCAATGTGTCAGGCCTATACGGAGGTGAGTTACATCATAACTTACTAGTAGTTTGATTTTTGTTTGAAAATATAAACAGGATGTTCATAAAACTTGCGTCGCTATTTTCCATCGTTCAAGATGACCTGTTGGGAGTTATTCATGTTGAAAAATTTGATTTTTTTGCAATATCTAACAGAAAACAACTACTTCTCCGGCTAAAGCCACGCTGGACATTGAATTACATCTGATAGATACTGTGAAAAGACTAACTGAAAAGAAAAAATCTGAAAGTGAAAATTCGCATTTTCATTCAGATAGATTTTTTAAATTATGTCTAGTTTTCATTGAAAATTCAAATAAATAACTGGGATAGGAAGAATGTTATTCAAAAATATCACTTACAGAAATAGTTCATTTCATTGAAGCAAGGATCGCTTAGAGTTTTTAATCAATCTTTGTTTTGAGGAAACGGCTATAACACATTTTCATTTTGACTAAAATTTTTAGTTGTATTTTTGTTGTCCAAACTGATGTTCCATAAGGTTCACGTTTTTGTCCCCTATTTTCTATTTCAGCCTTCAGATAATCTTATTTGGTATAATTATAGTACAATTTTGCCTTGAAATATAAAACTGAATGCTGTTAAGTGACATACCAAATTTCATTAAGAAAAGTTAAGCCATTATGGAGTTATTCTGGAAAATATATTTTTTTTGTGTCACTTTCAACACCCTGTAAATCGGTTAATACTCATTTTAGGGTATATATTTATTGGAACTTTCAGCCTTAAAATGAAGTGAGGATTCTACCCTCGGAGTTTGTCCCCTTTATTCTGGGACACCCTGTATATATATAATATATAATTCTTTGTTGTTAGCTCTACAAAATGAGGAACTCAAATAAAAAAAATAAAATTATGTTTCATTTGGATTTCAATGTATGCTCTATTTGATTTTCTTACAGAACTTTTAGTTTTTATTTAAAATTTCACCCTCCTTAGGTTTATAATTCCTATCAATCGTTGCTAAACGGATTGGACATGATGTTGCAAGTGTGCCATAATTTACCGACCACCGTAGAGGAGTCTCAGAAGGATACTGACATCATCAACAACGTACGATTGATATTCTTCAACAGGTTTAGCGAATTTGTGACTATGGCGTTAGGGCGGACTTCTTCTATACCTACCTTTAATTAATATTTGAAAGTATTAAAAAGTTCACAATCGGAAAGAAGAAAGAATGTAAAAAACTCCGTAGAAATTTATTATTGGTTTTATTTCAGTTGAAGCTCTCAAGTTGAGACATGTTGAGGTTGATTTTGATTTGGAAGGAATTTTCGTAGAATATATGACATGGGTTTGTATCTATGATTATCTATGCCAAATGTCAAAGAGTAGAATGGGATGCCATCTTTATGTTTCCACCAGAAACTTTTCAAATATTCCTCGTGATGATAACGTGATAATCAACAATAAAAAATAATTTGAAAGTGGTTGCATTCTCGAGAAAACATTTTTATCCAACACTGAGAATAACGCAGTAGCGATTGAAACTCATATTCAGTCATTCAATTTAAATACAAACTCTTCATTTCATCAACTGATAGAAACCCATTCATGTGAATTTCGAACCTTGTGAACTTTTTTAGTTTTCCCTTTTTGCATCCCCTAACATTTCCAACGGACTTGTGTTTTGTTTAATACTTATGGTGTTGGTTTTGGTAACAGGTTCATAGTACCAGTAAGAAACTCCTCTATCAATTAGACCACTTGGTTCAAGTCTGCAACCAACCTGGAACTGATAAAAAACATGTAAATATATCTTTCTTACTTTCTTATTTTAACACTTCTCGCCACATTGTCTTATTTGGTTTCCGGAAATGGCAATATCTGTGTTCATTGATATGAAAAAATTGGCTGATTGCCAACAAGTAGTGGATTTCAACTGTCCGATACCTGTGCAAAGGTCCTAAGACCAACTTTGTAAGTGTTTTCTATTAGTGGAAGTGAAATTCTGTTTCTGTCAGTCAATACAAAGGTAAACACGTAGAAAAGTACATCTCCTGAAGATGCTAACTTTGTTGGCGAAACGTTCGTCAGTGAAGTGGACGTAGTTTTGGAGTTTGGGTGGTTTCCTCAGTGTTTGAATAAAAACAGGGATCCCCCTTTATACCGTTTTCAGAGTTATTATTGTGACCATAGTTAAATGTTTTATGAGAGTGTTTATTAACACTCCATTAAAGTTCCATTGGGCGAATAATATTTGCATGCCAAACTGGAAAAGTAATTGGTTTTCAAATAACTGAGTAACCTTTTGTTCTAAAATTATAATGGTTACTTCTCAACAACATTGCAAATTGCAAACCGAAAATTTATTTAATACAATTTATTTTTACTTTTGTATTATGTTGTTCATCGTTTCAATATATAAATAGACTATACAGATAGTGGCATAACTAACATACATTGTTGCCAAAATAATGAAATTGCCTTTTAAGACGACCAGAATGAGATAATATGGATCATTTAATAGCAATTAGTATGTAAGTTATGGCTTAGAATATTTCTCTATGAAGAAAAGTAGTTTTGAAATTGATCCAATGGTGAATGGTGATATTATGAGGAAGAGTGATGTTTGTATAAGGACCTTCGATAATAACGACGATGATAATTTCATTGAGAACACAAATCCACTCTTACTTATGATAGCAAGTTATATTTTTCTCCAATCGTGAAAAATGCATTATCTCAGAAAAGTAAGAGTCGTTTTCTTATTCTACATGGAGTCAAATACTGTGGACTAAACTGATTCGAGATCTTTGTTGAATTAGTTATTGACAATTAATCTATGCTTTGAGTGTTGGAAGGTGAAAATGGTTCAGTTTCACTGACGCAGATAAAGATCAGATTGAGCCATACTAATGGAATCTTCAGTGGGACAATCTTTTCTGTAATGTCTTGGCTGGATATATAAAAATATAGCAATTCTACTCCCAAGTTCCAATTCGGGACGTCCTAGGAAAAAGCAATTCAAACAAGCATAGGACGCAATGCTTACATACCAGTTTTTCACTTATTTTTTTTTCTACAATATTCCTTATATCCATTATCTGTTCGACTTATTACTAAAATATTCAGCATAAAATTTGCAGAAAATTACATTCGCACTTCCGAAAATAACATTCGGGAATCTTAATTCAGCGAATTCACACTTTTTCAAAAACAGCTGATTTCATATTTTGTTTAAATCAACTCATTGAATTTTTTAGCTAATATCCGTTTTTGATCATGTGATAGATAGTAATGATACATATTGCCGAGTGACAAATGACGTTTGACAAGAGACAGGTGAGGGAAGTCAGGTGATCAGTGACAGATCTCAGTAAAGGGGGGTATCACGTGATAGGTTAGTGCGTTCTGATTGGTTGATGGTAGGAAGGGGCTGGGCTCAAAGTGAGAGTGGAAGGGGTGGTTTCAAGTGGCGACATAACTACTCGGAACTCTTACTTTAAACATGGGATTCGCATTTATAGTCAACCCACATTTCACAAGAAGTTAACATTTAGGTTGTATTTCGCATATGAATATAAATACACTTAGGTCTTAGAGGGGTTGTTCCAAAGCAAATTGAAGCAATTTTAAAAATAAAATTGAAGCAACTTCTGTTGAATGAGTGCAAACCTCAGTAATTCATTCATGTAGGTATATATATTAATAATTAGCCTTGGATCAAAGGATTCATATATATAATGGCAAAATAGAAGAATAAGAATAATCTTGTTATATTCATTATACCTTGATTGAATTTATTATGATGAATACTTCTGAATGGTAACCAGTATATGAAATAATTTATTATATCATGATGAGCCTACATCTCGAAGAATATTTAAGAGAAACTACTATTATTCATACATTGATCAAGAAAGAACATGTGAAAAATACCGTAATTCTAGATTACTTTTTAATTCAAGATTCCTGGTAGAATTAAGAATATTCACCCCATAAACATATCTGAGAAATTTTGAATAGAGTATATGACAAATAAAGGTTGAATTCTCAAAGATGTTATGAAAATTATGTAAAGATGATAGAGACATCGATATGAGGGTTACTAATTATTCAATATTATAAGAAAAATCCAGAACATTTGCCACATTCTCATAAGTAAATACATAGGACTTGATTCAGCGAAATCGGAAATTTTACTTTTTCTTAAGCACTCGGGGCCCAAAACACTTTGCAATGCATTTATCAAGTTCGGAGAGGAATGTTTTTAGCTTTTGCTTTTTGTTTATCGAACGAGATCCGGTAATCGATTCGTTATGTACAGGGCGAGGGTGCCAATTTCGAAAATAGGCCTACGGGAAATCCCGCAGCAGACTACAGTGAAGGGGCTAGTCATGTTTTGGCAGTCATACACCAGATTTTAAACCACCACCGAGCCCTTGAACAGAAATGGCACGCCAAAAAAATCAAACTACACCAAAGACTGGCGTTGAGGTTGTTTCAAGAAGATGTCAAGCAGGTAAAGATTTGATTATCATTTCTTCCATTGAAGAATTAGTTTGAATGAATTGTTTTTGAGTTACATTTTTTATACAGGTTTTGGATTGGTTGTCGAATCACGGAGAAGTGTTTATTAGAAAGAATACGGGTATCGGCAGGAATCTTCAGAAAGCGAGAGTTTACCAAAAAAGTCACGAGCATTTTGAAAATGTTGCACAGGTTAGTGGAAGCTATGTCAGTGTATAAGTCGTGTCTGTTTGAAAAAAAAATACATCAAACTTATTTACGAATTTGCAGAAAATATTGAACATTTTTAAGACTAAGTTTCTGTGGAGTCCTGCCAAAGAGAAACATTTGTAACTATTGATATCATTTCAAACATTGTGGCAGCGCCGTTCGTGTTTTGGATGAAATGTCATCGTTACGAAAAGCATCACCGTAAATCTGCCAAGCCATAATCACCAGTTGCTTGTGTTTGGTGTCAGGTGTGGTCCATGATTAACTTTTTGAATATAATATAATGATAGATAGGTAGGGTTATTCAAAAAATTGTACATATACATTTGTTACAATGCACAAATTCAATTGGGTGAACCTACGTCAAAATTGATATGTTCAGTGAACAAAAGACTAACATTTTAGAATGAGAACCGGACAATTCCCCGACAACAGTTCAACGACTGGATGATTCCCCGAGAGGATAATTCCCCGACAACAATTCACCGACTGGATTATTCCCCGACGGTCAAAAGCTTACTTTGGTTGTATTGTATGATTTTGACACCGAAATGAGGGAATGGAGAATTGGTAACTTGGGATTTTGGTGGTCAGATATTTTCTACATTTGAATTGAAAACATTACCTTTTCTTTTTAGTGCATGTCTTTTTAATGAGGTTGGATTATATGAATTTGAGACCGAAATAACCCGAAGGTAGCAATAAAATTATTAATCTTTCACAGAAATAAAAGGGTCGTTCCTTAATAACTTTATTTCGAAAGGGTTCTTACCTACTGTAATTAGTACCTAACCTAACCTGAAAGAATTATAAAAGGAAAGGGTTAATAACCCAAAGGTAATAATAATATTATTAATTTTTCACAGAAATAAAAGGGTCCTTTCTTTATTAGGCTCAATGACCCTCTCGGTATATGTAATACAGTTCAGAAAGTTAAATGGTTCATTTCGAAACAGTTTGTGCTACAGTTAACATCGTGAAATGGTTTTAGAATTGGTTATTAGTGAAAAACGAAAGAAAAAGTTGTTACTTGATCCGATGGACTTGCCCAGGCTACTGCAGCATACTTACCGAAAGTTTCCAGCATGAAGAGAACTATAAGGAGAATTAGAATATACCTATATACTAACATTATTTTAAACAGACAGAAAAAATCTGACTCTTCGTCTATTAATATGTAGACAATTTATACAATACACAAAAGGGACGGAACAGTTATATATTCAATATAAGTAAAAATACAATCACAGGATTATAGTGACCATGACACATGATTGGTTTTGAAGACATTACGTCATACGCGTAAATTTCAAGCAGGAAATTTTGTATACCGAATTTTTCTATGGTGAAACAATATGCAATAAGTATAAAATACATAACAATACATCGTTTCCTCTCAGAATACGTACACCAACGCCGACAAATTGCTGGCGGCCGCCGAAGAACTGGCGCAGACGGGCGAATGCGACCCCGACGAGATTTACTCGGTGGCGCACGAGCTAGAGGCGCACGTGACTTCGTTCGCCGCCAGAGTGGAGCAGCGTCGCAGGCGACTCGATCTCGCCGTCCTCTTCTACACGCACGAGAAGGATCTGAGCAACTGGGTGGACGAGCTCAGGCAGGATCTGCAGGTGAGTTCCAAGGGGGGAGTTTTGTAGTGTAATGTTTACATCCTGTAAATGTATCGTTGATGATAAGGTTATCCCATTACATCATAATACACACCATTGAATATGCCAACCAAATTGCTAGTTTCTCAGCTACTGAAGTCGGTTTAGTTGAGCTTTGGGATAATGTCGGGTTAAAGAGCCTACCGGTACTGCTTCAGATTTATAATTTTCCCCTACTGTAATATCAAACAAAAGTATACATGGATTTGAAGCAGAAGATATGACTGAAAAACAATGAAAAACTATTTTTTGAAACTTTAGAACTCCCTTTTTAAGCTTAAAAACTCCTTTTTTAAGCTAAATATCTCGGTTTTTCTGTTTCTGTTGCGATTTCACTTCTAAATATTGAAATATTTCAAATTCAGTTGTCAGAGATTAGACAATGATATTTTAGTTCTTGATTGAATACAGATCATTCAAAATACTTAAAGGAAAACAACACGAATAATGGTAATTTTCGAAACTGCATGTCAATTATTGTATGTATTCCCAAGTAGCAATTCAACGTTGCGGCGACGTGTTCGAAAGAGTTGTGCAACCAAACATAAGTTGCGTTGCCGACGTCAAGACAACGTCGTCACAACCCCGTTTTACACCAATTTTGTCAATAATTTTTGGGTTTTTGCAACGTTTCTGCTACAACTGTAGGTAGCAGTGGGTCGTTTCCTAAACGTTGGTGAATTTACTTAAGAACAACTGCACACCAGCGCCCTCTCAAGCGGCAATGACAGTTCATTTTCTATGGTGTTCAGAAAATAGTTGAATTATCAACCAAATAATTACTGATGGCAAAAATGGACACTAAGAAAAAAGTTTCTGGCAACTACTACCGCAAGTTGATAACGAAATATTTCATGCTCACCGAAAAGTAACGATTACGAAACAGAAATTCCCAACGCATTACATTTTACTGTCAAATATACCATTGTTTCATGCTAAAAAACACGCGGGCTTTCAATCTGTTGCGAAGATTTCAAATGTCAAGAATAAAAAATATATATTTTTATAAACAATTTTTAATGTTGATATCGATTCAAGCTTGAACTAAACGGATACCTATGAATTATTTCTAGAAAAATAAAATGAGGCTTTAAAATCCTTTGTAAATGTTTGTTTTACATTCCAAGTTTTAATGGCCGACCATGTTTCCAAATAGAATCGCACTTCCAATATGGCGTGGGGAGTATACAAGTCGCCAACGCGTCCTTGGTTGTCAGATAACTAAAAATATACTAATTTTTAACGTTAGTCTGCCAGACAACTAACTTTATACCCGAAGTGCGACTGAAGTTGCTTATTGGACCAAAAATGGAAACAATTCCAACTAACGAATACATTCCGATCCACATTTTGTAATCCACCTCTTCCGCGTTTTTCCCTCAGTTTCTTCAAATTATTAAACTGTTGTACATGGTCATAATCAAGTTGTTTCTCCTGGCTATAATCAGTTGTTCCTCTGAAAAAGTAGTTGCTTTCCTTAATATATCTCTATTCAGGTTGACACTTGTTCCTAAAGAAATTAAACTAGATTTCTAAACTGTCTGTCTTCATATTAGCTTGTGCCCGTGAAGTTTCTTCACGACGATTTTTTTTTGTCTGTAAGAGAAGGCAGTGTATTTGTAAGCACTTTTCATATCCTATTCGAGAAGTTAGGTTAGGATCATTCTAGTAATTTTTCCTTTACTATAAATACATTTTCTGTCAAACAATTCAGCAAACAATGCTCCTTGTCACTGAAATAAAAAAAATTATAATGAATTGGGTAAATTATTATCATCTAAATTTGGCCTACACGTCCTCTGCAGTAAATATTTGAAGGAAGGTTAGTTGTGAAGATGACTCTCAGTTGAATCTCATAAGGTCGCTTTATCGTCGGGAAAACGTTTAAAATAACTAAAGTTTCACTTGAACGTTTTTAGAACATTATTCCCATTCCCAGAATATTTACTACTCGTAGTCGGTCCAGTAAACGTTATGACAACGTCGTAGCTTGACTGATGTCATGCTCAACGTTAAAACAACGTTGACCGGTGGTTTAGAGAGCGTGGTTTCATAAATGACTGATTTCTTCACCAACTACAACGTTAATTTTGGTGTATTATGTGGTTGTCGTCGCCAAAATGCTACTTGGGTTACCAATTATTCCTGGTAATTAGAGGCGTGATGTCTACTTTTTGTCACTCAACGGGTGATTAATTTACTTAGCTGAAGAGCAGCAAATAGAAAACTAGTTGATTGATGGCATTAAAGGATTTTTCCTATTGCAGTGCGAGGAAAGCGTGGCGGAAAGCCTGGAAGCGACTGAACGACTGATTGAGCAAACAGTTCAACATCGACAGCAAAGTTTGGACGTTTGCTCGTCCACCATAGCTCAAGGAGAAGCTCTCTTACAAGAACTTAGGTAAGATATCACCTTAAGAACTACAGTTTATGAGGGGGTTAATCCAGTTTTCCCCTTCCGGATGCGCTTTACTACCGGTCCGATTCTTCATATGTTGATTGGCTAGGTGATGTCTCCGATGTTGGACTCCCTGCTTATTTATATTATTTTCATTATAATTGATAATAAATATTCATCGTGGTATGTTTTTGAAGGTCTATCGCCGAAATGGACTCGACGGGTTCCGTTCCTGCGGTAGAATCTGCGTTGGATCGGCTCGCGAAGCAAAGAAACGACCTCGAGGAACTGTGGGCCGAGCGGAAGCTGCGGCTGGACCTCTGCCTGCGGCTGCGGCTGTTCGAGAGGGACGCGCTCGAGGTGTCCTCGCAGCTGGAGATGTGGTCCGAGGAGTTGCAGCACAGCGAACTCACGCGGGACATCTCGAAGGCGGAGCAGTTCCTGCGGTTGCACAACGAGAGCGTCGGCCAGATGCAGAACACGACCTACCAGATCTTGCAGCAGGGCCAGGAGTTGGTGCAGGTTTTCGAGAATTCCGGGATCGTTATCATGGCGGACGCGCAGTACAACGCACAGACGAGGGTGAGTTGAAGCATTTGCAGAACCTTCGATGCTTCATTTTGATTTTATTCACTACATTTTGTTTGACAAGAATCTTCAATAATTATAAGGTATATAGCAATGCAGTCTTTCACGGCTGGCGTCATGTTCTGGTTATTTCCGAGTTTTCTTCTTTGGTTAAAAATATCCAAACGTTTCTACTGCAATTGCGGTAATCATCTTCAAGGTGGTTGAAGTACTCTCCTTGACGTATCTACTGAAACTGAACCACTCGTTTCTGGCACCTCATTTTTTCCATGTGTTATTTTCAATGTATGTAACAAGGCTAACTATCTCTTCAGAATAGAAAAAATCAGTAATAGTTTCAAAATAAACCACCGCGACGTTTTCTCGTTCCAACGACATTTACACACGAACTTTTCATCTAGGTTCAAGTCCTGTTGGAATTTCTTCATGATAGAGAGATGGATTTGGAAGAGCTGGTCGAAATGAAGCGCCTCAAACTGGAACAGTGCATTCAGCTCGGGCAGTTTCAGAACGATGCCAATCAAGTCATCAGTTGGATCAGGAACGGAGAATCGATGCTCATGGCCAATTTCACCATCCCGAACAGTTTGGCGGATGCGGAAGTGCTGAAGAAGGAACACGAGCAGTTTCAGGTGGCGATAGAGAAGACGCATACATCAGCGGTTCAGGTATATATTATGAAACTAGTAAATGCTGCCGTTTGTCGGACTTTCACAATTACAAATTATTCTTCAAATCAGCGTTGTTTTTTATTTTTCCACATATTGATGACGTATCCCAAAACATATTATAGTGTTTTATGTGTTTCGGAAAATCTTATAAAACTTGCCTATAATGGTCTTTGTAATATTTTTGTAACCAAGTTTGCTACTTCTTCCTGCCTCTTGTCAATCCTGTCATATCTTAATAGCTTATATGTTTCTCTCTGTTGAACACGTTTTTAATTATGGCCTTTTCTCATTTCAAAATTATCCTTTCACATGATGGATCCTTGAACAGAGAACACACAGAACAATAAAAGTATAAATAATAGATTTCGTTATTATTATTGTCGCACAAAATTGGAAGTGAAATTTTTTTTGCCGCAAATATTAACAGGATACTTCGAGAAAAAAAAACAGAGGGTTTCAAAATTTGCAGTAATAATAAAAGTTCAGTTTAGATTTTATAGGATGCATATATTTTTTATAACACAATTAATTTGAGCATCAAATATCATTCTATTCAACAAGTGATTATTCATTTTGGGTTGTTTCGGAAAATAAATTAAATATCACTTTAGAAGTGTTCCACTTCAGTGGGTAACATCATACTTTACAAACAGAACTCGGACAATAGTAGTGAATAATGTGAAATCAGAATCAAGATTTATAAATACAGGGGTTCCACAGGGTTCAATCTTGTGGCCACTATTGTTTATAGCGTTTCTGAGCGACATTGAGAACACCTGTACTTCCGCAAATCAAACGATAATATATGCCAATGATGCTAATATTCTAATGTCACACAACAGCATTGACCTACTAACAAAATTAAGCAACAATGCATCTAATGAAATAGCAAAATATAACCTTGAAAATGGCCTCATCTTGAATAGACATAAAACCAATTTTGTCCGGTTTTTGCTAAAAAACATAAATCCAAATTATGACCTATACTTAAAGTTCAAGTACAAAGTACAAGTTCTTAGGTGTTACTTTTGATAGTAAGCTAATATGGGAAACACACAAACACTGTATGTTCAAAATTGAGCACTACATGCTATATAATATAAAATCTGAGAGATACTGTATCAGCAAACATCCTGAAGTTACTATATTTTGGGCTGGTTCAGTATACTCTGCAGTACAAATTGATCTTTTGGGGGTCCTCTTGTCACTTTGAAAGGGCATTATCTCAGAAAAGGATAATAAGAACAATGTGTCATGCTCATCCAGCTACACACCTTTTATTTACAGTTAGATTGGAACATTCCTCCACCTTTTCTGAGCCCCAGTCACTTATTCATCACTCTTCTCAGCAGTAATCTCAAACTGGGTTCTCTCATCTCTTTGTCTTCTCTCCCTCTCTTTATCTCAGTTTTTGATCTATTGTTTCGGTGTTTTTTTCCCTTCCTCTTGTCTATTTTCTATTTATATCACTAAGTAATTATGATACGGAAATTAATAAAAAAACTATTCTTTATGTCCACGGCAATTTAATTCACCACAAATTATGACAGGTCAAACATCGCGCCGACTCGCTGATCAACGGCAACCATTACGACCCTCAGAGCATAAAAGACATCTCCGAAGAAGTGACCAAGAGATGGCAGCAGCTGGTGACGTGCGCCGAAGAACGCCACAAGCTCGTCACGGCCAGCTTGAACTTCTACAAGACGGCCGAGCAGGTGTGCTCGGTGCTGGACAGCCTCGAGCGGGAGTACCGCAGGGACGAGGACTGGTGCTCGACCGGCCTTCCGAACAGCGACAAAGCCACGGCCATCTCGCAGCTCATCAACAAGCACCAGGAGCAGAAGGAGGCGTTTCTGAAAGCGTGTACGTTGGCGAGAAGGACGGCGGAGACTTTCTTAAAGTACACCACGAGGAGTTTGCAGTTCTATAATTATCCGAAGACGAGCGGGAATCACGAAGCTAGGGTGAAAGGTTAGTAATGGTTATGTGTTTCTTATCATTCGTTCAAACCATACAGTGGTGACCATTCTTATAACAGGTGGTACACACTTTTGAAACTTTCTGATCTATTTCCGTGACCAGTGCAGTTCATCTGAATGTTCTGAGAGTTATTATTGAATCTTCATTGCATCAATGCAAAAGAACTTGAAAAATTGTGTTGAACAGTTTCCAACATACCACATAGTAAGGGTTCCATACCACAGACGCATAGTCCATGTTTGAACGGACAAAGGCACTGCAAAGAATCTCAAAGGAGTTGATTGAGAGGTCTCTTGATGTAACCTAGCATCTTGCGTACTTTCAGAGACATGATTATTATCATTCAATAATACTCCAAGCTCTTTTATTTGAGTTACATTTCCAGGTCTAATGAGTTGATGGTTCAGATCCATTCCCTTCGAAATTGAACCAATGAACAAGGTTATTGATATCACGCTTCATGGCAATTGATTTCATTTTCGTGGTTTCTCTCCTAAGTTGTTTCTAATGCTTTTATATGCTAATCCGGCTCGAAGGACCATGGATTTTTAATGATTTAAAGTGACTTAATTATGCTCGGAACAATAATTGTCGGTATTGTGGTTAGGATTTCAATATTTTAAGTTCTTCGTCTTCTCCGTCTCGTAGAGCAGTAGTTTGCAACTTACACACTAAGATTTGAAACAGCCAAAGACTTCTGAAATTTGCTTAAAAACTTTTTAACAAGAAACTTTAATGACTTTAGATGACGTGATCGTTACCTTTTATCGTGGCTCTCGAAGCTATGTCATTGAATTCCATTTTTTAAGGTATTCTGGAGAAGCTGCTCAGCCAGGAAAACATGGTGTTGGAACACTGGACGCAGCGCAAGAAAAGACTGGACCAATGCCAGCAGTTCGTTCTGTTCGAGAGATCGGCCAAGCAAGCCATCGAGTGGATTCACGATACGGGTTAGTTACATTTCGACAAAAAACAGTAGCGTTAGGTACTATGGTTCTATTTTTCAGGCGAATGTTATCTGACCACTCACGCAACGAATCTGGGCAACAACATCGAAGAGACTGAAAGCTTGCTTCGCGAGC
Source organism: Chrysolina haemoptera (assembly GCA_958298965.1). NCBI lineage: Eukaryota > Metazoa > Arthropoda > Insecta > Coleoptera > Chrysomelidae > Chrysolina > Chrysolina haemoptera. Next base: position 22,459,693 of record OY282593.1, read on the forward strand.
ATAACGAGTTCAAAGGCACCGCCAAAGAGACCAAAGAACGCGTGAAACTGCTCATCCAGCTGGCCGACAGTCTGGTCGAGAAGGGTCACGCGCACGCCTGTTCCATCAAGCAATGGGTGGCTGCGGTGGATAACAGGTAGGGTATTAGACTGTTTCTGTGAAAAGTAGGGTTGTTATTTAGCTCAGTTGTGATGCTTTGGCTAGGTGTGAACTATAGAAAAAATCCACAGCAAATCAGACGGAACAATGGTAAATGAAATCTGACTCTGAAATGTGGACCAGTCGGGGTTCGAACCTGGGACCTCCCGATTACAGTTAGGTGCGAGATCACTGAATCTAGGAAAAAAGCGCGAATGAAAAAAACGCAAATGAAATAAACGCACAGAAAAAAGCGCAATGTTACAAAAGCCCACAAGAAATATCCCCACGTGGAAAGTTGCACACATGGAAAGTTGCACACATGGAAAGTTGCACACATGGAAAGTTGCACACATGGATTAAATCGCACAAGGCAAAAACCTCTCGTATATAAATGCGCACATAAAAAGAAAAAAACACAACGATGTGCGCTTTTTTTCGATAATAATATTATCGGATCATATGCCAAATTCGACCATTCGCTGAAATAAATACTCAGTTCTCGAAATGATCAATTGGCGAAAATAGATCGAGCAAGCTAACCTAGCGTGCGAGTCGAAAATGTGTGAATTAGATTTCCGCTCGCTCTCAACACACAAACCTAACCTGAGCAAGCTAACCTTGCTTGCGAGTCGAAAATGCGTGAATTAGTCTTTTGCTCGCGATTGACACACAAACCTAACCTGAGCAAGCTAACCTAGCGTGCGAATCGAAAATGTGTGAATTAGATTTCCGCTCGCGCTTGACACACAAACCTAACCTAAGCAAGCTAACCTTGCTTGCGAGTCGAAAATGCGTGAATTAGTCTTTCGCTCGCGATTGACACACAGACCTAACCTGAGCAAGCTCTAACCTAGCTTGCGAGTCGAAAATGCGTGAATTAGATTTCCGCTCGCGCTTGACACACAAACCTAACCTGAGCAAGCTCAACAATTCAAGAAATCTGAGATTAGTGAATACAACCCAATGTATCCTATACCATGACAACTAAACAAGGCGTCTCCTGAGACTACATAGTGGGACATCTTTATAATATGCACAAACTATGCTTATGACGCATCATTAATTTCTGAAGATAAAGCTTGCTTTATCATACATTTTTATTAGTTGTTTTCTTCTTTAGATTAAACTTATTATGGTCGGTTTTTGTTGTGTTATTACTATTTCTGCATCATTTGAAGTTTATAAAAGTCTGTCCACGATTTTAATTCGGTATTTTCTTATTGTCCGAATTGCTACAATATCATTTCTTTGTGTTAATTTAGGGAGCCAAATTAATTCCTGTTTATTGAAAGCAATCTCCAGGACGACATCTCATGAATTTTTTTATTAGTAGAAAGCCTATTGTTCGAATGCATTGACATTGTTTTACGCTTTATTGCTTCAATAGGCTCCGCCCACAAGTAATTTGGCTAATAGGATTTTAATTAATTCCTTGTTTTTTTTTTGAACTATACATGACCATTCATTTGTACCTCGTCGGTATTACTGAATGTGTATTTTTTTATACCAAGATATATATGTATATTTTTTATGAAAATACTACGGTGAAAAATAAAAAGTAAAGTTTCAGTTCTGTATCTCTTATGTTTGCCTTCTCAATTTTTTTATCTCCAGTACTAATGTCCACTTGGTTTTCAAACATACGTTGAAACAGAAAATAATAATATCCCAATCTACTTGTCAAAGCAAGACAGAGACGAAACTACTCATGCGTCATGTATCTGTCAAACTTGTAAGAACTGGGAATTGCAGTTGATCGTACTGAACGACATCACTGGTATGCTTTGCGCTGTAACAATGGTAATAGAAATAGTAATCAGCAGTTCAATCACCTATTAATTCTATCGGAATGGAACCAAATAATCATATTGAATTATAAAGGTACAAAGACTTCAGTTCCCGAATGGAACAATATAGGCAGCAGCTGGAAGAGACTCTTGGTATCCAAGAGGAAGAGAGCGAGAAGAAAGAGCTCTCATTCGACAGAAATTCTGACCCGAATTTGGAGTCCAAGATGAAAGACGTCGCCGCCAAAGATCTGAAGGAGTTGAACGAAGAGAAGAGAAGATCTGCTAGAAGGAAAGAGTAAGTAAATATTCATTTGATGCAAAACGGACATGGCGTTGTTTTATCATGACTAGATGATGAAATTGTACCACAACATAAATTTTTACAAGCATGATGATTAAATCTTAGCGCTCTGTATGTATTGGTGCAGGTTATAAATTCTGGCAAGGCAAAACTGCTTTTTACTACAAAACGCAAGATGGGGTACTAATACTAGCTAGTAGCTTTTGTCCACTTGGTAAGAGGGGACATAAAACTAGCATAGCAAAATTTGTTATGTGAATAAAAGTTTTGAGTTGCTATATTATGTTGTCTGAATAAACAAAAACTGATTCTTTAAAATCGGATACCAAGACATTGTCTACGAACCTATGAAATGTGGCTGGGGTATTATGTAACCCAAAAGGTATACTAGTATATTCGTCAAGACGCTTGCCCGAAGCCGTGAAAGTAGTACCACCCTTACTAGATTATTTTAATGAACTTTGATGAAACGCGATACATTATAATTATTCTCGCGAGTTACGCAATCTAATTTTAAGGCTGGTATATATAACTCCAGAAGATACCATGTTTTCAACTTGAATTATTTTCAAATGATAGGAAGAGACTGGTTTGTTCTAATGGAAGATGTCGACCAGTATCAATATTCTGAAATACTTCTCTAGTGTTTCCGAATTTATTACATAATTCATCAAATACATGTGATAAAAGGTTATCCAATTGGAAATAGCATATTAATAGAAAGGGAATCAGCTGACATGTGATTGTCGCTATACCGATGGGATCATCTGATCCATAGCGAGCTCCAAAATGGCGTAAGAAGCAGGTGCTAAGTTACAGTTTCCAAAGGAGGAACTCTGTTTTGCGCTCTGGGAATATTTATTTATTGAGAATACACCTTACAAACAGAACAAGTTCTGATATAAGGAAGACAAGACATTAAACATATATAAATTTAAGTTTTGAGAATTTCAAAATTGATAAAAATTAACAAATTTAAAAACTTATCATATATGTATAGATTGATGAACATCAGTATAATAGCAAGTATTGTTTGAGTTTTTTCAAGAAAATATAAATTGACTTCGATATTTTTAAATTATCAGAGTTTGTTCTATGCTGAATTATTTCCAATTCTTATCTCTCTTTGAAAAACACCAGCAGGATAGGTAATAGTTTCTCCTATAGGATATAAAATCACCTTCGTTGTAATGATCTGCAAACGAGTATTTATAGATTGTCATGTTTGGCAAACAAGTTTTTGTAACGTTGAACAAGAATGTCCTGTTCTTACCTTCAATAAGTAATGTTCTTCCCTCCTTTTGCAAGATTCATCATGGCCGAACTACTTCAAACCGAGCGCACCTACGTCAAGGACCTCGAAACGTGTATAAACTGTTTCATGTTGGAGATGCGCTCGGCCGAATCCATCCCGAACACGCTCCAAGACAAAGAGGGCGTAATCTTCGGCAACATGGAGGAGATCTACAATTTCCACAAGTCGGTTTTCATCAGAGAACTGGAAAAGTACGAAACGATGCCCGAAGACGTCGGCCATTGTTTCGTGACGTGGGCCCAGAAGTTCGACATGTACGTCTACTATTGTAAGAACAAGCCGGAGAGCAACAGTTTGCTGGTGCAACACGGCGGCACCTACTTCGAAGAGTTACAGAAGAAACACAAAGTAGAACATCCCATAGCTGCGTATCTAATCAAGCCCGTTCAGAGGATAACGAAGTACCAGCTGCTGCTGAAGGACCTGCAGAGCTGCTGTCAGGAGGGACAGGGGGAAATAAAGGTATCTTTGAGTTTTGACAAAAAATTATCCATACATTTCAATTTTTAATACAACTTTCAATGAAACTTGTTTTGTTGTTACTCCCTGCCGATTCTATAGCCTTTTGGGGTGGGAATAATCGCTGGTTATAAATGACGGGCCTCGTAAGTGATCCTTGTGGCACAAAAATTATAATTCAGGAAGTACTAGGGCATTATTGCGAAAAATTTACACTTTCCATTTTATTTAGGATGGTTTGGAGGTGATGCTGAACGTGCCGAAAAAAGCGAACGACGTCATGCACTTGTCTTTGCTCGAAGGTTGCGACGTGTCACTGGACAAGCTCGGCGAAGTTGTACTGCAGGACGCTTTTAGCGTGTGGGACCCCAAGCAGTTGATCCGCAAGGGGCGCGACAGGCACATCTTCCTCTTCGAGATGTATCTGCTGTTTACCAAAGAAGTCAAGGATTCCGCCGGCAAGGTTAAATATATATACAAAAATAAGCTGATGGTGAGTATTATCGATATGTTTGAGGTTTTTTTGTTATTTACTCGTAACCTTTTCAATTTCATCTCGCTTATAGTAATAATTACCAGCAATGTTTTCATTTTTGTTTATGTTACATTCATATTCCTTCAGAGAGTTTGTTTTATGAAAGTAATAGGGTGTATTTAGAATTTCTTGCTGTTAGGGACTTTGGCTGCGACAACAATTGTATATTTGGCCGTCACGAACGAATTCCGGGCATTGGAGGCGGCTTGGCTTCGACATTATTATGATAAAGAGAATGACTGGAGTCGAGATTCTTCCATTAGAAGGAAATCTCATTGTTATGCTATTTCATCAGTTCAATTCTGAACTATTACGATAAATCAGTCTTTGTCTTGTATACTATTATTCAATTTGATCTACTATTGAACAATCATTATGTTTTTCAGGCCTCAGAACTGGGTGTAACGGAACACATGGAAGGTGACGAATGCAAGTTCGCGGTATGGACGGGGCGAGCACCTATGTCCGATTATCGAATCGTTCTCAGGGCTTCTTCCCTTGACACCAAGCAGCTGTGGGTGAAGAAACTCAGGGAGGTCATCCAGGAGACCTATTTCAGTGGGTCGCTACCTCTTTCGTTGCCCAAGAGTCCCGCCAAGCTGAAGCCTCTCAGCCAAAGATCGAGCAGGTAAACATTTTTTCACTCCCATTCTCAGTAATATTTTCCGTAGTAGTCATTCATGTATCGTTCTTTCACAGAGATATGGAGGAATGCAATTCTTTGGACGAGAGCGTGGAGAACTTGGACCGTAACTCTTTGGCATCATTCGGGTCTGGGAATACAACCGATTCTGATAAGGTTAGTGAGTATGTTCATTTAATTTTTTTTTTATTTCAACTATATAGGTGTTGATTTACGAGAATGTTTTGAACAGTTTGTGATCCGAATATGACAGGCGCTCATACAGCTGTGTTCGATGGGGTGGTAATTGGGGACGGGGGGGGGGGGAAGAAAACATAAAAGCGCCGCAAGCGAATTTTTTTTGTCAAGGTCAAATGCCTTTGAATTGATAAGGTAACGGAAAAAATTGTCTGAGTGTTTAAAACCTGATTTATGTGAACACATACACAGTTCGGTTATAATTGATATTTGAATTCCACTTTCTGCACTCTCTGTTATTCGAATAACTACTGTGCCACAAAGATTTCTTTATATAGCGTAGTGAAAGGTTTCCCGAATGATCGGGAATTTCTAGTCGCGCCTAGATGGCGCTCTCGAATAGAAATCGCTACAATAGTTAAGTTTGTCAGTGGAGTATCATAAATTTGGGAATTAAAGGATGTTAAATACTACTAATAAGCTTATAACAGACTGTAGTTTTATGTTAATCCCGTCGGGATTCAGTTAGGTCTCTGAATAAAAGTAAATAAATCATAATTGAATGGGCCATTTTTATTAAACAAGGGTTGAGAATCATTCTTAAGAATAACTTTACAAACAATCAATTACCTTGTTATCTTTAAGAAGTTTTACCGATTTTGAATTTTGAAAAATAATTTTTTGGTGGTGCGTTTCTAATAAATGGTCTTTACTAGACTTGTGTTCTTACCAATATTCAGTAGGAGTCAAATAGAACCTTGTATATATTGACCATAATAGCCTTCATAATAATTTTGACAGTTGATTTCGTAAACTCCAGATATATCTAATTCAATTTTCAGACCTCGCAAAATAAAATTGAGACCTCTCGTGAGCTGTGAATCGTATGTAATGTTGTTTTTCACTTATTTGCTATCCGAAAAATTATTGATTGTCTTCGAAAAGTAACCAATCTTCACGGATATTTCACTAATGGTTCATCACTCATTGAAAAGCTCGAAATCCGGTAAATAAGGAAATTGAAACTTACCATTTAGTGCGGTAGTTTCAATCTGCGGGTCTGGATCTATTAGTATTGGTGGTTTTCCTATAAATGTCTATTTCCGTACGTTCTCCATGTGTAATGAACAAAGCACAAATCAATATTCTGAATTCAAAGCTGGTAAAATCTGTTGAATTCACCGAAAATTAGATTGTTTGGAAAGTAGGTACTGTTACTTAGGGTGGAATCATATAATTCTTAGGAAATAAAATTTATAAAAGAAGACCTACATATATGTAATAGATTTCGAAAGTATATCAAGCGAAGACACCTGCTTCTTTTGCAACGGCATTTTTAAAAATAATGAAATTGAAATATCAGAATCAAAAACCATAGTCTTCTGGCCCATTACCGTGAAAAAAAATATTAGCTGAACGTTGAGATTGTCATGTCAAGTAAAACAACATGCTGTTTGCGAAAATTCTCGTCAGCAGGCTTTTCTTTGTTTCAATTATCAACTTCTACCAGAAGGATATTTAGTTACAATAGGTATAACTCCATTAATATAATATTGAGAACACTGAATTGGTTATCAGGGAGAAATACATTGTTTTTTCAGTCATGCAACTAAACTGTCATTTAGCGTACGGATATATACCGCGCTAAATCTTTTTTCTTTTTCACAATCTGTGTTTAAAGCAAATTTTTAAAAACATTTACATGGCAACTTAATTCTTTAAATACATCACAATGTTTTATTTCAGTGGTTAAAAACCCAACTGTCATGATAACCTAAATGAAATCAACTGGAAAAAATACAATTTTACTGTTTTAATAATGAGTTCGTAGAAAAAGTGGTTTAATAAAAGTGATTAAAAATTAGACAGATGCTGTCAGTTCATTGTTAATTTATTTGTACTTTGAATATAAAAAAATATCAGTGAATTTTCTATTTAAAAATACTGAAGAGAAAATTAGTTCTTTCATGATTTTTTGGGTTTGTAACCTTCCACAATCTGAAAATGAAAAAAAAATGTTACAAAAGGAATCTGTGCAAGTGTAGAAGGGCAAATTAATTAATTTGCCCGATAAGTTACTGCGTTCACAAGACTGCTGTCTTGAATGAAATTAATTTTTTTCAGTAACGTATCCTACACTGAATTTGCCTATCTGAAAAAATGAGATAAAATTAACCAACAAAGACTGTATCTGCCTCAGTTATCAAAACTTGCTGAAAAGACGCTGAAAACAGTTTTGTTCAAATTTGACCTACTGAATCTTTGAGCAAACTCATCTTGTCGAGCTAATTCGATATGAATGAAAATATCAAACATAACCACACTTGTACCGGCCAGCTACATATGATAATTTTTGAAGGATTTTACTTCCAAACGCCGTTCAGTTTAGGAATTTTCGTCCACAAACAAGGGAGATACAGAGATTTTAGTCGAGTTTTCCCGGGAATTTTCGCCAGTTTCCATAAGTGTTCACGTGCGTAGTAGCTAAATAACCGCAGACCCGCGGGACTGGAATCGCCAATTGACGAAATTATATTTTTTCACAATTTCAACTTGTCAAAAGGACCTTCCCAAAATTCGTCGCCAGCTCTTGGACTATAATCTGCGATTTCATAAATCGCGTATTCTCATACTCATTCGAAAAAGAACCATCCAGCGCTAATGAGCTACGCACGTCCCGCTACCGTGTGCTTGTTTCCGTAAACAATCGTCCTCGTCCCCAGTTTCCCCGCTTACCCGACTCGCTTCAATTGCACGTACAAGATTACAAAGCATTTTCATTAAATTTTTTTCAGTCGAGTTAGTGCCACCTCACGGCGCCGTATGATTTTTCCGGCGTGGCTCTTCCCTACACCTCTCCCCTCCCCCCCCCCCCCCCCCGCGAGCTTCCCAACCCTTTCTTAGCGCTCACCGATCCCGTTATCCGTTCCCGCATCGGCCGCATCGCGCACAGCAAGAATTTGACCGTGTTGAAGAATCCGGACAGGCGTCCCTTTTTTTTTATCCTCCCAGGGTCTGGATGTGGCGCGATGCGAGGGCGTCTCGGTGGAGCGCGAGTGCGTTTGTCTTCGTACGTCACGAATGCCTCTATGACGCTCGCCGTCTTGGATGTTTACGTGGAAATGGAAACGGGCGTCGTAACGATGTAACAGTTTGTAATGTGTTTGACAACACCTTTGCCGGAAATTCTACTCTGCATAGATTGCGAAACTCACTCCTGGAATATCCCTCTAACGTACCACAAAAGTTTTGTTGAGTCAACATGAAAACGCTAATGGATTTGACAGATGCTTCCTCGGTTAAAAAAAATGTGTTCCTGCATTAACCTGTTTTCATCTGAGGTCTACTGGTAAAAGCACATAACTTGGTTTACTTACCTCTATTGGCTTTGTCAACTAGACCAAGCTATAGACGTTTTTTCACCCACAAAATAAAAGACGCAAATGGCTTATGCAAATTTTTAGAAAGAAAAAGTATAAAAAATTACAACTTTTTTTGTTGTTTTGCAAATATTCCCAAAACTATTAAAGGAATCGTTATTCCCTCTATCAGCGCAAAGGCCGGCTTCATTTTGTTATATTAAAGAAGAGATATCATATCTATTGGAAATTAAGACTTTTACTTTGCCAAGCTTTCTTTTCTTCCTTTTTTTCCTTGGTTGTGTGCTTTGTTATCTAGCTTTCTCAAAGTAAATTTTTTCCGCACGAAAAAATGATAAAAAGAGAAGCTGAATAGGGAAAACAAAAGTCCTTACCTAAACACAAAAAAACGATGATTTAACTAGAAGCAGTGGCAAGGAAAATAAAATCAAAATGGGGACTTGGACGAAATTGCTGAAAGAAATTACCTTGCCTAAAGTGAAAGCTTCGAAACGAGAACAAGATATTTCCTCTGGCAAGAGTGAAGTTGAGATACCTAGTTCAGGGGTGGGATTCTGTGTACCATAGAATTCTATTGTCGACAGTTTTGTCTCTTTCTCTCCCATGAATTTAACCATAATGTCATCCCACTTTGTCTATCGACAATAGAATTCCATAATCCCACACAGGCTCTTTCTTTTGGAATGAAGAGAAATCTAGTAGATCTTATGACGAAGATGACTATAATCCTGGCCGGAATTTTTGTGTGGACGATTAATGTGCTTGTTAAACTGATAAGCAAATAAGCAAAAAATCCGTAATGGGATGAATTGAATTGATAGGGCCGGTATTTCAATATTCTGTTAACGTAGTTTAATTGACTGCTAAAAGCAGCTGAACACATGACAAATTCTCTCTCTGTCTCTCTCTCTCTGTCTGTCTCTCTGTCTCTCTCTCTCTGTCTCTCTCTGTATATCTGTCTCTGTCTCTCTCTGTCTGTGTCTCTGTCTCTCTCTGTCTGTGTCTCTGTCTCTGTCTCTGTCTCTGTCTCTGTCTCTCTCTCTCTCTCTCTCTCTCTCTCTCTCTCTCTCCCTCTCCGTCTCTCTCTGTCTCTGGCGCTCTGTCTCTGTGTCTCTGTCTCTCTCTCTCTCTCTCTGTCTCTCTCTCTGTCCCCCCTCTCTGTCCCCCTCTCTCTGTCCCCCCTCTCTCTGTGTGTCTCTCTCTCTCGTCTCTGTCTCTCTCATCTCTGTCTCTCTCATCTCTGTCTCTCTCATAATAATGTGTTATTCAAATTATTTAAAGCAGCTGAACACATGACAAATTCTCTCTCTGTCTCTCTCTCTGCCTGTCTCTATCTCTGTCTCTCTCTCTCTGTCCCCCTCTCTCTCTGTCCCCCTCTCTTTCTGTCCCCCTCTCTTTCTGCCCCCCTCTCTCTCTCTCTGTGTCTCTCTCTCTCTCGTCTCTGTCTCTCTCATCTCTGTCTCTCTCATAATAATGTGTTTTTCAAATTATTTAATACTGAACAAAAATAAACACTCAATGTTGTCATCAATATTAACATTTTTGAATAACAATTTCCGATATTCTTTCAAATAAGTGTGAAATAATTTTTGAATTTTTTTAATTTTTTGCCAAACAGGAAAAGACGAACAGCAGATGCAGAGCGATTGCACATGAAATAATTTTCTATATGTTCTTTCTGACGGTAACTGTATGAAAAAATCTGGCTATGATAATTCTCACTCCGTTCCGCCAACTCAGTGCACACGATTCCAAACCCGATCGGTCACCTCTGCCCCGTCCATCCCCGTCGTCGCGATCGAATCAGCGAAGCGACGCGCTTCGCTCAACCCTCGCGTCCGGCGCACCTCACGTCGGCGGCGGCTCCTTCGACCGCCTTCACCGCCGCCGCCGTCAGTATGATGCCGGGCCTGCCCCGCGACACACGCAGACCGCAGTGCCGCCCCCGTCTCCGCGTCGATGACCGCCGTCGACCGTTCGGCCGCCTCCAGCGATGTAGGCCGTCGCGAAAATGATTGATGACCGCCGCCAGCACCGCAGCTATCCGGATCGGCCGTGGCGAAAGAAAGAGCTGCCGCCGCCACGACAAGGCAAGACGAGAAGGCGGCAGACCTCGCTCTGAAGGATTCGTTATCATCGTTATTATTATCAGTAATAATGAGTGTGGGGTGTTTTTTACTTGGTCGGGGGTCTTGTGAGAGTCGGATGTTTCGGTTTCCTTTCGAGCAGATGTCAAGGTTATTCATTGAGGGACGTTTGGGGTTAGAAGAATCGATAAATTGGTTTTTATATAAAAGGAATCAGAGGGTTACTTTTCCTCCTGTGAATTGTTCGATGCTTGATGGTTCAATTATGTCATGTCACCCAGAGACCCAAAAAAGTTATTTTATGTTTAGTGGGGGTGTCAATACACTGCGACCTATATGACTCCTTCTGCTGCCGAGCGATTGAGGATGTCTCAACCATCAAAGCAGTTTCTTTATTCCCATGTGGCCTTTAAAAAGTTCAGGGTACCGGATGGGTTCAAGATAGGTACATTTCTTTCTTCTAATTTGTATTCTTCGAGGTATCTTACCCTCGGGTTTTGCAGACTAATGCATTCGAAAATAACCTAAGATAACGTGGTTTCGTTCTCTTCCTCGCAAAATCTGCATTCTTCTTCCTCAACTAGTCCGAGTTTCTTAAGGTGACCTCTCAACAGGCAGTGCCCTCTAAGGCGTTAGTAATCGGAGCTTGTTTTTGCTCTTGCTGGTGCAGTAATTTGATCTCTTCTGTTTGTTGTTTCCCTGTCGTATCTTGGCCTGCCTCATTCCTTGGATTCTATCCAGTATTGGGTTATAATTTGTTTTGTACTTCTTCTTCAAGTTCATAAAGTTTTGTGCTGGTACTTATTCCGCAGAAGGGTTCAAGTCCCAGCCCCTTTTTTTACCAGTACATCTGCTATTTCATCATGTGCCCTGAGTAGATGTAAGGAACCAATGATGAAGGCCTTCTACATTCTTCCGGCTAAGATTTCTGCCGCATCACGGCAAACTGGTATAATTTACAGATCAGAGAGCAGCGTGTTCATCATTCCACCAATGACGATTATTATTATAAATCAAAATGAATACCAAAACATCCGATTCTTATAAAAGACTACCAATCCAAACAAAGTGTTTAGCAGGATGGCTATTCACGAGTACTAATTCAGCTTCTGTTTTTCAAGAATACTCGTGCTGGAGTATCATAAACGAAATAATCGAATCGTCAGATCTCGCTAGTTTGAACTTGCTCGAAGTTTTTTCTATCTAATGTTTATATCCGCTATTGATACCAAGTGCACTCTATTTATGAAAATTTATTTGTCTTTATAACGCAATGCCATTTGCATATTGATTTATTCCGATTCTATTTCAACTTTCTGGTTAATTCATACAGTGCTAGTCTAGAGTCCGTTCCCTCCCTACTAATTTTTGAACCACCTGGTATATCGCAACGAAATTAGGAAGGCTCAAATAAGAGATAAAAACCTACTTTTTCATGAGAAAATTCCAGCTAAAGTTTCAAAATGGCAGCTGAGCGCCATCTTCAATAATTTTTTTAAATAGAACACCCGGTATATGATTCCATGATCGGTTAGGGACGATCATAAGGAATCCAACAACACCAAGTTTGATGCTATTATCTCCAAAGACTATGGAGATATCACCTATTACTTTCTCCATAAGCCGAATGAGTGGGAGAGAGAAACTTTTTTCTGGCGGGTCAATAAATTCTCTCTCACACTCATTCGGCTTATGGCGAAAATAATAGGCGATATCTTCATAGTCTTTGGAGATAATAGCATCAAACTTGGTGTTGTTGGATTCCTTATGATCGTCCCTAACCGATCATGGAATCATATACCGGGTGTTCTATTTAAAAAAATTATTGAAGATGGCGATCAGCTGCCATTTTTAAACTTTAGCTGGAATTTTCTCATGAAAAAGTAGGTTTTTATTTCCCATTTGAGCCTTCCAAATTTCGTTGCGATATACCAGATGGTTCAAAAATTAATAGTGGGAACGGACTTTAGACTAGCACTGAATATTAATGTACCTTATTTTATCATTTTTTTTTTTTTCAAAATACTTCGATTTAAAAAAACAACTGCACTCATAATAATTAGGATTTATCCGGCGTTCAGTGTTTCAATAATAGTTATTTCACTTGTTTAAGTATCGATTTGTTTTGTTCCTATTGTATCACTACTGATTATCTAATCGTATTGAGACTAGTCAGATAATAACTGTCGATTTCACATAGGTTAATTCTGAAAGAAATTTCTCCTATTTTATTTTATTATCTACATCCACTGCCAAGGTTCGGTTGTGTCAGTGCCAATGGGTATTGCGTTATCAAAATACCGATAGTAACATTTTTCTCACGATTTGTTCTTTTTGCCAGGCTTGCCGAAAAATTAACACGTTGGTGCTTGATATATCACTAAATTTAAGTAAACACGTAAGTTTGTGCACTTAACTACGGGTAAAATAGCGTATAAGTCAACTAAATTTAGATAGCCGCTAGAATAACGGTGCTTTAAAACTACTCATAATAATATATAAGTGAAGTCACAGATCCGTCGAAATCTGTGAACTCGTTGATTTCCTAGAAAACGCCGAAACAATCAAGTCAAGTTAATTAATTGGATCTGTTGACGTCTAAATAACGTCTAAATTTCGTGACTGCTTACTTACATTCTCTACTCTGTCAACTTTCTTCGGTCTATCGTTCCTTTTACCCCGTTACTGTCTCAAATTTCTTCATTTTGTTATTACTTGACTCTGTCAGACAACTTCGACTGTTTTGAACAGTTTCAGTTCCGTAATACCTTTTCTCTATTAAATTCCTCATATCTAGTATCCTCTTACTCTTTTAAATTATTCGAACATCCTTGTCAACGTCCTTATCTTTTTGACTGTCCTTGGCTCCGTTACTGTCCTTGACTCCGTTACTGTCCTTGACTCCGTTACTGTCCTTGACTCCGTTACTGTCCTTGACTCCGTTACTGTCCTTGACTCCGTTACTGTCCTTGACTCCGTTACTGTCCTTGACTCCGTTACTGTCCTTGACTCCGTTACTGTCCTTGACTCCGTTACTGTGCTTGACTCCGTTACTGTTCTTGACTCCGTTACTGTCCTTGACTCCGTTACTACCTTTGACTCCGGTACAATTATTGATTCCATTCCTATCATTGACTCCGTTACTTCCATTGACTCTGTTACTACCCTTGACTAGTTACTACCCTGGACTAGTTACTACCCTTGACTCCGTTATTGTCCTTTAACTCGGTTAGTTTGACTTCGTTACTCTCGCGATTCCGCGAGTGTTTAAATCGCGATTTAGACGTTTTATTCGGGGAGACAATGACTAGTCCGGAGTCATCTTCGGGAGTGCTCCCCAAAACTCAGAAATCCAAGAGGAAGATTTCGCTACCTTGGTTCAGGCAAGGTTCCGTCGCAAAAGCTCATCCCGGGCTAACGAGGCAGCATACCATCGACACGCCCAGCTCGTACCAGGCCAGACTAAGGAGACAGCCTAGCCAGGTTGCTTTGGTTAATATATTTTTTAATTTTAATCTGTTTGTGTTGAATAGTGCTTGTATACAGGGTGTTTCACGATGTAGACGTTTTTGGCAAAGCAGACAACGGATCCATTTGAAAATTTGATGTGTAGTATAAATTAACATGATCCTCACGGCTGAAATATTTTACTATAAAGTAGCGGATACTTTGATTTTTTAAATGCAACACCCTGTATATAATCATTGTATAAATTCTTATCACTCTCCCAACAACTTTATGTTTACATTCCTATTACCTATCTGTTATCGTTTGAAGAGATGAGTATCACTCGTATCCATGTTCAAAAATAAATTTAAAAAAATAAAAAAATTAAAATGGTTACAAAAAGTAACAAGTGATGATTCTGTTCAGGCTGTCATATGAAGACAAATGAAGTGTCTCCAGTGAAACCGGAAATTGCAAGAAGCTGAGTCACATCCCAAATTATGCGGTTTTATGTCTCATCGAGATTCTCCAAATTCCATTCCAATATCTTCAAAAATAAAAAATTTATAGGAGCCAGCCACCTTCCGTGGACACCCGGTATTTGGAGTTTGGACCACACTGTGTGTATGCAAATGAAGATGGAAATAAGACATACTATTTACTTTAAAAATATGTTTTCACCCATACCCAACTATAAATGTTCTACGTATATGCAAATCCCAAAGCTAACGGGCTCTGAAAGGGCTCCTTGGGGTACCTCTTCAAATTATTGATCTTCTTTTTTTTTGTTACAGACCGGCGTGTTGGAGATGACGTGGGTGCTGAGCGATTTCGCCGCCACCAGCTCGTCCGAGTTGAGCGTGTCCAAGGGGCAGCAGGTCGAGGTGGTGGAGGTGTGTTCGTCGAGGCCGGACTTTTGTCTGGTACGCATGCCGACCAGGGGCAGCGACCACGGCGACACCTCTGTGGTGCCCGAAGGTCTCGTCCCGCTCGCCATCCTCAAGCAGCCGCCTCCTCCGCAGAGGGGCTCGCCGTCCAGGAAGCCGAACCTGCCCGAGCACGAGATCGGTGAGTCTTTTTTTTTTTCGTTTGCTTGCATCTTTTTCTACAGATTGGCGGTTGAGGACGAAACACGTGCTTTTTTTTAGGAGGATAACGCGGGTCACCTTCAATCAGGGGTTGGGAAACGCCGTTCGCGATAAAATTCATCTGGGAAGCGCAAATTTTCACTTCGAAATCTATATTTGAATCGGAAAAACAGTTTTTATCAATTCAGTGTTGAAGAACTTTCATTGGTGTAAAGTTTTTTCGGAGTGGCTGAAGGTGGTCATTATTATAACGCTTTCGGATATTATACTTAATATTCTACCGCCAAATATAAGTCGAAACCAATAGGAACATCGGGCGCCAATTATTTACAAGCAAGTGTAGTAGACAGGTCCGGTTCCAGGTCGTTACACTATAGCAATTCGTTACGTTCGGCATTGGGTCCTTGACTCCTTGGATAGTGCACATTCTCTGAAAATTTCCACACCTAACCCCTTAGAATATGTGCAGTACAAATTGTAGAATGTTATCAACATCTATCAGATGGTCTGGGATTTATAAATTTGTTTTTTATTATTATAAAATGATTATGTGGCCAATTTTTTCTATAACCTTTCTGAGTCAATTGGAAATTGAGATAAGGAAATATTGTAAGTGAAAATAATTCTGAGGTGATTCAGTTTATACTTCATTACTTTTTCCAACGTTTCCTCAGAGTCGTCATGTTTATTCGTTTAAATGTAATTTCAGCTAGATATCTTGAATCCTAATTATATTTAGAAATAATTCGATATTGATTTCCTGGCTTTCTTTTGATCTGTGATGTAAACAGCTTGCTTATTGATGTTACGACCATTATAAAAACGAGAATATTAAAGACGAAATCATAACGCAATTCAGAAACTGCATACCTCGTATGTGTAAATGCGGTGCATTGAATCGAGGGAGACAGACATATTCGAGGAAGAAATAACCAGCCCTAGAGCCCCTCAAACTAGACATCCAGAACTGATAGGTATGAGCTCCCTTTTCAAGTGTTATTCTGCTGAATGAAGTTGGTAATTCAACAATATGCCCACATTCTATCGAAAAATATTAATCTGAAAATGATTTCAGTTATAATCGTACCATCTGTATCAATGGAGTTGAGAATGTTTTCAACAAATCCATATGAACTGGACTTTTCTTTAAGGCTTAGGCCAGGAATAGACGAGCGTACGAAACGCTGCGTGCCGCACGATCGGCACCGCCGGCTTTTTAATACACGTGCATGTATTTTGACGTGTGAAGTTTCACGAAACTCGTATTTTATAATAAATCGTCCACAAGTAGTAATAATGTCGAAAAACTCATCGCTTCAAAATAATTGAGGATGCTTGTTGGTTGTGTTGCAGCATTGTGCGATATTGATATGAGTTCTGACGTCACGACACACAGGACTAATCAGATTGCGTTTGGATCACCGTTTCAATGTTTTAATTTTCACCAATTTAAAACTCGTATTTTATAATAAATCGTCCACAAGTAGTAATAATGTCGAAAAACTCATCGCATTCAAAATATTTGAGGATGCTTTATCTATGATGTCAAATATCGAATTCATTGCAAAAATTGACGAATAATTTCATCGAACAAAATCGAAACACCCTTTTCCTTTCTCTCTACTTATTTTGAATATGAACAGCATGGTAACAAAGAATAATCATTCATTAATTGATAGCCACTTGTAACGAGTCAAATTGTTCGTTAACAGTTTTTATGTGATACTCAGTGTTGGACCGCTTATCCTCAAACATTCCACCAACAATTCGATCCATATGGATATATTTCTTTTGATCAGTCCGTGCCAGTAGGATGTCTTTCTGGTTGCACTCGAATATGTTACTGATTATTACTGATTATGGAAATTATGACTTCGATAGAGTTGGGTACAGTGGCGCAGCTAGGATTTCAGTTTAGGGGGGCTGAACAATTTATCAACTAATAGAGCTTTTTTTTTTCATCAGCCGGATATTATGATTAACACCTACAAGCGAAGTGTGAGGCAGGCAAACGATAATATCATCTTGTAGGAAATTTTCCTAGCTTCCTTTCTATATACATATGTATTTAACGAATGTGTCTCGTTATGGTCGCAAAATGCGAAAAATGTAAAAGGTGCGCTAGTATCAGACATCCTAGCACATATTACCGCCAAAAAAAATACTTCCGAAAGTTCTAGAATTTTTTCTATATTTTCCCGTATTCTACGCCATCATTTTAATAGTCATTTGGTGGCTTAGGGGGGCTGCAGCCCCAAAGCTTCCCCCTGGCTGCGCTAATGCTTGGGTATCTTGTTATCATATTGTTTTTAGATTTGTTTGTGTTCTAGTGTTTCTCTATAGGGATTGTTTGTTAACTGTGTTCGGGTGATTTGTTTATAGTCAGAAGAAAACGCACTTTTGTGGTTGTTTGAATGAGTCTGTTGAAAACACTGATCGGAAGTCCAATTGGCTCAAGTGTCAGAATGGAACTTGGAGAATGGGAACTTCAGTTCATGAAGTCAGTGTAGGAGCAAAGTAAACGTTAACAGTATCGTTAATAGTATCGGAAACTTTTTATCTAGGGTATAGACAGAAACCTAGCGAGCAATAAGGAACGCAATGATGTGATGATACCACATAAACAAGAGAAACGCATTACTGTGCGCCTATCCTGTTACCCCACCCGGCGAATTAACAGCTCACGTCGATATCCCTTCCTCGAGCGAGTCGAGGAGAAATTGTAATGCTCTCTCAATATATTCTTAACGCTCTTATGAAACCACCGTATCCAAGATGAAAACTTTCCGATACTGTATAAAATCCGTATGTCCATATAAAATAATAGTTGTTTGATTTGTTTTTAGTGAAATATCCAAACATTTTAAAGCAAGGTTAACACTCTGATTTTATGGTGAAGTCGTATTTTACGAAAGGTAAAAATGATATGCAGGTATATATTAATTTCGTGAAATATATTTGACAGTAACATCATTAGAAAGCGCACAATGCTGCATATAAAGGTTACTTATGGCAATGGATCCATTCGTCGACGTTTTCATAATTTGCTTACTTTGGGTAAGTTGTATATGAAAAGGGTTTAACAACATTTGATTTATTCTTAGTTGCCATAAACGTACTAGGTGCTTGTTTCAAATTTGATTTCATGCATCGGGTTATAATTTTTGGAATCGGTTTTTCCTTTTATCCGATTTCCCAGTTCTCTAGAAAGAAGCTAGTATTGAACCTGCTGTGGAAGGTGAATTATTCTCTTTAGCCACCTAAACGCTCACCTTTATTTTACCCACGACAATCTCCACTTCGAGCGCAGCCGAGAGCATGAAATTATTCAAAATTGAGAATGGCCGTTTTGATTTATCAAATTCCTCAGAGTTGGACAATATTGAGAATGAGGCTCATTCACACAGTTTTAATCCATGGTAGTCAATAGAGTATAATTTTTGCAATTTATATTTTGTTGTTACCATCATACCTTTCGTTTTATTTGCATTTAATTTATATTTGTGTCAATATTGTTCAATATTTTCGATATTCAGCCCACCTACACCGGAAATATAGTAAATATCATTTGAGTATATTTTAAATAGAAGTGGCCCCAATACACTTCCTTGAGGAACACCAATGTCAATATCTGTTTCATTAGAACTGATGCAAAAGTGTTTCAAATACCTATCGGGACGGATATTTCAAGCAACATTAGAAAAATTTCAGTTCGTTCCGAGTCATAAAAAGCAGTCCTCGTACCAATATTCCAAACTAGTAGTAGATGGGCAGGAATGCGGGAATAATGCAACCGAATCCACCCGAAAAGCTTCCCCAATCGCTGAATTCCGCTGATATTCCGACCACGTGCGATCCCGCTCCCGCCTCTCGGCAACGGCGACGACGACATCTTCCGTCCGCCGACAGAGTGATCGATAGATCGGTTGCCGGTGGCTTCGGCGTTCGGCCGCCGCCTGCCGGCCCCGCGACCTTGACCTGACCCTGATGGTCGCCGCATCATCGCGGGATGAACTCTGCTCGGCGTCGGCTTCGTTTCGGAGATTGGTCCGGTTGTCTATCGCGATCGAACCCGTGCTTGTCGAGGGTCGCGGTAGGCTTGCACGTTTGTCATACATGGTGTTCGTTTGAGAACTATCTGTCTTATAATTCATATTGTAGACCATCAGATAATGACATATTTTGCTGACTCGTTTTCTCGTTTCAGGTATTTCAACCACTGAAAATTATGTCAGTTTTGAGCTCAAAAAATGAAAATTTAGCGATCGGACGTGTGCTAGGCATATGGAAAATTAATATATAATATATATTTTTTTCAATCTCTCATTTATTTCATTTTAACACATTAACAGGTAGGAACAATCTAATAGTGAAAAACCAAAGCCATAAGGTTTGAATGTCCTTAAAGGGTGGAAATAATATCTTGTAAAAGAATACAGAAAGAATGAAATCTGATATCGTTAGGAACCTGACAGAAAATTCCCATAATTTGAAGGAAGTAGTCCATACTCAAAGTGGAGTTTAGTAAGTAAAACTCAAAGTCGTCTCCACAATATGTATTTCAGCCCAATGTTGAGGGGAGGCATGTAAACGCAAGTTTCCCAAGAAACTTATCCAAGGGTTTCGAGCATAGAAAACATGTTTTCGACTTTCATGTAATGCAAACCCTTGGATAAGTTTCTTGAGAAACTTGCGTTTACATACTTCCCATAAGCCAATCAGCTGTTTAAGTAAATTTTCCGGCCGGAAAATTTTGGGAATTTTTTTTTCTATTGGATCAGACAGGATTTTTATAAAGCAAAAAGCACTGCTGAGAATGATTTTTAGTCTGGACTATAGAACTTCCTGTAGAGAGACTTTCCTACAAAATAATATACTGACCATTACCAGTCTGTTCATTTTGGAAATATTAACACATATTCATGAAAACAAAGGACTACTACAAATGAGAGCTGAAATGCATAATTATAATTTAAGGAATAAAAATAAGATAACCACACAAAAACATAATCAAGCAAAATATGAAAAATCTCCTGAATGTGTTGCCATTCGCCTTTATAATTGTATCTGTATTGATATACATAAAACTATGACTTGTCCAATATTCATAACCTGTAGCAAAAAGTATTAATACAATCTATCTATCTATCTATCTATTCTACGATCAGCATGTCTAGACAATATTGTCGTAAAATGGGGCCTTATTACACTTCAAACTTATACTCGAGGGATATTAAAAACCACTAGAGAGAATCAAAACAGTAAGAGAAACCCGATAAAATAGAGCACTGTCAGCTGACGTCACAACATGGCGGAGATCAGCTGATGGGGGGGGGGGGGGACAAACAAAGAATTTGAGTTTAAAAGGAAAATTGTTTTTTTGCCGTGGTTAGTGGTTAATTGTGATTTTTTTGAACTTTACTGAATTTAGTGGTCCTATTATTTGATAATATTTTGAAATGTTCTTGTTTCAGATGAGAAATCATATAATTATTTTACTAATTACTTCGCTGTTAGTTTTGCGGTCTTTGGCAATAAATATCTACTAGTAATACAAAACTTTCCGTCTTTCATAACATCTTCCAATGTTGACTTCAATGTTAACTATAAATTTCCAACGATTTTTTTTGTTTTACATATTTTGGGTAGATACATGTTCGGAATGATCTGACTAGTATGTCTCTGTACTCCAGCAGTTTCTACCTGTCTCTGCCTTGTTGGTACAGAAGAAAATTTGGAAATTTCACTTGCTGGTCTGGATCGGATCGGTTATAACCCATAACAGCACAAGTCTTCATGATTTATGGCCTCAAATCTAATGGCCGGTTTATGCATACTTAACTAAGACTTAAGAACTAGAACTGAGAGGGAAACAATGAAAAAGTTCAGAGTACTATAGTTACAGTTCCATAAACGTTCGCGTTGTTTCCCTATTGATGAACTCTTAGTTCTTAGTTCTTAGTCTTAGGTTTAGTTCTTAGGTATAGGTGCATAAATTGGCCATAAAACAGAAAACTGTTTGTATGATACCTATCATCATAACAACGTATTTTTGAATTGTAAAATCCATGTTTATAACACCTCTACAGATTTATGCGCTCAATACAGACTATACACAATGAATTGATACTCGTTAAAATGCCAAGAACGTGTTTTTAGGATTTTTTTCGCAGAAAATCCACAAAAAGGAAAGAAAATGGCTTTGTTTGTCCCCCCATCAAATGTTTGACAACTGTCAAATTACGTCACTGAGAGTGCTCTATTGCAATGGGCGGTCCTGTCAGGACAGTTTGTTTCGGTACATTATTACGCTCATTGTGAATAATTGCAGAAACCTTTATATCTATTATTGCTATAGTTAGAAGGCTGAAGTTGAGATGGCGTTCGCAGTTTAATTTTATTTACTCTGCGGGCGCGATTTCAGCTGAGGCTTTGAAATGGAGATGTGATCGAACAATTTGTTGCAGACATTGGTTATTGCCTGCACTGAAATTCAACATATGTAGTTCGTTGTGGTATTAGCCAGGAAAGTAGTAGTTTTCTAATGATCTTCGATCCAAATATTCCTATTGTATAGGATTATTGCAATGAGTGGTCCTGGCAAGACATTTCTTACAGAAACTTTTTAATTCAATCCTGAAATTTTGGAGTAAGATTATTTTAGTTAGTTTTTGTGAAGGAACACACAATAAAAAAATGTCTGTGAAATGATAATTCCACAGTTTTCAAATCCACATCCAACAAGATGGTTCGTAACATTTACCCGAAGAATAAGAATCCACAGATCACGACTGTGTACATTTTTGGACGTACGATATCACTTGTTTTCACACCCACGCAGACACATACCAAGAACCCATATGGATTAATCTGTCCGAGAGCTATGCTTTCTCTTTCGTAACTTCTACCAGGAATATTCGATAGTTTGTCAGGTTACTCTTTTGATCAAATAAAGAAAGAGCATTCAAATATTTTCAAATGCTTAGAAATGAGTAATGTAGTAGTACATTTTTATTTTCAAAAAACGCAAAGTGGCAACATTGCCTTGAGCTAATGGAGAATCGGATTTTAAAAAAGGGGTTTCATAATTTTATGGTGCATAGAGCTCAATGTCCTGTTTCCGAATATATATATAACACTTGTATATCTTTTTGAAACAGGCGAAAAATAAACAAATCCGATTTTACGCGGGAAAACATAAAAATGGCAAAGTGAACATAGCTCCGCCAATATAGTTTTTTCAAAGTTGGCAATACTTTTCCTTGAATAAATAGACTATTTACATGTACAGAATGTTTTTCGATTTTTGACAGCTTCAAGTTTTTTTTTCATTGAAAATGATGTGTACTTCGAAGAATTTTACTTTGGAAACTGTGTAATCTTCAGAAGAACATGTTTTCTATTATTTCGGAAAAAATTATGAAGTATTCTGATGTAAAATGCTTTGGAGTATAAATAATAACAAGTGCATATCAAAATCAATAATTATTGATAGTTATGGTCGATTTATAAACTCAACTAAACTAAGAATTAAATCAAAAACTAAGAATTAAGAAAAATGAATACAAGAAAACGCCATTAGGGGTTTATATACTTTCATCAGTAAATTAAATTAAGAATCAGCAACTAACAAGATGGCCATCTTTCATTTTTTTCAACTAAGACAGACAATACCATTGACAAAAATATAGAAAAATATATTGGAAAGGTTAATTGGCGAATCAAAAATATACACTTCAATATAATACACCAATAGCTATACCGCAGCGCTATATATTATTTCATAATTTTTATATCGCCATTTTCGATGATCCTGTTTACAAGAGACACTTGTGTTTACTTTGGGATATATTGATTCCGTCGTAAAGACTAAGAAGTTACACATTTTTTTGAAACTACTCAATCTCCACCCTCAAGCAAAGTCAATAAGGGGGCGTCCATAAATTACATGAGGTGTTTTTTTAAATTTTCTACTCGTATTACGATTACGCTTAAGATTAAATCTTAAGCATGTACAATCTGGATTAAATGGACCAAAGTAGTATAATTTTTTTTTGTTTCAATCAGAAAAAAAATTGCGTGATATTTGCCGAGACCCTCCCTCTCTCCAACGTAAGATTAGATGAGATTTAACTCGATCCCCTCCCCCCTTAAACATTTCACGTATTTTATGGACGCCCCCTAAGCCTGATGCAGTTCTCCGCGATCTTCATGAAGAAATTCACTTCAGCTTGTATTTTCTACATTTTTACGTTTCTCTACTGTCCTCATTCCTTTCTGTTTGAAGAGATTTCCAGTTGTATAATCGCTTAGACTAGGCTGAAATTATCGTCCTCCCCCGGTATAGAAACGCATCCAACCGAAGCCGTTGAATAAAAATCTAAGACATTTGGCACACTGTACCGTATGCAGTTTATTATTACTGGTATTTCCACCGCGGGACATCGAAAGATGAAATCAAACATCGTAACATGTACAGGGTGGAGCCTATTAAGCGTTTTAGGCTCTACGAAAGGACTTGTTTTGGATATTTAATGTGATTGCTTGGTGGTTGGATTTATTATGGCATGTTGAACGGCTATTGAATTTTAGTTCGAAAATTTAATTTTAACCAGTAAAATGTATAAATTTTCAATTTGTTACCTTTTAGTTTATAAATCATATAATTCTTATTCTACTAGATAAAAAGAACCACTTCTTTGCGTTACTTACCCTCTAATCCAATTAAAAAAATAACATTTAAAAAAAACTAAAGAACACGCTTTATTTCCAACATGGACCAAAAAATAATTGAAAATTTTAATTACTCAAATGTAAAAAAGCGTGGGTGCTTCCGATCTATATTTTCATATTTTTCAGTTTAATTTAACAATACTGAGCGTTCAAGAGGAGCTCAAGAGAACTTTGTCAAGCACCGAATAGAATCTGAACATAATAAAAAAACTCGTCCACCATCTTGGATCGCCATCTTGAATCGCCATCTTGAATTTGAAATTAAAAAATCTCTGGCCCCGAAAACCCTCATACACTAATTTTGAATCGAATCAGACCATGATGACAAATATCGTCCGCCATCTTGGAGTCGCCATCTTTAATTTATGAATTTTGACCAAAAAAAAATCGAAATATACGAACTAAGAAACCCCCACATACCAATTTTGAATCGATTCTGAACATAATCACGAAACTCGTCCACCATCTTGGATCTTCATCTTGAATTTGAAATAAAAAAAAATCTCTGGCCCCGAAAACCCTCACACACTAATTTTGAATCGAATCAGACCATGATGACAAATATCGTCCGCCATCTTGGAGTCGCCATCTTTGAGTCGCCATCTTTGAGTCGCCATCTTTGAGTCGCCATCTTTAATTTATGAATTTTGACAAAAAATCGAAATATACGAACTAAGAAACCCCCACATACCAATTTTGAATCGAATCTGAACATAATCACAAAACTCGTCCACCATCTTGGATCGCCATCTTGAATTTGAAATGAAAAAAAATCTCTGGCCCCGAAAACCCTCACACACTAATTTTGAATCGAATCAGACCATGATGACAAATATCGTCCGCCATCTTGGAGTCGCCATCTTTGAGTCGCCATCTTTAATTTATGAATTTTGACAAAAAATCGAAATATACGAACTAAGAAAGCCCCTCATACCAATTTTGAATCGAATCTGAACATAATCACAAAACTCGTTCACCATCTTGGATCGCCATCTTGAATTTGAAATTTAAAAAAATCTCTGGCCCCGAAAACCCTCACACACTAATTTTGAATCGAATCAGACCATGATGACAAATATCGTCCGCCATCTTGGAGTCGCCATCTTTGAGTCGCCATCTTTAATTTATGAATTTTGACCAAAAAAATCGAAATATACGAACTAAGAAATCCCACACACTAATTTTAAATCGAATTAGACCATGATGACAAATATCGTCCGCCATCTTGGAGTCGCCATCTTTGAGTCGCCATCTTTAATTTTGACCAAAAAAAATCGAAATATACGAACTAAGAAACCCACACATACCAATTTTGAATCGAATCTGACCATAATCACAAATCTCGTCCTCATTCTTGGAGCTGCCATTTTGAATTCATGAAATTTGATAAAAAATTCATAATCTCTGACCCCGAAAACCCTAAGATAACTTTGAATTGAATAGTACCATTATCACAAATTTCGTCCGCCATCTTGGACCCGCCATTTTTTTTATAACGAAAACGTCATATTGTTTTGTCACCGGAATTATGAACACATGCTAAATTTCAAATAATTCGAATTTCTGAAAGTGGGTGAAAATCACGTTCAAAGTTTCCGTTATATAGATACATACATACAATAATCCAGTACGATTGGGTTTTGAGACGAGGATCGATTGTAGCACCACCAAATTTGGTATGCTAGTAGTTGGAACCATGATAAACACGAAAAAAAAATAGTTTACCAAAATTCCAGGGGTGGAACATTTTTTTTTTTTCGTTTAAAAATAAATAAATAGATTTTTGCTGTAATCTTGGAAAATATATGATTTATCGAAAAAAAAACTCAATAAGGTGAAAAACAATTCAATTTTCCACAAAAATTATTCTTGGTAATTTCTTATGAAATGCGCTCGTTTTCTCAGAAAACGTGATTGAACGCCGACATCAACTTTCAGGTTCACCCTTACCCACCGCTGAAAATTCTGGCGGAGCCGAATATTTGATTGGTCATAACTCTGCTAAAAACGATCGGAGAAGAAAAAGGAAAAGTTCATATCGTTTCTGAACACTCCTACATGCAAACATAATATGCGAGTATTTGTATACCTAAAATGTGTTTTTTCGTACTTCACGGAAATGTTTGCGGATGATCCGAAAATCATGAATAATTAAGTAAATATGAAATTATTTTACTGAAGCAGCAACCCATGCCATCTTTGGACTATATGCAACAATTTCAAAGTAGTGTGACATGTCCTACTTATACATGCCAAAGTAAAAACTTTGTTTTACTCCTGCCTCATTTTCAACTAACCCATAAAACCGGCATTCCATTCAGTAAATGTTTAAAATAATCGCTTATTCATATCCTGCATATTATATGTTTAATAACACTATTGTGAAGTGTAAACCTCAAGCTTGAAATCACATAATTCATTTTTCACGTAGAATGTGTATGAGAGATTATTTTCAACATTTACTGAAGAAATTACCGGGATTATGGGTGAGTTGAAAACTGAGGCAGGAGTAAAACCCAGTGTTTTCTTTGTCATGTCTATGTGAGACGTGTCTCACTAGTCTAAGATCATTGAATATTGTCCAAAGAGGGTACTGATTCCTGCTTCAGTATAACTATTTCATATCAACTAAAATATCCATGACTTTCGGATCCTCCGTAAATATCGTAGAAGGGTTTGTGAAGTGGGATAAAACACATTTTGGGTACTTAGATACCCACATGTTATATATTTGCATGAGGAAGTACAAGTCTTCAGGAACGATATACACTTTTTCTTTTCCTTCTACTATAATTTTTGGCAAAGTTATGACAAATCTAATTTTATATCGGAATTCAATCAGGTTTTCTGAGAAAACGAGTGCATTTTGTGAGAAATCACTAAGTATATTTCTTGTGGAGAATTGAATTATCTTTCGCCTTGTTGAAATAGTTTCTTGATAAATCCTATACTTTTCTAATAATATATGATGTCAAGAAGTGATGTTCCGAGTTTCAAAGTGCTACGACTGTATCACACATACCGAATATGTGGTGTCATAAACTCTTAAAAAATCATTAGTGATGTCATGTCGTTGTTTCCTATCAAAATATTTATTTATACCCTCATTCACTATATACGATGAGGTGGTCTACGATGTGTCATTTGGTAAAAGACAGATAAAACTCGCTTTTTGTCACGAAACAGGTGATTTCGTCACAGGATATACATACTTACAGAAATTTTGTGGGAAACCACACGAGTTATCAGAATAGGTATGTACCTATTTATTCTAGTGCGTTTTCTTTGAAAAGTTATTCGTATTCCAGCTTAACGATTTAGTAACGATCCGATCGTGTTTCACTGAAGTAGTTTCTTAGAGCGTAATTTTGATGAATTAGTTCATGTGCCCTGTTCAAGTTTCGAAGAAATGAGTTTTTGTTAAAACCAAATTGGATTTCTCACTCCCTCATAGCGAGTCTGTATAAACTGGAGAGTTGAGAATGAAACGAATTGCAGGTAACGTTTTTACTGCCTAGATTGATAATAGAGTAAAGTTGCCAAATATGGGTACCATTTTATTTTTTGTTCTTAAACAGTGTAACTCACTTAAGACCGGTGCACCCTTATAAAAGTTACATTTTTCAACCGATTGGAATTATTATTTTTTCATTAGGTAGACATTCAAAAAGTCTACTAGGACATACCAAATTTCATGAATAAATCTCTATTTCCAGGGCCAACTTATCTTATTTTTCTAGGTAAAAAATCTAAAAAAATTACTAGCGATCTTTTTACAAAAAATCTGACTACATCACTGGATTCGCGACATTTTCAAATGGTTCATATGTTAATTACGTTGAAATACGTCAATCAATAAAAAAGTTATAAGGGAGTGAAATTAAAAAAATATGCCGCTTAATCAACTCACCAATTTAATGTCAGAACTTTTATTTAAATTCTTAATACACCACTGTATTCAGGAAGTCTTGATATATCACTGGCCAAAATTTTATCGAAATCTATTCATAAATATGAAAATTATAAGATAATGAAATTTGAAAAGTATGTTAATGGAATTTTAGGAAAATGTAATATTATCTCATAACTTATTTTCTTTATTTATCAACAGATTCCGATGAAATTACAGTCAGTTATATTTTGAGACTCCCTGAATCCAGTGGTGTAGTCAAAGTTCTGATAAAACTTTTGAAATAGAATTGGTGGGTTGATTATGATATTTTTCAAATTTTATCTCCTTATAACTTTTTTATTGATTGACGCATTTCAACGTAATTAACCATTTGAAAATGTCGCGTATCCAGTGGGGTAGTTGGAATTTTTCTAAAAAAATCGATAGTATATTTTTTTTAGTTTTTGGCCTTGAAAAATCAGATTAGTTGGCCTTGGAAATGGAGATTTAATCATGAAATTTAGTGTTTTAGTAGACTTTTTGAATATCTACCTAATGAAAAAAGAATCATTCCAATCGTTTGGAAAATGTAGATTTTATAAAGGTGCTCTTGTCTGGGTCACAAATATGGGCCATCACCAAATATAATGGGTTTAACTTAAGTAACTACCGAATTCAACATGTGTTTACTGGAAACTGCATCAAAATTAATAATCAGTCCAAGAAGTAGTACAATATTTAGCTTTTACTAGTAGACAAGCTAGAGAAGTTTTCTCACCCACAAAATAAAAGACGCAAATGGCGTATGCTAGTTATTATAAGATAGTTCGTTAATGACCCCGGTTTTCGCCAGAGCAAAATCGCTTTGTGGAATTTTTCAAACAAGAAATATTGAAAAAAATTACAACTTTCTTGGTTTTTTTGCAAATATTTCCAAAAATATTGAAGGAATCGTTTTACAGTCAATAAATCTTTTCTAGAGAATTATTAAACTTACAAAATAGTTTTTTGTACGACTGGATCGCTGCATTTTCGTCTAAAAAAATTCGGGAAAACTTCAAAAAGGAGACCATTTTTCAAAAATTCACAATTTTTATAAATCCCCAACTCTCAGGTGAAAATCCAAAATATACAAATTATAGATATTGATATCTTCTTCCACATGCCTTCAACATAATTTGAATATGACGATTTCCCTTAAATCGGCACATCTTGCAAGATGTGCCCTTAATTTTTTTATAGCGCGTTTGTACAAAAACTACACATCGGACAGAAAACATCTTACGCATTATTGACCCACATGTTATTATCTATTAGTTTCCACCATATTGTTTGGTCAGCTTCAGATTTGTACAAATTATGAATTTTTGAAAAATGGTCTCTTTTTCGAGGTTTCCAGTGGAAACTGCACCGATCCTGTCGCTTAAAAACCTGTAAAACAATTCCTTCAACAATTCCTTCAATACTTTTTGGGATATTTGCAAGAAACCAAAAAAGTTGTAATTTTTTTCACTATTTCTTGTTTTAAAAAAGTCCGCAAAGCAATTTTGCTGGGGCGAAAACCGTGGATTTCATTTACGAACTATCTCATAAAAAGTAGCATGGACCATTTGCGTCTTTTATTTTGTGTGAAAAGAGCCTCTTATTTTTATCTACAGATTGGCCTATCATGCCGAATATCCGATGGAAAACAAACGGTTGCACGTAAGTCTCGGCCATTTCCGGGTTCGCATCAAGAACATTCCTCCATCAAGTCGGTCACCCGGTAAGATTGTTTGCCGTCTCTCCTTTCGTTATTGTGTTATTGAAATATTCATCGAGAGATCTCTCATTTAGCGCGACCGAGTACAGGTACTGTCCGTGTCCGACAGAACAATATGCGAACGCGGCTCTCGGTTTATTGCTCGACGGAATCACCGAGTTGGCCGCGACCGATAACGCGGATTAGGGATTGTTTTGTTTATTGTTGTTATTCGGGTGCGGATGTCGCTATCGTCATGTTTTGAGTGTTCGAGTGCGAGAGATTCGTCTCCCCCGGTGTTGAGATCGCGTAACGTGCGAAGAAGGCTGTGAAAGACGCGTCGTCCTTCGTCTATCGTGTCGATGTCAACTAGATTATAGACCAGAGGCTGACGGTTCGATGCGGTGAAATAATAGTTATCGTGGTTGGGATCTGGTCGTGCTTTGACACGAGTTTTTTGACTTTTTGAGTAGGTATATCAAAATATAGGTTTGCTATCACCGTTTCCAATTCGATCATGAAACTTTAAATATATGGAATTATTAGACGAATAAGAAATCGAAGTAAGGTTAGACATGAGCCAGGTGAGGTTAGGACAAAACTATCTTATCCGATCCGAATTGTCTGAATCAACTTGCCGGGAGGCTATCCGAGCCAATTTGACGTCGGAAAATGAAAAAAAATAACGAACAATTAATCGAAGAGGTTAGATCAAAACTATCTAATCCAACCCGAATTGTCTGAATCAACTTGCCAAGGGTATATCTGTGCCAATTTGAAGTCGGAAAATGAATTATTTCTTATTCGTGTTTGTTTTAATGGATATTTTTAATTATATTAATATATTCTAAGTGAATTCAAAATATAAGTTTAACGTGGAACATCTGATTTTTGAAGTACTAATGACGATTGTTCAGATGATTATAGGTTATAATTGTACAAGTGCATAAAAATTACCGATAATTTTGCAAGAAAGCGTGTTATCTATAAATTGCACGAGTTTATTTTCATATTTTGGCGAAAGAGCCAGAGTCCGGCGGAGGAGGTCTTTTGCTTTGCTTTTGCTTTTGCTGTTGATATTGCTTTTGATTTTGCTTTTGCTTTTGCAATAGAGCACTGTCAGCTGACGTCACAACATGGCGGTGATCAGCTGATGGGGGGACAAACGAGGAATATTAGTTTGAAAAGAAAATTGTTTCTTTTGCGGTGGTTAATGGTTAATAATTGTGATTTTTTTGAACTTTACTATATTTAGTGATGCTATTATTTGATGATATTTTGAAATACTCTTGTTTCAGATGAGAAGTCGTATAATTTTACTAATAACTTCGCTGTATTCTTATGGAAAATGGCTTTGTTTCTCCCCCAACGGATGTTTGACAACTGTCAAAATTACGTCACAGTGCTCATCATAGGTAACGCACTTGAATGTAAAATTATCTTTTTAATGAAATAACAGGCTTGAATGTAAAATTATCTGGTCATTTTTAGGCACCAGTGGAATACATTGGAATATTTCACGAATAAAGAAATATTGTTTTTTTGTTTAACGACAAAGACAATAAATAAAATTGTGAAATTGGGCTAGCCACCCTTTTAAACAAAACGCGATATTTTTTCATTTTTTGAAGTGTATCTGATATTTTTCAGTATTGTTTGTGTTGTCATGACGACGGGATGTTTTCGCAGTGCAATTATCGCTCCGCAGTGCAATTACCTTTGTATTTTTTTACGCTTATATTATTCAAACAAACAAAAATCTAATTCGTAAATTAATTAGATTTTTCAAAGTTGCGTGAAGTTCCGGATCGTGTTCAAGGTTGTAAATTTGTGAATGCATCAGAATAGATGTTTTTAAAATTTTCAACAAAGTTTCAAAACTTTTGCATTTATTTCGAGACTATGTTGTTAAAAAAAACAGCTGCAAATCTACACAACAGTTCAGAATATTTTTCCGATGTATCTGTCAAGTTTTCAGAACTTTTGGAATTTTCTCTTATGGTATATCAAAGAAAAACATTATAGGCAATTTTACACATGAAAAAAACGCAATTTCACACAAGAAAAAGTTGGAATTTTTGGAAAACGAGTCTTCACCTTCGCCAAAACATTGAACAAGAATTCTACAACCCCTGACGCTGTTCTTGCCAGTTTTGGGAAAACGTTTGTTGCAACTGTCACTATGACAGCTATCTACCTTATTGGCTCTCCCAGCTACGTAGTTTTGTTACGGACAGGTGCTTCGTTAACTCCAATATCACCCTTGTAAAATATTTCCGCACACACCTAATACGTGCGGCGCAATGATGAAATTTTTCAAGCGTGATGACGCGCTGGTGAAGCAACACTGGCCCAAGAACGGAGCCTTGGGGAACCATACAACTAATTTCGGCCATTGAAGAATACTCGGTGGTTTCCTCAATTTGCTTTCGGATTTGTGAGTATGTTTGAGTCCTTTGACTAAATAATAATAATAATAATAATAATAGACCATTCCAGAATGGCGTCAGTGACAGGTCGGCCATCTTTACTTGAGGGACAAACAAAGTTTGTTTTTGTTTTAATTGCTTTGTTGTTTATGTCAATTTTTAAGTTTCTGTCCTGTAGTTCTAGTCCAACAAAATAATCTCAATATCATTGAAAATGCCTTCGTTTTTTTCGGTTCTGAAATGCTCTATGCGAGCTGAAAGAGACAGGGACCATTTTTTAAAATTCCTGCTACCGCGTTTCAACAAATCGAGGAAGTTATTTGAACGCATTATCTGGTAAACATCATGGATAAGGAGTTTAAAACGAGGTCCTTTAACAGAAACGTCAAACATTCACTATTTGTAAGGGTATACGGGTCAATGTTATTTATCACTTTTCTTTAAATATCTTGCAAGAAC
Organism: Chrysolina haemoptera; assembly: GCA_958298965.1. Taxonomy (NCBI): domain Eukaryota; kingdom Metazoa; phylum Arthropoda; class Insecta; order Coleoptera; family Chrysomelidae; genus Chrysolina; species Chrysolina haemoptera. The sequence goes on from OY282593.1 coordinate 22,492,310, forward strand.
ATCTCTCGATAATGTAGCAAAATATGTACTCCGCGACAGCGACATATTTAATTGCAATAATTTCACAAGCAGTCTCTTTCTGTTACTACTAAATACTATAAACTTCGAATGTTCAAACTTTTCTCAAAAACTGTAGCACATTAGATACAAAACTGATGTTGACTAAACGAAAAATAATAATGCAACTGAACCTTGAACCATGAGTCCATGAACAAATGTAGCTAGCCTCTCATGTAAAGATGGCCGACCTGTCAAAGTCACGTGTTCTGGAATGGTCTATATACTTGTCTAGGTTAACACTAGGACTAAGATGTCTAAAAACCCTGGTGTACCGACTGATTTTGTTTAAAATTTTTTGAAAACAAAACAAATGAATTAGTGGTCTACTTTTGTAATCGACTCCAGAGATGGCGTCCTCTTTCCCGTGTCAACACTATCAACATTCCAAGGACATGGTGATTGTGATTGCTAATTGAATTTTAAGGAATTTTATTAAACTTTTCTATGCCATACGAAAGTAATAGTCCATACTCGAAGTGGAATATCAAGTTTTATTGAAAAAATAACACTACTAAAATTGTGTAATTTTTTTCCAAAAAAAATCTAAAAACCATTTGAAAGTCAATGCCTAGTTGTGGTGTAAATTTTGTGCAACTTTCTTATATTATTAATGTATTTCTTCATTTTCCTTATATTTTAATAATTTGATCATGTTCCGTTTTTGTGCCGACAATCCAGAAAGATGAACAAAGTAGGTAACTAATTTATATTCAGTACAGAAATTGAGTACTCACCACTTAGAATCTGAACATACTTTGAAACAGACATTTTTTTTCGAAACGCCATGCATGTTGACAATATTTTATGGCAAAAATGTTTTCTAATCAATTCAATCAACTCTGGATGCGTTTTTATATCTTACCGGTTCTTGAAATCTTCCATAAAGTAAAAAATATAAATTTTTTTCCATTCCCACTGAAATCTATCAATGTTTTGTCTTCAGTAAGCTTGTCATATTGAACGGTTTTTTAAAAGTGGAAGAACAATATATATAACACATTAACTCATCACAAATATCAAATCCCAAATGCAATTAAACTCAAAGCCACAAAATTATTCTTTATTTCCTTAAAAAAAGTTTATAGTGAAAACTCGGGCACAAATGCACAGATATCAGCGCGAGAGCATGCGCTGCGCATAAGCTTGACAGGTGCTAATGGTGAATTTCCATGCGATGCAGCTGAACTGCAATACTTCTATGTGAAATGTGAGTTAATTATATTTCAGCAAAAAAATTAATGAATCATGTCGAAAATGTAACAAATAGAACTGATTGGGGACAGTGATTCCGTATATTCCAATAATTATATTGTTTTATTAATTTCATGTTCGTGAATCGTGGGCAAAACTTCAAACTCTGTTCATGAAAATTAACCCTAACAAGAAAACCGACGGTGGCGGTGCATTCAGGTGTCGCGGGATATTCGAAAAACAGCCCACGGATTCATTTGTTTTCTCGTAATCAAGTTGGCGAATGTCTCTCGTTTTGTCCCACTGATTTGCAGGTATAAGTCGGTACACCAGGGTTTTTAGGCATCTTAACTAGTACCCACGAAGTACGAGACTGGTCACATTCCCACCTCCAAACAATCGTTTCTAGCTCCTGATCCATAACATTTCGACTAGATTAGTTATTAGCAATTACTTGCGAGAGTCGTGTTCTTTCCTCCTCGTCGTTGTCGTGATAGGAATCCCACGGGCAGGCGGTGATTTCGTTTATGAGATGAGTGTGTGTGTGTGTTGTTCGAATGGGAACGGTGTTCGCCGCCGATTTGGGGGGTTCGCGCTATCGTGATCCAACTCGCAACAGGTTAGTTATCTGTTATAAGTGGTCGAGTTAGCGCCTTATCTGCGCGTCCATTTAGGCTAATCTAATTCGCGTCAGCTGTCGATTCGGGGTAGACCGGTTTTTGTTGAGGTTTCGAGTGCGACGACGTCTGTTTTTGTTCGCGCCGATTGGCGGTTCTAGTGGATGGCTTTATTAATTTTTTCTCGGTGTAAGCGGTGGTAAGTGGATGGTGTTTTTGTTACGAGTGGTGCGATGAATTCGTTGAGGCTTTCTGATTGGAACTCCGTCTTCACGTTAAATTTTTTTTAAACCTTGTTTTGTTTAGGAAACATCGTGAGGAGACGGGAATGGCATTTGAATGGTTAGAATTGTACCTTTTCAAATTTGGTTAACTGTCAAGGAAAGAGGAAATTTTGTCCTTGATCCCCCAAGGATCAGGGGTTGGTCCTCTTCTTTTTTTTTATTAATGTATGCCAAACATATTAACATAAGAAATGTTTCTGTCAAATTCACCTTATTCGGAGATGACAAAACTTTATTCTGTTAGGTTTAGATAAGAATTCAGACAAAACTTGAGCTGTTTGCCGTCAGAGTACCCTTTTGTCGAAAAACTCCCACAAAGTGGGAAATACGAATAAAAAATTTGGCAAATCAACTACTTTCCTGGCTATTACCACAACGAACATTTAACTGCAGCTAAGAGATATTTTTGCAACGTTCTTCAAGAAGAGCACTATTTTAAGTGTTTCCTATAATCAACCAGAAAGGTTTATGATTCATTTTTCTCACGTATCAGATTCGAAGTTGTTGTCTCACATCATTGCTAGGGTATGTCAATTTTCAAACTACTTAACTAGTTGTTAATATATTTGTATCGGTTTGAAATCGCGACTTATAATAATTGGTATAACACTAGATAATATAATCAAAGACTTTTGCAAACTCCAATGCAGTTTTTATTTACGATCTATTCTTCATAAACGATAAATGTATGAGTGTCCACCATTTTCAATTCACCTTTGCTTTCATTCACACCCCTGTATAGGAAATTCACATCCCTGTATAGGAAACCGTCCAGATGAATGCCATGTGTGGGCTAGTTCCATAGCTGTATTTTTGTTGAGTAGGAGAGAAGGTAGAATGGAAAAAATCAGTTTGATTTTGTTCGAAAATATGAATAGAATATTCATAAAATCTGTTGTGGAATCATCTGCGGCTGAAAGACAAACTTTAGTCGCTATTTTCCATCGTTCAAGATAACCTCTTGTTTTCTGTTAGATTGGTATTACAAAAAAACACATTTTTCTATTTTCATGGAGAATGTTCCCCTTTTCAACAGGAAATAAGTACCTACAGACTCACTTTCTGTGAGGAAATATCCTATATCATCGGTTGGGTTAATTTCGCCAGCCATTTGTTCTTTGAGTGGACCATATGTTCTACACAGCCAACTTGTTTGTTTACATTCTCTCAATAATTAGGGAGCCGTCAGTGAAAAATGCGCCGAACAGCTGTACTCCTCAGGAATAAAAGTACTTACCTCGAAGATATCAAATCCAAAATATTTTTGATTTTGAGTAGGGCCCAGCCGAGAAACAAGGTAAATATTATAATAAACTTTAGCCGTCCGCTACATTCCTTCCGTTGAAATATGTTGTTCAAAAAGTGATCAGTTATCATCTGACAAAGCGGAAGGAAATTTGGTTGGGGTCGGGGCTGTAAAGAAAGTTTTGAAAATTTTCCTCTCGAAAATGTCTCAAGTCAAAAATTAGCCGGTTTCCTATATTCTCACTTTTTAGTTCATTTTGGCCCTTAGATAGCTAAAATTGAGGTGGAAGGAATTTTTAGTAGGGCCGTGTCACAGGGGGTCCCGCCCGGCCCTGCTAAAAATTCCATCCATCCATCCATCCATTATAGGACATTCATAAAAGTCGCTATTTTCTATCGTTCAAGATAACCTCTTGGGAGGTATTCATGTTGAAAAGGGGAACATTCTCCATGAAAATTGAAAAATATTTATTTGTAATATCTAACAGAAAACAACTACTTCCCCGGCTAAAGCTACGCTGGACATTGAACTGCATCTGATAGATAAGTAACTGAAAAGAAAAAAAATGAAAGTGAAAATTTCACACCTCAGTTTTTCAGCCAATCAAAAAATTGGTTTTTATTTAGTTGCCATGGCAAATCAAAAAATTTCCGGAAATTTTTATCCTCCTGGGTACCCTGGGCGAAATTAATAAGTGGAAATTTTTCTGTCAAATATTTGACATGTGATAGTTAACATTTTGCTTTTATGTACAAATGGAATGTTATTTTTCATATGAAAGGAGATAATGTTTCATAATTATATATTCACTAAATATTTCGAATGTGTTTGAAAATATTTTGAGAACTTGCATTTCAACGATGAATAGGTCCATCGGTAAAAAATGTATATCAATCAAATCTATCTATGCTTGACTTGATGAACTTAATATTTGAAACAATTTTATTCAACTTATCTTTTCGTGAATACTCGGCTGAAATTTGCAACAATTCCTTTCCACATCACTTCCCAATAGACAATCCGCATGGACCAGTCAAAACTATTTTAGTTCTGCGTGATGTGCAATGTAATTTTAGGTTGAAAATGTCGCAAAATGAATTTTCCTTTCTCACATACAAACACCGCCACTAATACCAACGCGTAACTGTCATTATATCAACAAAAACCATTCATGGCCCACTGATGTTACAACTTGTTTTCTCTCAGAATAATCTACAAGTCAGTTGAATTAACCATTAATTCAATATATTTTGGTGTGAAATTTTCTTACCGAATCCCCCGCGTGCTTGAATTAATTGCTCGAAATTTATCTCGTACATGAATTTTTGTAAAAATTCATGTACTCGAAAAATTTCCGGCAATAATTCAAGCACTAGGGAGATTATAAGTGAAAATTCGCATTTTCAGTCAGATAGTTGATTTTTTAAAATTTTATCTAGTTTTCATTGAAAATTCTTTAAATGACTTAGATAGGGAGAATGTAATTAAAAAATATCACCCACAGAAACAGTTCATTTCATTGAGGCAAGGTTCGCTTCTCTCGCATTTAATTATTTTAAATTTAATTAATTCTTTCATTTATTGTTAGAATTGATAGAATTGGAAAGCAGGCTCTTCAGAAGCAATTATGCGTATCAAGGATGGAAATGATGGAAATATTTCTTCTGAGGTAACACTTTGAAAGTTTTGTTTTTTCATGGAGAATGCTCCCCTTTTCAATTATAGTTTTCATTTCCTCTGGACAATGGATGGATGTGAGGTATTTGCTGTCCCGTTCTATGCTCTATTTGACTGGATTCTTGAAGGCCTAGAACCCGTCGACTTATTCTAGTATTAAGGTCCTTTTCTTTTAGTGTATTTTCAACAGCATTTCAATCTGTACGAATATTGAATTCAATACCCCGTTAGTAGTGTCGATATTTTTCAGTATTAGCAAGTACAGGAAAGAGAGCTCGAGTAGTATTTTTTTTCTAGTGCTGAAGTTACATACCGTTGTACGCCACTGGTTTTTCTTTACTATCGGTAACTTATATTAGTATTCCATTCAATCCGCCCCGACTGGCGTCTGTATGTGTTGGTTTACAAATTCGCTTCAAATATGATTGGAGAAAGGGTATTATCTGTATTTATACAGTGTGGGTCTGTACTTTTTTGCACGGCGTGAATAAAAAAAATCTACGACAGTGCGTAAATTAAGTGTTTGCGCACTGTTCACATCACTTACACATTTTTTTCTTGGTTAGAACTAATTAAACATTGATTTCGCCACGGTGTGATTTGGACATCATTTCTGTTATATAGGAAATGAATCGTTGGTTTGGTTTGTTTGTTGTAATTCCTCCGAGAATTCATGGCATTGTTTTGTTTAGCATATTTCCGAGAAAATTGCCAGATAATTAATTTACTTAGTGTTGCATAACATAAATCGTTTTATATTATAAACAATATAATTACTAATTTTTCATCATATCGAGTAACTTGAATTATTCATGCTTTCAGAAGAATCGATTGCCATGAATAAACATTTTTCCAACAAATTTCTATTTTTAGAAGTAGTGCAAAGCAAAAGTGAAGTTCATCATCATCAATTGGTTCAAAGTCGTAACAACTGTTCTTGTTTTCCTTCATAATTCATTGTACTAAAATATACAATCATTATTACTGCATTCAAAGAACTAAGCTAATTATTATCACCTCAAAATACAGCACGGCATATATTGTCAGTTTGCTAATTTATCACGAGTTTGAAAAATTTGCGGCACCACAATAATTCAAACGACTCAGGAATTGTAAATCTGCACATGTTATACACTATTAGATATTTACGATATAAGTGTCGTAAAGACTCATATTACGATATGAGATGGAACGAGGCCTTTAGGCCGAGTTTGATAACATATCGATTATCGTAATATGAATTTACGATACAAATATTGTACAATATTTTACCTACCATCAATAATTCTAAATATCCACTCAAAGATAGTTAACAATCTTCAAAATAGTGCTCTTATATAGGGAGAGCCCAGCAACGTATTTCAAGTTGTCATCAAAAGCCCACATTTGACATTACAATTTCAATAAATTCATCATAAACCTTTATCGTCTTTATGTTCCAGTGTCGTAATGGAGTAACAGTGTCGTAATGGAGTAACAGTGTCGTAATGAAGTGACAGTGTCGTATTGGAGTAACAGTGTCGTAATAGAGTAACAGTGTCGTAATGAAATTCCAGTGTGTAATGAACCTCATTACGAAACTCATATCAGTATCGTTACGATTGACATTACATATTGATTGTATATCTATATCTGAATCGATTCTCTAATGGTTGGAACTAATGTCGATGAAATTTTACTAAATTGGAATGAAGGTGTCAAAGTTGACAGTTCGCAAAATAAATCAACAATGGGCGCAACGCTTGCTTGTTGCATGATTCTAATATCATTAATACGGAATATTGACTAATTTTTGGTAAATAATTAACATTGATAGTAGGTAAAATATTTTACAATATTTGTGTCGTAAATTCATATTACGATAATCGATGGGTTATCATCAATGTTCCATCTCATATCGTTATATGAATCTTTACGACACTTATATCGTAAATATCTATCACAACACACTTTTTGCTGAAAATAGAACAAATAAACTGCCAAGTTGAAGATAGTAAATTCAATGACAATGAACTAACTTCCTAGTTCTGGTGGATTATTTTCAACATTTTCAGAACTGCCGTTAACCATTTTAGTTCAATCAAATCCTTGAAAGGAATGAAACAGGAATACAGCGTGTTTTGAACTATGGTTGTATATATTTTTTTTCATATAATGATGCATACTCTCTGCTTTCCAACTTACGATTTTATGCATGCCCACATTCCCAAAAGATACTATAGAGCCCAGATTGGAAAGAGTATAAGCCGACCTCAAACAGAAAAATTTTAATCGCTTGGTGCAAGAGACAAGACGACACTCGAAGAGACAATGTTATCAGCGAAATATTAATTTAGACTAGAGACAGATTAGACAAAATTTATTGCAAAAATAATATCGGCTTAATATACATCTGGATTTGTCATACATTATATCTCTTGGTCAACATTGACAAAAGGAGTGGCATTATTTATCCATTCTGTACAATTTTTCTGACTGACTCATCACACTTGGTTATCGTTTTTCATTTGAATAATGAAACGAAAAATTCCGACGAAGTCGAAATCCCCTCCTCTCCACAAACTAGCAAATATTAATCAAAACAGGTAGCTATTTGCTGAGGAACAGGAAAGTTCCCATATTTTCTCATCTTTTCTTGTCAATTCATTTATCTCCTTTTCTGTAAAGAACCCTGTAACAAAACAATAATGAAAGTGCTATTAGTGCTCAATTTTTTGTTTAACTCATTGATTTATCAAATAGGTCTCTTGTTCATCAGAAATGGTTGTGGTTTTCCAAATGGATGGAAATATCCCAAAATTAAAAGGGTGCGGTTGAATAGCTGAAAAGAGAGGTTGGTGTTAATATTACCTTTGGTTTCGTGATCAAAACAGATAAGTATGTATGTTCTTTGTATTAGGTGTTTTGTCAATTTCAACATTGAGAGTGAAATAAATTGGTTTACACTACCAATAATGTCGTTCAAATTGAATTTTCATGAACTCCTGAATCATCCGACCGTTTTCAGTTCCAATCGTTCGCCGAGTCTATAAATATGAACTTTCGGTTTGCTGCCACAAAACGGAAATGATTGATGGGTCGATTCAGCCAATGGAGTTTCTCTTTTCTTCGTTTTTCATCACGTAGGCGTACGTGATAATCTGATAATAATCTGATGTGAGCTTCTAGGGTGTGATGTTTACCTTTTGGCGATGGAATATCTATAAAAAAGTGTTTTGTATGAACTACGTTGAGTTGGAGAACAATGTGGACTCTTATAAAAAATACTCGAATCGTTTCATCAAATTATTGGCTTTCTGCTAGGTTGGTCTATTTTTACCGAATACCCAACGGAAGAACAGTGAATTTACCGATACTGCAAGTTGAGGCAGGGCCGAAAATTAGCTTTGTCATAACTTTGCTAAAAATTATTGTAGAAGGAAAAGAAAAAGTGCATATCGTTCCAGAAGACTACTACTTCTTCATGCAAATATAGCATGTGAGTATCTGAGTACCTAAAATGTGTTTTGTCCCACTTCACATAACCCTTCTACGATATTTACGGGAGATCCGAAAGTCATGGATATTTTAGATGATATAAAATAATTATATACTGGAGCAGGAATCATTACCCTCTTTGGACAATATGCAACGATTTGAGATTAGTGAGAAGGGTCTCACTTATACATGCCAAAGAAAAAACTGGGTTTTACTCCTGCCTCAGTTTTCAACTAACCCATAATCTCAGCAATTTCTTCAGTAAATGTTGAAAATAATCGCTCATACACATCCTACATAAAAAAATGAAGTATGTGATTTCAAGCTTGAGGTTTGCAGTTTACAACAGTGTTATTAAACATATACGCAGGATATGAATAAGCGATTATTTTCAACATTTAGTGAAGATAATGCCTGTTTTAGGGGTAAGTTGAATATGAGGCAGGAGTAAAACAAAGTGTTTTTTTGGCATGTATAAATGGGACCTGTCACAGTACTTTACAATTGTTGCATATAGTCCAAAGAGGACATGGGTTGCTGCTTCAGTATAATAATTCCATATTTACTAAATTATTCATGATTTTCGGATCATCCGCAAACATCTCCGTGAAGTGCCACTAAACACATTTTAGGTAATACTCAAATACTCGCATATTATATTTGCATGAGAAGGTAGGAGTCTTCAGAAACGATATGAACTTTTCCTTCTCCGATCATTTTTAGCAGAGTTATGACCAAAAAAGTATTCGGCTACGCCTGAAATTTGATGTCGGCGTTCAATCACGTTTTCTGAGAAAACGAGCACATTTCATCAGAAATTACTGAGAATAATTTTTGTGGAAAATTGAATTGTTTTTCCCCTTGTTGAGTTGTTTTTCCGATAAATCATATACTTTCCAAGATTAGAGCAAAAATATATTTATATATTCTTAAACGAAAAAAAAAAAAATATGTTCCACTACTGGAATTGCACGTAATGTGCAAAATCAACTTAGACGATATTTGGGGGTTTCTATAGTTTATGAACAAACTTCGGTGAATGAATGATTCAAAAAATCTGTTTTGTAATAACTTCCTCCTTCCTTATTAACCGGCGTGTTGGTAAATCTTTGCGGTTTTTCCCCCACGTTGAATAATATCCGAGAAACGCCATACAAATATAGAAAAACGTATTTGTGTTGCGTATAAAGGTTTACCTAACCGCGCTAGATAAGAGGCGTTGCATTTTAAGTTTCTGCGAAATTTGACGGTTTCGATAGAAAAACACAATTAGTAAGAAGCGATAATTGTATGAATGTCCCGCCGAGAACCGCAGGAAATTTATTAATCTTACGAAACGAAAAAATTCAAGACGTTGCAATAGTCGCTCATATGTTGTTATCTTCTTCCTCTCTGTCTCCGTCATTGAACTTTGATTTCAATATATTGAGAAAGTCATTTCCCGAATTAAATCCTTCAGTGGATATAAAGTTTTTAACTTTATATCGAAAAGTAGCCAAGGAAAGTTATAAATTTTTGCACACTTTTAGGTCTATAAAAAAGAAACATTTTCCCAAAACTTTAACTTCCAAACCATTTCGGAACATCTTCAAATAAGTTCTTTTTATGAGAGTTTGCTCTGAAGAAGAACAAAATATACAGGGTCTATCAAAAAAAAATGTATTTTGCTGATGATTTCTTTGAAGTAGTTAGGGTTTTTAAACTTATTTTATTCATTCATTATTTTTTATAGATTCTGTATATTTTGTGTATCTGCAGAGTTAACTCTCATCATAAACGATCGAGTTGAAAACTAAGTTATCCGGAATTCCAGCATTTGAATATATCATCAAGCAGGACGGTTGTATAAAACATGGCAGTCTGATTCAGGAGATGCTAACATCATCAATTTAATTTGATCTTAGTATCCTTCGAAATATCTGGAAATGAATGGAATTCCACAGCTCAATTTTTTACAAATCACCAAAAAATTGCTAGCCTTAGACTCACCCTGTATATGCATGGTTGATTTGGTTTATATATTTGAAGAAATGGCTTCACAATGGTCATTTGAAATTTTGAAAAAGTCGACTTCAACACTGTATGATCTAAATCGCTAAATTTAGAGCATTTGCGCAATGGAGACCTTTGATCAGCATCACGAGTTCTACAATATATAAAAAGTTCGAGCAAATTAACCGAAAGCCAATTTCCCATCCGGGGTGCGGGCTCCTTTAAATAATAATAAATAAAATAGCCTACCGCATTGAGAATTTGCTCTAGAATTAAAATATTGTGAAAATATACATATTTCAAAAACTCAAACAAGACCATTTCCGGTGTTTTACAGAATTCGTCTCAAAATACCACATTTCGGTTGTCCAATAGCCTCCTGAATTTTCGTGCTCTGAATCGGATCATCTTTTTTCTCAAAAATAGGGGTGCGCCATCTCTCAGACTCGCCCGGTATATATTCAGTAATTGCGTTTCGCAATTCGCCTGACGCCAAATAATCTGATGCATATTGTACAAGTTTTGGAATGTCAGCATGCATTTGTGTGGGACGATGCTCTTGAAAATCTCCGTAACGGTATAATGTCCAAGAGCGACTATATGAGCCCAAATATCAGTCAGATTCTTGTCGAAATTCTTAATATAAATGTGTTGGTTTCGAAAACTGGTGTTTTGACAACTTTTGTTGTACGTTCTGTTACATGTTTATCTACTCCAATCGAGTTGTGAAACTGATTCGTCACTGTCTGAAATTTGGCATCATTTCCTAGTTCCCATCTATGGCGTATGTATCCGCAATAATTACGGCGATGATATCGAATATAGAGTTCTAACGTACAGAAACTATGTACCTCAAGGACAAGCTCTCTCGCATCTGACAACACGCTGTTTTCCTTCGAGCGATAACTCATGTTTGTTGATTTATAAGGATTATCTACGATATTTGGTTTATCTATGTATCGCTGTCATCGATATTTTCCGCAGTTTTTTACATTTTCGATTTTTTGTTTCAGAGACCGTTACGGTCGATACTTCGCTGTCGGCAAATACCTCATCGCCTGTGAATAAAAGAAGAGGGTTCAGTGGGTGAGTAACATTCTAACTTGTATAGCTTTATTCCAAAACTATTATGACAGTTGTTTAGTTTGAAATGTGGTGAAATGCGGTGACTAGTAACGTGCTATAAATAAAAGAGCTGATGAGTGGCAGGTGTTTGCCTGAAGTGTATTTAAAAGCTGCAACAACTGTCTGCAGGAGTTTTCAATTATCAATTGCTAGATAACAAGCAACATATAAAACATAAGATTTCATTGACGGTCTTATAAACTGAGAACATTGCTATTTATCATAACACTGACAAAAGACAGAGGCTCTGCAAAGGCTGTTTCGTGGATTTTCATCAAGCTGTCCCTCAGTTTAGCTGCTTAGTCCCTGCTGTTTCTTTGAAACACAGGGTAGTCGTCGTTCTTCTCCAAAGATAATACTAGCCAGGGTAAGCCGAGTTGAATCTTGGAGAACTGCTTTGTATGTCATCAGAAATAATGTAAGGTGTCTGTTCAAGTTTTTTCGCAATCTTGAAGATATGTTCTTCCATTGTTCCATTGAAACTTTCAACCATACCATATTACCGAGGGTGAAGCATATTCTTTGGGCTCTTGCCGATACTCATCAGCTCACAAAATTTCTTGACTAACTTTGACTTGAAATATCTTCATTGATCGGAATGTATCAGTACTCCGAATCTCAAGAACCTGTTGTCCACCAATAATCTTGCTACTGCGGATGCTTGACGCCTTCATCTGTCACGGGAAAATGTCCAGCTACATCAGTTGAAATAAGGAGCACTAACATTGTATTCTTTCATTTCAGTTCTGGTCCTTCTGCACCAGCTTTCTATATTGTGTCGACATTGAATCCAGTAGAACCTCTGCCTGACCTTGTCCAAATTCTTATTAATCCCATTCTCCTGATCTTCCCTCGTGAATGTCCTTCAATACTTCACCTATCCTTTTCTCGGGTTGGCTCGAGAAGTTGACGACTAGTTTTGAAATGCCCTGTCTCATGTCCCTGTTTCTATGCCTGTGAGTGAAATTGTCGTCTCTAATTGCTCCAGGAGCGTGATGGCACTCATACCCTGCAGTCTCTAATGAAATGACCGCTTTTGTTCCGTTTGTTTCTTCTGGATTATTTATTATTCTTCTAATATTCTTTTCAGCATATGCCTCATACTGTCACTGTTTGTTTTCTCTTGAAGCAATTCTTCAATGGATACCGCTCTCCCTTTCGACCTGAAAATGTTGAAAGCCGTTCCTACTCTATTAAAACGCCCTAACGCTTAACTCAAGTTTCTTGAAATTAGTCTCAGAGTTTTTGTATTTCATCTCTTTCGATAAGTCGATGAATGCTTGTATCGACTGCATCGCCAAATCATCCTTCATCATCATGTCTTCATCATCACTGGGTAGGTAAGCTGTATCATCTCCTGAACATCCACTGCAAACTCTTGCAGATTTTCATCTGATTTCCGTTTCAACTGTTACAGCTGTTTTCAGTATTGGTCGCCATATCTCAATTCTACAGCAACAATCAGGTCTCTATACTTGAGCTGCTTGTCTGCTTGAGGCCATTATGATATTGGATCTTTAACGATGCAAACTGATTTTGTAGCTTTTCCAAATGTATTTTTATTTCATTTGCTTCGTTCTCTTCTTCTCGTAACACACTATATGGCCATCGCCTTCCAGCTCCAGCTTGTGTGATTGCGCCACGAATTTCATCATATTTTTTTCGATCTAAGATTTCCCCCTGAATTTCCTTGATAATTTGACCGAAACATTTGAAATTACGTCACTTCAAAGCAGTTTGACCACAGTATTGCACCGTGAGCCATGGACTTTACGAATTTCCTTGGTTCCTCCCAAATATGTCTTGGAACCGGCTGTATCCAATGACTACTGTATCTGAACCCATTCTCACAAATACATTGGGTGCTCCCTAAACTTTTTGCTACCACTTTTTGTATTTTTTTCAATTGTCACTAACTTTGATACAGACAAGTCTCGAATTATAAATGTTTACTTCAATAAAAAAAGCTTGATTGTAACCGGTACGACAATTTAATGAATGCAACATCTCTTGGAACCCCATATTTTCTGCACCAAATCCAAATGCTGCAACAAATGAATTAATTGATATTCTCGCTCGAGCGATAAACGATTGTACAGCCGTCCGAAGGGCAAAAAGAAGAGATACAAAGATTGCGCCATGGATAAAAAATGTTCTTGTTAAATTCGTACTTTTTGATAAAAAACAGATGTCTTGTGTGACGAACTTGCTACAACCGTCACAAAAATAACGAAAAACAGAAGGAAACTGTTGGTTTCCAACTGAAAGAACAATCCCACAAAATATAGCAAAAGATATACTGATGCGAATTAAAGAAAAAGTAAATAACTTTCAAACTAGAAAAGACATGTTTCCAAAACATTTTCCTTGGAAGCAGAAGAATATTATGGTGATATGTAGCACTCTGATTAATGAATAAAAACTCAAAAAAAAAACCTTTCTGACAGTCAATTTACACATATTCACGTCGTCCCAATACTGAATTCGCACGCGAACTTCATCAAGACACCTGCATTTTGAATCGTCTACCCCTTCCATCACTTTGGGAGAGTTCTTGCAGTTAGACGCTATCAAAATACCGTTTTCCTGTTGAAGGCCGTCATATGAATAACACGTAATTCAGGTCTGCTGGAGACGGTTCGGTACAATATGAAATGTCTGCTATAGCAGGCATGTCCCAGCTCTCATGACGGCTATAGCAGCTATGTCCACGAATGTTTTAATTCACATATAAGGTAATTTAAAGTCTGTGAATTAACAAGCAATGTGAAAATTCGATCGTTTTTAAAGTTAGTTTCCATTCTATTATTGGAAAACTTACGGCAAATTTTGTCGCTTAGGTAGTGACAAAAAAACCGCGGCTCCTCAGAATTTCAATAATCGAAGGGTTTGAATAAATGTTTGCCATAATTGGGTAGCGTGTCATTTTTGGCTGCGGTGCATCCGGTTCACAATTTCATACGGCCCCTGCGGCCCTGCATAAGAAAAAACTTCAAGACCCTGTCTAGGTCTGAGTATCGAATCGCATAAAGTGCGTGACATTCAGGTAATTACAGGCGATACTAACGAATTGTTTTCGTGCCAGGCTCATTATTATTTGTCTTATCGTTCGAGTCGCACATTCCATCGTCGAAGGAAAATACATATTATGTCGATCGCTTTTGTACCAGTCGTAATTATTTTTACGAATCATCTTGAACCCTCCCCCCGTATCTTATCGCGTATTTGTTGAAGATAATCGACGAACAGTCACAGTTTTTCGCATCGTCCGTATGCGATCGTCGTACTCGGTGAAGCAGCGTTGAAATTTTCGCCGGAATATGGCCAAGGTGAGGAAATTCTTCAGGAATTTGTGCAGCTGCAAGCAGCTGAAGACGCAGTATCCGGATGCCTTGGAGAAGCGGTAAGGATTTGGATTAGTGATGCGATATTGGATAGGTCTGTCTCGGTTCAGAGCAGGTGTTTTTTTATCGCGATCGGTGTAGGTACACAACGATTGGGACATCGTGACATGATGTCAGTCAGTCAATGTTTGTCGAGATATTTTTCTGGGTTTCGGCAAGTTTTGGTGTTGATGAACATACATCGCCTCTACGACTTGATAAATAGTAATTTACGTAATAAGTCCGGAAAATACTGTTTTTGTGGACGAGTGGACAAAATTCTAGGACGAGCGTGACGAGTTAAAAATAGTAATTTACGTAACAAGTCCGGAAAACACTGTTTTTTTGGACGAGTGGACAAGATTCAGGAAGTCTGCGAGTCCAAAAAAACTGTTTTCCCGGACGGTTGCCGAAAAAAACTATTTTCGGACGTGTTGCGTACACTATTTTTTCGGAAACCGTGTAAAATAACAAATCAACGAGACACATTCAGTCTAAGAGACGAAGACAAAAAAAATCAGCGCTCCGGGCGTCTTAAATGGATTTGGTAGCGAATTCGCTTTTACATCTACAGGGAAACTCGAAAAAACCTGCAATACCACATTCTCTGAAAAGTTGGAATTGTTAAAATGAAAAGTCCTATAGAGATCCGTCGAATTGTGAATATCTGCTTTTTGGTCAAATAGAATGTATGGTGTCTCTAGAGGCTCCAAAAAGTTCAGTTCAAAAGAAGACCGTTTTGTCTTTGGAAATTTTAGTATCGCCTTATAGTGAGTTTATACAGCAAGTAAAATAATATAAGAAATAAGAATCTGCCAATTAAAATTTGGAATTTTATATTGGCACCACTTCAAAAAATAGCCGCATACGTGAACACCGTATGAATTATGTAAACAATAAAACACACTCATCATATGCCAATCATATTTTGGAGGAGGGCCATGACTTCGATGAAAACTTCGAAATTCTTCATGTGGAAAATAAGGGCATTAGGCTTAATTATTTAGAATTCTTGGAAATTAATAAATTGAAAAATTCATCTTGTTTATTAAATGATCAACTGGACCTGAACGGTTCCCCTTTGTTAAATTTGTTCAATTGAGCGGTGGTTGTGTTTTGAGATTTCCAGGTAGGTTCATTGTTATGTCAATTTTATAAGTTGTATGAGTCTAGGTATTAGCGATAATTATAGGTAGTCCCTAATTATGTTAATGGGTAAGAAAGGTATTTAAGTAATTTCAATGAAGAATAGTTTAATGTTTAATGTACTACATTCGCTTGAAAAAGATACTGTGTATCGAAACATGTCGCAAAGACAATAAATATTGTGGAAATTTCAATCGTTTTTTACGTTAGTGTCATAACTATGGATTTCCATCAAGTAACGGCCACGTCAATCAAAAAAATAGTTTACAGATAGTCACCTGTTTTGCATCTATGCATCTTGTCCCTAGAGCCAATTCATTCTCTGGCAGTACGACTTCGCACTTTGTTCACGGCAAGAGTAAATTGTAAGTCGTTTTCAGATTCAGAAGAAACCCTAAAAAGCTCCAGAAAATGAAGTGATACCAGCTTAGTTTTTTTTTGTTACTGAAAGGACAAGCGCTACAAAGAGAATTTCGATAAGACGCAGTATATTAGGTCAAATAATATAAATTCGGTTAGTGTTTTAGATACAAAGTCGTAAAACATACATTATTCTCGTTTTACTGACTGAAAGTGCCAAAACGCTAACTGCATCATTAAAATTGAAGTGCCCTACGACCAAGCCTCACGTGTTTAACTACTCCACTTAATTTTATACGAACCGCATGTCTGCGAAAGTCCCGACTTTGTCATCGATTCGTTTTCGGAAGTAATTTTTTTTTTTTTTTTTGAGACCGCTGTTTACATCTGCATTTTTTTTCAGACGGAAATGGCTGCCACCCCCGCTCAGGAAACTGTCACAGGGTAAGGTCGACAAGGCGCAGACAGCCTCGCCAGCGCTGAAGAAGACCGGGTCTGATAAGAGAATCAAGGTAATTGTGTTATTGTGATGATAATAACGATTTTTTTTATCATAATTTTGTGAATGGTGATATGGGAAAAGAGATGGCCTAGCAATGCTTTGTGTGTTGAGAAAATTATTTATATACCGGCACAGCCTACTTAATATCCCGAGCCGTGGTGAGAAAATTGGCAACACCGCATTAAAGCAATTTGACGTCATACTCATTAATTCTTTAATGTGAATTTCTCGGCTTAGGGCCGGTATTATAAAAATTTTTGACAGTTAACTTTAATTTTAACAGTCAAGTTAACTTTTACTCTAGAATGTCAGTTTTATAAAGGTCCCATTTTTTATTTTAAGTTTGCTTTAATGTGTACAGATTCTCTGAATAATCGAAATCGGTTTTTGAATTATATTTCATTCCACAAGTTGAAATAGTCCAACCGATATCTAAACATTCTCGGTCGCCCTGGGCCTTCAACCAATATCTTCATCGTCGGTTGAAAGTTCGTCAAAAATAAAGTGGATATCGTTTTACCAAAGTCAGAAAAATAATAAGTTAACTTCAACTGATACCCATTCTACCGGATAAAGTTAACTCCTTCATCTAGAAGTTAACTGCAAGATGTGACGTCATTCCACAAGTTAACTTCTAGTTTTCTGTCAAAATAGTTTTATAATACCGGCCCTTAATCGGAAAACTAGGAAAAAACATACGAAATTGAATTTTTAGAGAAAAGAACGACGAGTAGTGTGGTCATTTAATTTTTTTCATCACAAACTGGAATCGCAATATATTCAATTTCTTATATATGGGACATCTGTCAATATTGGTTTTTCCATGCCTTAAAATTCACATTTCGAAAGATATATTCAAGATATTTTTCCTGATAAGTACAGAAACCACATAGATGATCCCTGATTTTTTTCAGATCGGCTGAGCCTATTTTTTGGGATGTCAGCTTTAGGTCAAAGAAATATTTTTCAAATCAATTTTAAATAGTTCTTGATGAAATCTAAGTAGAGGGTTTTCAAACGACAAATTATGGAATGCAGGTTTTAATTTTCTATATACCAAAACCAGAACATCCGCCATCCATCCGTTGGTCACCTTACCTTATCTAGTGCTTTGCCGTTGGATATAATATTATTTGACGAGTGGGATCCTTGTAGAACCCTCGTCAGTATCTATTTGTTCACATCCTAGAGCGAATATCCGCCTGAACGATTGTTTTACAACCTTATTCCTTATTAACAATAATAACCGATCTCAGGGTCGCTCGTATCGAGTCTATTTTCGGCGGAACGGAAATTATTAGCTCTACTCCATGGTTTGTTTACGAACGTTCGAATATTATTTCAACTCGATCATCTTCGCGGATTTAAATCAATGTCAGTGATGGGAAACGTTCGTCGAGCAGTTAATATCGCATTCGTCAGAAAAAATCTTATCTTCTCGCCGCGGTCGAGGTTGATTCATTTTCCGAAAGGAACCCGCACTTTTCTCTGATAGCGTTGCTGAGTAGCTTATTGTTCGAACAGATATATCAGTCAGTGCTTCCCCTTGAGAGTGTGTTCGGTGTTTTTTTTTTTCATTATGAAGAGGATATTTCTACGGCGGATTTCTTCGCTTGTCAACTACACAGTGAGTTTTTTGAATATAGAAATATCTTGTAAGCATTGTTGATGTTTAACATTCGAGAAATAGATCATCTATCTAATTTTTTAGTCTGCTTCTCAGATCAATAAAAAACCCTTATTTATCTGAGGTCTGCTCAGAATTTTGTAGATAGGTATACGTTATATCTATCCTGTAAATCGGCATGGAAATTTTCACTTATAATTGCACGAAGCTGTGCACAAATTAGCCTGGTACAAATTATTGAATTTTTCATTCTCAATTAATGTGTTCTCATCGGTATGGCGGGCTGTAAGCTCTGAAATTATGAAGTCACGATTCTACTATTTTTGACCCTCTGATGCGCTAGCAACATCGGCTATAGTGACCTCGAGGAGTTCGTAGAAAAAGGATTGTGACAATTTAGGCGGTGACAAAACACATCCTTGTCTGAGAGTTTTCTTTGTTATCTCAGTTTCCTCAGAACTGTCCGCATTTTTATTTCCAGTTATATAGTTTACTATAGTTCCATCAAATCCCTCATTCCTTACTCATCATTTTTCAGGCACCGTCCGAAATGGGCAACAAACCGTCGGTATCAGAGGGCGAAGAAGATGACGACCGGCCGCCGCCTCTGAAGGGCGCCAAATCACTCGGCGCCGAAATCGCGAACGGAGGCAGTGCCGCCGGTGACGAGGTGGACGAGGAATTGGAACTACCGCCACCGATGAAGCCCATTCAGGAGCCGATACTCGTTACGCCACCGCCCCCGTCATTGCACGCGGGCGGCGTTTCAGCTCATTCGGAAGAGAATTCTTGTAAAAGGGTAAGTACAGGATGTTTCAAACTCTATTGGTACGGTAATGAGATTTTGACGAAATATGGACCATGCTCTTGCGTATTGTGCGAATGTACCGATTGTTTTATAAGCGAAAACTGCCTGAAATTTTGAAATGGCGCAGTCGGTAGGATACACTTACCAAACTTTGATGGTGTACGAAAGAAAGTGGAAAGTTTGAAACCAGCTTGATAGCAAAGTACCATTATTTTTCAAAAAGTTTCAACTCAAATCAAGAAAGTGTCCAATAAGTAACAAATACAAATACGTGAGCCTCGAAAAATCGAAGAAAACTGAAGTAGTTTGGCCATATTTCGTCAACAGCTGTTTACAACTTCCCATTTAGTGAAAGTCGCTACCATTACTCCGAGTTGTTGATCATGCAAAGTCCTGTATTGAGGTCTATGGATTTCATCGTTCACTTCCACCATAATCATATTCTTTCATCTGCAGGTGTCTGATCTAACATTAAAATCATTAGAGGGCGCCACGTCTGCGGACTTGGCGGAGATTGAGCAGTTGGTAAAGGAGAGAATGGTGCGAAATGGTTTTCTTCTTGAATTTCTCGATCTGACAGAGTGCGTTCGGTTACCAAATGTTAACGTTGTTATGGTGTAAGACTCAGTTAAAAATTGATAAAACGAGAATAATTTACACTAGTTTTTTTCAAGAAAAAAGGTGCGAAAAATTAAACCTCCATAATAATTAAATTTTTCCTAAGGAAGATTAAATGTTTCTGGAAAAAGACATTATAAATCCTCTTGATGTAGGTTTCAATTAATGATATTGAAAAGTTAGCAATGAAATCAAGAAAGGCACGTTTATATACGTCCAGGTAAGATTTATATCGTTTTATGGCAAACAGGTACAATATTTAGATTCAAGAGTAGTGAAAGCATCATTCCATTGAAAACCAGATCCACTATAGAGTGATCGAGGTTGAACCTGTACAGGCTTTGAAAAATTTAAACTGATATTTTGTCAATTTTGACACTTTCCTTTGGACGATGTTCGTTTGGCATAGTGCCAAAACTTTTTAACAAAAACCGTCTTAATTTGATGTTGGTGGACTACATTTGGTCTATCAGCCTGTGTGTGCTTAGGTAGAACCTGTACAACAGACTTTGAAAAATTAAAACTGATATTGTGTCAATTTTGACTTTCCTTCGGACGATGTTCCTTTTGCCCATAGTCCCAAAACTTCATGACAAAAACCGTCTTAATTTGATGTTGGTGGCTACATATAGTCTATCAGCATGTACAGTGGCACAGCCAGGATTTCAGTTTGGGGGGGCTGGACATACAATTCATCAGTTACCAGAGCTTTTTTTTTTCGTCATCCGAGTGTTATGAATAACAGTAGTGGCTTGGGGGGGCTGCAGCCCCAAAGCCCCCCCTTGGCTGCTCCAATGAGCCTGTATGTACTTGAGGGTGGGAATGAATGTTTCCAAAATATTTGCGATCTTGACTGACGCAGTATTTCTTGAAGCTTGAGACAATTTCGATTTTTGTTGGTATCGTAACAAAACTCTTTATGTCTGTAAATATAGGTTGAGACTGCTAATGCTGGACATATTTACGTCAGTCACACAAATATCAATGAACTGAGAGAAGCAGGTTATATTCGATAAATACGGGTGTAGACGTTTCGCTCAGGGCTTTTGCTCTTCTGTTGGGGAATAGACGAACACATCATCTGCTGCGAGAATACAATTGGATGATGTTCAGCTCTATGCTCCAGCTAGAAAGAATTTTCCTCGCAGAGGTATATTGGGACTCGACGATCTATGGCAGATGGACTCGGACGATCTTCAGAAATACTCCAAAGTCAATAGAAAGTACCAATAGTCGTGGCGATTGATGTCATTTCAAAGTACAAATGGATGCGACCTTTGAAGGTCAAAACTGCTCGAGACGTCACCGAAGCGATGGGTGACATATTGTCGAAAGCGCAAAGATGTCCTGCGCTCCTGCAATCTGATCTTGCAACGAAATTCTGAAACGCCAGCGTTAAGGCTCTCTCCATAAATGTGTCTTGCAGCAGGTCCTTTCTCTAGCGTCAAAGTCTTCTACGGCCACCACGGGTCTACTGTAGACAATTTTTTTTTGAAGTTTTCGAGGTTATTCGTATAGTATATAGTACACTGGTCACCCCTATTGAAGTCGGAAACCAGATCAAGGTCACCAGCAGATACTTAAAAAAATTATATTTCAGTCCCCGATTTTTCATGACCGCGGACCACATCCAAAATGTTTATGATCTTTCTGATCTTTTCTTGTTCGGTCGTCTTGGTTCTTTAAGGCGCGTATAGATCTGAGCACGTACGCGTATGACGCAAGCCGAGACCGAACCGTATGCCTCGTGCGGCTCATTTTGTAAACACGAATGGTGGCTGCACGAGGCGCTGTTCGCCACTAATTCACGAGCACAGAACCGTACACCCAGAACACTCGTCAATCAAATCCAAAAGAGAGGATGAGGATGAATTCGCGAATTTGAGCGCTTGTTTTATAATAGTATCTGACGCATCGAAGAAAAAAAGTTGAAGAAGGAATCGGACGAGCCTCACATTTAGATATATACATTGTTTGTTGAACGACCTCCTAGCAGACGAAGAGGAAAGCGACTTTTTCAACAATATCATTCCAGGAGAAGCAAAATTTCCCGTCCATACTGAGCACAAACTGCGCATTGCCTCTCTTTGACGTATCAATCGGATCGGGCCGAGGCCACACGGCGCACAGAACGAGGCAGTTTGCCGCGCCTCGGAAGCCCGTCCACATCTGCAAGCCTCGTACGCGTACGTGTTCAGATCTTTACCCGTCTTTAGAGTTTGTATCTGACTTAGTGATGGGATAATTCGAATGAAAAATAATCGATAATTCGATTATTGAAATGTCTCGAGATATCTCGAGAACTTGCACAGAATCATTCGAATGATGGATTACTCAAATAGGTTCCGTGACCATGGCTCTAGACTGTCACTCTAACTGGTATTTTGAATTTGAATTCAGTTCTCGGACAAAAAATGCACTGCCGAGTGAAATAGTAAGAGGAAACTGAAGAGAGAGAAGAGGTCAGATATACACATTTTGTGTATTCGAATAAATTTGTTCGGTTCTCGACTCGACCATAACATTTTTCATTCGAGTCATCGCTCACATGAATATTCAGTCTATAGGCATCTTCGATCTTTGGTACTCGAGTTCAAAAAGTTATCATTAGGTGTCTGTAGTATCCGAGTGATGGATAATTCGAATGAACATTCGATTATTGTAATCACTCGAGTACTCATCATTCGATTATGGAAATAATTCGATTATGCCCAACACTAATCTGACTGAAGAATTAACGATGCGACGCGGTGGGTCGGAGAACCGAACATTACCGAGAAGAGCTGAACTGTGCATGCCTATCTCAACGAGGTACTATCCTGGGCGGCTCGGATTCAAGGTCGCCATAAAGGTACGTTCGTAGCGTTTTGGGTTCTTTATCAGCTGTACCATCAGAACATTAAACGTTTCTTTTCTTTTGGAATAATAATAAAATAATAAAGCGTCTTTAAGAATTACAATAACGTGTTATTAATTATCCATATCATTCGAAATTTGGTAACCGAGAGCACTCCATCGTTCATTTGTTGCATGACCTGTGTTACACCGTAGATTTTTTCGATATCCTCCACACGCTAGATAATTAAATACCATCAGCCTGCTGCTTCAATAGTTAATTAAACGAGATGTAGCCGTAATAGCATGCGTTGGACGGGAAAACATTGTCGTTTTCTTTATGTGCATGTCCATTGTATTGTGTTTTCACGCTTGGTTTGTCGTTGCCCTTGATTTGTATTGTTTGTGACTGTTTGTGTGTGTGTGTGTGTTTCGAACAGTTGAGTGTATCCGATTGTTCTGTTTCCAGTATTCATTTCCGACTGGCTGGATGTACAGGGTGTACCGTTCTCGCGAATTTATATTAGTTTATTAATTATAGGTTCCACGTAACATTTGTCTTTCTAAGATTTCTTTCACGTTGAAAGAAATCGTTGCATCATTGAATTTGCTGTCAGTATATCAAAACAGAGTAGAGGTGATATTTGTGATGGGTCTATTGAAACGATACGATCAATTTCTATTTTAAAGGAATCATTATTTGTATACAGTTCGATTATTGGATCTTTTCCTATGAGTCGTCGTTATTATTCATATTATTAAGGAAAATTACGATGTTCTGAATATTCGCGATAACTCTATCGATTTGTTGTTCACGAAATTGTGTCTTTTTACAACACAATTGAGTGAATAACAAAGGACAGAATTATAAGAATGTTCAAAACAGAGTGGTATTTTGCTAAGACTATTCCACGGTCCAAGTACCCCCATTATAAACACGTTCAATTTTGCAGCCATAAACAATTTATTATATTCATCTATATTATAATGTTCTGGTTGACAATTGGAATGTTGAGTGAATTATCAGAATGACAGTAAGCCAATGTGGCTTAATGATTCATAAAAATAGGGTAACTTTAAGAGCGAAAGAAGATAAATGATGAGTTGGTTTAAAATATGGAACTGTGCGATTATTGAGAAGGTTCTTCATATCATATTTCTGAAATAATATAAAAATGAACAACTTTCCTTTGAAAAAATTTTAATTACGTCATATTCCTCACACGTATCACCCAATTTATACTATTTTGATATCCTGGATGTCATCCATCCAGTAGTCGGAACTTTTCCACCGTAAGCACAACGTTTCAGATCCCTCCCCCCTTCAGAACCGTATCGAAGACTTTTCTTTTCCAGGAACAACACTCCGAGATCCAGGAGCGAAACTCGCTGATGCGCGACGCCAAATCCGAGAACGCGCTTTCCGACTACAGCGTCGACGGCATGGGCGCCGCGCACCTCGACCTCGCGCACCGCTTCTCGAACGAAGCGTCGTCGGCGGCGTTCAGCGGCGACGAGAGCGACAAGCCGTCGTCGTCGGAGGAGGCGGCGATCGACGTCGCCAAGAAGAAGGAGACGCTGCTGAAGAAGCGCGCGTATGTGCTGCGCGAGCTGATCGATACCGAAGAAGCGTACGTCAGGGATCTGTCGTTGATCGTCGACGGGTACGTCGCGACGATGAAGGACCCCGAGTGCGAGATCCCGATGCCGGAGGACTTGCGCGACGGCAAGGACAAGCTAGTGTTCGGGAACATCGAGGTCATCTACGATTGGCACAAAGAGTGAGTATTATCGGTTGTTTATTCGTAATCAGATTAATGTCATACGTACCATACAGGATGTTTCTGAAATAGAGTAACAAATTTCTGGCACTACTAATTCTACATGAATCTGAATGCTTCCTAAGAGAGCTACGGTCTTTTGGAAGTGTTCCCCATTAACTGATTTTTATTCATTAACTTAGGAACCTTTCTTCCCCTTCTTCTTCTAGCACAAATGGGCTGGTTTTAAAGCCACTGCATGTAAGCCTCTCTGTTTGGACCCGTTGTGCACCCACATGTTTTGAACACAAAAACTACATTTTAAGCACTTTTGATATTGTTAGTTTCAGCAAACAGGATATCATTGAAGCAATGTTTATTTGAAACCAAAATCTTCAATTGGCTGTCTATCTACTTTTTCGCGAGTTCAAACCTGAGTGGGGGCGAATACATCGTTTTATTTGTTTTTTTTTTATTTAAATTCTTTATGAAAACTCAGTTTATTATTATTAATTTTTGTATGCAACTTTTTTTGTAGTGAATGATTAGTTTGGATTAACTCATGCTTCATTTTAATCTTGTTACAGAAAATACTATTCCATTTTTTTTGTCCAAGTTGAATATTCCAAAAATCGGTAAATAATAAATCGTATATAATTCCTCTATTCGAAGGTTTTGATTTTTACTTACTATAAAGTTAGGCAGATTACATCTTGGCCGTGACTGTGAGGTAACCACAAAACAAACCGCGTAAAGGCGGAAATCATTTTGTTGTGATCGTATTGTACGTTGTTGGTAGAGTCCAAGAGAAAATTCATTTCATCATGTAATATGGGCAGGGTGTCCCAGAACTTTTATAATTTCCCGTAGTACTCACCAGATAAATATAAATATTTTTTTTTATTGGCTTTATATATTTTTTTCATTTTCCAGTTTCTTCTTAAAATCGCTGAAACAAGCCGTCGAAAACCCGATCGAGTTGGCGTCGCTCTTCAAGCGCTACGAGCGCAAACTCCAAATGTACGTCATCTACTGCAAGAACAAGCACGTGTCCGAGTACATCGTCTCGGAGTACCTGGACACCTACTTCGAGGAGCTGCGCGTCAAGCTCGGCCACAAGCTGCAGCTGTGCGATCTGCTCATCAAGCCGGTGCAGAGGATCATGAAGTACCAGCTGATGCTCAAGGACATCCTCAAGTACACCGAAAGGGCGGGCATCGTTGCGGAAATCGAGCCGATGAAGGCGGCTTACAACATAATGGTGGTCGTGCCCAAGACGGCGAACGATATGATGGACGTCGGCAGGTTGCAAGGATTCGAGGTGAGCAATATGATAATAAATGAGGAATATTAGTTTTTTTATTTCTAGAAAACAGATTTTCCTCGAGTAGGATTTGAACCCACGATCGCTGGATTGCCGAGAAGACATGCGTTCCACTGCATATCGGGAGGCCGCTTTTTCCTAGAAGTTTTTATGTTAGTAAATCACCTACAAACTACGGCTTTTGTAAGGTGTTGGAGAGTTGCGGATGGCTGGAAACTCATTCGTTTTCAGTGATCATCAAGATCCATTTATATTTCACCCTATCGTCGTCGATATATAGCGATATTTAGCAGGGATCGGGTGTGGATCTTCAATCACCGAACAAAGTTATCCAAACATGAAAATCAAGAGGGGAGATAGCGTAAAAATACAGAAACCACCAAAAGTCTCTACTCGTGAACGTTACCAAAAATAAATTCTTAACTGATAAATCTACGGTACACAGATGTTTCCTATTTAGCTTCAATTATCTAAATAGAGCCATAAGAGGGTTGGTTTTTGTTCGAACTCAGAGTATTATATAGGGGTTAAAAACAATTACGGAATTTCTTACTCTACGGCAAAGTATGTATTAGCTCTATATCCTATGGAACTACTTTCTTTTAATTATTCGCGAACAGTTCGCGATTTGACAATGAATTCCACCAATATTTTTAAAACACTACATTTCCACTACCCGATTGATTCTAAAACTTGTTTTCTTCAACCTTTGTGCCTTAGGCTGGTATAAGCATTGTTTACATATAAGGAGGATAGTTGGTCAACCTTATGGGATTAATATTGGATTCAAATGGAGGCGACATGTAGATGGCGTCAGTGGTGTTCGCATCCAAGTCATGTCGTAACTTGAATGGCAGAATACGTAATTTGGCAGTCACGTTGAATTTCCGTAAAGTAGATGGCGGATCATGTGATGAATTGTAAATAGAGTAGGTGGGTGGCACCAATGACTGCAATAAAATTTGAAATATGGTTCAATTCAAGAAATTATTTCTTCTGATGTTTCATGGACCGTATCCGCTATAATTAGGGTCACACCCTAAAGTAGGTAGGTATATTTGGGGTGTGGTGATTTAGTTAGTTTGAAATGTGGATTCAGTAGATGTGTTAGTATTTATTCTGTTGTGTCATATTGTGTTTTGGATTTTGTAAAGTGATTTAAATTTATAACTGATTATTTAAACGCAATTTGGACAGCGGTAAATGGTGACAGGAATATATAAATGTCACTTTTAACTCTTTAGTTTAGTTATTAGGTGGAACTTAATTTAAATCATTTTAAAGCTACAACTGAACATTATTGCAAAGTAATCACCTTTAATTACAGATTGATATTTCGAAACAGCCCTCATCTTCAATCACCCCTTTCTAACCTCAAAAATAGGTATGGTGCCAGAATATCAAATCAAGCTAACAGGTTCACCTGAACCACATTTTAAGATAACCTAAGCAAATAACACTACACGTATCATATATGTGAACTAATAATCTTGATTTTAGACTTCGTATACGTTAACACCTTTCATGCCATTTTAAACAGCTTTCTCAGATTATATATTTCGGTGTATTTCAGAAAAAATACTTCATATTATGAAATAGGAAATATTGAATTTGTTACTTAATTATTTTTTTAAATCATCGACTACAGTGGTCTTACTTAATTATAATACATTTTTTTTCAAGAATTCAATATTAAAAAATCTCTTAAAATCTCTCATGAGTGACTCTTCTTTGGATCCGTGCCTGAGTGATGATACATTTGCAAAAACTCATCCAGAAGCATATTTATAAAAGCTACTTATTTGCTTGCGTTATTGCTCGCGATAGTCGAGATGGCACGAAATATTCATGAAAAATTATATGAGTGTGATCCATTAATCGAGCATTTACTTTTCAATTTCAGGGTAAAATAACATCGCAAGGCAAACTCCTCTACCACGGAATGCTGACTGTATCAGATCTACCAGGAACGAATCAACTGGTGGGGAAAAACAAGGAATTGCATGTATTCTTCTTCGAACAGAGCGTGATATTATCAGAAGTAGCGGGGAAAAAGACCCAATTCACTAGTCCACAATATATTTATAAAGCTCATATACTGGTGAGTACTATAGTCTTTCTGTTTAGTTGTTTCTACAAATCATGCTGTACCTACGCCAGCTACACCTCAGCCTCTCGGTCTTTTTGTGCTTTCTGTGTTAGTTTTACAGCACCCACTCCGTAGCTCTAGAACCCTGTACCAGTCTATACAGGTTCTTCACCGGTTGACTGCTGTATTCTTCGGGAGTTACTCTAGGTTCCCCGAATATTGCCTCTCTCTCTCGCGGTCTAATGCCTCGCATTCTAACTGTACATGGTACATGTCTGTTTCTGTCCCTTTACCACATTGTCTGCAGAAAAGTTCTCCGTTCTACAGCCCCACTTTGTGCAGGTGTTTTCTCATCGGGCTGTGACCAGTGAGAAGGCCTGTTATTGTTCTAACTTGATTCCTGCTCAACTTGAGTAGTTCTTAAGTTCTGTGCTTTGACGGTCCTTTAATTAATGTTTTCCCGTGGTGCATGAGAAGGGCCTCGTTCCACGTCTCCTTTTGTTTTCGCTTGACCCAGTCCCGAATACATCCTCGAACGTCGGATTTATTTATCCCGAGTGCTGGTTCTGAGCCAATGCATGGAGTTGATGAACCCACTCTGGCTAGCTCATTAGCTTTTTCATTGCCCTCGATTACACATTGTCCTGGAACCCACATCAAAGTTAATTTGTTGTGTTCTGTGGGAACACTGAGCTGTCACTTTCGGATGACGCCTTAATGACGCCTGGCTGTCTGTGCAAATTTTGATCCGTGCATCATACATTTCCCTCATATTGATTTCTCTCACGCTTTGCAAGATGGCATACATCTCTGCTTGGAGTACGGAGGTGTTTGTTCCTAGTGAGTTATACTTGTTTTTCACTACAACTTTCGACTTGTTATATGAAATCATCTATATTTATTTAATCCAAATATAATAGCATGTCCCGTTTATTTTTACAGGTCAACAAACTCTCCCTTAAAGCGCGAGAAGACTGCTTCATACTGGAATCCACAGATCCCAACCGCTGTCTGGGCTTCACGTGTCAAGCTGCCTCCGAGGACGCGCACAAGCAATGGCTCACCACGATCCACGACACGCTGCAGAAGCAGCGAGACTTCCTCATCGCCATCCAGAGTCCCATAGCGTATCAGAAGGAGTTGACGAGAGAAGCGTGAGTATATGCCTTCAAGGCTGTTTGCCTGTTTTGGATATGGGAGTTCGACACTAACTCTGGTTGTGATTTGATCCTGTTGACGGTCTGATACAGTCGGGGTGTTGGCGAGTTGGGTTCTGGTTACCCGCTTCGGAATTTATAGCAATACTGTTTGGGTTAACGACCATTAATGCGCCTGGATTTGTTGATCTCAATTTGGTTGGTTTGGAGAGAGATTTTCGGAAATATTGGATTAACCAGTCACTTACGAATGTTACTTGGGCCGACAGTGCTCAAAATCATGTACAGTTTGCATCCTTCAAGTTAAATCGAGATTTTGGTTGCAGGAATGAGGACAATAAAAGTGGTCCACATTTTAAAAAGTTGTCGACGTTTATTTGATGTCTTCTTCAGAACGAAAAAATTCATCATTGGTTCACAATACCGCAAGTTGTATTTATATTGCCTCAGATAGTCTTACTCATCAATAATAGTCTCATGGTTTGCACCTATACGTAATTAACATGTTTTTATCTGCTGATTCTGCTGTATTCAAATTGTTCTCAGTTATCCTATTAATTTTTAAGCATGGGATGCGGTTTAGGTCCTAAACTGATTACTGATCACTGATACAGGCGAACGATTGCCTGCTAGCTATATACCCCCTAACATAATGACCCGCAAGGTTCTTGGGGTCTTACCTGTTTTAAATGTCAGAGATTACTTGTAGATGATTTGAGAATCTAGGTAAGAGTATTACGGGTAAGGATATTAATTGTTTGTAATGGTACACAAATTAGATTTGTTCATACAACGGATTCCAAGTATTTGTCAAACTATTATGGTGGTAATTCAAGGGAATAAACTGTTTGAATTCGAAATGCTGTAGGAAAAACCCTATAGATCCGTGGAAACAAGGCTGAAAGAGCATCGGAAAACTATAGATTAGGCCAAACAGACAAATCGGCAGTAGCGTAACACGTGCTCAGTCAAGGGAATCACAGGATACTTTTTGAAGATGTTTGTTAACAATAAAGATCCACAATCTACAATTGGAAAGTACACAGTCTGAACCTAAACAGGTTCTAAAAGCTTATTCTTAAAAATGCGAGGGAAAGAACAATAATAACGATTAAATGACAACAGGTAAAAACATGTTATCAAATAACAATGCAATTGTATCCGTGCAAACCAAGAAACTATAATTAATGAGCATGCAAGCCTACCTGAGGCAACAATATGAATACAAAGATGAACAGAACTCTGAAGAAGTTAGCCAACATTTCCAAAAATTGACTGCCTTTAAACTTGAATAAAAATAGTGATAGCGAATTCGAACATAATATGTTCGCCATATCCGGCTTCAATGACCAATGTTTTGATTCGATGGATCTCGATATGGATTTATAATGGACTGTATTGCACTCATGATTGACCTTAGAACTACAATTTATTGAAATCATAGCTAATATAAACCTAGAACCATTTTCCAAGAGATCTGTGTGGGTTTATTTTGGTTGTTCAAAACTGGATAACAGAATTCTCATAAAGCTAACGCAAATCCATTTCGCATTTAGAATGGTAATCTCTCTCGCGTACTGTTTCGATTTTTTTCATCTTTGCTCGGGTAACCGGACATTTTCTTGCAACACCCCGAAAATTGTAAAATAAATGAGAGAAACCTCCCGGCGCGCGTTCATTGAAGTGATGGTGGAAACTGTTGAGGTGACGAAACAGACGATTAGCATTAAAATTGAAATGTTTGTTTTTATTTATTGCGTAAATCTGACACCGTTCGAGAAGCGAACGTGATATTTATTATTTATATGTAAAAATGTTTTCAACAGATTTTCGTAAAGGAGTTAGGCTCCTCCAAAGTTTTATTGTGTACCATATACCACCTATGAATCTTGCAAGTTTTCGCAAAATACAAAACTCTAATGCTCTGCCTGTCGAGGGAAAATGGCGAGAGAACTCGACGGTTTTCGGCTCGTGTGCTTTATCGAGTTTGAAAATCTAAATGAAGGTTGGCATGAAATTTTGAACATATAATCATTGTATTCCGAAACACATTCAGCTATACCGAGTGTTCACAATACTATTTCATTTTCAAACATTTGAAGGTATCATATTGATAAGTTAATTTTCACTATTACACATATTATCCAAATCCATAAGTGTGTTGTAATTTTAACGTATTATATATACCGAACTTACGTGGGGCATAAAGAACTTACGGTTTCTTTCATTTTCGCTTATTCCATTTTCGCTTGTTCCATATTCTGAATTGGAATTCTGACTTTGCAACTAGAGGTACCCTTCTCTCCAAATATTTCCACAATGTGGAAAATATGAGGCAAAAATCTGACAGAAAACAACTACTTCCCTGGCTAATACCACAACGGACATTGAATTACATCTGCAACGTTCTTCCAAGAAGACCGAGTTGCAATCGCTTATTGTAATTATACAGCAAATTATCCTCTATTTGGCTGGGAAAGACCACCTGCAGATTTCGTGGTTCTTGCCGCTCGTCAGTGACAGGGTAGGTCGGACAACATTAAAGTCTTCCTGTCCCAGCTCGAACTCAAAATTAGCCTGTTCTGACTCACCAGTTGAAATTCTGATATATAATTTCGAAATTATCTCATATTGTATTTCTTAGTACTTCGGAGTTTCCAGTCTCAGTTTCTCGGAATCAGCTGATTTTCAGATAATCAGTCGGAATGGACCCTTTCATTTACGAAAAATAAATTGCAAAACTTGTATAAATTATTTGTTTCTAGTCTAACAACTAATTCACTATAATTGAAAATATATTCACAACATATTTTGAAAAAATATCACATTTGAAAGTATACCTTTGACGTCACGTTCATCGGAAACACCCCCCGTCATAACCCCTTCTAGGCCATTCGGTAGATTTTCACAATTCTACCCAAAAATTACAGAAGTTGTTACAGGGGTGTCTCCATTAGAAGTGAGACAAGAGCGGAAATATGAATAATTATACCAGAAAATATGTCAAGAGGTAGTGTTCATTTATTGGCGACCTGTGTTCATTTCAATACTAATAAATTTGTGAATTTGTGCCACCATAGAATGGACATTGATATATCTAAAGGTGAAACAAATGAAAATGATGAACAGATTCAGACTTAAATAACAGCTGAAGACTTCGCCCAGCTTTTACAACAGGCAAAAAGCAGGTGCATCCATTAGAATTAGAAGAAACAAAAATTCCGTGATGCCCAATTGAACAGTACAGAACAAAAATAAAGTGATACACACTGTATAATTGTTGGTACTCGATCTTAATTTTGAGTCAAAATAAATGTTCACTCGGTATATTCCGAATCCGATTCTGATTTGTGTTACACGTCACATTCCTCTCCGCCATTTTTCCTCGAATCTTCTTGCTCAAAAAAAAAATTATATATAGAAGCGCTACTAATGAACTACTTACTCATCAGTAAAGGATTGGATGTGGATTGTGGATGTCAAAGTAATTCGGTGTGGAAAATATTTATTGATGGGTCGCCCGTTATCAAATAAATCAAAAACTATATTTCTTTACCCTGCGTAGTTCTAACACGGTTTTCTATCGCTATACAGGGTGTCCGGAAAGGTGCTCGCCATCTCGCAAATTGTATTCGATATAAGGTTCATTGGGGATCGGATGTTTTTGAATATTATTTATTTCGAAAAAAATTACATTATTTAATGAAGTTTACTGGTTGATTGACAAAGATTTGACAGAACTAATTTATTTCATAGATGTGTATTCAGATAACCAAGTTACCTTCTTCATCAGTAGAACTACTAAAATATCAGCGAATATTCAGACCAGTCATTTTTATATCAATCAAGTCGAGTACAGTCAAAGCCAACCATATCAATAAGAGGTAACTATTCCTTTATTTAATTAACTATTATAATTATTGAGCAAAGACCTTGAACCGTTCGAGCAATACTTTCATAACAATATTTTATCCGAAACATTACAGTTATAACTGTCATTATTAATATCATTTTAGACAAGTAAACTATCAAATAACACACTAGTGTGTTATGGATTATGGCCTCGTGGTATAAATCTTTCTCGCGTGACTTATTTTCAACATAACACACTAGAACCATAAATAACTATTAATTTCCGGTTATCATAAACTGGTGTCACTGATTTTGAATTTTTAATGTAAATTTTATGGTGAGTTTCCAGTAAATGATCAGCACCACTCGAATCATTTTCTCTTAAATATCTAGCAATAGCTAAATGTTCGCGGAAACGAATATTGGTAGATCTCTTGGTTTGGCCATAATATACATTGTCGGGATTTTGGCAGTAGTTTTGTCTTAAATTCCTGATCTATCTAAAGTTGGATCAGAAATTAGCTGTCAAAATTGTAATAAGGTGAATCATGGCCAAACCAAGAAATTACGAATATTCATTTCGGCGAATAGTTGGCCGATGTTAATATTCGCGAAAATATATCGATTGTTTCTGATCATATATTAGAAACTCAACATAAAAAAAATGTCCAAAATTTAAAACTGGTAAAACCATTGATGATTACATGAAATTAGTTTGTTATGAAAGTATTGTTATCAAGAACGGTTTAATGGCTTTGCTCAATAATGATAATGGTCTATTAAATTTGAAACTATTTTAGTTGATACCGATAAAGGAATAATTACATGTTATTCGCATGGTTGGGTGTTACTCACTTGACCATCAGGTAAGATTATACCTTACATATTAATATTGATTAGTTTAGTAGTCCTACTGAGTCAATTACTTGCAGTGTTGCCAGTCCTAGTATTTTCGTACTAGATCTGGTACCTTTTCACTCTGTCTAGTACGCTAGTACGCCGATCGCAAAACTGGTACGTTTTTCTCGCTTTCACTCGAAATACCTAAATAAAAAAAACAATCATCAAACATAGAAATGAACCAAAAAAAATTCACTGTTCAATATTCATCATTGTTTTGAGTTTTGTGCTTAGTCAAGTAATTTACTTGTATAGTAAAGGGGAAAAATACCTGTTGCCATTGAGTGGCACCAAAGGCGTCCAATTTTCCATTTTCGATTTGAATATGTACAGATTTTTTAAAGTATTTCCTTAATTCTTGCTTTATGAAAGAAAGAAAAACCTTACATAAAGGTATAGAGCATGCCATTCATTAAAAGTTTTATGAGTAATTGATATAAATAAATTATGCGTCATTTACATATTAAAATTAAAATGGACATATACACATAAATATATATATATAAATAGAGAGAGGTTTTCAATCTACTTAAAATAACAAATAATTGTGAGAATAATTTGACAAACAAATATGACAGGTAAGTGTTTCAGAGGTGCAATAAATTAAAATCTTTTTTTTTTTAATTGCAAGAACACAATATTTCTATAAACGTGGGGCCAAGCATATGCCATTAACAGTGGTTCTGGAAAAGATGCTAAAATAAATTTCAATTATATTCAAGAGGTTTTCCAACAATTTCAAACAACTTTTGTCTATAGAAACACACTTATAGTATATGAAGATTTTCCTTCTGTTTTCAATTCATCAAATACGAAAAATAGTTGAATTTTTACAAAAATAACGTTATATAATCCAGCTGTATTTTCCAAACAGTTTTTTGTTTATACTGACTAGTGGTTTATATATCTATTTTATGCTTTCAATATGATAAATTAAAACACCTTCATATGTATAATGCAACCTGATGATAAATGTAGATCAAAGATCAAAAATTGGATGTATGTTCTAGAATAATTTCGGATCGATTTGAAAGCGGAAAGAATTTGGAAAGAAATTAATTATCTTTATGTATAGAGTGGCACTTTCTGCGCACCCTGTATACGTCACTATGTTTATTTGTAGGCCTACCAAATGGTTTTTTAAATACTACACATTTTATATTACCTCACAACTTCAAACTAACTTATTCAAACAAAGTAGAATAGTTATTGAAAATCAAAGTATTTCAATTGGATTTTTTCAATTCAACTTTCAAAAAATTGTTAGTTTTTGGGTGATTACAATCAAGATTTATATGAGAAGGTTCCTTATTTCAAGTTGAATAACGTGTTCAGACCTATAGTTTCAAATGTTTTTGAGAACATTCAGCTAGAAAAGTAGTCTGGTGGGTATTATGAAAAATGAGAGAGTACAACACCATTCACTTCAATTAAAAAATCAAGTCTTCTTCACAAAACTCAATATTGATGTTCACAGTTTGAAATAAAATCGTACTTGAAACAATTCAAGATTTCGGTTTTCATCAGATTGTAAGATTTTGCATGTCACAAAGCACATATTGGCAATCATTTGGTAGGATCTATAAAAACCTTGTAATACTCTTAAAAATCAATAAAAAGTGAGATATATGTTATTATGATGTATTATTGATTGTATTGAATAATTTTAAGTTGTATATGTACATAGGCTGTATGTAAATAAATATTATATTCATTGATAAGCGATGAGATACAAATTTTCAAAAGAATAAAATATAAAAATATATCGGCTGTTTTTTAATTCACTTCAGTTTTTTTTGTTTGGTTGCGGTAGTTTCGACTGGAAAAATGATTTTTGAGTTCAGTTGCTGATTCTGCTCTTTCAAATAATTGATTATTAAAGAGGGAATAGAAACCTCCAATTCGCAATTTTTTTGTGTACATTTTTGTTTCTTCTATTCATCAGGGAAGATTAATTTACACGTATTAAATATAGAACATTTCATAATTACTTGTTTGAAAGTTAAAAAAACAAAAAACATAATTTAAATGTAATCTCTTATTTAAAATTTGTTATTGCAAGATACAAACTATTGGTATCAAGGAAGTTGAACATTTGTACAAATTAGTGACTTAACAGTATAGACATAGAAAATAATTATTTTTTTTTCATATGTTTTTAAAAAGATTATTCTTTGGAAGTGGTGCATCATAATATAAATTATTGAAGAAGTCATAAAAACAGAGCTCTTAGAAATGCACATCATTCATTCACATATTCACATGCTTCGTAGGTACTAATAACTTTTTATAGCAAACTGAAAAGTAGACTCATCAGTTGTCAAAAATGTAAAATTTTCCAGTTGACTACTTTTCACCTACGTACAGTCTGGCCTATTTGTTTTCTTGAATTCGCCTATCATTTCGTAATAATTATGTCCGCATTATTCATCATTTATTTTACAATTTGCGTAATTCTAGCTAATCCACACGGTGATTGGGTACTAAAATCTTTCTTTCTTGATGCCTTGGAAATTTTCTACTAACAATGCTTCATCTTGCTTACTAGAAATAATACAGGGTGTAATCTAACTTCTTGCACTCACGTGGAGGACTGGTGTATAATGCCATTTTATAACGAATGGCCGGTGTGAAAAATTCGAAAAAAAAAATTGTGGACAGTTTAAATTCGTCGAAATTTTGGGAACCGCTGTCCGCGTAACGTCAGCCGAGCAGTGCCGCAATAATAATGGAACTGCCGGATTGAAGAAACTGTGTAATTTCGAACAGCGGTTTCCAAGGTTTTTCGAATTTTCCAACAAAATTTAACATTTCCTTTTTTTCGGATTTTTCACACCTGCCATTCGTTATAAAATGGCATTATACCCCCGTCCTTCACGGGAATGCAAGCGGTTAGATTACACCCTATATAAGAAAAAGAGCCTATTGGGGTAAGGTGTTTTCATTTATATTTTCAACCGTTTCTTGAGACTGAATGTATGCTTTCACAAATTGTAAATTTTTGAGTTATTGTCCGTTTTTGGCCTTGTTGGTCGAGGTAGAGGTGATCTAATGAAAATAGTAATATCAAAGTAATAAATTCAAATGGTAATATTATTAGTAATTATTCAACATTCACATTTCATATCAAATCCAATTTCTTTGTATTCAAAACTTCATATAATTCTCGAACCATTGTCAATGATGTGACAAAGAGGTAAATAAATAGAAACTAACCTTGTTATCATAACGTTGAACGAATTACTAAAACAAATTGAGTTTAAAGTTCACGATCATATTCCATATATGAAAGGCTGAAGTGAATGAATTAAAATTAGTATTGTCACATCTACAGTCGTTTTACTCTTCCAACTTGAGGGCACTAAAACAATAGTTAAACATAAAAATGTATTTCAGCAAAATGTCCACAGTCTTGTATCGTCTTAAATATGACTCGCCAATAAGTAATCTTTACATAATTACAGAAAAAATTTCTTAAAAAACTATATAATTGAAACCTTCAAAATGTCTCTCAGCATTGTGAATAAAAAAGTTAAATAAGACTTATAACTAGAGAGTCCGAAATAATAGGTATGTAGTTATCATACTAGGCACTTAATTTTTCATACAAGAATGGTTCACACATTCAGCTTTGTCAAATTTAAATAGATCACCAACTGAGATATCGTGCTGTTAATGATGCAATCTTATTAA
Organism: Chrysolina haemoptera; assembly: GCA_958298965.1. Taxonomy (NCBI): domain Eukaryota; kingdom Metazoa; phylum Arthropoda; class Insecta; order Coleoptera; family Chrysomelidae; genus Chrysolina; species Chrysolina haemoptera. The sequence goes on from OY282593.1 coordinate 22,530,033, forward strand.
AATTATTATTATTATTATTATAGTTTTATCATTAATGTATGTTTATTCTGTTTATCAGTTATTTAGGATATATTTTTTATTGTTGATCTTTCCCATTAAAATTATATGTACAACTTCCTCATACTACAACTTGTTCTGACTGGAAATTAACGATCATTTGAATAAAAACTAAAAGAAAAACTTGAATCCATTCGAAAGGGACGTAAATATTGATGTATGAATAAATAACCACATAAAATAAAATCACGCAATAAGGGACAGAATTTCGACTATCACCACATCGCCTTTGAAAATGTTTTTTAAAAATATCTCTAGCCTACGGTTAACAAGTCAGGAGAATACTAGGAAGTTTTTCACCAGTATCTTCAATTGTTTATGATGATACTGGTCTTCTTCTTACTGGGCTTCTTGGATGATTGGAAAAATGTAAAGAAAATCACGACAGATGTAAATATCGTGCGATCTGAACGAAGTAAGATCAGGAAAATTCAAGTTGAAAAATTATTGTCGGAGGAAGAAAGTAGAGAAATAATCATTACTTCAAATACTATATTGTACAGAATTATCAGATTTCATATATTTCTCAACATGCAAACATGCTCTGTATGCTTGGCGTTCGTTTCATGCCTCATTTCATTGCAAAATTCATAAAAGTCACTAATATTCATTGAGAATCTTCGCAAAATAACAAACATCAAACACAAGTTGGGAACACGATTCGCTGGTAAGATATGAAATTAATGTTATAATTCAAAAACATAAATAATTCAACCCATTTTCGTTTTGGTTTTCTAAATTCACCAAAAACAACATAACAACGAGGGAATTAAATAATCAAGAATGAGGGTTGCTAATGGAATTTGATTTCTGGAGATCCCTTCCACAAATAACTCTACAAAATAAGCATCTTCATCATTAATACTGCTTCATTACTCGTGAACTTTCATTCTCCCAACTTAATCCTTGCAAGAAAACTCTAAGAAGTCACTCCTGTGTGATTCACTATTTTCTACCAGAGAGTAGATTGATGTACTTTCATTCAAGTTTCAACTTAAATTTTAATATATCGAAAACCAAACGATAAAATTCATTATTTTTGTTAGCTTTGTAAACCATAAAAGAAAAACTTTAAAATTATTCACATTAGTCTTGCAATGTCATTTGAAATTTTAGACGTTGTTCTTATAGAAAAAAAGGATAAATTACTCAGCGGATAAATTATTTGGCCTCCTCGAAATTGAAGTTGACATGTCCGATTGTTTTTTCTTCCAATCCCAATTACTCAAAAAGCCATTTGGATTCATTTTGATGTTTTATTTTTTTATGAAGACATGCCAAAAAAATGTTTGTCTACTCCATAAAAATGTTATTTTTACATAGGTTCAGGTATGCTACTCACATAATTTTAAATGAAAATGTTAAGTTGTAAAAAAAATAACAAAATATAACAATTGGCGAGGTGTTTTAAAATAACCACCAGCATAATGCATTCATTTTTGAATTTTTGTTTCTTTATTTTGATTATCTCCCGAGAAACACAAAAACTTAGAAAACGTCTAAATAAAAACATAACGTTCCAATATTAGAATTTGATATTTACAACCCTTAAATTACATTCAGTGTTACTAATCCTCCTCTCTTGTTCATCGTGAACAGACTCGATAGTTACTTGAAATCAAATTGGCCCCACATCAAACGTTGACGGAGATTATATATATGAATCTTAAGATGTCCAAAGTTTAATGAAATTGTACAAAATGTGATTAATCGTTAGGAGGCGCTGATTGTAAAAAAAGACAGTTTTGTTTGTTCAGCATATCAAAAACTGTTGTTATGATATTCTAAAACAACGGACGAGTTGTTCTAACACCTTTTGATATACTGATAGAATGCCAAATAGGAGATAAAAATCAGTGTTTCTAGTTTTCCATATCCTAGTTTTTGAAGATATAGCCATTTCGAACAGAACACAGTGAATCTAATAGGGTAAGTATAACCTAAGCACCACTTCAGAAATAACGTTATATCGAACTCAACATTCACATTTTCCACTTCAAGGTTGTATTGAATTTACATTTGGAATTATATCCCTCCAAAGTACATATTTTTTTTATATTTATTTAATTAATTTCGCATTTTATATCATTATCAGCCGAACAATACAGAAAGCTTCACTAGAAATATATTTGCCTGAAGCTGCTACAAACAAGCTTTTCATTGCATTTTCTTCCAAGCTTTCATTACCTTTTGCTTCCTAACCTTATTTTTTCATTCCACTTTTTTAATTTTATAATTATTATTATAATTTTTCCTCCTCTAGTTCGCTATCCGACCTCTCAATGTTCGACATGGTACCTCTAAGACAAACTTTGCCACAAAGTCCACAGCTGGAACAGAGCAAGCTGAAGAGAAAAAAATCGCACTACATCCACAAGGCCAACACCATAGGAATCCCTTCCGAGAAGGATTTGCTAGACACAAAAAATAACAACCCCAGATCGAGACGAAACTTTTTCGAGGGGTTCAAAAACACTTTGAAACACAAACATAAGAGCGATCCATTGGGGTTGCAAGCTATCAAGGAGGGTGATCAAGCTGACTTGAATAGGAGGTGGTCTGAAGAAAACAAAACTTCTGTGAGTATATTTTGCATCGTTTATTTTGGATGATATCAAAGATTTCAAAACTGTTAGTAGAGGTCCTACACATCCTAACACTACAATAATCCGTTTTGAGCGGACATGGCTTCACCCTTTTGGTCAAAAAGGCCTATTTTTTCCTCTAACTCGCCCACTGTTAATATCAAAAGAGTATTCATTACAAAATAAGAGAATTTGATGAATTTACTAAAAAAAAAGGTGTCCATTATATTTTCTGTATATGCCATAGTTTACGAGAAAATCGATGTCGAAATATTGTAAAGAATCCCAATATGAATTTGTTCATTTAAATTCGATACAGACTAATTGCTCGAAAACTACCCAAGCTAGGATGAAAAATAATATTAGGTTTTGAAGGGGATGAAAAATACTTGCAGTTCTTGCCATTTTTATTGGTCATAGGTGTGTAAAAGTTTTGACACTAAGGTAAAAAACGATTAAAATTTCCACAAAAATTATTGTCTTTGCGACATGTTTCGATACAGAGTATCTTTTCCAAGCGAATGTAGTACATTAAATTATTCTTCATTGAAATTACTTAAATACCTTTCTCACCCATTAACATAATTAGGGACTACCTATAATTGTCGCTAATACCTAGACTCATACAACTCATAGAATTGACATAACAATGAACCTACCTGGAAATCAAAACACAACCACCGCTCAATTGAACAAATTTAATAAAGGGGGCCGTTCAGGTCCAGTTGATCATTAAATAAACAAGATTAATTTTTTGTTAAATTTGTTCCATTGGCAGCCATTTTGGTCTGAAAAGTTACTGAATTCGGAATGGTATGTGTTTGCCTTGAAGCTTCCATCACTTAGGTGCATTTTTTGTATAGGGTCGTGCTTCTGTTGTGGTGACGCCTACGTTTGGCAACACCGCCCGGGCTCCATAAGACCTTCACTGTATCACTGTATTCTCGGAACGAATTTGACTATAGTAGAGAGCTGTATGACGTACAGTGAATCGCTATAAGAACATAGGGAAATATTATGTATCTATGTATATGAGTAATTAGGTTCAGATTTGCACTATCGAGATCCCAGAAGAGTGGGGTGGCCGTGGCACAGCGTAGTCGCTGTTGTCTGTGCGCTAGTCTGACCCGTACTGTCAAACTCAAATGTCATATAAACGCTTCACCGTATGATATAAAGAATTTCAGCTGTTCAAATGCTTATCGGTGTATCAAATTGGATATTTTCTCGATGAATAATGTTTATTCACCTGTTGTATCGCCCTTTTTCAGCACGAACAAAATTTAATACCGGCCGGCTCCCGAGCCCGTCTGAACACCAAATGGCAAGACTTGAACCAGGGCGAAACGGTATTAGTCGAGGGCTACGACCCGACCCAGGGGTACTTGGTGAAGCGGAACACCGGCCCCGAAAAAATTTGGATCCCCACTCACGTACTATCCAATTTTAATCGAAAACACGGCTCCTTCAAGTTCCTGTCCAAATCCAAAAAGCTCGCCGACGAAAACTACGACGCGACTACGCCGTCCGTCCCGGAGTTCAGCGACAAGCTCAAGGACGTTACGGTGCCCAGCGGCGCCAAGGCTGTGTTCGTCTGCAGGGTGAAGAACTATGGGAGGATCACGCAGCAGACGTGGGAGAAGCTGGAGCCGGACGGCCGGGTGTTGGGGAGCGGAAAGATCTTGTTGGACGGACCCGAGAGACTCGCGATGCTCACCATAGACAACGCCAAGGTGTCCGATTCCGGCACTTACGCGTTTTCCATTACGAACGAATACGGTACGGCGGCTTGTTCGGCCGTGCTGACCGTCACCAAGAGTTTTTCTACGGTGCCCGAACCTAAGGTGAGTGAATGAATACTTTGAAAGTTTAAGGAATTAATGTGTCTTTGAAGTACTGTGACATAATTGGTAGATAGTAAAGCTTCAATTATGATTCAAAGTTTGATTTTGACAATATACCGGAACCGAATCAACAGATATATACTCAATCATTATATCATAACTTACTCAAAAGGCAACACAATGCCAGAAGAAAGAACTCAGGTGTAGCCTTCGTAGTGACTCGTAGCAAATTTTTAACAGCTTTAAAAGCCAGTTTCCAATATCAGAAGCTAGGAAAGTAGACATTCTTCAGAGCAAGAAACGCCTGGTAATGAAAACAAAAGAATCAGCCAGCTGTCCCTTCAGAACTTATTTTCTCAGGATATTCCAGGGAATATAATAAAGAATAACAATAAGAATAATCGGAGAGGTGTAACAAAGCATACTTGGGACGGTATTAATTATATCAATCAACTTTATTACCCAAGAAACATTACATGTTTATAGAAGGGTTTAAAAAATTATAATAATAATAATACAAATCTTAAAACACAAATATAATCATATACATAAGGTGTTCAATAAATGTTGGTAAATAATAACTATTAAAAGTAAAAATGACATTTGCTCAAACCCAAAATACTTAAAAATACATATTTAGAGATAGATTCAAGCAGTTTTTAACTCAAACATATTATCATTGAAGGTGCCAAGTTCATGAAAGAAATCACGGCAAAATTTATTTTTTCAGTTCATTTTTAAATTTTATGAATGAATGGTAATTTTTTGTTTCATTAGATATTAAATTGTAATTTACTATGCCATTATAATAAACAGAATTTTTTCCAAAATTTGTTCTAAAATTGCTAGCAGCTAATAATTTTGTTTGTCTGGTATTATGGTTATGAATACTGTTTACTTGGGTAAAAACTAAATTCGAGATTTTCACTTTTTTTCTTATTGAGTGGATGAAACAACAAATTTTGAACTTATAGAGAGAGTTCAGATCAAGCAAACCATTTGGTTTGTATAAATTTATTGTTGGTTCCATATAATTCAATTTATAGATACATTTAACTGTTTTATTCTGTAGCTTCTTCAAAGGATTTAAAAAGCAATTACTTGCAGTACCCCATATGGAAACTAGGTATTGCAAATGTGAATAAATAAGAGAAAAATAAATATTTTTAAGAAATTTCAAGGGTATATAATTCATTATTTTGAAAAGAATACCAATCAGTGGTGCTATTTTATTTCGGATTTTATCAATATGTTTATTCCATGATAGTCTTTCATCAATGTATAAACCTAAAAATTTTATTGTTTGCTGATAATTTATGGTTTTATTATTTACATTAATTGGAAGATTTGGAATATCCACAACCTTTCTTGAAATATTCATGAAAGATGATTTGTTGAAATTTAGTGTCAATTTATGTTTTTGTAACCAAACTAAAATGTAATCAATATCATATTCTATTTGTTATATCATCATGATTATTGGAAAAGTAAATGATTGTGGTGTCATCAGCGAACAACGATAGTACCCCACTAAGATTTAATTTTGATAATGAGTTTATATATACTAAAAATAAAACTGGACCAACAATAGAACCTTGTGGTACACCACAATTTATATCTTTCAGAGAACTTCGATTGTTTCCTAAATAAACATATTGTTTTCTATCACATAAATAGTTTTGAAACCATTTATGTAGAGTTCCTCTAACACCAATTCTATATAATTTTTTGAGTAATATTTTGTGATCAACTGTGTCAAATGCTTTACACAAATCCAAAGACAAGATGGTACATTTCTGATCATTGTCAAGTTGAATTTGAATATTTGACACAACGTCCATCACTGCTGCCTCAGTGTCTCTAGATCTGCGGAAACCATATTGTCCACTATATAGTAGGTTATTTTTTTCAAGAAAATCGAATAGTCTAAAATTCATCAGTTTTTCTAGAATTTTTGAAATGATTGGAAGTATAGATATGGGTCGATAGTTGTTTAAATAAAATCGATCGGGCTGGCGGGTTGCAGGCACATTTTATTTTACAGGGTGGGCTTCCGAACATCATGCAGCTACCCAGATAGTTGCAAAAAAAAACGATTCGTCCCATAGATGAGTAATATTTATATATTCATTAATTTTTTCCTCTAGGTACAAGTGATCTCTAGCTCGAGCGTCCTCTTAGAATTGGACAACGCTGATTATTTCCAATTCGTCGTCGAATATTGCAGGCTGGGCTGCAAAGATAGATGCAAAAAAACGATTCGTCCCATAGATGAGTAATATTATTTATATATTCATTAATTTTTTCCTCTAGGTACAAGTGATCTCTAGCTCGAGCGTCCTCTTAGAATTGGACAACGCTGATTATTCCCAATTCGTCGTCGAATATTGCAGGCTGGGCTCCGGCGAGTGGGTTTCGCCCAACGACAATCAACCTGTCGCCAACCACCAGTTCATCGTCGAAAATTTGATCCCTGGCGAAACGTACAGCTTCAGAATAGTCTGCTTGAAAAATAATTACGTCAGTTTGCCCAGTGCCGCTATAAGCTTGCCAGCAGCCGAAAATTTATGTTGGCAACAAGAGCAATTCAAACGCAGGTACGTTGATAACTGAAATTTTGTTGTTGTCTCAATTAGACTTCGATGCAGTGTTGCCAATCAGTGTATAATTATACGATTTTCGTATGTTTTGGCTTGGGTGTGTTTAATTTTCGTACCCTGAAAATTGTCGTATAATTCCGTATAATTTCGTGATGTTGAATTTTATATGGTTGATGATCGATTTGAAACCCTACATCTAGATGGCGGTGGTGTATTGTTGTATGTTGTATCCTGTATAAAATATTTCTTGTTCTATGTTCATTGTGTCCTGTGTTTGACATAAATTGTCAAACATCCATGACAGGCAATTCCGCTCGACAATCTAAAGAGTGATTTTTAATGGCATTCAGTAATGGTTTATTTAAAATAACTGAAAAGATGGCCAAATGCGCCACATTGGAAGCCAAGGCCAAGAAACTGAGAGAGAAAATAACCGAATACATTCGGCTTGTTATGACGTCATCAGCTAAAACGCTGCCAAATCGAGAACGGCTTGGGTGTATAAAACCGTATAATCTGGTTAAACTGGCGTATAATTTGACAATTTTCGATCGGTATTCAGTTGGGTTGAAGTTGTATTTTAATTGTGTCTTCCCAGGAATAATTTCCATTGATGCATTTCGTGAATATATTACTATAATCGAAATAGTTTCCGTTAATGATACCCGTGTTTAAATTCAATCTTAATAAGCTATTAAATTTTGTTTTCAATGGTATTTCAATAAAATAGTATATTATGTAACAAATGTTATAAACGTCATTGTAGTGAAGGGTATTTAAAACTTGAGCATAACATAGCAGGTCAGAAGTTTATTAACCTGATTATATTATTTTTCTTGATAATTCAGCTTTACATTTGAATTTAGATTTTATTTGTTTTGTCTCATATTTCCGTCCTTATTCAAACTAGTTGAATGGACATTTTTAATAATTGTCTTATGTGTTGGGAGTTTTTTAAACGTTAATTGCCAGTCTTTTATCATTTATTTCGTTTACAATCATCTGTCTTTGTTAGTTAATGATGTTCTTGTCTCAAGCAATATCATACTGTTTCACCATGAAATCACATATTGGTTGCAAAAACAAGTTTCAGTTCAATCTAGTCCTCTTTTGTTTTTTTGTATTAATAAAAAACAAACTTTAGCTCAGTCTCCTTGTAACTCTGTTACTCTACGTACTTCTTCCAGCGATTTTCTCATTTCTTTAACCCGTCCAAATAGTACTCGGCGTTTTTCTCTGCAAAATTATAATATAATAATAATAATAATAAAAGGTCTTTATTTCCCAAAACTCTTTCAAGTACAAAAAAAATAATCAACCTCAATTGAGGAAATCTCATAAATAAATTCACGAAACTACCGAAAATCATATGGAGGTGCCGGAGCACCGGCCCTGTTTTTCAAGCGCTGTCACGAAGGTGATTGCCTCCTCAATTGACCAAAATATCCGTCCTCCAAGCGCAATTTTCAGATGAGTCGCTTGGGGCTAGATCTGGTGAGTAAGGCGGATGGACAAGCATTTCAAACCCTAATTCGTAGATTTTTGCCATGGCAACTGCTGAGGATTTGTCCTGGTGAAGCAGGATTTTCCTTTTCTGTAAATGTGGCGGTTTTTCCGCAATTTCTGCCTTCAGCTTGTCAAGTAATGATGAGTAGTATGCTTCTGTAATGGTTTTTCACTTTTGAAGATAATTGATTAAGACAACTCCATGACTATCCCAAAAAACAGTTCCTATCATTTTCCCAGCCGAAAAAACAGTTTTTTCTTTTTTTGGAGCCTGTTCTCACTTTGCAGCCCACTGCGTTGACTGTATTTTTGTTTTGGGCGTATAATGGTGTATCCAAGCTTTCATATACAGTAATTAATCGGTGACAAAACTCGGATTTATTTCGCCTAAACTGCGCCAACAGGGCGTTGGAAATGTTCATTCGAACACGTTTTTGGTATAACGGTAGCAAACGCGGCACCCAACGCACGGTCAGCTTTCTCGTCCCTAATTTTGATTCAATATGTGACAAACACGTTCTTTGGACATATTCATAGCCTTTGCTATCTCTCTCACTTTATTTCGACAGTCGTGTCTAGCACCATTTGGTGAACTTTAGCGATGTTATCGTCAGTAGTTGCAGTTTTTGGACGTCCCGAACTGTCATCATCTCCCGAACTGTCATCATCTCCCCAGCTCTTACGGCACGTTTAAATTAAGCTGCCCAAAATTTCACTGTGGTAAATGATGGTGCGCATCTTTGATTTGCGTAGGCGTATTGCCTTTCAAAAACAAATATTTAATGACAGCCTGACACGCAATTTTTTTCATTTTCACAAAAACACTCACATCGACTCGCTCAAACGACTGTCAAAGAACACTGCGCGTTATAATGGCTGAAACTTTGGTGAGGACCTCTCAAAGGATGCACAACTACATTTCCTAGCTTTTATTGACGAGTGCTGCCATCTTCAAGTTGAGGTCGCAAACTTTTCAGACCATCCTCGTATTTGATACGGGGAGTCTTGGCCACCGACATAACCTTTAAAGGTTATGTCGGTGGTCTTGGCTACAGAAATTACTGGATAGTTATTATTCGTTTATGTACAGCTCCAAAATATCAACAATTCATTCCAGTATTTGAATTATACAACTCAAATACACCAATTCAATACTCTGTCTAATTCACTGAATACTAATTTTATCTAATTATGCTTCAGTAATTCTTGAATTTCTCTACTTCAACTTTAATTTGTTCGACTGCTCTAATCGCCTTCCTTATATAATATATGGAAGCATCGAGAACTTCTGCAGAATCGTCTATTTCAGAATCTTCCACTCCAGGAGAGTGGTTTTCGTTTCAAATGTATTTCGACTGTGTATTATTCGTTTTCTTATATCAATGTTTTTTTTTAAGATACATAGAACTAGAGGAGATTGGTCGAGGTCGATTTTCGGTGGTTCGCTTGGCGCGTGACAGAGGAACTGGTGTGGAAGTTGCTCTGAAGCAGGTTTCGAGACGAAAGCAGTCGTATACCGTTACGCAGTCTGAAAGTTCCCTGCTGGCCGAGATGCAGCATCCGAATATCATTAGGTCGATGGTTCTTTTCGAAAATGCGCCTGTGCCTGGTGTGGACACCATCGTGATGGAGTTGTAAGTACATATATATGTGTATATATTCATTTATTTGTATGAAAATTTCACATGACTGCAAAGATGAATAGTTCAAGGTCTAACTAATATAATTGTTCAAAACTTTTAAACAAAAAATAGGCGTTACTTTCAGTTGTTAATAATTGTTCAACACTATGTGGACTGCGTTCAATTCGTTTCAATATTTTCAGGGTCAAGGGTCCCCTTTTATTCCACTATATTTGCGAGAAAGAACAGTATAGCGAAATGGATGTCAGAACTTATAGCTGTCAGCTTATATCTGCACTGGAATGGCTCCATCGGAATAAAATTGCTCATCTAGATGTCAAGGTGAATAGTAAATTTTTTATTGACACAAATCTTAATTTTTTTATTAAAAACTTTTATTTAACTTGTTACGTCAGTTTGTTAATGCCTCTAATACCCAAGTAATTTCCGAATAATACCCAGTAATTCCCGATAATACCCCCTAAGTATTGCCAGTAATACCCGTCAGAAAAGTAATAAAAATATAAAATCATTTCTTAATGTTAGGTTTGTTGTCAAGTACAAGTCGGATGACCCTTTTTTTTGCAGTCATTGTTCTCTCACTTCCGAATAAATCCTGTAATACTTGTGTAATGCTCGAGTAATGCCCAATAATTACTAAGTAATTCCTCTAATACCCGATTAATACACCAGTAATACCTGTAATGCCCAATAATTTTCAAGTAAAACCCCTAATTTCGAAGTAATACCCGAGTAATGTCCCTAATTTCCGACTAATACCCGAGTATTGCCACTAATACCCAAGACATGTAAACCAAAATTCTCCAGCGGTTTTCCCCTCAGGTTTGATTTAGTTTAAAGTTTATTATTTGCTTCTTTTTAGCGAATTTAAATAAATAGCTTTTTTTCTCTAAACATGTTTTTTGAGTTTATTTGGAGAATGTAGGCTTTCACGGCTGGCTCAATGTCAATGTTTTGGTTGGTTTCCGGGATTTGCCGTAGACTTCTTTGCATAAAGTCACCAAACACAACTATTATTGTTTCGGATCTTTGTCTTTCACAGAGTCTCTCTCTCACTTACTTTTTTCAAACTTCGAATTGTGTATATGTTGGAAAGTATTGGCCCTAGAATTGATCCTTGGGGCACACAAAAATTAATTTAATTAATTCCTTTCGGAAAGTATACCTTGAGGTACACCCGAATTTATTTTGATAATTTTTCGTTTCTTCAGCCCGAAAACGTGATGATAGACCTGTCGACCGCCGCCACCCCGCGTCTCAAACTCGTCGACTTCGGCGACTCGGTGACCACGGCGAAGAACGTCATCCTGCCGCCGGCGTGCCTGGAGTTCGCGTCGCCGGAGCTGGTGCTCGGCATGCCCGTGGGAACGCACACCGACCGTTGGGCCGTCGGCGTCTTCCTCTACGTCCTGCTGAGCGGCGTCTCGCCCTTCCTCGACGATTCCGTCGAGGAGACGACGGCGAACATCCTCAAGAGCGACTTTTGTTTCCCCGAGGAGTATTTTGGCGACGTGTCCGAGGAGGCCAGGGAGCTGGTGGGGAGTCTGCTGGTACTGGCGCCCGGCGGGAGGAGGGAGGCCAGCGCGTGTTTGGAGTGTGCTTGGATGAAAAAGGTACTCATTTTTTCAGAATTTTAATGTTAATTTTTTTTTTTCATACAGTGACTGGTAGATTTTTAACAACAAATGGGACAAAAGTGTATTTAAAATTTCTTAAAAACTTATATCATTTTCGCTTTGAAAAAAAAGAATGTTCTATATGAAAATTTCTATCTGAAAAATATGATTTATTTGTAATATCTAACAGAAACAACTACTTCCCCGGCTAAAGCCACGCTGGACATTGAAATACATGACATCTGATAGATATCATGGAAAGACTTTAAGTGAAAAGAAAAAATCTGAAAGTGAAAATTTGCATTTTCATTCAGATAGTTGATTTTTTAAATTTTCTCTAGTTTTCATTGAAAATTCATTAGATTAATTAGCTAAGGAGAATGTTATTGATTAAAAAATGTCACTCACAAAAATCGTTCATTTTATCTTATTATTATCTTCAAGAAATCTAGACATTCCTATATCAAATTCCTGGATACTTGAATTTGGTGATGAATTTGGTGATCTGTAAAATTCCATAATATGATATTATCATAAATAGTATTTATTGAATTTGTAGTGTGAATTTTGAGTTCTTTAATGTTATTGACTATTTCGAATTATTTGCTGAAGAATTGTAAGGATGATCTCTTACAGGCTGCTTCTCTTGGTATCATTTCTGTTGACGTCCTTTTAATTGCAAAATCATATACTTATAACTACAAAAATAGTTTAATTTGGACATAATAGTTATTTATGTATCAAGGGCATAAAGTAGGCGTTTATGGCCTGCGGCGTGGATAGTATAAATAATTCTGATTCGTTTTAAGTCTTACATGAAATGATGTGTAAATGTAGACAATTTGAGAATTTTATCTACTTTACGGCCCACGGGTCCTAATGCGTCCGCGGGCGGTAAAGTACCACTTTACGCCTGCTGTACCCGGCGGTAAAGTGTACTTTAACGCTCGCTAGTTAATAAATGCATGCAAATTGTATGCAATAAATCCAATTTTATGCTATAATGTAATAAAGTTGCTGCAAAGTGGATTTTTGGTGCTAGTAGGGTGAACTTGATTTTTTCACCCTTCTACATTTTTATTTTTGTAAAATGATATTTTTAAATCTTATTTTGAGAGAAGAACTATACGGACCTGCACTAATAACGTGGAGACTGACAAATTGGATATAAACAAAGGCGTTCCATAAGGCCCATAAGGGTCGGTTTTAGGTCCAATTTTATATTTACAAAATTTATCCCAAATCAACTTATCATGTCATTTCACGATATACGCGGACGATAGAGTACTTTTATATGCAAATGAAAACCCTTTGACTTTAGAAAAACTATAAACGAGGACTTACAAAAATTTTAAAAATGGCTTTATTCTTATCTTCTCTCTATTAATCCTATAAAAACTGAATATATGATTTTTCAACAAAGAAATAAACTCAATATTAAATTAAATATAAAAATAAAAAATGAAAAATTGAAACAAACCTCTCAGATAAAATATCTTGGCATTTGGATTGACGATAAATTGAAGTGGGAGAAACATATTGAAAATCTAATTAAAAAAATATCTTAGATTATTGGAGCATTGAGAAGATGTCCCAAATTGAATACTAAAATAGCTAATATATTTTTATATTCCCATATTCTCAGTAAAATCAAATATTCAATTAATATATGGGGAACTTGTTCTAAAAATAATTTTAATAAAATCTCCGCTGTTTACAGAAAAGCTTTAAAAGTACTGTATCGTCTATACCATATGACACTCCAACAAATCAAGTTTATTTAATGACGAACACATTTTCTTTGGAAGGGCATTATGCAATAGATACTCTCAAAATATCATATCTTATGATTAATAAAATGATTAAATCCAATTTTATATTAACCCGAAATTCAGAAATTCACAATTACAATACAAGACAACATAACTTGTTCCATCTTGATTCTGCAAACTCGGTAATTTGCCAGAAAAGATTCACTCGTGAAGCTCTTTCAAGATTCAATGAATTGCCCGAAGACATAAAAAAAACGTAGAAATATCACTGAATCCAAATCAAAATAAAAAAATATTTCCTCCAAAAAAGAAATCAAAATTGAATGGTTTTTTTTCTCTCTTCTATTGTTTGTTTTTTCTTCATTGTAATTCTAAGAGTTTTTTTTTTTATGGAATGTATAAATACAAAAAGGTTCATGAACAGTCTCATACCATTGATTGTTCGTGCTAAGCCTTGCATAGAAATCATATAAGCATATAAATATACCCTTTTAAAATGTTATAAAGTTACTTAGAAAAAACACTATCTCTGATAACAATAGTTATTAAGAAATGGATATACATTTTTTACTTATTGTAGCAATGCATTATGAATAATAAACTTTATTATTATTAAGTATATTTCCCACATTGTTGCTGCAAAGTGGATTTTTGGTGCTGGTGTGGTGAACTTGCTTTTTTCGCCCTTCCATCTTAACATTTTTATTTTCGTGAAATGAATTTGAATATGGGAAACACCCTTAATAATGAATATAAGTTTTATCCACGATTCGTAAAAAATGAATATACTGAGAAATGTCTGTTTTTTGTTCTTACAGGAGGAACTTTCAGCTGTCATTCCTTCATCCCGCCTCAAATCATTCATGCAACGGAGACACCCGATGCACGCCACCGCCCTTCCGAGTCCCATAAGCTGAGAAAATTATTTCGCTCGCCTCTCTATAAAAAAAGACGTGTCCCTGTAAAAGGATAAATATATATCAACTGACTGGTTTATTTAATAGATACAAACACTTATTTTCTCTTGACTGACAATATTGATAGACCCAAAGAATGTTATTTTCGGAAGTGTTCCCAACATATTTCTAAGAGAGAAAAACCATGACAAAATACGGCATCTGCCGATTCAAGGAGCATTCAAGTTATCTCAAAGAAGCCTTCCTGAATAGACGTCTCTCTCATATCAAGTTGTTTACTCGGTATATTGTATTGAAAGCTTCAAATGCATGTTACTCTATTATTGGTATATACATATATATACAGGGTGTTCTAAATTAAGTCGGCACCATTGCCAACTCCGTTATTATTGATGCTACGAATTCGGTTAAATGGGCAAACTAGTAGCATTTTTAATGGCCTTCTCGACGCCGAAAACAAAAAAAAATTGACAGTCGTCTTTTCGAAATATTTCATAAAATGATATTTTTTTGAATGGAACACTCTATATTTTATGCATTTCGACTCGTAACTACATTCTCAATAACAAAGCTCCTATGACTTTTTTTCCTAAAGTTCAAAATAAGTCAGTTTTGTCAATAGGAAACATTTATAAAAATCGGATTTGATAAAGCGCTATGTAATACCGAGTAAATGTTCAAAAACACCGGCTTCTGTTTGGTCTAGAGGCCTCACGCTGGCGATCCGTGTTCAAATCGTGGTCGAGCCATTTTTTTTATGTGTTAGAGATATGGATTGTATTGCCAGTAATTTGGATACCCACTTTGGCTATATCTATTAAAAATTGTCAGAATTGTACACTCAATTTTAATCTAGTAAATAATAAAAGAAATGAATATTCTTATAAGGTAATCAATGATCAATAAAGTATCGAGTGTATTGTCTGTATCTGAGATCTGCGTTTGTCGAAAAAATATTGTGTGTATTTCGAGCACAAAGTGTAATTGCCGCTCTCCAGAGATTACCGCGCTCTGCTTCGCGTCGCGCGGTAACTCTCTTTGTTCGAGCGGCAATCCATCACTTTGCGCTCTAAATACACAAATAGCTATTTCCAACCGCATTAATATGACGCTCCAGCATTTTCTGTTCTGTACAAAAACGGCTTCAAAGTTATCATTATGGCAGAAATATTTTGATTCACAAACTAAAGACGGCTAGTGGAATGGTTTTAAGATGGAAATTATCGTTTTGTAAATTAATACCAGAAAGCTCAGTTGTGTCAATTGACGGGTTTCACGAGTTCAAATCCCAGTGCAATTTTTTCTTTTTACTGTCTTATTTTGCTGTTAGTAACAAAATATTGTCATTCGTATAAATACTAAAATTGGGTGTTTGGACAATCATGAGGTTTTATTCGTCAAAACAAAGAAATTTTTTGTACTAGTGAAAAAAATAAATATGTCCACATAAGTCGCTCATTTTCAAATTTAGGAAAAAAAGTCATAGGAGCTTTGTTATTGAGAATGTAGTTACGAGTCGAAATGCATGATAAAATATAGATTGTTCCATTTTAAAAAATATCATTTTATGAAATATTTCGAAAACGCGACTGTCAATTTTTTTTTGTTTTCGGCGTCGAGAAGGCCATTAAAAATGCTACTAGTTTGCCCATTTAACCGAATTCGTAGCATCAATAATAACGGAGTTGGGAATGGTGCCGACTTGATTTGGAACACCCTGTATATCTATATATAAAGTTGCATTTTATGTGATATTTTTTATATATTGTAGGATTTATAGTAATTTTATTAACGAAAAAATGTTTTATAGCGAGTTTGACTTTTAAAATTTTAATATTTTTTTAATGCTGATAGCTATCTTGTTTTAATGTTAACTTATTGAAATGTAAATAAAGTAATTATATTAAAGAAGTTGAAAAATGCACTGCTTTTCATTTTTATCAGTACATGGAACAACTGGTTTGTGAATGTTGAAAAACTTCCACCACTTTCCAGTTTCTTGGGAACCGGTTGACGATTCCAACAAATTTGAGAACAAAGTTAGTGGATCTGACATAATTCAGTCGTTCGTTCTCAAGGAAAGTGCTCCTGTTCTTTGCAAGTCATTCTATAATTTTAGGATATTTCCGTCCAACTGAAAAATAATAGTACAACCAATCTCCAAAAATGGGAAAAAGATCTTACCCAGTAAATATAAGCCAGTAGATATAGACAATAATTTCACATTGATTCCAAAAGTTTTCAAACTCTTGTCAAGTAAATGGTACATCAAGAAAGCAATAAATCTAAGTTTGCAACCTCTTCCGAAGTAAGCAAAATTGTCAAAATGGCAATTAACTTGAATTTTGCTGTATAGTCGTTGAGAAATTTCCAAAAGTTCAGCAAACTTGTAATAATATTGAATGTATTATTTCATATCACAATTCAAGTTTATAACCGAGTCAAGGCTACGGAACCTTTTACGTTGACCAAAAACATATATTTTTTCAATTGGTGCCCCTTTTTACTTATTTCAAGCACTCATCGTGTGCAAATCGAACTTTCAAAAACGCGCGTTTTTTAAAGTTACCCATGCACAATGAAAAATGTGATTTATTTTAATATCCAACAAAAAACAACTACTTCCCTGGCTAAAGCCACGCTGGACATTGAACTACATCTGATAGATATTGTGAAAAGACTAACTGATGATCCCACAACTGATTTTATGAATATCCTATCCATAATCATGTCTAAACTTCAGAGTACAAAAAAGTGTTGTAGAAGGTTTTGATTACCAAATAACTGCTGTGTTTCTTGATTGAAATGGCGTTCAAACAAGGATCACAGGAGTTTTTTGGTAATCAAAACCTTGTACAACCCTTTTTCGAACTTTGAAGTTTAGACAGCATACAATCGCTGTACAACACTTCATTGAACACAACTGTACCTGTCGTGATTGCAATTATTATCAAATGCTCACATACTATTGGTATCTATGTAATGCTACACAATAGTTTTGATCTTATTCACAATACTATCAAGAAGTCAATTATCCTTTTGATGCAGAAATCTATCTGATAGATAATTCAATACCCTCAATACAGATGTCGCACTCTTTACTTGATTGAATTCGAAAGTTCTTGGGCCTTTACAATAACCCACTTTTTCCTAACAAACAAGGGCTAATAACAATATCATTCCATAGATATACCACTTTCAAGATACAGAGTATTCGAAATGATGGTTATTTTTTACAATCTATAATCAAGAATTTATTATCGAGTTTTTTTTTAATTTAATGCATATAGCGTAAAAACATTAAATCTGAAGCACGTTTTCCATTTTGGGCCAGGTTTACTCTAAGTATCCAGCTGTGTCCCTTTAAAAATACTTCGACGTTGCCATGTCATCGCAACCTGCCATCTTGTATTTCCATACTCTGGTGTTTTTCTCCTGGCAGTGCTGCCACATCTGCTAAAAAAATATCCGAACCAGTAGGTATCATTTATAAGCCATAATCAACAAATTAACGAATTATCACAGTTTCCATATACCTATTACCCAAATTATACGGACCTAAAAAAAAAAGATGTTGTCGGTTCCACAGCGGCCAAGCTGCGTTTCCTATTTCACTCGCCACTTGCAACATATGCTGTTATCATTCGCTTTCCATCAACGTTTTTATTTTTAGAAATCACAGTCATTAAAATGAATTACACCGAAGATATTACACAGGTAATACGTAACAATTAATTATTTCCTAGTGTTTTAACGTACACGCGCAGACCCGTATCAGCCCTACCTAAAACTGCGAAAATCCCAAGAACAATAATATATTTATTTATAAAAAATGCATCTAGAACTTCATTTCCATCGGCCATGAATCAATTATACAACAGTTTTGCACGCATGGTGGCTTGCAAACTTTGAAACATTCGTGCTGTCGGGTTTTAATTAGATGATTATTTGTTCATTAGGTTGTTAAGTATAATTAAGACGGCTACAAAGTCCAAACAAACTGCCCATTTGATGAAAGAGCAGGAGCGGCCCAAGGTGAAATCTGTCAGGCAGAAAAATCATTGTTTCAAATAGGTACCATAGAATTGGCTCGCTTGGGACATTGGTGTGAATTGGGACAAATTACACAGCATTAGACATTATGTTCTACCATCTATCGGTTGGAAGTGAAACCAAAATTGTTGTAGTAGAGGGCTTCGGTAGATGTCAGGGTAGTTATCCATGAAGGTTACTATATTTGTTTCCGTTGAGTATCGGGGTGATTCAACTTCAAATATAGGTAAGTAAATAACAGTTACACTTGCTATGACACACGATGGAGTATTTGACACTGGCACGTCTAGAAGTTTTTTTGGGGTTCTTTGACATATCGTAAAACTTTGCCATATTTTACTTAACTTTTTTATATTTTTTGTGGTATTACTATCTTTATTATTTTTGTTCTTTTTTAGGGATATTGGGACATGCCCTCCATATATAAAAGGCTTTTGGGAAGTCGCAACTATCGTGACTTCTCAGAAGAAACACTTCAAAAGGCTATGGAAGACTGAGGAGGCATGGTTTTTGGTGATATTGCTATGAGAAACTTTGTTTTCGATCATTAACTTTTTTTTTTTCGTTCTTTTATTTTGTTGCATTCTACGAATGTGTTTGTTTAGTTTTCATTTATTTTTTTTTCGAAATGGGTTGATCTTTTTGAATACAGTTGTATCCCAACTTGTAGTATTTGGCATGATAGTGTTTTTTTCAAATGTCAGGGCCCATAATATTATACCAGTATACCAGGACATTATGGTAATGGGATTTTTCCATTTTCAAATAATTTCAATGTTCTTCCCAGAATGTTTTATGAACACCTAAAATAATATTCTATTCATTTCAAAAGGAATTATGTTTCTCTCAATTTCATCATCTTATTTTGAAAGAAAGTCACTCATACATGGATCTTCTGGTATATTTTAAAATTATTCTGGAATAATATACAGGGTGACCAGGGTTAAACCGCCAAACGTTCAGTATAGGTTTTTTGAGTGAAAATAGGATGTTTTCTTCATATGAGTTTGTGTCCCAATTTTCTTCGTTTTAATATACAGTGTCAAAGTTTAAAAAAAATATGCTTTTTTTCAATTCTCAGTACAATAAAAAAAGCCTTTCATCACCACAAATAAGCAAGCCAAATTTTATCAAAATCAACCAAAATATTTTTGAGTTATGAATAAAAAACTGATTTTTTCTTAAAACTTTGACACCCTGTATCTCCAAAACGAAGCAAGTTGGGACACATTCTCATATGAAGAAAACATCCTATTTTCACCTAAAAAACCGATACTGAACGTTTGGCGGTTTAACCCTGGGTCACCTTGTATAATAGTACCTAATGATCTATTCGAATATTTCAATAAAATTCTCGGGAAGGATTTTCTGAAATATTCCATTTACTTGACCTAATCATAATTTTATTGTTATCTTCAAGGATGAAAATATTCCTAGAATATCCTTTTCATATTCTTTGTGAATGTTCTCTTATCATCTATTTGGATGATTGAAAGACCATATTCTTTACTATTTGTTGCTCGCGTAGATTTCTGTCTATACCCCAGATGAAAAGTTTCCGATACTGTATACAAGAGCTGATAGAATTTAATTGGTGGATTATCTCGAGATTTTGTTCAGGCACACAATCCTGCTCGATCCTACCCTGACTAGTGAACAACATGTCGGCTGCGGTTACCGAATTCACATGTTTTCAGCTGAACTATCTTGTTCGGATGGCCGTGATGAAACACAAATAACTAATAGACCAATCAGTTGAAGACGTTTTGCAATTGTTAGACAAAAGCATTCCCAGAAACGCCGCTTCTGCGGAAATAATGATGCACGCAGGACCGTACTACAGTGCTGTATGCAACCCAAATATCAAATTGAAGGAAGAATTATTGAAAACGATGTTATCAAAATCTGATCATGTCCTTCCGTATACGGGGATAGTAGAAAACCTGTAATCTACTGAAACAATAAATATTTTCGTGACAGATGGATTTTCAACAGTTAAATTATTGAAAACCAAATAGTCCCTTTTGTTTTATACGGAATATAAAAACTCAACAGTTTTACTGACATGGAATACATTTCAAGTTAGAGGACAAAAATATAGCAATGAAAGAATTTGAAAAACATGACTGTTTATAATTATATGATGCACATTTCTTTATACCTACCTGTTCAAAGGAAAGACAGAAGATAGCTGAGATTTTCCTGTAATACTCTTTTGAGCTCACCTATATACATTTTGTGGTTTTTCCACAACACATTGACTTTTTACTAAAATAATGATATCTGTGATATCTTTCCGGAAGTGGAGGATATGTTTCTATTAGAAAATACATATAATTATTCTGGAAAGTATAGCTTTCGCAGTAAACTTAAAGAAAAACCAATTAATCCCAAAAACATAAGTGTAAGTTATGGGATTTATTTTCAATTCAGAGACAAATAGGTCTCTAAAAGGCTAAAAAAATTGTAAAGGCAATACAGGTTCTTTACAGATTTTGCTCATTCTGTTGGCATTATAGGTAGTTTTCTTGGGTGTATCTCAAGCGTTTTGGAAAAGAGACATGTCAAGTCCTTCAGAAAGCAGGAAATAATTATGAAAAATTCATGGTGAATCCTATCAATTGGGAAAAGAAATTGTTTTCGATGTATCCACTACAGGGTGGATTGATTTTGTGTAAAGTAGAGTTCCCATGGGTTCAAATTAAGATATCCGAGTGAATCAAAACCTCTGAAAAACAAGCCCCTCCTGAAGCGTCCAATGTTTCGAGAGAAACCAAACATATGTGTTGCGAGCACATTAGATTATTACACAAAGAAAACTTCCTCATTCAGAGCTGACATTCCTAAGTTGATTTTAACTTATAAGAGTCCCTATGTAGCAGGTTCTTGCCAAAGCATTAGTAGATGGATAAAGATTGTACCACACGACAGTGGTATTGATACAAACTTTTTTCATGTCCCACAACACTAGGCATGCCTCTACATCCTCTGCCAAGTTGAATGGGTAAACTTTGAGGCGTAATAGCTTTAAAGAATGATTAAAACGAAGAACACTACACTGCCACAGATACGACGGAGCAGAGATGGTGCGTTTTGTTGGCCTGAAGCTACACGGTTGCTTTAAAACTTTGCGTGTTCACATGGGAAACAAGGGGTACTACATTTGATCATTCAGAATAAGGCGTTTCATATAATTAAGGTCGAACTTCTCTTAATGCAAGTTCGTTTGATATTATAATTATCATTTGTTAACTGTCATGTGTAATTAGTCAGACATGTGTTATCTGCCAGGTTATCTCTCATGTGCCATCAGTCAGGTGTCAACAAAAGTGTGTCATCTATCACCTGTCAGTTGTCAACTGTCATGTGTCATGTGTCATGTGTCATCTGCTATCCGTCTTCCCCGACATGTGTCACTTGCCGTCTATCATCAACCACTCATTCTCAACGTGATGTCATCAGTTACTCACACCATTTTGAAACCATCAGAAATCCAGTAGAGCAATGATTTTTTTGGATTTATGGCCATGAAAAACTGTGCAATGCCTTGAAATGATTATATTCTTCAAGTTCAAATGGGTCACTCTGTTGATGAAATTGTCATCAAAAGCCTCTAAATTCAATCGCGTTCGGCACATAATCCGGAAAAAGCAACGTTTACGATCTCCACCTAGATTCCTGCTCCGACACGTGCATCATCCTCGCCGCGTCGCTGGAATCCGTCCCTGGATTTAACCCCAAGAGAAAGAAAAACCGGATCGGATCAATAAAGCCCGAAAATAGGCCGGGCGCATCGAGTCGTTGCTAGGCAACTCGTTTTCCTGACGTGACACACTGACACCCTAAATTATATAAATTCTCCTCCGGAGATATTCTCGGCTTCGT
Source organism: Chrysolina haemoptera (assembly GCA_958298965.1). Lineage (NCBI taxonomy): Eukaryota > Metazoa > Arthropoda > Insecta > Coleoptera > Chrysomelidae > Chrysolina > Chrysolina haemoptera. The sequence continues at coordinate 22,552,511 of OY282593.1, forward strand.
GGAAATCGCGGAAAAACCTGCAGCCGTAGGAATGAATATACCTGTGCGTATTTTCCGCACCTTTATAATAGAAATAGACTTGATGCAAAAATCTGAGAGGAGCGGCGATTGTGGTTTATTCAAGTTTAAAGATGACTGCTGATGATATTTTTATTGTAGTTAGGTTACCTATTATACCTATAAATAACATTGATTATTTTTTATACGATCTTGTCAGCCAATCGTCATGAGAAAATATTTTAAATCGACCAATAGTATCAAAATTACACTGATAATTTATTAGTAGCAAATTACAGCGATAATTTTTTCACGTTGTTTGATTACTTTGATTGGTTCTTTGTTTAAATGAATGCATAAGAAAGTTAGCCATTGATTTGAGCCATATTTTCTCGAAAGAGGATTTTGAAATTATTTCGAAACATGATTTTAATGACTGCGTCATCGTTTTTGTTTTCGCGAAAATGACTATTTTCGAAAGAATTACGTCATAACTTCAAAGTTGTCAAACATCGAACAATAACATAACCACATTGAATTCTAACTTATATGCACAGGATATTATAATTATTAACACAGCGGAAGGGTTCTCAAATAATAGTGCCATGAAGAGAATGATGAATTCTTTAATTATGTGTTTTTATTTTTTAATTCCAGCCGAAGTAGTCCATGAATTTTACAGTATTCGAATTTTTTTTTACTTTCGGGTGTTAAAAAATACATTCAGTAAACTCCTGACTGGAATAAATAATAATACATTAGGGAGGGGGGCAATTTAGAAAAATCATATAATGGATGTGGAGAACCCATTTCCCCAGAGTGGGAGATAGTTGCATTGCCTACTGTTAATATAAGATCTTCCAGGATTTGCACCCTACCCTCCATTTCACAAGTTTTCAATTTTCTGGACGATTCAGAAAAAAATATTTATCTTCCTTGTTTTTGAACTCAACATCTTCAACCAAAAAATGACACCTAACGTGCGTCATACTCTTTTGAAACATCCTCCCGATGTGATTTTGAAATACTTTCAATATTTGACACTTGTAACATGTGTCATGGTTCGAAATAATACCACGGAGATAATAGAATGTTTTCAAATTATTTGAAATACTTTCACGAGAAAATATGGCTTTGGTTGCGTCAAGATGAGACTGACAAAGAGAGCACTGTCAGTAGTGTCAGTGACGTAATATGACAGTTGCGGAACAATGTCATAGGGGGACAAACAAACCAAACTACGTGAATCTTTCTGATCAATTTTCTGCGAAAAGTGATTTCCTAGGAAAAAGTTCTTTGCATTATTGTGATAATTAATTCATCATAAATGTCATATGCTTTGTCTGTCCCCCATAACCACCATGTTGTGACGTCAGCTGACAGTGCTCTATTTCCGGTAAAAAAATAATCAAGCCGAATTACACTCGTGGCAATAATTTTTTGAGATAATTTTAACTAGATTAGCACTCGTCTGTGTTGCTAGGAGAAATCCCACTCGTGGACTTGGGACCGTGCCTTTAGAGCTGATGCGTTTGTGAAAAAATCTTGTGTGTGTTTCGAGAACAAAGAATCATCGCCGCTCTCAGTTCGGCGGCATCTATCACTTTGTGCTCTAAATACACAAATATCATGTATTTTTTCTGTCTGATTGTCATACTAAAATATGAAATCTTTATCCTAATATTAATCCTAATCTTTAATATTAGTTAGGCAAGTCGACAGCAACAGGCAACTAGATGCCTATTGCCTATGAACGCTTAGAAATAAGTAAACATAATAAAATAATAAATAATGATGGTGGACCAGAACCTAACTGTATAGGTTGTTGAAATAATCTGACGTTTGATAACACAATATGAATATGTAATTAGCATATCCAATCGATTTAACCGCAGGAACCACTTGCGTCCCGCCGTCAGAAAATTTTCATGTTTGCGTCCCGCAATTGAAATTTCGTAGCCCACTTGCGTCCCGCGGTCAGAAAATTTTTCCGTTTGCGTCCCGCAATTAAAATTTCAGAGCCCACTTGCGTCCCGTGGTCAGAAAGTGTTCCCGTTTGCGTCCCGAAATTAAAATTTCATATAGCCTACTTGCGTCCCACGGTCAGAAAATCTTCCCGTTTGCGTCCCGCAATTAAAATTTCATAGCCCACTTGCGTCCCGCGGTCAGAAAATATTCCCGTTTGCGTCCACAATTAAAATTTTATAGCCCACTTGCGTGCCGCGGTCAGAAAATGTTCCCGTTTGCGTCCCGCAATTAAAATTTCATAGCCCACTTGCGTCCCGCGGTCAGAAGATTTGATCGTTTGCGTCCCGCAATTAAAATTTCATAGCCCACTTGCGTCCCGCGGTCAGAAAATTTTCCCGTTTGCGTCCCGCAATTAAAATTTCACAGCCCACTTGCCTCCCGCGATCAGAAAATGTTCCCGTTTGCGTCCCGCAATTAAAATTTCATAGTCCACTTGCGTCACGCTGTCCTCCAAATGACCTGATTCGGGATTAGAATTTTTTTTTAGTTATTTTTGCTCACCATTTTTGGATCCGTCTGAAATTAATGACAGTTCATTCTAAAATTAATGCAATTTAATACCAAAAAAATCATTTATGAGACAGACATTTCAATATTATATAGACTTTACTATACATGAATTGATGATTATATAACTTTAATATTTTAAGTGTTTTATTTCAATGTCCAATTGTTCATTTTTATACCACGTTAGACAAACGGCTTGACGGAGGCACCTCGGACTTTTCTGTCTAAAGGGTCAACTTTCTGACCGTGGACACAAACGGACACACCCGGGACGCAAACGGACAGCTAAAGGGCCAGCTTTCTGACCGCGGGACGCAAGTTGCCTACAGCCGATTTAACATTTACCTAATTAGTAGAAAGGCAATATTGTAAAATTAACTTATAGTTATTTACGTAACAAGGAATGTAAATACGTGTAAACATTCGAGGTGAGTGAGTACGAGCCGAGGCAAAGCCGAGGCTTGTCGCTTGCCGAGGATGTTAACAGTCGATACATTCCGTGTTACTTATTACGTTTTTCCCGCTGCTTGTTGACATTTCTCAAAGTTTGCCTGGATTGAAGTTTGTTACCGAATAAAAAGACAACAATAATATTCAAAAAGTCTCATAATCTAAAATTTGATACTTATAAATGAAGCTGAAGGTATGTATTACTTGTCAAACAAAGTCAAAGTCATTATTACCCTAGGCATGTAAATGACAGTGTCCATTATCACAAATCTCGTCCGCCATCTTGGAGCAGCCATTTTGTTTTTTTATAACAAAAAAAATGTCATATTGCATTGTCACCGGAACTATGAACACCTGCCAAATTTCAAATCATTCAGACGTCTGGAAATGGGTGAAAATCACGCCTCAAGGAGTCAGTTACAAGTGAAGCTAATATAAAGCGTGTAAAAAAAGATCAAATTGTACGCAAGACTCGAATAAGTTTTGAGTACATAGGTAGGTACTCATCCAAAAAATGTATTGCATTATAATGCGCATTAATAGGTTATATAACAAGAACTTGTTTGCGATACATTTTTTTCTATTCAGTAAACTCCGGCAACGCTTCTGAACGTCTTGGCTCACCGACTAGGTATCCTCGTCGACGCCACTGTGTCTAGCTTGGCAGTAGGTATGTCAACTTTTTCGTTTCCTGGTACAGGTAGCGCGTCGTCCTGGCACCATGTTTCAAACCTATCGCCAATAATTTCCCCAGACTTGGCCAGACAAAGGGTACAATTCAACAAATTTCTCGACACACATCCGGTCGTCGGATTTTTCGGGAATTTCCCGCTCCCGCGAAATTTGGCAACGCGTTACCTAACAACATGGCCGCCTACCAGCGCTGGCAGCAGCGGGAGTGATATCATTCCCAACGTGACGTCATTCGATTATACTTAATTTATACTGGCAAGTTAAACACTAGTTTGTCATGGAATTTGTACAGCTCACCGCTTTACCGGGAAAACCATGGCAGTTTATGGTGTGTGAAAGAGTACAGGGTGGAGCCACACTCGTATCTTATGCGGTCATATACAGTGTCCGGTCGCAGCATACGGAAAACTTTTTTATCATTGATTTGTCAAAAAATACCATTCTTTATAAAAACCTCTGCTTCATCATAACTTTATTCATCGACTTCAAAGTCGAAATTTCAATAAAAAAGTAGAAATTTTGATGTTTATATCGACTTTTTTCTCGAAATTTCGACAATAAGTCGAAGTGATTAAAAAAAACCTCTTGTGGCCCTCCTGCGCTTTCGTACTTTTATTCAAATGCACCAAGAAGTGAAAAATAATTTCTTCCTATGTGTAATACAGATATTGAAGGTTGTTATATTTCTGAGTTGCACTTAGCATGCCATAAATGCAAAAAAGTAAACTTGCGAATCGGGTACCTATATTGCAAATTTCTTTCCCTTATAACTTTTTTACCGATTGACATATTTCAACATAATTCACGTATTAACCATTTGAAAATGTCGCGAATCCAGTGGTGTAGTCGGATTTTTTCTAAAAACATCTTTTTTTAGATTTTTGACCTTGAAAAATAAGATTAGTTGACTCTGGAAATGGAGATTTATTCATGAAATTTGGTGTCCTAGTAGACTTTTTGAATGTCTACCTAACGAAAAAAAAATCTTTCCAATCTGTTGAAAAATGTAAGTTTTATAAGGGTGCTTCCATCTTAGATGGGTCATACTGTTTGATAATATGAGCTATTTCATTTACTTTATGAACCATGCAAAATTTCTGCATCAACTTATCAAGTTCATCAGTTTTCCTTGGCTCCCATGCAGATAATTCTCAAGGATTTTTGAAAATCGCTATTCGTGTTTACTTGAATTTCGTTTCACCGGCAGTTTCCTAAAAAAACATATCCAAAGCGTCTGAAAAAGTAACTGGTTTGTGGTTATTTTTATCAAATTATGTCATCATATAAACTTACGTGCATAATTAGTAACAATTTTGAAGCAGCGGTTGAAAACCCATTTATTGTATCATTGTTATGGACATTTAGAGGTGCAATGTTTTTGAGTCCTGGCCATAATGAGATGCGCCCCTCTACGAGACGGCCACTGGAATCACTGGATATTATGAACCTTGCTTTGTTCCGGATATCTACCGAGGAATGAATCATTGTTCTGACGAGCGATGCCGGTCCTGAATGAAAAAGAAAAAAAAAATCGTCCGGTATATTTCATTTTCGAATTTGCGGTTCAGCGATGAAATCAACTGTTAATAATTGGTGGGTTTGCATGCCGCATTCCGATGACGCAACGCTTGGACAACGCTGTCGAAGAGATGTTCTTGAATAGAATGAATGATATAACTCGAAACTACAATGCCGAACGGATGATGATGGTGGTTTGCGTTGTGGCAAAATAATCCATCGAACTCCTAAATTGTTATTATTGTTACGAAGCTAAAATTCGAAAAAAATCACCTTTGAATATTCTGGAAACTCTAGAAAATTTTAGAAATTTCCAGAATTACCAATACAAAATCTGACGGCGTAGTAATTTTCCAAAGCTGTTGCAATAATAGTATATTGTACAATGAGCATGAAATGGCTCATTTCAAAGCAAATTGTACACTATACTTTTTCTACGACCATATGAATCATAAACAAATCTGTTTTTAATAACACTTTTTATAATAAACTTTCCTGTCGTCATGATTCCCATATTATATACAACCTAAAAAAGAAATTAATCGATTTCAAAAAAGAAAAAAAAGTGGTTTATGTGGGATTTGAACCCTCACCCCCTCTATCCAAAACCTAAACGTTTCCTCACTCTTCACTCGCTGGTACATACCAGAGGTATCTAATGGAATTGAATAAGGACAATTCCATTCCATGCAAGAATTAGTTTGAGATGATCATCACTTAGTAATTGAAATGCGTGTTAAGGTGTTAATAATAGCGGTTTGGTGTGGGGATAAAACTCTTCTATATTCACAGAAAAAACTAAAGAACACGCTTCACTTCCCATGGACTAAAAAGTAAAAAATAATTAAAAATTTAATTCCTCAAATGTAAAAAAAGGGTGGGTGCTTTCGTTCTCATTCTCATATTTTTTAGTTTAATTTAACAATACAGAGCGTTCAAGAGCTCAAGAGAACTTTATCAAGCACCCCACGCTTTTTTTATATTTGAGAAATTAAATTGTTAATGATTTCTTACTTTTCAGTCCATGGGAAGTAAAGCGTGTTCTTTAGTTTTTTAAAATATTATTTTTTTTAACTATTAATTTTTTTATTAAAAAATCGAAATCTCCGACCCCGAAAACCATACCAATTTTGAATCGAATCTGACCATAAACACAATACTGGTCCATCATCTTGCGCCGCCACCTTGAATTCATAAATTTTTACGAAAAATTCATAATATCTACGACGGCGTGCTACGGCCAATGTTTCAGTTTATTTTTTTACAATTGTCACTTTCAAAGTGTATCTGTAGTAAGTTGGTGGTCCTGATCACGAATCTGAAAGAATTTCGAGCCTATTTTACCCCCCAGTATGTGTTACCGTAAAATGGGTTGTTCCATCGCGAGTGGTGGGCAGTGTATATCACTTAGGCCAACCCAACTGAGGTGGTAGATGCATTTTGACCATTTTCATCTGTCCTGAGAGTTTCATCATTCTTCCTCAATTATTACGAAATATACGGGTGTGTTTCCATGAGAAGTGAGACACACTGTATATTTATAACTTTTTTTTACTTATGTACATCATATTCATCACATTATAAAGTTCCATTTATTTCTCCTTCTACATTGTTGAGATTATAGAGTATTAAGATCTGCAATATTTGGTTTTATTTTACCTCTAACAATATTTCGAAATTTTGTAGAAAAATATATGAAATATATAACTACTTGACTTCAAAACCTTTTCGGTGTTTTGTATTACCGCCAAATTACAACCAGCTGTCTGTTAGTTACCTGTCAACTGTCAAATCTACGGAACAAAAAGTACTCTTCTTCTTCTATTTTTGGCCGCTAGTTCTACTCCCTCCGAGTCCAATTCTAATCCGATTTTTTTCTCAAATCTACTCTTCTTTTTGACAGCTGTGGCAACACAGAAGATATGATAAGTTTTGGTCCAAGCTTGGGAAATGGGAATGCTTCTGTTGTTCAGTTGAGAGCTTTCTCTGTATCCATCTAACAACATTTTCTAAGTATGAAATGATCGTTGGGTTGGGAAGGGAATAGACGGACTCTGGAACAAAATATTCTTTCTGTATTAACAATTTTTGCTGAATGCCAATAAGTTCACTTCCACATCGCCTGGTAGAAAAATGAAAAAGTCGACCTTCTACCCAGCTGCTTCTCAGTCGTTTGAAATACACACACACAAACAACGCTTCCATTCGCTCGTAACTAGGTCATGCTTGATCAATAAAACCTCGAATATTTCATAAAGATACATTAGAGAGAACGTTAAAATGACGGTTCGGAAAAAAATCCATTCGGAGCTCACTGAGCGTGTTTCGGTGAAAGTGGAAATTGTTATTTTTCGATGACGTTGCACCATTACACCATTAGGTCGACATCGGGCCCATTATAATACAGGGTGTCGCGGAATGTGAACCACTTTTACCCGGGCTCGAATGCACTAACTTTCATTCAACGCCAATATAACAATTACTCATAGACAAATGCTAATCTATACGAGAAGTCAGTGCCCCGATGAACAAGTGTTTCTAACGCACGATTTTCAGGCAGCATTTGGCATGAGTTCAATTCCCAGATATCTGGGAAATCTTTCTCGAATGTATCGTCTCAATGTCCGAAATTCAAGCTTAAAATGTAGGTCCTTTATTAGTCCCGGTGCAGTTGTAATAACTGGATGAAAGAAAAAACAAAGTACATTATAAAACAAAATAATTATGACTACCATACCCATGTTCCTTCATCGCCTAGTCAATTTTTTTTCCCCCCTTGGATGCTGGTCCTTTCGCCAGCTGCACCTCAGCCTCTTGGGCTTTTTGTGCTTTCCGGGTTAGTTTTACATCACCCACTCCGTAACTCTAGTCCCCTGTACCAGTCTGTACAGGTTCTTCACCGGTTGGGTGTTGTATTCTTCGGAGGTTAGCCTAGGCTTTCCGAATATTGCCTGTCTCTTGCGGTCTAGTGAATCGCATTCTGACAGTACGTGTTTGGCTGTTTCTGTTCCTTTACCACATTGTCTGCAGGAAAGTTCTCCATTGTACAGTACCATAGTGTGCAGGTGTTTTCTCATTGGACTGTGACCAGTGAGAAGGCCCGTTATTCTGACAGTACGTGTTTGGCTGTTTCTGTTCCTTTACCACATTGTCTGCAGGAAAGTTCTCCATTGTACAGTACCATAGTGTGCAGGTGTTTTCTCATTGGACTGTGACCAGTGAGAAGGCCCGTTATTGTTCTAACTTGATTCCTGCTCAACTTGAGTAGTTCTTCAGTTTTGTGTTTTGACGGTTCTTTGATAAATGTTTTCCCGTGGTGCATGAGAGGGGCTTCGTTCCATCTCTCTCTTTGTTTTCGTTTGACCCAGTCCCGAATGCATCCTCGAATGTCGGATTTGTTAATCCCGAGTGCGGGTTCTGGGCCAATATATGAAGTTGATGAGCCCTTTCTGGCTAACTCATCAGCTTTTTCATTGCCCTCGATGCCACAGTGTCCTGGAACCCACATCAAAATTAATTTGTTGTGTTCTGAGAGAACACTGAGTTCTTCGCGGCATTCCCATACCAGTCTTGATGTCACTTTCGGGTTCATAAGAGCCTTCAGTGACGCCTGGCTGTCAGTGCATATTTTGATCCGTGCGTTGCGCATTACCCTCAGATTGATCTCTCTCGCACATTGCAAGATAGCGTACATCTCTGCCTGGAAAACAGAGGTGTTTGTTCCTAGTGAGACGCTGATTTGGGAGTTTCTCCCCTCACTGTATATTCCAGCACCAGTTCCTTCCCTGGTTTTGGATCCGTCCGTATACCAGATCCTCTCTCCAGGTTTGCCCCTGATGTTGTCATCTGTCCATTCCCTTCGATCTTGTATAATAACCTCGAAGTTAATGTTAAAGAAGTACCTAGGAACCATGTGGTCCGTTGGTTTCATTTCGAGAATGTTGCCTCCCACTATTTCCTTAATCTTCCGATCTGTTGCTCGTATTTTGTTGCCTTAGAAGTCCCATTCTTGCCTCTCCCATGATTGTTATGTCAATCGGTGGGAGGTCCAACAGTACTTCCATGGCTGTTGTTGGTGTTGTTTTCATAGCTCCCGTTATGCTAAGGCATGCAAGTCTTTGTACCTTGCTCAACTCAGCTGCGGCTATTTTTTGTGTTATCTTTGTCCACCAAACCAAAGATGCGTACGTGATCATGGGTTTCACCACAATGTTGTATATCCAATACACCATTTTGGGATTTAGCCCCCATGTTTTACCGTGTGTCCGCCTGCCTAGTCAATTGTTAGCTGTAATAACCCCGTGTATACCATACCCACGGTATCTTCATCGGTTGACATCAACCAATGGCTTCGTCATTGTTTCACAACGAAAGGACTTCTTACCATATTATCTTCGGGGCATCTATCAGCTCATGATAATCGATCGTTAATTACAGTAGAACCGTATACCATACTCATGGTATCTTCATCGGCTGACACAGCCAATGGTTTCATCATTGTTTGGCACAAACAACGGAATGTTCGTTATAAAACGAAACTTGCCCCAGGTGCACCGCCACGTACAAGGATTATTTTGTCTCTCTTAGATCGGCTACTTCGTTCAAACTGAAAACTAGATGAAGACGAATAAGACCTCTTGCGATATTTTTATTTCCCATTGTTCTGCCTTTGGTTTTCTTATACAATAATAATGAATTTTGCGAGCAAACGCGAGACGCGATCTGTACACTTCGCACAAAAACGTAGAATGACACGTAAATATGGTCGGACGCATAGCAACACGGCAGGTTTAGGGGAGAGCGGGGTACATGCGAGCTTTGAATACTGTGGTAAATTTGGCAGGAAACGGGGAAACTACACAGTTAAATAATTGAGGACAAGGCGTGAATATAACTAATTCCGAGACGGGGTGAGTCAGGTTCCACTTGAAACTATCCATTCCACTTGCTATCCATTACGATAGATACCAGATTTCAACCTATTATATGATAATGCGAATTATCGTTGGATTGATATAATTGAACAACATGCTAAATTACTCGAATGGTGAAATGGCCTGAATATCAAACTATTCACCTCGCAGTTATTAAGCTATGGGGCGCTACAAAAATGTGGTACGATTGTTCATACGCAAACTACAACGTATGGCCAAGTTATTCTTGGATGTAATGGAAGGCAAAATAGCTAATGAAATGCTTTTCATTCCAGGCGTTGCAAATCACAAACCTTCAGAAAGTTGCAAACAGTTTTCTCTTTGAGATTTGAGGACATAAATCATGCAGACTTGTGCTGTTATGGGTTGTTGTTCCGATCCGATCCAGACCAGCAAGTGAAACTTCCAAATTTCCTTCTATACAAACAAGGCAGAGACAGATAGAAACTGCAGGAGTGAAAAGACATACTAGTCAGATCGTTCCGAACAACCGGACCATGCACCTACCCAAAATACGTAGAACAAAAAAAAAACGTTGGGAATTTACAGTTAACATTGGAGGATGTTATGAAAGACGGAAAGTTTTGTATTACTAGTAGATATTTATTGTCAAAGATGGCAAAACTAACACCAAAATTATTAGTAAAATTGTACGATTTCTCATCTGAAACAAGAGTATTTCAAAATATTATCAAATAATAGGATCACTAAACTTAGTATAAAGTTCAAAAAAATTACAATAAATCACTAACCACTGCAAAAAAACAATATTCTTTTCAAAGTCAAATTCTTTGTTTGTCCCCCCATCAGCTGATCACAGCCATGTTGTGACGTCAGCTGACAGTGCTCTATTATATCGGTGTAGGTACTTGATTTGTACAATTCAGTTATTGGAATCGCTGTTCATTTTGAAGCTGTGAAAAAACGAGTCATGACCAACTAGTATTTTCTGTAGCCACGAACCTCAGTATTGTACAATATAGTGGTGTTTGATTATTCTCCTTTTCTTTTCTTTTTATCCATACACAATAATGCAAGTGGAGATTATTTCAATTTGTATCGCTTTAGAAATGATACATGATGCTAATTTTTCCTCTATATCAAGTCCAGATTTTTATTCGCATAAGAGGAGGCTGTTTATCCAAATAAAAGTTACTTTACTTGACAAATTAGCGTTGAACTGTTCTACTCCTATTCATATAAAACACTATTACTACCTACGTAGAATACTAAAAAAACGCCTTCGACTCTTCAGAACTAACAACTTTGTAGAAAGAAGCCACCAACTCAAGTACCGTTAACTTAATAATGGACCGGCCTGTATTCCTGTATATCTGACCATTTGTCGAAAAATCCATCTGGTAGACCGTGAACTTACCACACGTTTCCTGCCTGTTTAGGTACTGTACCGTAATGGTAATTATTCAGCAACAAGCGCAGATATTTATAGCGTTTCGTCATTTTTATTACTTTATCCTGATTCTGCTCATTTACAACGAACATTCACGGTATACGATAAAGTTTTTTTCATTGAGAATTAAAATGCCAACTCAGGAAGGAGTTTATTCATTCGTCGTTGATATTGTATTTCAAGAAGACTATAAAAAGTGTAAACCAGTAGGTATAGTGGGGGGCCAATAGTCATATATTTGCCTTCCGTGAGATTTTTATGGTACAATAATGAGAGTCGGTTTTTCTGAATGCTATTGTATTATCAGCACAAGGAAAACGAATATGAATATAGCCAGTCTTGAAAATTGTGAAAGGAAAGTAAAAATAGTCGACAACTCAGTTCACAAAAACATCAATAAGTAGGTACCTTCACCTGAAATAGTTATTTACGCACCAAGGACGAAAAACTGTCTATTATAGTCGAGCCTGCAATTTGATGCTGAGGCGCAGTCGAGGCTAGCAAGTAGGAGAGACAATAGACAGTGGCCACAGCGGACGAAAAGTGTTTACGGACGAAAAGTACTTGCCTTCAAAAATAGTCGATATTTCGTCCAGAAATTGTACGTAAAATGTAATTTTTTGAAGAGGTCGACGAAAAATAGTTTTCATTTCATACTGTTTCGCCAAACACACTTTCAAAAATTAGGTTTTAGTCCGGAAAATACCTTTTTTGTCGACCTCTACAAAAAATTACATTTTACGTACTAATTTCCGAACGAAAAATCAACTATTTTTGAAGGCAAGTACTTTTCCTCCGCAAACACTTTTCGTCCGCAAACGATTTTCGTCCGCTGTGGTCACTATGCCGTATCATAGTGACCACAGCGGACGAAAAGTGTTTGCGGACGAAAAGTACTTGCCTTCAAAAATAGTCGATATTTCATCCGGAAATTGTACGTAAAATGTAATTTTTTGTAGAGGTCGACGAAAAATAGTTTTCATTTCATACTGTTTCGCCAAACACACTTTCAAAAATCAGGTTTTAGTCCGGAAAATACCTTTTTTGTCGACCTCTATAAAAAATTACATTTTACGTACTAATTTCGGAACGAAAAATCGACTATTTTTGAAGGCGAGTACTTTTTAGTCCGCAAACACTTTTCGTCCGCTGTGGTCACTATGCCGTATCATAGTGACCACAGCGGACGAAAAGTACTTGCCTTCAAAAATAGTCGATATTTCATCCGGAAATTGTACGTAAAATGTAATTTTTTGTAGAGGTCGACGAAAAATATTTTTTATTTCATACTGTTTCTCCAAACACACTTTCAAAAATCAGGTTTTAGTCCGAAAATACCTTTTTTGTCGACCTCTATAAAAAATTACATTTTACGTACTAATTTCGGAACGAAAAATCGACTATTTTTGAAGGCGAGTACTTTTTAGTCCGCAAACACTTTTCGTCCGCTGTGGTCACTATGATACGGCATAGTGACCACAGCGGACGAAAAACTATCCGCTGTGGTCACTATGCCGTATCATAGTGACCACAGCGGACGAAAAGTGTTTGCGGACGAAAAGTACTTGCCTTCAAAAATAGTCGATATTTCATCCGGAAATTGTACGTAAAATGTAATTTTTTGTAGAGGTCGACGAAAAATATTTTTTATTTCATACTGTTTCTCCAAACACACTTTCAAAAATCAGGTTTTAGTCCGGAAAATACCTTTTTTGTCGACCTTTACAAAAAATTACATTTTACGTACTAATTTCCGAACGAAAAATCGACTATTTTTGAAGGCGAGTACTTTTCCTCCGCAAACACACAAAAGTTTTATAAAGGTGCTTCCATCTTAAATGGGTCACACTGTATATATATCAAACATCTCCGTTGGTGATAAGAATTTCCTATGATGGTCGATGAAATTGTTTCCACTTCTGATATTACTGTCCTAGATCGATCCCACACAATTGTAGGATCTCGCAGAAAACGATTCAACGAATTAACATTATTATACAATCTGAAAACGAGGCCACCCAGTACCAACCTAAACGTATTCTCGCAAAAGCCGTCCGTTGTTTATAATTAACATTATGTGTGGGCCGCGAATCCTCGAGAGGCAAATGTTTAAACAGCATTAGAGTAAAAACCCCCATTTGTGTATCCTAAGCCTTACACAACAGCTTGTTGTTTGACCTTAAACATTTTTGTCGACTTGTCATTTCTTTTTACGAAGCTAGCTTCATTCGTTGCACATACTGCAATTGTATTATTTTCTGGAGAACTATGTCGAGATCGTAGTTTATGGGTGAGTCATAGACGTTCGTGAATCATACATTTCAGGGAAAGAGGAAGTTTATTGGCCATTCCGCGTTTTGGATAGGTTGATTCATATTTGATTCATCGGTTTTGGAGGGACGAATTCTACTGAAAACAAGAAATTACGAACCTAATTTAAAAAAATATATACAGAGTGACCCATTTGAAAGCGGGCCACCTCTCTAAAACTGTTATTTATTATCCGATTCAGAACTTTTTTTTGCAATAGATAGAGCATCAACAGTTCTAGTTGAGTGACATAAATTCGAAATGAAAATAAAAATTTCAAGGCATACTTTCAAGATCAAAAAACATACTAGCGATTTTTTTAGATAGAATTAGACGGCGCCACTGGATGCACGACATTCTCAAGTGATTCATGTGAAAATTACGTAGAAATGTGTCCATGTGTCTTCAATTTCAGAACTTTCATCAAAATTCTGACTACACCACTGGATTCAGAATTCTTCTAAATACATTTGGTCAGAATTTCATCAAAATCTGTTTATAAATAAAAAAAATATAAAATAATAAAATCTGAAATTAGTGGAATTTTAGGAAAATTTTATTTTATTTTGATGAAATTATGACCAAATATATTTAGAAATATTTTGAATCCAGTGGTGTTGACAGAATTTTCATAAAAGTTCTGAAATTGAAGTGGTGGGTTGATTTATTGACAAAATTTTCAAATTTTATACCCATGTAACTTTTTTATTGATGGACGTATTCTTACGTTATTTTCACATTTACCATTTGAAAATGTCGCGAATCCAGTGGCGTCGCCAAATTTTACTTAAAAAAATCGCTAGTATGTTTTTTGGATTTTTGAAATTCGAAGTAGGCCTTGAAATTTTTATTTTCATTTCGAATTTATGGCACTCAATTAGAAATATTAATGCTCTATCTATTGAAAAAAAAACTTCTGAATCGGATAATAAATAACAGTTTTAGAGAGATGGCCTGCTTTCACTGTCCGTCTCATCTCCACGTAAGCTACCCATGCTTTCCACGATTTTTATCCAAATTGACGATGGCGCACTCTTTATAGATGTGTGTAGAATGAGATAGGTTATTGCGAGAATGGGATAGGTTATCGCGCCAACTAAATGAGGAATTTTTAGGCGTTCGGCATACGTGACCAAATCCACATCGTACAAAGGTCACTTGCTATTGGACAGCTTCACTGGGAGTTTTTTGAATACTTCTTGAGGAAGAGACCATAGCCTTCGTGACTTGTAGCAGATAAACAAGCCAGGACCATGCTTACCGATGTTCTCCATCGCACTACTATGACGCTTCTTTTGGTTATGGTGCTGGCACCATCAGCCAACGATCCCAGTGCTCCCAAAGCTGCGAAGATGCAAAGGCAGCAAACCCCCACTCTTTGCTTCGAAAGGTACTATTTGGGGTACACATGTTTCTGCGACCGACCAATTTATTGAATTGAGCACGCAGTGCTTCCAACGACGATTTTCGCACAACCTTTGCACCCATATCTTTCAGTTGGTCAGGTTTCAGTGTCTTCGGCAGATGATTGCCGATTTTTGAGAAAACATCCTTCTTGAACGACCTCCTTTTCTTTGGTCGTTTTGCACCAGAAGCAGAGGCTAACTTCATGGCCATGTCTAAATTACGCTTCGCCTTCGTGGTTGTGGTTACTAGCCAAGCTGCAGCTGTTTCGCCGACTTTCGCATCTTTGGACCTGACAAGTTCCCAAGCTAGATGTGTCTGTCATCCAGAGAGTTGCTTAGTGAATATGCGATATCGTGGGATCTGCAGGCAGCGTCTAGGGGGTTCACACCAGCATCTCCGCGTGCCAATCTCTTCTTCAATTTGGTACCAGGTCCACAGTATCCAGGTAGATGAAGTTTGATCGGTGGATGATTCATCAGAGAGTCCACCACTTCACGACCTTCGTTTACGTTTAAGTCATTAGAGGTGAATTAGAGTGCCACTTCGATTAATTTTTTTATATTTTCAAATAAGCGAGCAATTGCATGTAAACGATAATCTGAACAGCCTGTATACATGAGAGAAAAGAAATACATTCTCTCAACGAAGCATGGTGCTAGATGACCTCAACAGGCTATTAACGAAATCCCTGGAGGACAACGGACTATTTGTCGACATTGAGGATGCATTAAACAATTCATACACAAAATCAATTGCTCTGGAATTAAAAGGAGTTCCACTCTTCTGGCGTCAGTGGATAAACACCAGCTTGGAAAAAAAAGGGTATTCACATAATCCAGAGGCGAAACGGGATATTTCTAAAGAGGGGTTCTATAGAGGCAAATTTGGAAGAACAGCACCGGAGGAAACTCTCTCGAAACATAATAAACTAAGTGGTACCAATAGAAGCACTAGCCCTTTCGTTGTTTCGATATACTCTTTACATTTCTAGCTCCTGTTTTTTTCTCAAATTCTCGATTGTAGCTCCAAAGATGGTAATGATGGTTGTACAGCATCTTAATTGGGATAAAAAGTGGGTACCTGTAACGGAAAACGTGACTATAAGGTGTTTTGTTCAAAATGTCAATTAAAAGTTACTTTTTTGGAAATCCATATCCTAGAAAAGAACTGAACGGTAAAAATATATAAACGACCGTCACATGTTACAGAGCACTCAGTCAGTACACGAAGCAAGATAATAATTTATAAATATCGCCAATTGCAAAATTCGGTCATTGCACCTATGACCCGGCTTGTTTTCTATGAAAATCTAGTTGGCGTTGCTCGGGTCAGCCTGCTCCAAGAAATAAGGTTTCTAACACACTCGCTGGTAAATTTAGTTTGAGAGTTGCGCAACTGACCTCGATTCGCGCAGGAAATAGCGCCGTTCCAACGGACGACGGCTAACGCTGGCATTAAATCATTCCGTTCGGACTGGAAATTCTGGCCTGCTTTGGGTTTTAGGATAGCGATGTTCTTTTTTTTTGGCGCGAGTTTATGACAGAGCGGTAATAGCCCGAATAGCACATAATACATATAAGAGCTTAGATATTGAGATTAAGGAAAAAAATAAACAGGTATTCATACCAGGTGATTTGCAAGCAGAAATCAAAAACTCGAAAATCGAAATGGACAGGAAATTACGTATCTTCCATCCATAACACTTTCATATTTCGAAATTAGGTGATAGTTGACAAAGGAAGGCAAACCCCACCAGGAACAAGAATTACGTGAATTGTAATTGTATAAAGTGATGTCCTAAAGTAACGAACAAACTCATTTTCTACCTTGATGGAAGATGGAAGAAAAACTCTGAAACACGTCAATTTATGTTTTTGAAAAGACACTCTGTTACTTGAAAAAAAGCCCCCCTCCTTCAACCTCCTCAAAGTGACAGCCACCCTCCTAATTTTTTTAAATGAAATAGGGGGTCAAGTGATACCTCATTTCGAAGGGTATTCAAGAAAATAAGAATTTTTTGATTCAATATTAATTTTTTTTCTGGTGTTATCATCAAAGCTATAACTGGTTTTTGTTGAAATAACGTATTCCTTTCGTATGATATTATAAATGTATGTATCACTTACTAATGCTTTTGATCTTATTTACAGTTAATTGTATATATTATATATAAATCATATGGACTAGGTAACTTTACTAGGTAAGGTATATATTCACAAAATATTTTTGTGCACTTATGATGTATTTTAACAAACTAAATTTTTCTAATAATCAATTAATCAATAATTATATCCTTTAGTTTCAGTAATTGCACAATTTCGAATATTAACATTTAAAATAATAAAACTACCACTAAGAAAAAATAAACCAACTAAATAATTATAAATGATACAGTATCGGAAACTTTTCATCTGTGGTATAGATAGAAAACTACGCGAGCAACAAGGAACGCATTGATATGATAATACCACACAGATAAGAGAAACGCACTACTGCGCGCCTCTCCTGTTGCCTCGCCCGACGAATTAACAGCTCAGTCGATATCCCTTCCTCGAGCGAGCAGAGGAGAAACTGTAATGCTCTCTCAACATATAGCAAGCTATTCTTCACGCTCTCATAAAACCATAATACCCCAGCTGAAAACTTTCCGATACTGTATATAATATCACTGTTTTTAATTTTCAATATTAATAATAATTAACTTTATATTATTTTATTCATATTATTTTATAATTATCTTGCATACGTTTTTTATATTTCAAAATTGTACCAAAGTTCTTACGTTTAGGAACACAGTCTAGCTATTGGATAATGTGAACCTTAATATGACACAATACTAGGTTATTATAATCTTTGATTATTCACATATAATTTATTTTTATATGTTATGTGTTATAGGTAAATTTATATAGGTGACAGTTGAATAAAAACATTTATTTTCCATTTTTCCATCAATGTATTACTCAGTGATTTTATGTTGTGAAATATGCAATGTGTAAATAATTCAGAATCCTGTCGAAAATTTGCGATATTTACGATTATTTTCAAAAATTCTTCATTTTTGTTTCTATTCACCTCCCAGCTTCTATTCATTCCATTTTAAGGTACAGTTCTAGGTTCTAGCCACCTAGCTGAAAAGGGGAAACCGTGATGCACAACGCACAACGGATTATAGTCCGTAATATATTGTTCATAATCGGATTATTTCCATAATCGGATTATGGCGATTCGAGTGATTGCAATAATCGAATTATCATTCGAATTCGATTAGTTGTCAGTTGTCACTTGTCAATGTCATCAATCATTTGTCTTGTTCTATATTTCATTATATATTTATACTTTTGTTCCTGTTTGTTATGTTTGGTATTTTTTAATAAAAATGGTTTTTCTATTTACCAAATAATGCATTTTATTATATTTTGTCATTTTCATATTAATTCATATTAATTACATAATTGGAATTTGACAGATCCCGCCGAGTTCATACAACAGATTATTTCGACAAATGACAATTGACAGTACACAGTACTGACAGTCACGTGCCAAAGTGTAACAGGTTATTTTTCATTTGAATTCTCCCAAAACAATAATCGGATTACACCAATTTTTTCAATAATCGGATTATCGATTATTTATAATTCGAATTATAACATCACTAAATCCAGTGATAAGGCATCAACATGAACTTTTACGCGAAATTTCTTCTATTCACCTAGGTTTTTCGAACTGTTGTACTAGTACTGTTTCTATACAATTAAAGAGTATGTTGCTACAGCTGAAAGTATTAAAGTTCCAAAAATGTAATCGTTTTGTTACGACCGTTCGTATTTTTAAAATTAAAAAGTTATTTTCGACTTTCTTTCGATGATTTTTTCTTCGGTATTGTTTCTGTTGTATGAAGTAGGTATTTATGAAATGATGTCAAATCAATCATTACAAACCAATACAAATATATGTTTTATAATCCCATAAGGCATTCTCTATCGTTATGGAAACAGTTACGAAAAATTTGCAGGAATCGATCTCCACCGCCGATTTTCGCGATCCCCCGTACAAAACCATATGCCGTCACATATTGCGGAACGAGTATAAAATTATTTTTAATCGTTACGACTTGGAGTTTATTAAAACAGATAAGCATTGGAAATTTTATGCTGTGAATGTAACCGCCAAAAGTTATAACGGTTTCGACTTCTTAGATAAGTTACAGGCGAGCAGCAGGAAGTTGTTTGTAATTTCGTGTTGACCTCGACCATGAGCGGACCAACCGAAAAATGCGACGGGGTATGAATGCACGCCAGAAATTTGCCACATACAATTTCAAAAATGTATTCAACGTTCGCGTCCGTTTGGATATTTGAATCCTTTCATTTATTCAGAGGTTTGATTTGGATACGTTGAGAGGAGTAAACGAGGCAAATATTACACTTAATCCAGTACGATCGGGTTTTGAGGCAAGAATCGATTGTAGCACCATCAAACTTGGTATGCTAGTACCTAGATGGAACCATGATAACCACGAAAAATTTACCAAAATTCCAGGTGTGGAACATTTTTTTCCCCTAAAATATATATGAATAGAATTTTGCTGTAATCTTGGAAAATATATGATTTATCGAAAAAACATCTCATCAGGGTGAAAAACAATTCAATTTTCCACAAAAATTATTCCTAGTAATTTCCTATGGAATGCGCTCGTTTTCTCAGAAAACGTGATTGAACGCCGACATCAAATTTCAGGTTCACCCTTTACCCGCCGCTAAAAGTACTGGCGGAGCCGTATTTGATTGGTCATAACTCTGCTAAAAATAATCGGAGAAGGAAAAGGAAAACTTCATATCGTTTCTGAAGACTCCTTCCTACCTTCCCATGAAAATATAATATGCAAGTATTTGAGTACCTAAAATGTGTTTTGTCGCACGGAGATGTTTGCGGTTGATCCAAAAATCATGAATAATTTAGTGAATATGGAATTATTATACTGAAGCAGCAACCCATACCCTCTTTGGACTATATGCAACAATTTTAAAGTAGTGTGACAGGTTCCACTTACACATGCCAAAGAAAAAACTTTGTTTTATCCCTAACTCATTTTCAACTTACCCATAAAATTGGCATTCTCTTCACTAAATGTTGAAAATAATAGCTTATTCATAGCCTGCACTATTGTGAAGTGCAAACCTCAAGCTTGAAATCACATACTTCATTTTTTATGTAGGTAGGATGTGTATGAGCGATTATTTTCAACATTTCTCTTGTGGAGAATTATCTCCCAACCTATCGAAATCGTTTTTTGATAAATCTTATAATTTCTGAAATGACAATAAAAAAAATTGTATTTTTTTTTAATGAAAAACTTTGTAGGTTCCACCCCTGATATTTTGGTAAACAATTTTTTTTCTGACACTAAGGTAAAAAACGATTAAAATTTCCACAAAATTTATTGTCTTTGCGACATGTTTCGATACACAGTATCTTTTTCAAGAGAATGTAGTACTACATTCGCTGTGTAGTACTACATTCTCTTGAAAAAGATACTGTGTATCGAAACATGTCGCAAAGACAATAAATTTTGTGGAAATTTTAATCGTTTTTTACCTTAGTGTCATAACTATGGATTTCCATCAAGTAAAGGCCACGTCCAAAATTTTTTTTTCTAATAAAACAAGTTGTCAAGATGTCATGTACCGAGTTTCAGACTGCATTTCAAATGAATACCTCCCAAGAGGTTATCTTGAACGATGGAAAAAAAGCGACTAAAGTTTGTCTTTCAGCCGCAGATGATTCCACAACAGATTTTATGAATACCCTATTTATATTTTCGAACAAAAATCAGTAATAGATACTTTCGACTTCAAAGCCCAATAACTAAAAAACCCGTTATACGATCGTATTGGTCAAGACAAGACAACAAGATAAGAAACACAGTTTGATAAAACTGCCTTGAAGTAACATCCTTTCTGTTGGTTTGTTTGACACAATTTTAAACAAATCATTAGAAATAACGTGACTGCAAGGTAGTTTGATCAAATTACTTGACCCTGAGGTAGCATTATTTTTTATTTTCCTACTGCCTACAGCACCTCGTATTCCAAAAACGAAGTACCCTTCACAAAAAAAATCCAGCGTCCAATTTGACAAAAAACTCGATGTCCAATTTGGCACCCTACTAGTTACAAAACGCCATGATTTAGGGATAGAATGTTTAGACGAGGATCCCTCGAATTGAAATGTTGGCAACACTGTCTTAACCTCACTTTTGTGCTTCTAGTAATTGTAATTATAAAAAATTAAACTAAATATTTCGTGAACCCCACGTATTCTCACATTCTAGAGCATGCAGTATCTGCGAATCAAAAAAACTTACCTTCATCTTCCATGAAATATGACAAAATTGCATGCTGTTTCAGAAGAATGTCTGGAATATTTCATTTCCATAATGTACCTTCAAAAGGATGAACTATAAAGAACAAACAATCGAAAATGCCGTCTTCAAGAAATCTTGTAATATCACCCACCACACAACACACCATTTTCTTTCTTCAAGAAATAAATAATGACGTCGATTATGGACATGAGAATTACAGTGACAGTAATCTTAGTAGGTAGGTATCTAGTGGTCTAGTCTAGAAAATAAAAACGAATTGATTAAGGTTGGTACTAAGATGTCTAAAAACCCTGGTGTACCGACTGATTAGATTTTGTTTAGAATTTTTTGAAGACAAAACAAAATTAATAAGTGGTCTACTTTTGTAATCGACTCCAGAGATGGCGTCCTCTTTCTCGTGTCAACACTGTCAACATTCCAAGGATATAGTGATTGTGATTGCTAATTGAATGTTAAGGAATTTTATTAAACTTTTGTATGCCATACGAAAGTAACCATACTCGAAGTGGAATATAAAGTTTCATTGAAAAAATAACACTACTAAAATTCTGTAATTAAAAAAAATATATCTAAAACCCATTTGAAAGTCAATAGTTGTGATGCAATAAAAAAAGTGTTGTGCAATTTTCTTATATTATTGATGTGTTTCTTCATTTTTATTATATTTTAATAATTTGATCATGTTCCGTTTTTGTGCCGACAATCCAGAACCCCACGTACTTTATTTTCAGTACAGAAATTGAGTATACTTACCACTTTAGAATCTGTAGCATACTTTGAAACAAACATTTTATTTCAAAACGCCATGCATGTTGACAATATTTTATGGCAAAAACATTTTCTAATCAATTCAATCAACTCTGGATGCGTTTTTATATCTTACCGTTTCTTGAAATCTTCCATAAGTACCGAAAGTCCGCGATAAAGTAAAAAATATAAATTTTTCTCCATTCCCACTGGAATCTATCAATGTTTTGTCTTCAGTAAGCTTGTTAAGGTTTTGGTTATTTTCCATGCATTCCTTTTATTTTGAAATGGTGAAATCTTTTTAGTGTAGTCGATCAAAAATTACACTTTTCTGTCGAACGAAATTGTACAATAGAAATATTTTCACTATTACATGTCATATTGAACGGTTTTTTAAAAGTGGAAGAACAATATAACACATTAACTCATCACAAATATCAAAGCCCAAATGCAATATTAAACTCAAAGCCACAAAATTATTCTTCATTTCTTTAAAAAACTTTATAGTGAAAACTCGGGCACAAATGCACAGATAGCATGCACATAAGATTGACAGGTGCTAATGGTGAATTTCCATGCGACGATGCAGCTGAACTGCAATACTTCTATGTGAAATGTGAGTTAATTATATTTCAGCAAAAAAATTAATAAATCATGTCGAAAATGTAACAAATAGAACTGATTGGGGACAGTGATTCCGTATATTCCAATAATTATATTGTTTTATTAATTTCATGTTCGTGAATTGTGGGCAAAACTTCGAACTTCTGTTCATGAAAATTAACCCTAACAAGAAAACCGACGGTGGCGGTGCACTCAAGTGTCGCGGGATATTCGAAAAACAGCCCTCGGATTCGTTTGTTTTCTCGTAATCAAGTTGGCGAATGTCTCGTTTTATCCCACAGATTTTTCCAGGTATAAGTCGGTACACCAGGGTTTTTGGGGATCTTAGTTGGTACAAAAACGAAATATTTCATTTCAGATTTGCAAGTTATTAGATATTTACGATAGATATAATATAAGTATCGTAAAGATTCATATTCCGCTATGAGATGGAGAGAGAGTTTGATAACATATCGATATCGTAATATGAATAATATCTATTTTAAAATTTTGAAGAATATTTGTGTTTTCAGTAGTAATACCACAAATGATTGAATTTTCGCAATAAGTCTGTCGATTCATTTCTGAACGAAACTGAATTGTTTCGAGAATTTTATTGGACTATTTCACAAACATTTTTGAATGCGTGCACAGCGTAAGTCAAGAGTCAAATTTGGTATTATCGGTAATCCGAACTTGACTAGAGCTTCTGATTGGACATTTCGCTAGTGAGTGAAATAGTTAACGTTATCCATCAGAAATCTTGGGAATATCCCCCCGGAAATATTCTTCCGGAAATATTTTTCTTGAAAAAAAAAATCTGTGGAAAAAATATAGCTGGAAAAATATGTTCAATTTCCACGCACTCAAATGTCTTTTGGTTGTCTCCGGATGCATTTTTGTCTAATGGAATTTTTCCGAGGGACACTTTTCCACAGAGGATTTTTTCCAGTTATTTCCCGGAGAGATTTCTGTTGAAAGTATTCTCGTAGAGCAGATTTCCTGAAAAATGGGAACTCGATTATTTGGTTGCTGCAAAGCCTTATAAAACACTAGAACAGTGGCGAACCTGGCCTTTTTTTGAGCAGGAGACCTTGAACTTGTATTAACTTTTCTTTTCGTTTCTTTTCTTTTTTTTTTTTCTTTTGAGATTAGTTATCTAAAACACTCGATTTGGGTAAGTAATACTTTTGGTCTTGGGGAAGGGGGCAGCTCTTTGTGTGTGCCCTTGAATCAGAATTATAGTGTTTATGTCTATTAACAGTCCCATTTTGATGAAAAGTGTTTTCATCATCTGCAACTTTATCTATTACCTACATAAAATATTCAAATCGTTTCGTTTTCGGAAAGATTTTGGTGGAGCTGGATTTTATAATTTTATATTTTTTTTTTAAGAATTGATACGCTTGCACGACTAATGCCGATATTTACCGCAATTAGGTGTTGGCTATGGAGATGTTCCATTAGAGAGCAATCATCGCAAATTCAATTTCTTCGTTTTCTGTGACAGGTTTCTTTTTTTATAGGGTTTTCGTACTGAACACGTCCAGTTCGTCTGAATAGTGTCAACAATCTTTTGAATGCTACTTTATTTTGATGATTTCTGTTGGGAAATCATTCAACCTGAATTCGTTATGCCAGAAAACAGTTTTGAAGATGTTCACCGAGTATCAAAATCATGTCGGTTCTTTCTTCTTTCAGATAAACTAGCATATTTGATGAAAAATAATTATAATAATAACGAGATCACAAACTACGCTATCACTTATAGGACGATTTGGAATGGCATGTATCTTAGCAAGCTTAAAGTAGAGGGCGCTGCTGCCAGTGGAGGTCCTGTTGGTATTGTTAAAAAGTGTAGGTTGGTGCTTATAGGAATTTGAGAACGTATAGTTTTCATTCATAATCATGCCTCAGAATAATTTTGTTTTAGAGTAGATTTAGAGAATAAATAAATTACCTAACCTAAAATTATTGATGGGAGTTTATTTGCTTTAAGCAAAGTTATTACTAAATAAAGGAGCTTATACCAATTTGAAATCAGTAAAGTGGAACACCTTTATCATTTTCATTGAAGAGAGCAGAAGAAATAAAGAAAATACGGACAAGGTAACCTAGAAACCGATGTTTCAACGTCGATTCCAACAACTAACCTTCGAATCAACGGCTCTTTGTGGCTGAATGTATTTGCTCCTTTCTTTTTCGATTCCAATATGAAGCTTCTCACACTCAGATGACCGTATTTTCCATATTAGCGAATAATTTAAGTGAAATGCTAGTATTTACTTGATACTCAGGACCTCCACTTACAATAGCGCCTCTGGCGGGAGCGAAATCATCCATGCCTGCCATTGAACACTCGCAAATAACTGACAACCATGAATAAGTAAATAATAATACAACTTGTCAAAACGCCATAGGCGACTTGATATGATTAATTTCTTGAGATAAGTTTGAAAATGTGTATTTCACTTGAAAACGCGAAGAGTTACCTATATGAGACTGTTTACTACTATTCTACTATTAAATCTTACATCTGCTATTGACATAAAATATCCAGGGCATTCCATTTAAATTAAACAAGTTATTGCCGTTTAGAAATTATAATTGTTTTGTCTTGATTTTAAAAATCTTGCATGTTAGTGAATATTTCAAAAGTGCGATATAAAAGTTGTTCAGTTAGTACTAGCTTCTAGTATTAATTTGGTTAACGACATGAAAACTGTACTACAATTTCACAGAATAAAAGATGTTTCAAAAAGCATAAAGTTGAGGTGAATTAAACCTTGATGAAATTTACCTTTATTTTTTTTTTTTAAATTAAATTTTAATACGTTTCGTGTTTTTGGCACACCTTGTAAAATACGAAAATTATTTTAAAATGTAACGCTAACAAGTCCCCTATTCATCTTGAGAGAAAAACTTTTTTTTAAATCATTTACTCAAGCTATTATGCTTCATGTCGAATAACGTGAGGAACCCTGTAGTAAGTTATATTTATTGTAGGTTCCTGATTGAAAATTGCACAATATTTTTGCTGATTCCGAGTTTATTGTAACAATTAAAAAACATTATTAAACCGCTTACTCAGCTACCTTCAAACATTGAACTGTTAAACTTGATTATGGTTTGTTTATCCACCTATCAAAATTAAAACTCTCCGCTAGTGATTACAAAATAAATAATATTCAATGAAAGAGATAGTACAGCAAAAAAAGGTAGGTAGGAAATGGTAAGGAATACCAAAACATTTTTCATCGTTCAAGATTTGTTTTTGAATAACATTCTCCCTATCTCAATTATTTATTTGATAATTAAAAAAAATCAACTATCCAAATGAAAATAAAAAAATTCAGTTTCAGGTTTTTTCTTTTCAGGTAAAGAGTCTTTTCACAATATCTATCAGATGTAGTCCAATGTCCAGCGTGGCTTTAGCCGGGGAAGTAGTTGTTTTCTGGAGATTTTAATGGAGAGTTTAATGGAGAATGTTTCCCTTTTCAACATCAATGACTACTTTAGTCTGTTTATTAAACACTTCGAATGGGCTTTAGATGAAAGCTGCCCAAAACAAAAAACTACTTCAAAAAATAAAAATATGGGTAAAGGGATAGGGATTATGTATCAAATAGTTCAGGAGATCCGGTTTTGATAGATTCCTATAAAAAAAAGAACATAACAAAAGAATACATGAATAATTGAGAAAGCTAAGAACTGTGGCGGATAGTTAACGATAAGCTAGGGAAGAGAAAATGCAGACAAAAAATTGAACTAATCATAATTACAATATAATACGTGATAATGCCACACTGATAAAAAGGATATTTTGCATCAATGCATAATTGCATTGATTCAAGTCGATTGTATTCTTGAATAGGTCCAACCAAATATTAGTTTGATTTTTTGACAGAATCCTCTTGACCACTTGAGAGGAAACCGTTTTGAGACATATGAACACTTTCTCCACTGAATAATGAGAGTTGTTTGGTGCAAGAGTATTTCAACTTTGATAATGAACACTATCGTGAATACTTTCTTTGTTCGATGGTGTGAGTTGGTTGAGGCAAGAATATTTCAACTTCAGTAACAAACAATATTCTTCTTCATAATGCAATACATTTTTGATTCAAGATTATCTGCATTTGGAGGCTCAGTACAAATGTGCACTTGGTTATGAAAATATGCCATGGAAGCCATGTTCATATGGTACAGTTCAACAAACAGAGAACAACTGCGAACAATTGAGGTATAATGGTTATATATGAGAATAGTTTTGTAATATTTTAATTTCAGAAACTATATAATCAACGAAGTTACCTCTTCGGTGACGCATAGAAATGCGATCGAATATAGAAACGACAGCGTCATTCGCCATTATCACACACCTGTTGAAAACAATATCTTCAACCTACCTCCACAAATGACCTAAATTCAAATCGTGCAGAAATAATTGGACCTCCATATTGCACTTCTGTATATAGCAGCACATTTTCACATAACCACTGTGACGAATACAAAACTATCAACTTAAGTTATGATTCAAACACAACCCCCAAACCAAACGCGGGCAAAAGCAAACAGGATAGAGGTCCCAGTCGGCAGTCGCAGTGCGCGCTTTCGCGTGGGTTCGCGTCGTTCCGGTATATAGCGGGGTTTCGCCAAGAAATCATGTTCTTGAGTCAAAAGGAGCATTTTTCACAAGTAGGAGTTCTCTAGGGTAAAGAGTTGGAATGTATTAATGCAAACAAATTCATTTCAAGATAATTTATGTAAAGAAGCAAACAGTTCAATAAGTTTTGAAATAAGAGTATATTCATCAATTAGAAATAATTATTCTTTTCAGAAGATGATTCTGTTCAAGAGAATATATATATTTGATTGAAGACATCCTTTTTATCAGTGCAAAATCAGTTATTTATTTGTCAACTATCCATGTTACATGTGTACATGTACAACTAGACTCTAATTTCGAATACCTATAACGAATCCCTGGTCCCACTTAATACGCAATTTGTAAAATAAAACTGCAACGGGCAGGGATGAAATTTCTATAAGATTATTGAAGTTTCGCAAAAATGAACCTGCTGAACTGGATCATATACATAGCGTGTGTCTGTGCCAACCGAAGAATTCGTTGATATTGGTGTTCCTCAGGGTTCTGTATCAGGGCCATTTTTATTTTTGATATTTGTGAACGACCTTTCCAAACTATTTCACAGAAGGGCATACTTTTATGTACGCTGATGCTTCCGCGATAATCGAGGCATCATCCATAACAGAACTGGAACTCAAAATAGGAAGAAATAAAAAAATGAAAAAATGTAATCTTGGTGTTAACAGAATTCACTTATGGTTAATTAATGTAAATCGGTAGCATATTCAGTAATGATTTACAACATCTGGGGCCAATCAAAGGATGTTTCTAGTTTTCACTATGCAAAAAATTATCTACATGGCTAGAGAGATTCATGTAGAAAAAACAAAATCTTTTCTTACCGAGCATCTACCTACCTATTCAAAATATCATGTTAGGTATACAAATGGGAATAACTTCTTTAAATAGAGCAGCATGCATAATTAAAAAACCGGAAAATCGAGAAAACTACCAACATTTCACCAAATGCAACTTGACTAAATTAAAAAAATTTCCAAACTATAATACAGGTCCTGAACTCTTCCGAAATTGTAGCAGTAAATGAAGTGGAGAGTAGAAAATGACAAAACAAAACGAAATGAGAGAATACATTTTTGTCGATAAAAAAAATTATTTTGGGAGTTATTGAATTTTAAAGTTCACAAAATTTATTTGATTATCTCTGATCAAAGGTCTACAGACTGCGCAAACCGCTCTGAAACACTGCCAGTGGGCAGACACGCTGTGGCCTGGAGAATCAAACCAGTGCCTCCCAAACAAAGGTAACTAAAAGCGATTTCATATTTTAATAAAAATTTCGAAAATTTTTGATTGCTCCAAAAACGAAAATTCTTGCCATTGTTACATTGTTCCAAATAGCAACCCATTTTCTTAAGTGCCCCAATTTTGGAAACGCCCTGTATAAAAAGCTTAAAATCTTATCAAGCATTAAAGAAAATGTTTTTATAACTTTTCAGTGCTAACGTTCGATCTCACGGACCGACGACTTTTTCCGATAATTAACGGTCGAATACGATTTTCGCCTTTGGCCCCAGTAATAACAACTATTATTTTAACGCTTTATGCTAAATCAGCTTTTTTTAATAATATATTTTTATGATGATAGATTTTTTGTAATGTTTTTATTTTCAAAACTTGCAGTAGGTATATAGGCATATCTCTCAGTTTTTATAAAAATATACCTATGTCCTGCAAGTATTTTTTCATTATGGTCTGTGAGACGACTAGCACTCAAGATTTTAAAAAAATCACGTTAGCACTAAAAGGTTCATTTTTGTCTATCCACCTATAAAAAAAAAGGTTCAATGACAGAAAGATAGAAGTACTGGGATACCAGAACGAAACTAAAAAATATTTGCACGTTACCTACGTACCTATCTACCAGTCAATTTGCTTCTCAGAATAATTAATACATACCTACCTGCTTATTAGATACAGCTATATATTCGTATCGCATTGAACCTAGCGTGCCTTCGGAAAAAAGTAGGCCAAAAAAGACATAAAAACTCGTCGAATAGCATGCAATGTCAAGAAAAGCCGCAATCTTAATTAAATCACCATTCCGATAACGTGAAAACATTCTTCCACAATCACCTAGAGCAAACATTCAAACAAAGAAACATCGAATCAACCAACCAAACCCCTATCTGCGTACGTCTATGCTGCTCGGTGCGTGTCATCGCTGTTGCTATGGAAAAGTTTGGGAGTGCCAAATCGCGAATTCTTCTCCCTCATTGGCCACGCCGAACCGACCCAGGCACCCGAAATGTGCACAAAACCTAGAATCTAGCGGGCTTAGAACAGACGTTGGCCTTGAAAATGAGTTATATCATCCGAAGCGAAAACATCTGCTAACCGGAACTAGCATGGCGATCGATGATGCAACATACATAACGGCTCGGCAACTAGATTTGCGAGCATTTTGTTATTTACGACCTACGAAAGCGATACTACTGTTGTTCATCCCCCATGTTTCGTATCAAGGGTAGGAGTATATTGCGGGTAGGCCAGCCCCTAGGGGTGCCGGCAGCTATATAGTACCGCCTTAAAAATGCCCAGAATCTATTAAATCAGTCATAAATTATACCGAGTGTACAGGTCTGTTTTCGCTTCAACTTCGGCATTTTTTAACATTGCATCGACATTTTTCAACATTACGCAACTCACGCAAAGCGCTACATTCGAGACAAATTATAGAACTAGCAATCTCTTTGAAAATCAATTGGCCTACTATCCTAGTTAGTTGCGCGGTAGAAAATTGGAAAGCCAAGGTGAGCTAAACGGTTTGATGACGTAATACCGCCAACTTCGGTTTCTTTGTTTCCCATCTAGGCGCGTGGCTGCATCTCTACGTTGACACAAATGGATTAATAGGAGAGAGAAAAAGACTGACTATTTCTTTAAAAAAGTAAGCCCAAATCGCTCCCCTGTTCACCCATATTGATATCCATGGCAGGTGACGTCATTAGCACAACTGGAAGGCGGAATTTGGAGTTGGCACTACGAACAAGATGGCCGTCGAATGCGGAAGTTGGTAAAACTGGGTCGCATCGCTGGAAAAACTGCTTGAAAGTCAACACCCAAATTATATCAGGAAAAACCCAGCAGAAGCCGTAGGACTGTATTATTACAACAGGAATAGGAAATCGACTAACGAGTTATATTTAGACGGAACATTTCTCAACACTTCGAAGCACGGAACACGACTAACGCAGGAAAGACGCGCGAGCGGCGACTAGATTTCGCGCGCGGTGGGGAGCCAGCTCTGCGCTGTTATTGGCGTTGCTTCCCCTACCCCGTCTGACGCATTGCGCAAGTTTGCACCTTTTTGTCCCTCTCGACACAGATTCGATGCTCTCGCGCAACACCAGCGTACCGTACGGCATAATTTTCGATCGAGCGGCTACACGTGGCAGTTCAGTGACCTCGTCACACGTGGAAGCACTTTTGTTTCAGCTGCAGGGTTGCCCGATGGTGTTTGTCGGAATGCGGCACTGGTGTGTTACCTGAATTTCGAGTGATTGCTGCCGGGACTTGTGATTGTCGAATGCGTGGATATTTTCTCTGTAGGAAATGACGTTTTTCGTACTTTGCTCCGTGCAGCCAACACCGAACTGTATTATGTCACAGTTTTCATTGTTTCTAGTCCATCAATTTTCAAGGTTTATTTTCAAATTGGAATTTTTAAGAAAATTTGTGAATGAGGTTATATTTAAAAAAAAACTAGGATGAAATATCAAAACATGGGATTTTCATTAAGAACTTGTGTATGTTTGGATCGATAGGGTTGGTACCTATTAAATCTGACATAAGTTGACATGAATCGTTAACAATAACAATAATTATTATAAATGTATATTCCCTCAATGTTGAAATATTTTTCAAAGTCAGCGTTTGATTTCGCGTTTGATATGACTTTTTCTAGTACCTGTATTTAAATTTCAATGGGGTAAAGCCTAGAATATGTACGTACAAGCAACCAAAATTAGAATGAATTTTGCTTGAACTCGATTATGCATTTATGCGTGGATATTTTCTTTCTTTATGCAGGAAGATTGTGCACCATTTATAATTAAAATATTTGGACTCGTTGAAAAGAGAACATGTGACATCCAAATCGGTACCTAATAGATGGTTTTAGGTAGTGTTAAACATCGATAGTTTGCCTTTGCGACGACAGTATCGATTTTTCCAATATCGATAGTTTGACGTAATGACCTCTCTGTCTCTACCATAGTTTAGTGGAGTTGAGGTTAAGTTATTTGTGACGATATTTACAATAATTGCTTTACTGGAATATTTTGGGCTGAAGGCTGAAGATACACATTTATTTCATATTAAAAATCTGCTGTTTAATACGTTCAAGAAATAAACAAAGAGAAAAAAAATTACCATTTATACGTCACCTCACGCCATATAAACATGTTTTATTTAGCATTAGAAAAGATTTTGTTATCAAAACGAAAGATGATTTAGATGTTTATCTATCATTCTGTTTCTTCGTGATTTTATTATCTGCCCTGCTTAGATACCCTCTTAATATTTCAATGGATTTTCTTTATTGTATATTTGTAACGTATTGAGAGCTTTTCAATCAAATATATACAGAATACAGAAAAGCAATAGCGTGGGCTGTCATGTGGTCAAAACCAAAGATGACATAAGCAGCATTTAGGCAACGATCGATAGTTTCTTCGAACTTTCGATAGTCACGATAGTAAAAACCCTATCGATACTATCGAAAGACGATATAGCGAACTCTAGGTTTCGGTGAAATATACAATAAAATTGGGGCCTATTGCCTATTTATACAACTTTGATACAAAATAATCAATAGTATTAATACTCTAATCATATGGTGTTTGTCGCCAGAAATTTGTTTTTCTACATTTTTTAGAAGCTTTTGACTTGCCATTTAATGTTAGTTAGTAGGTATATGTGGGTTGTTAGTTGGTATTTGTGTGGGTCGAATCTTGCAAGTGAATTTTGACACACTCCTAGTCGTCCGGTTAAACTGAAATTTGACAGAATTCCGGTAACAATGAATAATAGAGTTTTTGTTAGAAAAGAATGAAAGCTCCATTATGGCGTCCGAGATTTCTGATTATGGTCCGATTCCATACAAAATTGGTTATTATAACTTCTGGTAAAATTTCATTAATTCAAAATAGTAACTACAAGCTAGCGGACGAGTCGATTAAAAATTAGTATTTGGAAGTTCTCCGGGTCAGAGGTTATGAATTTGTTTTCAAACTATATGAATTTAAAATGGCGGCTCCAAGATGGCGGAGTAGTTTTGTGATTATGGTTCGATTCGATTCAAAATTTGGAGTTCGGGGTCGCAGATAATTTTGAAAGAAATGTATAACTTTACGATGGCGGACGATTCTTGTGATTATTGTTCGATTCTATTTAAATTTGATATGTGGGGGTTTTCGAAGTCGAACATGATGAATTTTTTGTCGACAGTCATAAATCCAAGATGGCGGATGAGTTTCGTGAATGGTCCGATCCTCTTAATAATTGATATTTGAGGTTATTTGGGATCGAAGATCATGAATGTTTTGTGAATATTCATCCATTAGCAATGATATGGTGTTCAGGTACTTTTCTCTTAAAAAGCATAAGGGGTCAACTTAGAAGGGAACCACTGTTGATAACATAACTTGGTATCGAATGTGCATCTAAGAATGTTTACAGAAAAGTATGTGGTAGAGGGGTAACATAACATTTGTTCGCCTAACTAAGACATTAGAAAATAAAGATGTTGCGGACCTATGTTCATATGAAGTTTTTGTTTTCATTTTTCAAGGTTTATCGCCCTCTAGGATCAGCAGTCAATTATGAAACATCCGGTATAATTCAACGGTCGCATGGGGCAGTAGTTGTTTTCTATTGGAAGACTTACTGACGAATATACCTATGGTAGTTTAAAACGGAAAACTGAATTATTTATTCAATTTTTCATTATTAGCTTAAAGGCCTTCGGCCAAGTAATATCGACAATTTTTTCGTGGGTTTGAAATAAATATTCAAACAAAATAGTTTTCGTTGAAATTGAAAAATTTATTCGCTGATGAATGAGGTCTTGTTATATTACCACCAAATGAATTTTGACAGTTGAGGAAATAGTTATTTACCTAACAAGTGCGGAAAGCAGTACTTTTCCGCATGCGACGGCAGTTGCACGAACGACGCGGAGCAAAGTTCGGGCAAGCCGTTAAGGGCGGAAATTACATTTTCCGTAAGAGTTAGGTACAATATTTTTCCTACGAGTGTCTTTGTCCATCTTATTTATGAAACAACAAGGTTTTTAATGAACAAGTTTTTATAATAATGCTACCAAATGACTAATAAGACAGAATAGTTGCATAGATCATTTAGTTAGTTCTAAATATATATATATATCCTCATTTTCAACAATACAAAAATCGTACGGAAAAGTAAAAATCGTACGGAAAAGTACAACTTTCAAAACGAAAAATCGTGCGGAAAAGTAACTTTTCCGCACGCTCGTAAGACAATAATATTGAAAAAATTCTGTTTGTTCATTACTTGTCACTGAAAGCTGTTTTCATGCAATTTGTCGATAAAAGAACGTAAGCGATTGACAGCTATTGGAGATTCATGAGCCACGAGAATGTTTGGAAACTGCTAGGAATGTTTGTTTGAAAGTTGTAGATAATGTAATGTAGGTAACTTGATTTTGGACTTTCATCGTCTTATAATTTGTATTGTTCACAACGTTTCAACTGTTTCTATCCGCAGGAGATTACTGACAAGTAGTTTCCAAAGGTTTACAATAGTTTGAACACCATGGTAATCTTAATTACTATAGTTAATGTGTATTGTTATGCAAATTACTCAGCGTTTAATCCAATTTGGAGAATGACTGGTATGAATAATAAAGGACAGTGTTTCGGTAAACCGGAAGTTGATATCAACTACCCCTTTCCATGCAAACTGAACGACTTGTATATAGGTATGTGAATACTTTTCGGGTACCTGGCAAATCCTAACCTAATTCTGGGGGAAATTCTCAAAGGTGTGGTTTCGTCACTTTGTGTAGTTATCAGTGATTAATTTTTTTGTCTAAATCTGAATGAATATATTTTTCGTAACGCTCGTCTCTAGTTCGCAAGATTTTTTTTAGCGAACTTTACTGAATCAGCGCATTGTTTTATTTATTTGAATAACTTCCATAACTCTATAGCTCTTGTTATAGTTACGTTGATTGTTGATTGTTTATCTCGAACAAAGTTTGCCATGAAATTCAAAATTGATGCAATCCCATCTTGAAGCTGATAACTGATGCCGATTATGTTATTCACCAGTTGAGATAATTTTAGTTTGATTTTCATGGGCAACTTTGTTCGACTGAATAAATAACTGATTTTCACCATTTTCAACTGATTTTTAATTTTAAAGCACAATCTCATCTAAAATTCGAGTGTAATTCGGAGAAAATAAGGCGTTTGAAAAAAAAAATGGGATCGCTACTGGCCAAACCGGAATTGGTGAATTTTCGGTAATGGTATGAAAATTTGCGTATTCAAGTACTATAGCGACATACTAAATTTGAAACCTGTATCTTCAAAACTATACAAAAATTGGGGGTGTTTCTCACCTCGTGGTCAACCGGTATAATTTGAAATGACCCCCTTTAAGTAATTTTGTTGTAATTTTCATTCATCTATCAGTTCTGTAAGTGAAATACCCTGTGCGAGTATATTTGAGTTCCCTTAAGGCCGATTCAGATACATGGGTGCCCACCCAGAGTTTTTGACCCCGTATGATAAATTCCTCTGGTATTAACAAAATTAATACCTCTGAAACTAAGAAAATATGATAGAAACGCAAGTTAAAGAAGCGTATGTGAACTGTCTTGCAGTTTACAGGCACAAGGGTCAAAAATATATGCCTGTAACTTGGGCATGTTTCAAAAACCCTGCATGGGCAATTTACAAGTGTATATTTTTGACCCTTGTGTCTGTAAA
This sequence comes from Chrysolina haemoptera, assembly GCA_958298965.1. NCBI lineage: Eukaryota > Metazoa > Arthropoda > Insecta > Coleoptera > Chrysomelidae > Chrysolina > Chrysolina haemoptera. The sequence goes on from OY282593.1 coordinate 22,588,152, forward strand.
CTGCAAGACAGTTCACATATACGTTCCTTTTACTTGGGTTTCTATCAAAACGTCATATTTTCTTTGCTTCAGAAGTAATCATTTTGTAATTACTGGAAGAATTTATCATCCTATTTGAAGTTCTTTTTGAACACGAAAATGCACGAAGATCTGCGTTTGCTCTAGATGCATATATTGGATTTGATGAAAAGTTTCAGCAAACGCACAATGCATCCTACTGATTCTTGAAACATCACCTAGTTGATGAACAAAAAAAATTTAATATCCTCGAAGGTAAGTGAAAACTAACAAATAGGTACCAAATGAAAAACCGGTATTTTTTTTGGGAATGAATTCTCAGTACATAACACTACACATTACAATACGATATAATTTATACCTATACAAAGATGCACAACGAGTAACACAAAATTTGGTGAAGATCACTATTAAATGAACTCAATTAATCAATAACTTATGATTTGATTATCAAAAGCAGAGAACAACAAGTGAATCGAGGGCCTTCGACAAATTTGTTTTTTGTATTAAAAGTTGATAGGGAAAATGAAATGAAACTAAAGGAAAGAAAACTACTTTGTAAAATAGGTAGGTACTATTGATGAATTTTCGTTTCAATTAAAAAATGTTTGGTGTAGTAGAAGCCTATGTACAACAAATAATAATTTTTCGTTTTTTATACCCCTTGTACACGAGTAAGAAGTATGTTTGTATATTCATCATCAAGTTTAATTACTCAGTTACAAACACATTAACAATTACATAATTATTAACGACTGTCCTATTTAAAACGATGTTTACTGACTAATGATATACATATTGCTTATAAATAACCATGAATAGGTAGACCGTTTTCGTTGAATATGGTCATTTGAAAATGTGACGTCACTTCCTGGCACAATGGAAAAGCTAATCGCTGTGATAACCATAACCCATACCCATTGAAACAGGAAGGAGATACTTAGTTCAAGAATCAAGTTTCCAATTCAAATCCAACGATATTTTTTGAAGGCATACCCAAAGTTGATATTCTTATTTGACAAATGATGATGCAGGAAAGATCTCCCGCCATTTTTCATTTGTCCTCAATAAATTGCATAAACAAACCCGTTTATTTCTTTTATTTCAACGAAAAATTCAAATTATATTCAATACATATATATTACCATAGAAAAGACTACATATATGAAAAAGTGGTGATATTAAAATATTTGAATGAGAATGTAATGTTATTTTAACATGAAACCAAACCGACAGAAAAAGTTTTCTCCGGTCCTTTACCCTTTACCGTCACACTAGTCACTTTTTAATTGAACTACCTAGTTTAATTAAAGGTATGTATTTATTCAACGTGTGAACAGCATCAAATCTTTTTTTATTGTTCTTTTTATCTAACAAACAGTGAATATGTGAAATCAAGGAGACATTTTCGTATGAAAAATTTGAATGTTTTGATAAGCGTGTTGGTAGGTACATTACTTTGCATCAATTGATTTTGGAAATCAAGTGAGTAGGTATATGAAGACTATGTGTCATTTGCAATTTTCATTTAGGAAATAAAAAACTAGATCCGAATGACAAACAACAAAGGAATTGGTCCTCAAGGATAAATGTATCATTTTAAAACTGATTCACGAAAATAAACTATCAAATTTAATATTCTTTGAAGCTTTCAAGCGGAACGAAGACTACGAGAAAATATCTTAAAAGGTAGGTAACCGAATTTTTACTGAAAAAAACGCGAACCTAGTTTTGTTACCTACCTCGTGTACAAAAAAGTTTCACTATGTACTGTACTACACAAATCTGCATTTGAAATCAATTTTAAAGTAGGTAGGTCCATACGAATAAATGGGTAGGTAAGCAAAATTATATAACTTCAAGCAGAATTATCTTCGAATCTAGGCAATATCGCACGACAAACTTTATCTAAAGCGCTGACGTCATTCACGAAAAAATAGAACAAGCCAAACAAACCGCTGCTAATAAATAGTTATATTAAAAACTCACCGATCCAGAGCTCTGCAAATGATAAAAAACAAAACCACTAAAACAAGGCAACCACTGTACTACCAAACCAAAAAAATTAAAATCCAGTGCAAGCAGAACCACCAACTTGCACCGTGTACGGCATCTAAAAAACTGAACGCAACCAGCTTGCAGCTAGCAAGCTTTGGAACAAAGAACCAGTCGCGCGCTTTGATTATCTGGGGTGAGCGGGAGAGTACACTCGTGCACTGGCGTCCAAGTATTGATCATACCCTTTCGGGCGGGCTCGCGAGCTTCCGCGACGCGAAACTGGGTCAGCATAGGGATACACGTGTCTTTCTTTCGGCCTTGGCTTACATGCTCTGCGATGATGATAGCACAAAGGCGCGGCGTTGCCGGTTGGTGCGGCCGCTATAAAACGGAATAAACGCTATTCCTACTAGGAATGTTATCAAAGGTTTACATATTTTTTGTGTGCGTGTAACATTTTGTTACATATTCCTGATAAGATTTTTTATTTGTTCGAGAACGAACCGTTAAGTCTGGGCTGGTGTTGATTTTCGATTTCGAAACGGATGACTGACGATTATTTGAATATTTGAATTGAATGAAGGGTTCGATTATTTGTACGTTTACTGATGTTTTTTTAAACCGCATTGGTCAGTGGCGTTACTAGAAGGAAAGTTTCTAAGCAGGGTAGGCTATAAAGGAAACAATATGCCGGTTCATCTTGCTTTTTGGTGTTGTCTCTTTTGCGGACCAGGACATATCCTATATGTTTTTCCGGATACCCATTCTGTCGTAAATTTATATATCTTGATATTTTGTTAAAATTTGTTATTGCGAATCTCCCAGGTTTTCGTAGAAACCCCTTCACAAGCAAAGCTTGTCCGAGCAAGAGAGACCGGAGACCTACAGCTTGAAAAGTGGATTCCGAACCACTTTAGCTCCGTGATGGCGGTGGAGATCGAACCCGGGCCGGGCCGCCTGGGTGGGAAAAAAGCTCTTAACATCTCGACCACTTCGCTATATAATATATATGATAGATCTGAAGAAAATTTATTTCCTTTGCGCTGTAGAGAATGGAAGTCCAAAAAAACTTACTCAAAGTGAAACATTCTCAATGAACCACTTTCAAATACAGAGAATTGCATCATGATCCCGTAACAGTCGATATCGATTTTTAAATAGCTTCCGTTCACGGAATTCAAGATATTTTCTGGAACCATATGTAATTATTGGTGGATGTTTTTACCACCTTTGCCAGGGCACCCAACAGGTTTGTTCCGGCTTCGAAAGTAACTAGTCCCGGGACGTCAGGAGCATGCGCAGATCAATAAAAGTGAACGAATATGAACCTAAAGTTAACACTTCTTAGCTCTATGCAAATCACCTCAAAACTTGTTTGGGACTGCATAGAAGCCCTAAAAGAGCTAGGCAGTCAGAACAGACTGACACTAGATTGGGTACCACAGGTTACAGAGGCAACGACGAGGCTGATTCATAGCTCGAGAAGGAGCAAGTAAGGCCCTGAATGGCCCAGAACCGTTTTGCGGTATATAGCAACACCAAATCATGGATCCAACAGAAATCTCAAGAATGGTGGAACGATTCACCAGGAATGAGACAGGCCAAAGAGTACTAAACCAGAGAAGGAGCAATACTAGAATAATAGTTGGACTGCTCACAGGGCATTGTAGGCTCAACAAACATATGAGTACTATTAATTGGTGTGGCAGAAGAAATGCTATGCAGGTTCTGTCGGGAAGAAGAGGAAACATCGGCACACATACTATGCTATTGTGAGGGCTTGTCAAGGCTGAGGCTAAGAAGAAAACGAAAAGCTCCCAGATACATGGGAGTAATACTCTAAACGATTTCGAGGGCGAACACAATAGATCTGAAAAGGTCGCGGTGTTGATGCTTATCGCACGGAAGCCCCAAACACTTCTTTTCAACTGCGCATGCTCCTGATGTCCTAGAACCAATAATTTTTAGAACCAAAACAAAGCTAACGAAAGATTAAGCAGCTTGGCTTGGAGAGTCATAAGACAAATGACGAGCTGAAGAACAAGTTTTGCGGAAGCATCAGATAAAGAAAATTTATCAATAAGCTCAGTGAATTTATCAATAAGCTCACTCATCGGGCTTATGGATAAAATAATAGGCGATATCTCTGTAGCCTTTGGAGATAATAGCATCAAACTTGGTAGTGTTGGATTCCTTATGATCATCCCGAACCGATCATGCCATGATATACAGGGTGTCCTATTTAAAAAATAAACTTCAGAGTTGCTGCGCTTTATATTAAGACAGACACTCTGTATAAATGAAACTCAAATCATTGAAGAGATCGAATGAAACCCTAGAACTTATGTATTTGACAATTTTTTGTAATATGTAAAATAAGTTGGGGGGGGGGGGCGACGGACTTTTGGTCACCACTGTATATGTTGCTTGCTATGCTAAAAAATCAATTCTGAATCCTAGATTAATATACATAATGCAATCAATAATTTCCGTTTCATCATCAAAATGACTCATATCCATTTTACGAAAAATCGAAAATGAAACTTTGTTTAGCAGGAACTGCATTTCAGGAATAACCATTCATTAGATGGCTTGATGACGCATTGGGAAATTCCAGGAAATTTTAAGGTCCGTCAGCTAGGTTTTCCAAGAAATAACATGACTCATATTGGTTTCCTAATAGACTGTAGAAACTGATGATTACTTTATAGTCGAAAGCGCTCTTCTACGATTTTATAAATATATTTCTGAATTTCTGCTTGAAATACAAATTTTGCTTCATTCAATGATACCCACTTATGCCACCATAAGCCAGTGAAGCTAAGATTACTATGAGTTTAATGTAGTAAATGGAGTTCAAAGTTCAGGGGAGTAGTTGTTTTCTATCAGAAATTCGCGTCATATTTCCCACTATGTGGGAACCTGACGAGAAAATTCCATTCACTGAACTGAACATTGAACGTGAAAATTCCATTTATGGGTTGATACTTGCAAATGGAAACACACTGTATATAACAAAGACCTTCAAATCATATAGTTATAATACATACAAGCAAAACATTCGGGGTGTAGATATATCGATTTCCTACTAACGCGTGTTGAAATCCAATATGAACCATGGTAAAGTCAATGAAATCAGTATGACACTATTTCAAAATATTTGATAAGTAAATAATGCGATAACGAGGAAGGACTATTTCAAAATTGTCTGATTTGTTCCTATCAAGTTTTTGGGTCGTTACACTCTCATCGATCATTTTTTTTGGTATTTATTTATAATAACGAAAGTCTGGGGCAATAAGTCGTTATCGAATGTGCTATACATATGTCAAATACTTTTTAACAAATTTTTTTGTCTCAAAATTCAATAGCATGCACACTTTATATAAAATCTTCGGAAACTACCTACTCAAAAATTTCAAATAAAACATGGAAACGAGTGACCTCATTTTCAAGTTATTTTGAAAGATTTTTTAGCAACCAAAAACACCGAGACTCAGAACTCAATGAACACAAGAGAATGTGTGTCTTATTTTGGACTGTATTATAAAAAAATTGTTGAACAAATACGGACCGAGTGAAAAAGAATTCTCTGCCCTGATTTCATCAAAAGTAAGTATACAGTGTACGCAATAGAGTTGAATACTTATACAGTATGGGCCATAATGTTTGCAACGTATTAGGGAAAATATTATCAGAATTACTGCATATCGAAAAGCCTAAAGCCTAAAGCCTAAAGCCTAAAGCCTAAAGCCTAAAGCCTAAAGCCTAAAGCCTAAAGCCTAAAGCCTAAAGCCTAAAGCCTAAAGCCTAAAGCCTAAAGCCTAAAGCCTAAAGCCTAAAGCCTAAAGCCTAAAGCCTAAAGCCTAAAGCCTAAAGCCTAAAGCCTAAAGCCTAAAGCCTAAAGCCTAAAGCCTAAAGCCTAAAGCCTAAAGCCTAAAGCCTAAAGCCTAAAGCCTAAAGCCTAAAGCCTAAAGCCTAAAGCCTAAAGCCTAAAGCCTAAAGCCTAAAGCCTAAAGCCTAAAGCCTAAAGCCTAAAGCCTAAAGCCTAAAGCCTAAAGCCTAAAGCCGATTTCGACATACCTATTTACCGATATACCTAACGTGACCACAAATATGGCGGTAATTTTGAAAAAATGCATTACAAATGGACAAAAAGTGATGTTATTTTTAAAGGTAGCACAAAAACTTATTTGAAAAAAAAACGGATTCAAGTTTATGGAAAAGACAAAAAACAAGATGTTTTCAGCAGAACAACGTGGAAACTTCAGATTTCTTTCTAGCTTCTTGATTTTTATTATGTAAAAAAAAATCCGCTTCTAAGATCGTCCAAATACGAAATTGTTTTCAAAATTTTTTTTCTTTGTTGAAATAGCATTACATGGTTATTGAATAATAAAAATTCAGTGGGAATATTGATTAAATAAATTGATATATGATTACATAGTTTATAAGACCTGTGTGTATATATGATTATTATTTATATATAAATAATCTAAAATATTTTAACAATAACGTTTTTAAAATAATGATTGCAATTCCTAAAATTCAAAAAGTTTTAAAAAAATTGAACGAAGTTTTAAGATACGGACTATTGCAACAGTAAGAACAATAGTGAAAAACACTTTTTTTTATTTTTCATTAGATCTAACAGAAAACAACTACTTCCCCAGCTAAAGCCACGCTGAACATTGAACTACATCTATAGATATTGTGAAAAGAAAAGAAAAATATCACTCACAGAAATCGTTTCATTGAAGCAAGGATCGCTTCTCTCGCATTTAATCCCCAATACATTTTTGTCGACGAAAATCTATTTCGCTTTGTCAAGCTCATACAGGGAGATTGGAATAATTGGAAAGCAGGCTCTTCAAAACCAATTATACACATCAAGGATGAAATTCTTGGAAATATTTCTTCTGCGGTAACACTTTGAAAGTTGTTTAAGTTGTTTTCTGTTAGATATTACAAATAAATAACATTTTTCAATTTTCATGGAGAATGTTCCCCTTTTCAGAATGTTTTCCCATTTCACGTCAGCTAGAGTCTTTTAAGCCAGTACTTTCATTTCTGAAATCAAAAAACGTATTCCTCATGCATATTCAGATTCTTTCGGAAGAAAAATTTGTAAAAAAAAAACTGAATGACAGTGTGTAAAACACTAGTTCTGAAGATTCCATTTGCAGCGTTCTTTTCTGAAAAATGATTGTTGGAAAATATCAAATCCACTTATCCACAAAAGCTACCATTAAATTGCTCCAAAGCTATACAACTTCCTACCTGACCAACTGAAAACGGAAACTTCCAGCTTGGGATTCAAAAAACAATTTAAAAAATTCGCGAAAGAAAAGACATACTCAAAATAATTGAAGGGGTAAAAAAAATCATCATGCAATGAAAATAAGTATGTACCAAAAACAAAATAACAAAACTGAAAGAAAAACATTCTTATCTTTTTATTTTTATTTACAAATCACATTTTATTACATTTACATTACTATTATTATCACTAACATTATTGTAACTAGCTGTAAGATATTATAACTCGTTCTTGGTACATGAATAATATATTTGTTCTATGGTATAACAATTTATTCATCTATTATAGTTTATGTATTTTATTGTATTGCCATAACGATAAATAAATATTATTATTATTTTTATTATATACAGAACACTTGGCTGCAATACCTTTGCCGTTCTCGAAATAAGCATGTTTCCATACTTTACGCGTGTCCTAGAAATTAACTACGCGTTTGTTTTATGTTCATTTTGGTGTACTTCCAATTATAATAATTGTAGAACATTCGTAACGTCACTGATACTATGCCTGTGCTTTATGAACGGACATTATCGTGCCGTGTTCGCCCTGTATATTTGATAACAAATAAATTAAAATGAACAAGCTATTCATTATGTCACGACAATTCAAGGTGAAACTTAATACGGGTACAGGACTACACTGAAACTACCTTGAATAGATTTACATAACGTGTACTTTCCTTCAATTTTCATTGTAACTATCGACATTAATGAAAATGGACTTATCCTACTCGGAAAATAATTTGAAATAATCACCAGCAAAAGGTTTTATTTACTGAATTGAGGAGTTAGTTGAAAATAATGAGGTCATTGATTAATTATCCGCAAAATACTAATATACAGTAGGACATCGACATCGAAATCAGTGATAGCAGATCATGTCTGGACGACTCAACAAAGTATTAATTAATTTACCGAAATTTCTAATGATCTAGGTCATTAATCAAGGGTTTCAACACTTTACGAATCTCTATGCTCCGTTGACTAAACACGTTGTTATTCAGAATGTATGCAAACTCTTTAAATTTTCTTCTAGACCAGTGCTCTCCTTTATGGACAACTTCGGCTTCAGTCCATTTGAGATTGGTGTAATTGATAGGCATAGGTAAGGTAAATAGCATATTTTTCACCTACCCTAATAACACAAATTAGCTTTGAAAGAAGTATCCTTGAGAGGCTGTCGCATTCATAAACTAAATATAATAAAATTGACAAGAATTGAATTTCTTTGTTTCTTTCAGACAACGGAAGTCCAGAAAAACCTTACTCAAAGTGCAACATTGTCAACCGCTTTCAAACAAACGTTCAAACAATGTGTTGTCATCCTTCCGAAAATACGCAGCCAAAATACGCATCCGTAGAAAACGCATAGTGTGGATCCAGCCTAACAGTCATTAAAAAAATGCTTATACATAGTCTTATTATTTCCCTAATGCACTTAATAAACTTCCTCGGTGAGGAACGGTTTCTTTCCAAGAATTCTGAAACTCGTTTCACTTATACCTATATACAGTGACCGGCAGAAAGTACGCAACATATAATAATTTGTTTTATTAATAAATTTTGACACGTGCAATCGCTTCTGCATCAAAAGAAACACAGTGCCGTTTGTCTTTTCGTGTTTGGCGGGAAATTAAAAGGAATTCAAAAATGATTTATCAAAACACACACATCAAACTACTGGTCCATAGGCCTGGTTTTAATGTTTTGAAAACTTTTGAAGGCAATTTTTACGACTCGTTTGTTTTAAAAGTGACCTTTTTCCTCCCGGATGCGCATGAGCTGCTGGTCCGATTTTACATCCTTATTATTATTATATATATAATTTTTTCTATAACTGTCAAAAAAAGTCCACTGTTTTGTGTGGTTTGTGTGCGTAAAGTATTAAAATATTTAACTATCAACATACGATTTCATTATTAAACGGAAAGGCGTAAAAAAAGTGCACTTTTTTAACGGCTGTTGCTAGGCAACCGACAGTTTCATGGAACAAAAGTGACAGATCCGAATAATAACAAAATCCTGTCATAAAGCCAGTTCTCATTTTCTTTGGCAACTAATAACCTGTAAATATCTGATATACAAATGTTTCACCAATAATACTCTTAGCATTCTTACTATTAAATAAGTATTATCAAAATTCCAAACTATCGCGGCGAAAATATTCAAAATAATAGCATATACCTCTAAGGAATTATTGGACATAATCTACACTAGGTAATCCAAGGTAGCTATGGCTGTTTGGCCGTCAGAAACTAGTTGACAACAATAATTAATGAAATTTGTGAAATTAGGCATCTATCCAGATAACGAATTCTTGATAACTATAATTTTAAGTAGAAATGTAAAGTGATGAAGATTGAACGGAGAAAATCGTGGATAAGTGCAAATATGAGATTTCCTTGACATAGTTCAAAGATAGAAAAAGGCATTTTGCTTCACGAGGATTGTTCATTTATATTGAAAATGAAAAGTTACTCCGATGGACTAGTTATTCGAAAGTCAAGTCAACATTAATAATAATATTATTGACCTCGATGAATATGTTATTTTAATATTTGCTTAAAATTTTTCATTTTGCTGGATAGTGTGCAGAGAAAGGGATTTCGAGTCTGTCGAAATTATTCGTTTCATTTGTTTGAAAGTCAACTCTCCGGCATACTCTTCGAACTTTGTTCGAATAATGAATCAATAACAATACGCCAACTTCATTTCATATTTACAAAAAAATATGAATTGGTTATTTTTTTTGACAGTTGTGCGTCGTGCGTCAACATTTTCTACTCGTAAAAAAAGTATCACTTTACTCACTTGATACATAAATTATATTATTATGCGACAGAAATGTTGAATAACAGAGTCACATCCGTGCAAAAAATATTTTTATCCGCAAAATACGATATTTTCGTTGGAAAGAGGGTTTTTTCTTACAAACATGAAAGTCCAATAAACGTCTCTCCATTAATTAGTGCAGTTCTAGTTATTTTTAATATAGCTGGTTGGAATATAGCCAACCTTATCGTTCAACTGATAGATGAAAAACAGCTGAAGCTTTAATTTTGGAGAGTAAATAGTAAACAGAAAAACGTTTCTATTGAAATTATTATTTTCAATCTAGAACTAGAAACATTTCTCAGCAAGTCCTATACGTGTTGAGTGTAATGACATTCATCTGAAGATGTGGTGGACAATTTCTACTCTTATCATCATAGCAAATTTTTTTGCATTGAAAAAAGTATGTAAAGTTACGTAAATTATTTTAGTGGTGATTAATTGGGGCATTTAACAGGGTACCCAGCAACCTTTCAATTACCAATTTTTTTTTTCAGTATATGTTGTATTAATTATTAATATTTTTTTTCTACATTCATGCAAAAAGCCAAACTTTATTGAACTATGTTTAGTGGAAAATGAAGTTCTTTATTGCACTAGTGCAATAAAGTTTTTATTGCACTCATCTGTCATTCAACTTCAACGTGCTGCCATCATGACAAACAAAAATGTTCAAACCCACTACATATTTAGCAGATATTCTGTGAGATTGGCAATACGTTTCAAACAGTTACATATTTTATATTATTTTGTATTAATGTTAGCAGCCAGAGCTAAACAAACAATGCCTTCCCGAGAAATACTCCATATTCAAAACTGATCCGCTTTGTTCTAAACCGTCTATATACCTGCATAGAGCAAACTGTCCGTACTATGACCACACCTCGTGATAACATACGCGCTCACGGCTACTATGATTTTGATTTTTATAATGCAACTGTGGTTATAGAAACGTCAGTCAAAAATTATTTCTGACAATTACAGAATTGAAAGTTTTAAAATGAGTATTATTAATGAAAAATAGATGATAGTGATCTGTTTCAATGCAAATCGATAGTAATACTCAATCATTTAAGTTGCGCTTTTCATTTTCCAACACCTATATAGTGCCGTACCGTAATAAATCATTTTTTGCTTTTTGCATGAACGTAGAAAAAATGTTGTATGCAACTATTAAAGTTCACCCAATCTAGTACAAGCATCCGCTCATTTGATAAGGTTGATTACATACATAGATATATTTTTTAGTACAATTTTATATTTTCATATTTTTGAGTTGAATTATTATTACTATTTTTTGTTGTATCCGTTTGAATTATACCCGTCGGGCCCTGTCTCCGCAGCTCTGACACATCCGGATTGCCAGTAAACAGTAGATACCTGTTGGTGAGGTACAGTAATGGTGGAAATTGTTAAGTAATAATGAGAAAGTGATCAGTTTTTATATAAATATCATTAATTTCATAAAAATAATTCCTCAACAACATGGCTTCGTTACTAAAAAATATGATTGTACCAATTTATTCATCTTTGTTTGTACAGGGTTTGAAACACTTCAGAGTAAGTCACGATTTGATATTGTATTCAATGATTTCAAAAAGGATTTTCTTCGTTCAATCTTCATCACTTTTCATTTCTGCTTGAATTAAATTCATAGTTAATGTCAACTAGATTCTGACGGCCAAACAGCCACAGCTACCTTCTTCTTTAGAGGTATATGCTATTGTTTCGAATATATTCGCCGCGATAGTTTGGAATTTTGATAAACTTATTTAATAGTAAGAATGCTAAGAATATTATTGGTAAAACATTTGTATATCAGATATTTATAGGTTATTAGTTGCCAAAGAAAATGAGAACTGGCTTTATGACAGGATTTCGTTATTATTTGGATCTGTCATTGTTGTTGCATGAAACTGTCGGTCGCCTAGCAACAGCCGTTAAAAAAAGTACCCTTTTTTTACGCTTTTCCGTTTAATAATGAAATCGTATGTTGATAGTGAAATATTGTAATACTTTACGCACACAAACCACACAAAAAAAGTGGACTTTTTTGACTTTGACAGTTTGACAAAATATATTTATGTTACTATACAAAATATTAAAATATTGAATCACAGTCTACTAGCCTGAACTTATCTCTAGAATCAGATTTAAGATGTAAGAAAAATACCAACTGGCTAATATAATCATGTCATGGCTTGCCAATAATTTTATAATAGACATAGATTGGACAGTGTCAATGCATGTTTTCAAAAAAATCTTGTTACATACAGTATATCAGAAACTTCAATTGAAATTAAATTTTAAAAAATCTTTATCATATTCCCATAATTTAGCGTAAGAAAGTATGTACTTAATTCAATGTTTTTCATTTATGTAATAAGACCATGTACACCTGTTTGAAAAATAAATGAATGAAATAAATAAATAACATCAGAATTCAGCTCTTGGCGTTTGCTGTTATTAACTCTGTATAACCACAATAATTATAATAACTCTCCCTTTTATAAATATCCGCGCTCAAGACATGTACATGAAGAAGTCGCCGCAATGGAACGTGAAAAATGATTAAATCAGTGAAAGCAAACCACTTACCTTCTGATGTCTTTGTGGAAAGCTCCCCTCAGGATTCACTTTTACAACTAGTAGTAAAACGCCGAAATCGCTTCGCGACGCATTGATCGACGCCGTTTCCAGCGCCTACCGAAGACGCAGGATGAATCCTACACAGGACAGGACTCTGATGATATATCTGAACACAAAGCTCAGAGATCTAACAATAATAGTCGTTGCCGACCCCTGGCTAATACCGCGACGGGTATTGAAGTATATACTCATTGCAGAGGAAACAATTGCAAGTGCTTCCCTGTAAGCCAGCTGCAGAATTTTGTTTCAACTTAATAAGGTACATTGCACAAGTTTCTGTTAGGTGAAGTTCAATACCCGTCGTGGTATTGAACTCTAGGGTGTAATAAGCAAAATAGTCGAAAGCCTTGAAGGCGGAAACTGGAAAATTGCAAGAGTACAACCCTATCCAGCAACTACGGATCTATAGCACTGTTATTTGTTATCTCGAAGGTCATGGAGAAAGTCGTCAACATCGAGCTCATGAAATATCTAGAACGCTCAGGAATTATCAATGGTCGACAATGTGGTTTTCGGCATCAGAGATCAACTGGTGACCTGTTTGCTGATGTGCGCTTCCGGTCAAAATTATACATTCATGACATGTCATGATGATGCATCAAATAGATGTACTAAATTTGAAACAAAACAACAACGAAGATATATGGGGGTAAATTTGTTCCGGGTCACTCGGTATAGTGAGTGCGAATTAGTATTAAGATTTCTGAATTATCTCATTTCGAATATCACTGCTTATACTCCGGACTCATTAAAATTCGAGACGTGATTACCACAAAATCAACTGGAACAAAACAAATTTCGTCAAACGCACGTGCGACCTTGTTATCAGTATATTTACACTCTGTCAACCTTCAACGATTACTGACAATCTCTATTTGAAAGAAACATCAGTTTTCTGTGCCTATCACATTATTGAATGAAAATATAGATTCTTTTTCCTAAGTGACGAAAATTCCACGCCTAGCATTTTCGACCAATTGAATGCTTGTATTTTTTATCGTTACCATAGCAACTAATAAAAGGAGCATGAAATTATACTGGAAATTTTTTGACGTTTATAGTCAAAATGACATTTGAAGAGTGAGTTCGGATCCCACTGCTGGAACTTTTTTTAATTTTTTTTTCCTCAACCATACTTTTCACCTTATAATGCTTTTGAATTGTTAAGAAAAATTGTTAAAATTGTTTTGTCCGTTAACCATTTGTCGTCCCCTTACGAATGGCAGCCGTCAAAAGTCGAAACTTGTACGAGCCAAGGATTAACGAGGTCTTACTTTTTAACGTGCGATTCCTAGCACTTTCTCGGGTCATCCGATAAAAATCTGTAGTCGCTAGGATTTGAACCTAGCTGACCAGCAGTCAATGGTTTTGAACGCGACAGTCTCAACCACTGAGCTACCTGACTCTTAAAAATTATTACAAAGACAAAACCATCAAAAACCGTCATTATCATAGTATTTTGGTGTGAAAATCTCTTACCGAACGATGCACAATTTACAGCCGAATCCGTATATCGTAATTATCAAACTCGTTTGAAATAAACTGTTATTCGTAAAATTATTTGAGTAGATGTATATTTTAATTGGTCTGTGAAATGCCACGGACGTCACGCTTTTAGTTATGTGTTCATTACCATTTGTGAATTGATGATCAACATGCAGGAAACCCTGTACGAAAAAACTCAAAATTGCTAAGTGATGATAATCCGGCATCGTTGAGGTAGTCGCTAGAAATATATCGCTTTGAAGTAAATACGAGGCATCTTCGACTTAGTTTGTGATTCGAATAAATATGGCTCATTGATCACACTTTTATCATTGCCACTATCTGTTCTTTTTCCGTAAAACAGAGACTATTGCGAGATTATTTAGAAAAAACAATGGAGTGTACCTATAAGCTTGAATGTCCTGAGTGTGACAGTGTTTATGTGGGCCAATGCGGACGACCTATTTCTAAAAGATATGCCGAACATGAAAGTTCCTTCAGGCAAGGAAAAAACGATTCTAAGTATATTTACAAACCATTCCTTGGAATGTGAGCACGAATCTAAACGATACGCAATTATTTATAATCCGTATAAATTCATAAACACACATTGCGCATCGAATCCTCGACTGAGAATTTCATGGCCAATAATTTATATAATCGTCAGAAATAACATGAAACAGTATCTTCAATGTATGACCACTTATGCTTACAGTGGACAAGATTTGAACCGTACAATTTACTTTAGTAATACTCTTCAAAATGAATCAATTGTTTTTTTTTTATTTTTCCCGCATATCGAACTGCAATGCTATTCATTACTGAGCATTCTGCTTCTGAATAAAAACAAAATAAAAATGACTCACCGTACAAACATCCACCCATCGGTCATTTTGTCAGAAGAGCCGCCTGAAAATGCCACACATTTCGACAAAACATTCCAACTACATCACATTTCAACGCAGGCAACTGGCTTAAAGGGGGTATATCCCACTTCTGATGACTAAGAGGAATCTCCAGGGTAGAGTAGAATCATTTATTGTTTGTTGGTTATCCATTCTTTCATCCTTTTAACACTACAGGACGGCCGCGGTTCCACACAACACACGATATCCTATGGACGTCCAATACATGTCCAATTCATGTCGGAATATCCAAAATACATCCAAATAGCGATTGTTTTCTTGGATATGCGATGGGATATTCACTACGAATATTTCATGGATATCCATAAAGGAAATCTTATGGACATACATCACGTACATGATTTGTAGATTTAGTTCTTATTTTGAGTCCTGGGGGGCTATTTTTGACCGTTCGCAACATTAACGAGTACACGTATTACAGTTTGAGTTACGGAGAGTATGCCAAAGACATGCAGATAACATCAGAATGTGACGATACGAGTACACGTTACCATTGCGAATAGTCAAAAATTTCACCCCTGTTGTGTCATATGTCGAAAAGTGCGTGTTCAACCAGTTCAACGGTTTGTAGTATTTGAGTTTTAAGTTCTTTTGTTTAGATTTTTAGAATTGAGATAAGATTGTTTTCGGAAAAACTAATCAGTCCATATTCGCTGTGATTTCAGAAAAAGTTACAAAATCCCAACCTATCGTATTGAATTCGGAAATACCAATAATCTCTGGATATTTGAATCCGCTAAATGTTCCAGACTGAAATATTACCTCGAAGATAATCGACATATATATTTTATCGAGGGAAAGATACGGGCCAGATTTTATTCAGTACGGCCCTGTCAGCATCCGATCCACGTACAGCATTTCAAGCTCTGTGCAAGTTGCCGACGACCGCTTCCATTCCATGTTCCTTAACGATCGATAACCTAGTCACATTCTAACGTCAATCTAGTTCAAGGGACACGAACGAATAGAGACTAGAAAGGAAGGACGGAACGATGATTTTTCAAAACGAGAACAGCTCCAGAAGGCGATTTTGAATAAAGTTGGCGTGTGTGCGATAGGATAAGGCGTTTGTCACTATTGTCGTCTTTTCAAAGATGAATAAGTGTGATTTAATATTGTACTACAGTCATGTTTCTGTATTCTGTGCAAGGAAATGTGTGTTAGCTACAGGGTTGGATCGAGGTGGTTTGGCGCCCGCAGCAGTCATATGTAGAGGAGAAGATAGAAACTCGAAAAATAGTTATTTATTATACAAGGGAAAAAAGTATTAGATTTTAGCTCGAGGTTGTGTTGTCTGAAGACTTTTCGGTTCGCGAGATCTTTCTCTTTTTCTCTTATGAACAACCATTTCATCTACATACAGGGTGGCCCAGCGAAAACGAAACAAGGCCGATATTTTTCGTACGCAGAAAAACAAACGCTTGAACCCGTCGATTTTTATTGCGAGGGGGACAGCTTTTGCGCATATTTTCAACTTTGTCACTTCAAGCCCCTCGGAGGGGTTAGCTCCAACCCTTAATTCTTTAATGGAAGTAGGGTTCATGTGATACCGCATTTTTAAGGTTATCGAATTCTCTTTCTGACGTTTTCCGACGCAATTCTCTTGGTGAATCTAGCTTCTGACCTGGAGACCATATGCCTGAAAAAATAGCAATCGATTGAAGTTAGTTTTCAACGAATGTAGGTCAGAAACAAGTTCAGAAGGACCAGGAGATGATTAGGGTTGATTTGAGTGATTTGAAAAGTCATGGGAGTTTTGTTATTGAGAATGTAGTTACGAGTCGAAATGCATGATAAAATATAGAGTGTTCCATTTAAAAAAATATCATTTTATGAAATATTTCGAAAACACGACTGTCAATTTTTTTTTGTTTTTGGCGTCGAGAAGGCCATTAAAAATGCTACTAGTTTGCCCATTTAACCGAATTCGTAGCATCAATAATAACGGAGTTAGCAATGGTGCCGACTTAATTTGGAACACCCTGTATATCCGGGAAAAAGTACTCACTTTTCCCGGGGAAAAAAGCAATTTCATGAAATGTCATATTTTAGTACCTGTCAACAGAGATAAAATGTCGAACTTTTTTCCCGTCACAGAAAAAAAAACGTTATTTCACCGTGAAAAAAAGTTAACATTTACGCATCAATAGAGGTGCAGAAATGTCAAGTTTTTTTGACAGTTGTACGAAAACAAAATATATTTGTATATTTGTATGTTTTTGAACAAATGTTTACAAATAGTTTTTAAACAGCTTTTGTACAGTTTTTATACAAATGTTTAAATATTTGCGGAAAAATATACATATCTAGGACCCATAGAGAAATTAAAAATAAAGAGAGTAGTCAAACCTGCAGTAAAAGTTGGTAAAACGTTCAACAGTGGCGACCTACCTCGCAAATGGCCGTAGGTCGTTGGTCGTTGGGGTCGTTGGGTTCATATTTCAAGTAAATAATTTGTACCATTAATTTGTCGATGACAATAACATTAAAATAATACTTCTGAAATTACTGCGTGGTTTGTCTTCGTCATAATAAAAAATACATATACCATATACCTATACGCAATAAACTTATGTTCTCTGACAAATGTCGAAATGGAAAAGTATCATGTCATTCATGTCATCGGTTCCTGCGCAAAAACTTGGTTGTCAAGTTCGCTATTGTTTCAAAGAGTCTCTTAATTTTTAATTTGTCTATGTGTAGGACTGGATAAGGCTTTAGTCTACTTTACATGACAAACATATGAATAGCGAATACGAGAACATATGCTCTCATTTGTGATGCCTAAAAACCCTGGTGTACCGACTTATACAAATCTGTGGGATAAAACAAGAGACATTAGTCAAGTTGATTACGAGAAAACAAATGAATCCGTGGGCTGTTTTTCGAATATCCCGCGACACTTGAGTGCACCGCCACTGTCAGTTTTCTTGTTAGGGTTAATTTTCGTGAACACAAGTTTGAAGTTTTGCCCACGATTCACGAACATGAAATTAATAAAACAATATAATTATTGGAATATACGGAATCACTGTCCCTAATCAGTTCTATTTGTTACATTTTCGACATGATTTATTAATTTTTTTGCTGAAATATAATTAACTCACATTTCACATAGAAGTATTGCAGTTCAGCTGCATCGTCGCATGGAAATTCACCATTAGCACCTGTCAATCTTATGTGCATGCTATCTGTGCATTTGTGCCCGAGTTTTCACTATAAACTTTTTTAAAGAAATGAAGAATAATTTTGAGGCTTTGAGTTTAATTGCATTTATTTGGGATTTGATATTTGTGATGAGTTAATAATGTGTTATATTGTTCTTCCACTTTTAAAAAACCGTTCAATAAGACATATTGTAATAGTGAAAATATTTCTACTGTGCAATTTTGTTCGACAGAAAAGTGTATTTTTTTATCAACTACACTAAAAAGATTTCACCATTTCAAAATAAAAGGAATGCATGGAAAATAACCAAAATCCTAACAAGCTTTACTGAAGACAAAACATTGATAGATTTCAGTGGGAATGGAGAAAAATTTATATTTTTTACTTTATCGCGGACTTTCGCTACTTATGGAAGATTTCAAGAAACGGTAAGATATAAAAACGCATCCAGAGTTGATTGAGTTGATTAGAAAACATTTTGAAATAAAATGTCTGTTTCAAAGTATGTTCAGATTCTAAGTAGTGAGTACTCAATTTCTGTACTGAATATAAATTAGTTACCTACTTTGCTCATCTTTCTGGATTGTCGGCACAAAAACGGAACATTATCAAATTCTTAAAATATAAGGAAAATGAAGAAACACATCAATAATATAAGAAAATTGCACAACATATTTTTTATTACACGACAACTATTGACTTTCAAATGGTTTTTAGATTTTTTTGGAAAAAATTACACAATTTTAGTAGTGTTATTTTTTCAATAAAGCTTGATATTCCACTTCGAGTATGGACTATTACTTCCGTATGGCATTCAAAAGTTTAATAAAATTTCTTAAAATTCAATTAGCAATCACAATCACATGTCCTTGGAATGTTGACAGTGTTGACGCGAGAAAGACGACGCCATCTCTGGAGTCGATTACAAAAGTAGACCACTAATTCATTTGTTTTGTCTTCAAAAAATTCTAAACAATATCGAATCAGTCGGTACACCAGGGTTTTTAGACATCTTACTCTCATTTTAATACCTTCAGTGCTTCAGTACAGGGTATATTTTCACCGTTCAGGTCGTAGGTAAATCATATTTGGCGAGTAAATATTATCATTAAATTTATTTTCCAGAAGCATTACGCAAGTAAGTGGCCGCATCTCATGCACGTGTAACATATTTGCTTCGATGATGGAACTACGAGCGAAGCGTACTCGTGAAATAATCACTTTCCGTCTAATTATAGCAGAGGCAGGTGCCTGCCTACTTTTCCCAACGGTTCATTGTTTATTCACGAAGGCTGCCTAATCTCTCTATTGAATTTTTATGGAAAAGTGCGTAGTGCTCTCCCTCACCTCGATTCCACACTCTCGACCACTTACCGTGAAAGCAAACAATGAAATTAACCTCAAATCGGCGAGCGGACCGTTGCCATGCCAGGCAACGAACTGTTGAAGACCGACAGGAAAATAACAATGCAAGAATATTTTTTATTTCGTAAGAATGAACCCATCTCGAAGAATCGTGTGCAGGAGAAATGTAATTATTTGTCTGTGACAGCTTTGGAAGGCTGAGATTTCGAATTGTCATGTATGCATGATAATAATCTTTTCAATTTGGTGATCAATATCAATTTATTTCGGAGGTGAGTTGAGAATTGGATCAACATAACGTTGAGAAAAAAAAATATAATTTTGAATTCATTCATCCTCACGGCTCTGTAACAAAGATTCATAATAAAAGAGTAAATGTTAATAAAAGTATAGCGTAGGTATGCAGTGTTGTTCACTTCGGAACACGCTGTCTGTGTTTTATTTGAAAGTACCTAATAACTGTAACATCCATATTTAACCGATCGTTACCAAATAGCGAAAACAATAACCTTGTCAGCTACGGCACCGGGTAATTGTGGTGTGCCACGAGGATTCATATTGGGCCCCACTTTATTTTTATTATATAAGGCTATTATTGCCAATATCGCCCCTTCTGTATCAGATAGGCATCTCAGAAATTTATATTTTGCTTCGTTTATGACCTGTGTCCTGCGGTCTCGGCCAAAAATTAACACTCTCATATGCCATTAAAAAATATTAGTTTAAAAAAACTGAAGAACACGCTTTACTTCCAACATGGAATAAAAAGTAAAAAACAATTGACAATGTAATTAATCAAATGCTAAAAAATATTAGTTTGATAAAACTAAAGATTACGCTTTACTTCTAACATGGACTGAAAATAAAAAAAAATTGACAATTTAATTACCCAAAGGTAAAAAAATCGTTCAAGAACTCAAGAAAACTTTGCAAGCACCCCCCGCTTTTTTTACATTTGAGTAATTAAAAGGTCAGTTATTTTTCACTTTTTAGTTCATGTTGGAAGTAAAGCGTGTTGTTTAGCTTTATTAAACTAATATTTTTTTATGACTAAAAAATCGAAATCTACGACTCCGAAAACCCCCACATTCCAATTTTGGATCGATCTGACCATAATCACAAAATTCGTCGACCATCTTGGGCCGTCACCTTGAATTCATCAATTTTTACAAAAAATTCATAATCTCTGACCCCGAAAACCCTCACACACTAAGTTTGAATAGAATCAGACCATAAAAAGTTTATTCATCAAATATCATCTTATACAAAATTATATTTTCTCGAGCCCTTTTGAAAATATTGGACCGTTCGCAGACATTTGAACGAAAATGCCATGTCATATTTTTAAAACCACATCAAATTCAAATCTGATAATTGGAGACATAAGTAATGAGGAGGCGCTGAATTGATTGCAAAAACTATTGATTTGGCAACATTGCCAATATCACCAATGAATCGGGCATCATCAAAAACCATCCAGTAGAAATTTTCATGAATTTTCTTTCAGCCGATTCTGAAATATGAGACCGTTCCCAGACTTTTGAAAGATATTGTATATTATGCACACATACTACAAAAGAACTATTTCTAAAAAAAACGAAGATTCCGTAAAATAAAAAATGTTGAAATAATTCCACCTGATATGAAATCCTCCTCCAGATTACGAAGAGAAACTTGCAAGAATGTTGGAAGTCTGTGTAAGAACGGATACTGTTCAAAGTTCGCCAACCATCCGAGCATACTTGTATCATCAATGTTTCTGGCGCTTTCAACTCCCTCATCCCAGGCATGCCAGTAACGAAGCAAATAATAATTAATTCGGATACTTTCCAATGTATTAGATCACGAAGGAGCAAACACGTGTCAAATATCTAGGAAGTAGGTCAAGCAAGCCAAGCATTGCATCACCGAGTCGTGGGTACCAGCGTAGCGCCAGGGTCTCAACTCGACGTTTTCTCCAGTGTTGCCAACGCGCAATCGTCGAATTTCCCACCAAATCAAAACAACGCCCGACCAAAATTATCCTGTTTTGACGACCTCTCGAATTTTCAGCGGATCTCTGGGAAAATTCTCAAGCACAAAATTATAAACATGTTAATTTTATACAAGGTACTCGGATACTGAATGGGAACTGTTTGGAATGTTTAACTAATCCAAGTCTATACAGGAGGTAATGCAGAACAAGATTTAATTTTTTGAATGTGGCACAGTCGAGTTCAACAAAAGACGCGAGCACAGAAAAGCTCATTACTGTCATCTGATTCAGCTCTTCTGACATTTTCACGAATATATACTTTGCTTTGCTTGGTTATTTTGGGACTTGACCTGTCTATGACAATAACAAAATGAGAAATGAAAATCTCAAGTATTCCACATTGTACTGTGGAATTCATAATGTTTTCTTTCTTTTTCCACAAAACTTGATTGCGAATGAGAAAAGTGTCCTATGTGGACTCTTTAAATTTTAAAAGGTATGAAAAAATCAGAGGAATTTGGAAGATATGAACCTTAGCAATAGCAAGAATCATAGTGATAACTAGTTTTTGAAATTTTGCAATACCATTCTAAAAAGTTCCATTTTGATAAATATATAATAATAATAATGTTTATTCATCTGAAATATATGATACAATATTTTGAGAGGATTTTGTAAATAAACCACAGAAACTGAAATGTTCAGCTTGTACGTGGTAAAGGGAGATCATACATCTAGGTTATGGAATTGAAATATATATTCAACAAATATAAATATGCGATATACATAAAATAAAATAAAACTAAATATAATATCAAATGTGTGATTTGATTCCCTCCTGCTCGTAGAAGAGTACGTATGTCTTTCCGCTAACAATGGATTTTTCTGAAATTGGGGAAACATGAGAATCGTTGTACTTGTGCCACGTGCCTGTATATGGATGCCTACAGTAAGCAGTGTAGTGTCCGCTAGATGTAGTTCCGCTGTGATTCGACAATGCCTACAAGTTATAGCGACAAGGGGATACATTGTCCGTTGTGTTGGTGCTCATATCTAATCCTTCTAGAGGAAAATCCATAGTGATATTCAATTTTCGTCAAAATCTTTGTCTTTGAGAAAATCTTTTTAAATGGATTACTAAAATTTTGGAACAAAATGTTAGTTATAAAATTCCAAAATTAACATAAATTATTAACGAGGACACTATTTTAAAACATGGGGTACAATAAAATTAATTCAAAAATAAAATAAAATTGGTAAGTATGTTGGGAATGTAACAATAAAATATATAGTCCATTACAAATACAAAAAGCTTATTATTCGTTATATCAAATAGATTATGACAGTAGAGTAGAGTTTATTCAATCGGAACCTTTTTTTTATATGTCCTCCTTCTGTCATTATTTTGACATCATCCCATTTTTCCACTCTATATATTATGGCGGTGCCATCTGCAAAACTAATAATTTTCACTTCATTTTTCATTGTCAATAAACTATTCAGATATATTGCAAATAGTCAGGGGCCTAACACAGTTCCTTGTGGTACACCGTAGTAATAATACGAGTTTCGCTATCAACATCATCTATGTTCACATGTTGGTGTCGTTCAGTGAGATGAGTTTTCATGAGGTTATATGCATTACCCCTTATATTTTGTATAAAGTTTGTTATATGACGTTCCATAATTTTTCCTACAATTTTGGCTATGTTTGAAATCAAGGTTATGGGTCTATAGCGGATAGTTTCGAATTTGGATCCTTTTTTGTAGAGTGGTTTTATGATGCCCCTTTTCAGTGTACATACTTGGAAAATGTCACGTTTCAAAAAACTTGTTAATCATGAAAGAGAGATGTGGTGCAATTTCACGAGAAATTTCTTTCAATACTTCCGCTCGTATACCACGATAGCCTGGAGATTTTTTATTTTTCAACTCAGCTATGACATTTTCCACCTCAATGGGATTAGTTGGAAATATATACAGACTTTCACTTATCGGTTCAATGTCCTGTTTGAAATATTCTGGATCCTCAGAATTTTAATTGGAAATGCACTGAAATGCATGAAACTTGAAAAATGTAAGAATAAGAATAAACTAACAATCAGGAAGTAGAAATATTTTTCTTGTGACATCTAAGTATTTATATGTACCATATCATTATACAGTTTGAAATCAAAATTCGAATTAGAAATGTTGGGTCAGTAACGATTTTTCAAAATATGCATGAATGAACTACCCTCCAGAGGGGATATCAAATTTTTTTGATGGCATCTAGATATCCATCTATCATCTCTATTCCATCTGATGTTTGATGTAAATATTCGAATTTAACTTGTCAGTCAGAGTCAGCAAACTTCAATGTCGGTCATCAAATTTTACACACATCTCTTCAGTTGCTAAGTATTTGTCACATTCAATGGTCTTCACAATATTATTTGAAAGAGCAGATGATTTCTATTAAATGTCCTCATTTCCAAACTCACTGGAAAACAGTGTCTTTTAACTTTGTAGAAATAATTTGATTGTCTCTTTTTGCAGGTACTAACCTTCAAAACTACATTATAATGGATGCGATAACAAGAAAGTCAACACAATGAAAACTGTAAATCAATCCATAATTCAACCAAATCTACTTCCAAACGAGTACTAGTGGCAACGATGCATCGAGCAACGTTTTCTCTCCGCTTCCACCCGAATTTCCAACGCTTCGAACTCCTCTCACTTCCCCGTCTAATCGCTTGTATCTCGGTCACGCGGCATTGCCAGATCTACGAGATTTTTTATTAACTTCAGCGGCAGATTTCAACATCTGGGTTGTTGTAATAGTTGGAGAGCAGGACAGCGAGCTTGAGCATGATATATTACCGAAGAACAACAGCCCATACAGAGGGTGGAGCTATCTGCCGAGAGGGCAGATTGCCAAAATCCCGCGATGCAATGGTCTCGGTCAATTTTAATTGTAGGCGCAGGAAGGGGCATTTCGAGAAATTCCTATAATTGCTATCACCGGGCAGGTTACCCTTGAGAAAGTTGAACAATGGGTCAGGGGTGGCCTTGATTGTTTTGTACACACGTGCCTCCAACACCTCGGAAAGTGTTTAATTTAATGATAATAGATAGGTAGGTATTTATTTATTATACTTGTCAGAGTCGATAACAGAAAGTGCTTAAATTAAAGTTGATAAATTATAGGTAAGTACAATAACTAAATAAAAAATTGTATGTTAGGAATTAGTATTTAGATTAGGAATTATTAGGGAATTACCAGGACACAGTATAAGATGTCTCGCAAGGAAAACGAAAATGTCCATGAAATTTTATGGAGGACAAAATGACCAAAGATGCC
The DNA here is from genome assembly GCA_958298965.1 of Chrysolina haemoptera. Classification (NCBI taxonomy): domain Eukaryota; kingdom Metazoa; phylum Arthropoda; class Insecta; order Coleoptera; family Chrysomelidae; genus Chrysolina; species Chrysolina haemoptera. The sequence goes on from OY282593.1 coordinate 22,613,236, forward strand.
TTTAAAGACGAAAAATCTTCACAGAAAAAAACAAACCAAAACGTTAAAAAAAATACGAGCGGAGTTCTACAAAACTGGAGGACGAAGGACATGAAGAAAGACAAAAAAAAAAACAATACCGTTAAAGGAAATTTAGCAAGAACAGAAAGCAAGGATGGAAGGAAACAAGAGGAACAGCGCCAGATTCTGGAAATGTCAGAAATAAAGATGAACGAAAAGAATGAAGAAAGGTACAGGTCCGGCTGCAGAAAAATTCAGAGGGGCTAAAAGTCAACAAAGAATCCCATTTTCATGGATTCTTGTACATAGAGGCTCACATTATAAAAGATCATTAAAAAGTGAAATATTAACAAAGATAATCTGGGGTCGATTAAGATTTCAGAGGAAGAATACAGAATCAGAATAGAAATTGAAATGGAACTGAAAGAGGATTTATTCAGCAAAATGAAACAACACAGAATTAAATTGTTAGGACATATATGGAGAGCAAAAAAATACAAAAAAAGAAGGGATGTGTAGAGGAAATAGATAGGATGAAAAAACAAGAAATAGAAAATATTAACAGACATTGGAGAGAGTGAAGAGGTAAGACGGGAGATAAAGAGAGATAGGAGAGATGCAAAAATGAAGATAATATGGAAAAAATGAGGAGAAAAGAAATAGAGATGATAGAGCAAAGGAGAAAAGAAGCCAGAGAAAAGGAAATACACAGAGACAGACACAGAAGAAGACAAGTAGTAAAACTAGAAAAGGCAGGAAATAGAGAGGAAAGATGAGAGAGGAGAGACAGAAAAGGAAGAAGAGTGTGAGGAGAGAAAAGGGAGAAAAGAGAAAAAAGAGAAAAAAGAGAGATGAAAGAGAACTGAATGGAATGGTTGATCGGAACATGATTTTGTGTGGTCTGTGGGATCAGTTCAAGATCTACTCGTAGTGACTCTTAGCTATTTCCTATATGACAACTGATGATCAGACGCATGTTTAGGGTCAGGCCTTGGGGGTGGGGGAGGGAGAACCATTCATGAGACCTCTTTTTGTCACAAAATTGTTACCCCTTTCGCATATTAGGTATTAAATAATATGAGGGTTTCATAGACACGCATCTGTGCATAATATCTATATTACGCTCAGCAATGTTTTGCAACTGTGTTACAGGCAGAAATAGTCTCTTCATCATATCCACTTATGCTTCCGATTTTTCGTACTTTCATCTAGAGACCCTTCTCACTGCTCCTCTTCGCAGGACAGAACCGTTATTTTGTTCTAACTTCAATCACCCTGTACACTAAGCTTCCTACGAAATTTGTTATTCGACCTCAAACAGTTTCTATTTCTTGTTTGTTTTATTGGAAACGCGTTACGCGTTGGCAAATAGTAAATGCGTGACGCGCTGTTGCCATTTTTCAATGCGAGGTTTATACCGAATCACCCGCGATTGTACCATGGGAGTAGCAAAGAAGATTGGATTGAGAGTACAGAGCTAGATATATTCTTTAGAAGTTTTCTTTTGTGTGGCTCGTGAAATGATTTCACAATTCGGAGCTATAACAGTATATTTCGTATTCAGTACAGGGTCGAATTCAGGTTAAGGAGACTTTGCCGCGCTCGAGAAGTGTGTTTATAATTTTTTTGGTAATTAAGAATTAAGACACCCGTACAGTTGTATTTGTAATTAATATAAGGGCTAGAAGGGCTAGAAGGAAGAGAAGGGAGAGAAGGGAGAGAAGGGCGAGAAGAAAGAGAAGGGAGAGAAGGGAAAGAAGGGAGAGAAGGTAGAGAACGGAGAGAAGGGAGAGAAGGGAGAGAAGGGAGAGAAGGGGAGAAGGGAGAGAAGGGTGAGAAGGGAGAGAATGGAGAGAAGGGGGAGAAGGAAGATAAGGGAGAGAAGGAAGAAAAGGACTAGAAGGGCTAGAAGGAAGAGAAGGAAGAGAAGGGGGAGAAGGAAGAGGAGAGAGAGAAGGGAGAGAAGGGAAGGGAGAGAAGGGAGAGGAGGGAGAGAAGGGAGAGAAGGGAGAGAAGGGAGAGAAGGGAGAGAAGGGAGAGAAGGGCGAGAAGAGAGAGAAGGGAGAGAAGGGAGAAAAGGGTGAGCAGGGAGAGAAGTAAGGGAAGGGAGAGAGGGGAAATAGGGAGAAAAGGGAGATAAGGGAGATAAGGGAGAGAAGGCACTTAGGGGAGAGGAGAGAGAAAAAGAGAAAACAAAGCGTTTTATTTAAAGTATCAAGTTCTTCTACCAATGAATTATGTCTTGATTGATTGCTAATCTTGATCGTGCGGGAGGCGCAAATTCTCAACACCACACCAAATGCACACTAACCGAGACAATCAAGTGTGTGGCGAACAATGCATGTCATTGTGTACTTACATCGTGATGTTATCGTCTAATCGGTTCAACGGCTAGCTATCCCTCGAAAGCGAACGCTAGTATTATCAACTCCGTATCCCGAATCAGACCAGTAGGTCAATCGATGTTACAGGCGTCCCGGTGCCTGCGGACGGGTCCACCTCGACGCCGAATGGGCCGACCTATCGATTCCGGCTTTCGGAACGCAGTGACGGTGGTGGGTTTTTGACGTATTAAGAAGGAATATTTTATGTCTGTGGCATCGGGAGAAGTAGTATATTATTGTGCAACTAGTGTTGAGAAAACGATGAGGCGGGCAGTTTGTGACACGAACTGTTGTTGAATGTCACAAATAACGCTAATGTGGAAAAGGATTTCAATACTAGTTGCACAGTGTAGTTTTTCTACGACTGCATTGAACTGATTGAAGAAAGGGAGAAAAGAAGCTACGAAGAAGGGAGAGGTTCCAAACAATGCAAGTATAGGAGAGAGTAAGAGAGGAAATAGATGAGGCAACGGTAGAGAAAAGAGAGGTATGAACAGCGTTAAAGAGAAAAGTCATGGAAAAGGTACAGAAAAGAGAAAGCAAAAAAAGACAAAAGATGAGGGATGTGTAGAGAAATAGATAGGGTGAAAAAAAGGAGATAGAAACCATGAAATAGAAAATAACAGAAATTGAAGAGAGTGAAGGGGTAAGACGGGAGAGAGAGATAGGAGACATGCAAAAAGAGATTAAAAAAATAATATGGAAAAAAGGTAACAGTACGGAAACAGAGATAATAGAGCAAAGGAGGAAAGAGAAAAAAGCTAGAGAAAAGGAAATACAGAGACAGGCAGAAGAACACAAATAGTAAAAGTGGAAAAGGCAGGAAATAGAAAGGAAAGATGAGAGAGAAGAGGGAGAAAAGGAAGAAAGTGTGAAGAGATAAAATGGAGGAAAGAAAAAAACAGGGAAGAAAGAGAGAGAGGATATGTAAGATAGAGATAGAAGAGAGGGAGAAAGAAGAGAGAGAAGATAGAGAAAAGAGAGACGATATAGACGAGAGAGAAAAGATAAAAGAGGGCGAAGATAGAGAATAGATGGAAAAGAGAGAGGAGAAAGAAGAGAGATGAGAGGTAATAGAGAGATAAGAGCAAGGAGAGGGATAAAAGACATGAGAGACCAGAGAGAAGATACGAATCTGATAAGTAAATCTAATAAATCTGATAATTATAAATTAAAAAGTATGTGGTGCATATTAAAATGTCATATATAGGATATCAATTTGAAAACTTTCCATTCTTAATATCTTCCTCTCAGTTAATAATATGAAAAATCGGAACGAAACGACAACTACATTTTTTTTTCAAGGGGCACTTTTAATGAATATTTTGAGCCGTCGTGGTTCAACCCCCTAGTAAGGGTGGAAACTTTAGTGGGAAGGGGGTCAAGTAGCACATTATTTTGAAAGGCGTTTAATTCTCTTTCTAATGGTACCTTGACTTATTATTTTTTGATGAGTATTTTCCGAGAAATTGCGTTCTAAACTTACAGAAGTAATTAGAATATCCTGTTCATATTTTCGAACAAACATCATGATTAAAATAGTCCTTTAGGTATAACTGAGATACGGGCAATATAAAATTTGACCATGAATAATTATTTTCTTTCATACTAGAAAGGAGAGGGGAGAGAAAGAACAAAGAGAATAGAGGTTGCACAAGAATTTTCATCTTGTATGAAATATTTTATTAAAAAAAATATATGAACTCAGTTTTACATTTGAGATTACGAGGAAGCAGTGTGGTGTTATTTCCGATTTTCTGCAGCCGCATCAGACGCGAGAAGTCGTACGTCTTTCCGAAAGACACATAGCTTGGTGCGGTGCCCTACAAACGCTACGGGGTCAAACGGGGGATATGGACACGTGCCAGATCTTTGCAGCGGCGGCCCCTAGGCGACGCCATCGTCCTGGAGCACTCTGGAATTGTGTGTGTGTTTCCAGGGCAGGCCTAGACGCGATTTTATTCAGATATTTTTTCCGGGATACAAACAGGTAGACACCTAGCAGAGGGTCCACTGATGAAAATTATCAACTCTTTACATTAGTTCCTAACTTTGATTCAGATTGTTCTAGAGAAAAGTTTGAATCAATTCTGGAGCAAAGGAGAGTACGCTCTTCTGTGCCAACTGCTCGGTCTTAAGATTTGGCACACTTCTAGGTCTATAAAAAATAAACATTTTCCCAAAATTTCAACTTCCAAACCATTCTGGAATATCTTCAAATAAGTACTTTAAGAGCAGAGTTTGTGAAGACAAAATATGATAAAATAGACATTTTGGCAACAAAGCGTGTGTGTTTATCCTGGGTTTCAATGTACAATAAAAAGAAAGTGTCAGTTCTGACAATATAGAGCACTGTCAGTGACGTAATTCGACAGCTGTCAAATATTTGATGGGGGGACAAACAAAGCCATTTTCCATAAGACTACGTGTGTTCTTATTGTGGATTTTCTGCGAAAAAACTCAAAATTCACTTTCTTGGCATCTTAGTGAGTAATAATTCTCTCTTTTAGATTTGAGGACATGAATCATGAAGACTTGTGCTGCTATGGGTTGTTATAACCGATCCGATCAGGACCAGCACGTGAAATTTTCAAATTTCCTTCTATACAAACAAGGCAGAGACAGGTAGAAACTGCTGAAGTACAGAGACATACTAGTCAGATCGTTCCGAACATCCAGACCATGTACCTCCCAAATAACGTGGAACAAAAAAAAAACGCTGGTAATTTACAGTTAACATTGGAGGATGTTATGAAACACAGACAGTTTTGTATTACTAGTAGATATGTATAGTCAAAGATCGCAAAACTAACAGCGAAGTTATTAGTAAAATTATACGATTTCTCATCTGAAACAAGAGTATTTCAAAATATTATCAAATAATAGGATGAGTTAAATTTAGTAAAGTTCAAAAAAATCACAATTAACCACTAACCACCGCAAAGAAACAATTTTCTTTTCAAAGTCAAATTCTCTGTTTGTCCCCCATCAGCTGATCACCGCCATGTTGTGACGTCGGCTGACAGTGCTCTATTGTCAGTTCTGACAATTAGTTATTAAATTAATTCAAGAGCAATGTTGCCACTTTGCATTTTTTGAAAATAATTGATATAGAAGATAACTTATTGTAGATTGAAAAGAATTAAATGTATTACTACATTAGCCAATTCTAAGCATTTGAAAGAATTTAATAGATGATTAGGTTATTCTAAAATGTGTGTGAAACACGCTTACCTTTGTTCCCAGGTAACACCATGACGTTCAAGAGACGTCATTTTTTGGTCTTAATTACCCTCGTACGTTTTATGGCTCAATGAGGACGTCTTGAGAACGTCATGTTTTCGACGTGTCTCCGGCACTGATTTAAGACGTCTCATGTTCGTCATTCTATAACCTGTAACTGGCAAATTACTGTTAACAATATACTTATCACTACATGTTCCTAAATAATTAACCAAGTCAATTCTAACAGGATATTTTGTTTGCGAGCAGAAAACAGCTGAATCATAGTAACATATTTTAAATAAGGCTTCTCACAATGCGTTTACAAGTCAATCTACTCAGTGGTAAATTGAAATAGAAACGAAATTGTAGAATTTTCAAATTATTCAACATTTTCTGGAAATATTTCATCAATGTTTCCAAAAAAACATATCCACTTTGAATATTTTACCAATATATACAAATGATATTGTACCAATATCCCTAAATATTTTGTCCAAGTAATATTGTGCCAATATTTTACCAATATTATTCCAATGTCAGTGTGCTACAGCGATATTGTACTAATATCGCCTAACAATATTGCTTTGAGAATATTAGACCAATATTATTTTTTAAATATTGGATCAATATCGCCGAATGTTCACATTTTTTTTTTCTCGCCAATATTATTATTTGAATATTTTGCCAATGTTTTCAAAATATTGTCCCAATATGAGTGTGCTACTTGGGGTATATCTGCCAGTACTCAATATCAATTTACCATGCAGTTCAATATGGACTCTATTCTTTCAGGATTTCCAGTTATCCTAGGCCGGTTCTGGGCATTCGTAATCGATCTGGGCGATTCGGTTGGTAACCTACTTAGAACTCAGTCTGAAATGGGTCAAGAGGAAAATGGACAAAAGACCCGTTCTCGTATTGTTTCCTTGTTGCTAACGGGAAAAAGATTCCATTACAGACGGGACATACTGGTTTGGGAGATTACAAAAACCAGGCAAATGAAATTTATTTGAATTCAAATGGATCGATAAAAACGCTGCACAAAAACTTTTGCAACTAAATAAGACTGCAAGGTTAACGCGGCAGGAAGTTATTTTTTGCGTGCTTCGACCATTTAACATATTTACTGATAATAATAATAGTGAAGGTCTTCGTTCAATTACAGAAAACGATGAATTGAATAGTGCAGTCTCACTATAAGTAATAAGTACATATGTGTGAAGGTTACTCAAGTAATGAACAGAATTATTATTACAATATGAGCAGTGCAGTGGCGGACCTATCAATAAGTAAGGCTTAGGGGGTTTGGACCCTTGGGTGCTCATAAGGACCCCAGTATTTATTCTATAATAATAATAAACGCTTTTATTGTTATGAGAGAATGAAAAATGTATTAATAATAATTATTAAAAAAAACAAATTCCAACCGAAATGCGGAGTTAACTTTTGTCTGACACAGGGAATAGACGCGCTTTCTTCCACTCAACTTTCAAAACAAAGATAACAATACCAAAGAAACAGACATGACATTAACACGTTGCATCAGATATTTCCAAGGCTTTTCATTGCGTTTGGATTCAAGGTCTCCTTGCCAAACATCCATCTTATGGCTAGCCTCCCCAGCTGTGTTCCTTGCTATATAGCTTTCTCTAAGACCGATTTCTCCACTTGGTGGTCGATGGAGTATCATCCGACACTCTACCAATAAACGCTGGTGTTCCGCAGGGATCCATTCTAGCACCAACACTGTTTCGTCTTCATATCAATGGGAATATAGTTATTGTTGTTCAGAGATAAACGTTATCAAAATCTGAAATACTGAAAAACCTTTTTTTCCATGATTTATCAATGTTTATCATTGTTCTAGGTGCCAGTGAGATGACAAAAGTTTTTACCGATCGGAAGGAAACTGAGCAATGTATTCGGTCGTAGCTGACGAAAGCGGTAGATCGTACGATGTTCAGTAAAAGCGAAAAGTTATAAAAAATAATTCAATAAAATTCCTACAATTCAATTTCAAACCTACATAGTAGGTACTGAATACTAAATAAAGTATTTTTAATGTCTAGAAATGCCCGTATTAGACGCATAAACTGGACATTCGAAAGAAGTATTTAAGACGTCCCGATTATGTCCACATGCACGTCTCGAAGACGTCTTCAAGACGTCCCGTTTTGTAATAATGGATGTCTTAAATATGTCTTTTGGACGTCTTTAAGATTTTACTGAATGTCTTGAAGACATCCCGAACATCTTAGGGTGGACGTCTTGAAGACGTCTTTAAGATGTCTTCATGCTGTCGATCTCCGGTGGCCATCGTAGCTATGTCAGGAGTAACCCCACCCCGGCCAACTATCGTGTGACATCAAGAATTATGTGATGTAACAATGTTGCACCAATGCGAAGTTCAGTCTTTACCTATATATTCGACGTATATTTGATGTTACAGTCACATTAACATATCACAAACAAGAAAAAATGTGATGTGGCAGCAACATTCATCAGTGTGTGCGGTATGCGAACTCGTCACTAAGTTAGCGACCTTTCTTTGTTTCTAGACGAGAGGGTGTTGCGTGTCGCTCATAAGCGAACATAACCTACAAATCGGCGTTCGAATCTTGTGTATATCGGCCGATAATCTTTGGATTAGACTTCTGGCATTTGCAAGAATAATAGTGTGTGTCGTTTGAAAGGATTTCAATGAGTAGTCAATCAAACACGTGAGTTTTTTAGATTTCAATTGTATTTTAACCAAATATACACGATTTGCCTAAGGTGACCACACTGGTGTTAACTGTTCTTATATGAAGAAATAGTCAGGTGTTGTACGCAAATACCTGTCAGAAGTTTGAGAAATAGTTGATATCACAGTGTGACCTATTTGTGATATGAAATGTGGACTTGTATAACACCTGTTAGTGACTTTCTATGTGACGTCGCATTTCATGTTTTAAAGACTTCACAATGATTTCCCTTGAGGCGGACATTTTCACATTGCTTCAATATATTGGATATATGTTTGTGACTTCAAATGCGATGTTGCACGTCATGATGCGATGTATCGCATGGTTGGGGCTGGGATATAAGCTTGCATCCTTCCCAATTATGGTTTATAATTTATGATTCTTGTGTATTTATCATTAATTATGTTGATATAGACGCAGGTAAAAATATACGTTTCCTTATAATTTTATTGTGCAATTATTTTTATACAAGTTTTGCTATTCCAATAACCTGTTGGGTAATAATTAATAAAGTGTGAAATAAGTTGTACCCCAACCAATAAGGGACTGAATGCTTGTTCTAAGGGTCCGACCAACCAGGATCGCTCATGGATTCGCTACATTCTACCTGTACATCATCAAATGCAATCCACTGGCAAGATAAAATGAAGGTCGCATCCCACTCAAAACGCCACATTTGTGATTCAAGGCCACCCACCCCTGCAGCTGCATAGTCCATCCCTCATTTTATTGGCTACAGTTCTCTTGTATTGTATTGATAACGTGTCTAGCAGGTATAAATAGAAAATGAAATTTTGGGTCATTCTGGCCAAGAACGAAAACGTTTTATGTTGTACACTCACTGGTTGGCTGATATTTTGAGAACCCTCAACGGTCCAATAATATCGATGTTGTATACATCCGGTTTCGTTTTAGAACAAATTTGCTCTCATATGACCAGTGCCGGACCAGAAAATTCATCAGTCAAATATTATACAGCGAGCACGTAAAGGTTGGAACAAATTAGTTAAAAGCTTGATATGGCCATTGGGGAAAAAAGCTCAGACACGTCGATTTTCATTTTCGGTTGCACATTTTTTTATCTATTCGTACTTTTGATGACGTAATCCCTGTTCGAGTTATGACGTCATTATAATTTTTTTTTAAATGGCAATACCCTATTTTGATAATACCTTCAAAAAGAATGTAGTTTTCTGAGTATGGATGTCATATTTTTTCTTATGTTAGTTTTCTTATACTAGTTCCAAAAATTTGCACCACATGGGAAACTTTTTTATTATTTATTTGTCAGAAAATTGTATTCCTCATTAAAAGTACTAGTATCTCATATACAACTTAGGTGGCTAGTAGAGTACAAATGAGAGCGCTTTGGGAGGAGGGCCTATACAAATGAGACCGCTTTGGGAGGGAGCTCTATAGAAATGAGACCGCTTTGGGAGGGACGAGTCAGCAAATAATTGTTAGATACCAAATTACGTTTCATGGAATTCGATGACGTCACGTTTCCGGTTGCAAACTTGTATGAACAATATTGCATACTACTTCTGGAGTACGGTACTCCGAGAGTTTATTCTTCGGATAATTTTTTGAAAATAATCATTTTGGATGGATTCAAAGGATTATCGGATAATACAGGGTGAACAGGAAATCAAGTAAATTAGAATTGTGACATGTAGGTATTCGAAAAAACAAAGGGGAAATGGTATACAGGGTGAACTGAAATCAAGCAAATTGAGAATAGGCACAGTGAATAGAAAGGTATATGGAAAATACGTATGTCGAGGCTTAATAATTATATAAACTGCGGATAATACAGGGTGAACAGAAAATCAAGTAAATTGGAATTGTGACATGTAGGTATTCGAAAAAAATAATAATTTAATACGTGACTACGGCTAACATGATGAAAATGAAAGCAAAGGGGAAATGGTATACAGGGTGAACTGAAATCAAGCAAATTAAGAATAGGCACAGTGAATAGAAAGGTATATGGAAAATACGTATGTCGAGGCTTAATAATTATAGAAACTGCGGATAATACAGGGTGAACATTCCTATAATGATAAGTCAATAAGAAATTTGGACCAATTTATTATTTCTACTAAAATATCGATGTCTGTTGAAAATGGTTTGACTTTTTACTTTTTTTGGTGTAAATTTGATATTTTACTCTCTGTGTATGTCCATAATAACTGTCAGTACGATTTTATAGCTTGAAATTATTAAATAAATCAATTAATTAATGCTAAATAATTGAATGATGAAAATCTGCGAATTTATGATCACTTTAATCATAAAAAATAGGAATAAAATTATTTTGTTGGGTTGTGATTTTGAATTTGAATATTGTTTGAAATTCTAAACAACTTTTACCAATAAATTTTTTTTGTGGATAATATCCTGATCAAAGTTCCTATTTTTTGTTCTTTCCTGTACACTGCTCGGAAATTTAAAATTTTGATTTTTGAGTTTTTCGCAATGCCTCAATTTTTATAAAGAATACAATTTTCTGATAAATGATTAAAAAAAGTTTCCCAATAGTGCAAACTTCTTGAAACTCAATGTAAGTATAACATATATAAAAATCGTTCTTTTAGAAGGAATTATCAAAATAGGCTATTGCCATTTGATAATGCTCTACAAAATAAAACAAATATCACTTTTTCATGGCTAGCTATGATCAGTTAAAAATTGAGGCATTGGGGAAAACTTAAAAGAGTTTCTTTCATCTCCGAGCCAACACCAGCTTCTCTTTATTTATAAATGTTTGTTGCTATTTAGAGTTGACACCATGTAGGTATATTTTGATGCAAGCATCGAGATCTGCATGATTTTAAGTGTTATTACCAGATTACAGTTTTGTCGAATTCCCCTTCTATCCAAACTATCCAACAAAGTGGAAAATTTTGAGGCAAATATCTGCCAGAAAACAACTACTTCCCCTTACGAACATTGAATTACATCTGACATCAATTTGTGCAATGTTCCTCTAGAGAGACACAATTGCATGTGCTAATTACAATGAAGAATTGAATATCATCCCCCATTGGTTGGGAATGACCACCTGCAGACATGACATGTTTCACGGTTCCTCTCCCACTCATCAGTGCAAGGACTCTGTTCGAATTCATGTATTAACTCTTCTCGGAGTTTGTGCTACCAAGGAGTACTTCTTGTTTTGAAGTTTTGGGTATTACCGTTCATTGGGTGGGCCAGGATAGCTCTAATGTTGTCCGACCATTTCCTACACTGATGAGTGGGAGACGAAAAGTGAAACATGTCACAAAAGGCACAAATACCTTAATAGTGTCACCTTGTTTGATGAGAACGAACCGCAATTATATATAAAAAAATTAAAGATTCCTGTTTTCTCTGAGGTCTGCTTTCTTTAAAGTAGATGGCGTTACCTAAATTTTTCTTGACTATCTTTCAAACAACGGATGAAACATTGACTGAACAATGCTAGAACTGCTAGACCAACTGTCAGATTTTAGTGATTTTACTATTCCGCAATGAATAATGGCTTCAAAGCCCTCCACACCGAATTTGGTTGCACTATCAAACATTTAATTTTTGGGTCATTTCAAGAAATAAGGCTAACCCTTTGAACATTTTCTACCTGAAAATGGAAAATAGATTTGCTTCAAAACAGGTTCTTGACAAGCGGAATCTAGAAATGCAATCAGTTTTCTCCCAAGTCTCATAGTTTTCGAAATATTTGAATTTTTGTAAAAATGTATATGCATCCAATCAGGGTGCTGCCATCTCTTGGACGCTAGTCGAAGCTCTCTTACGAAAAGTGTGTCGTTACTTTATATCATCTTACTATTTTGTGAATATATTTTTAGAAACTAAATCTGAAGCATTGTTTAAATATACTGAACTTACCAACTTGTTTTTACCCAACATTTCTATACATAGGTATATGCTGTGGTACAATTATTGAATTTTCGGTGAAGAAATTACTGAATGGAAGATATTTCCCACAAAGAAAACCTGTTAGGTTTTATTACCATTTTCATATGGAAGGTCCTTTGGGTTATAGACCAATAAACACCCCTGTATATTAAGGACGTAATGAATGAAGTCTAGATTCTTCTACTATGTAGAATTTTTGTGACAATATAATTTTTCACCATAATCTATTTTTTCATTTCCAAGTTGGACAAGTTGTGCCATCTATTAGTCAATAGCCAAGCTATAATGTGTTTCGGAAGAGTGTCAAACAGGATCCTAGACATAAAACGCCCCTTTTTTGAATTATGTTGTGTTTGTATTCGAAAATCAATTGCAATTTTATTTTCACTCGCGTTTGCATAGTAATCGTTTAACATAAGAATAGTTTTTCTGAACAATGTAAGTAATAATTTTACCATGCTGAATGATCGTAAAAAAATCATTAGGCTAATGACTGCATGATATAGCTAAGTATGTAGGTAATGTAATTATGAAAAACAGGTTAAGGATAATAATTGTGTTTGGTGATAAGGAAAAATAATATTAGTTGCACAATATACCAGTTATTGTCCTCAGGCCCAAACCTAAAAAATGTATGCTTACCCGTACGTATACCAGAACTGTTCCTTTTGTCGAGCCGGACAACTATTTTATTTGCGAAAATCGTCGTTTTGGGGGCGTTTTTTGGAATCCCGCAATTTTTTGGGACCGTCCGACAACTAGAATTTTCCGAAAATTTTGTCGGATAAGGTTACAACTTCATTTTAATTAAGCGATTTTTGTGTTCTGGTTCTCACGAAAAGGAAAATCCTGTAATATTCAAAAGCCGAGGGAAGTAGATAGTTTAGTATTTTTCTTGAATTTATGCTCATTGTATATCTCAGGGAACACTTCCCGGGACAGAGTTCAACTACTGGTTGGATCTATCAACCTCTACCAGGAAATTTGAGAGCTTTTAATGCTGTTATATAGTTTTCTTTACTTGATTTTTATTAACAAAAAATAAAGAAAAAAAAATTACGTCGAGAATCGAACCCACAACCTTGCAGTCATCATACCGAAGACTCTTAAATAAATAAATAAATATTGTTGTTGCTGCAGAATTTGGAGAAAAAAATAACCAAAAACTGATGAATCTGATCGAAACTTAGCTGACAGATAATTCAATCGTGTCAACTTGTCAACTGATGATTAGATCCTGGAAGTGTCTCCGTTGCCGTCTACCCGGCAACATGATCACAAAACCGTCATTCGAGATTCGTATTATAATTCAATATAAATATAGCTATTGCCGTATTCAGTGTAATTCATTTCAATATACTACATGAATGCAGATTCCAACGAAATTATAAAAAGTCTTGTATATAACACATTATAAAACGGCGAGTTTCTTTTGCACACGACGTGTTGGATACCTACGTCTGGTGCAAAAAACACGCTCATTTTGCAACTTATTATATAAATAATATTTTCGCTTGAAATGGATTTTCGTATTTGGCATTTTGACGCCCCTTGCTACTTGGAGCCTAGAGCCTAGAGCGACCACTACTCTCACTCTACCCCGTACATATAAAACCTATTTCAACTTAATGATTTAAGCATGCTCTCGAGCATGCTCGTATTGGTCGTTCATTTTCATAGTCGAGGACAACAAATAATTATTGCTTTCAGTCTATTTGATACGTGAACAGTGACAGAACTTAGTAAACAGGTTGGTGATTTTCTGTTTTATTGGTGGTTTCCAGTCTACATTAGTTTCCGAATAGTTATTTATGATACAAGTGTTAAAAGTGGCATTTTATTTTGTGAGTGGGGAATATTGCGAAACGAGCGTTAGCGAGTGGAGCAACCCCACGAGCAAAATAAAATCACTTTTAACAAATGTATCATACAAAATTTTTTGTTCAACAGTTACTGCTAGTAAGAAAAAAACAAAAAAAAAATAAGATCCATAAGGATTCGAACACACGATCTTTGGATTACAAGGCTGACTGACAGATACTTCAAATATAATAAACCCCAACGCACTTTATTTATGAATGTCATTATTTGTCAGTGATGAAGGACATTCTACAGTTGGACTAAATACTACTTCGTTTGTAACTTCAAAAGGAATTAGTATTATCAATTGCGCAAACGACCAAATACATGTGTGAACTTTTATAAACGATTCCTCTTGAGTAGGTGTTCTGATTATAATATCTGATTGAAGTGTTTCTATTAGAGAGATCTATATTACTGAGTATCCATCATCTCATCTGTCATTTTACTTTTAACACTAGTGTTAAAAGTACTTTTAACACTAGTGTTAAAAGTGATTTTGTGAAAACGTCAGTTTTTAGTTCATGTGTCAATGAATTAAAAACGTCATTTTTAATGTCAGTTGTACAAAAAATATGTTTTTGTTTTGGCGCTACTTCCTCTCCTCTTTCCCACTCATTCTTTGGGTCACTTCTAGAATATTTTCAAATGTTTTGACGTGAACCCTAATATATTCAAAAGGGACTGTTTTGAGAATTTTTGGGTAGTGTTTGGGGGGATAATTAAAAAACACAAATGACGACCAGTTTTTACAGCTGGGTTTTATCATAACAGGAATTTGAAAATGGAGACCCGTTTTTCTTTTTTTGGAAATTCTCATTCTATAGGCTCCAACACTTTTAAATTAAGGGTTAATCAAGGATACTGATCTGTACGTAAAGTCAGTAATACAAATTTACGATAAAAATATACTACATCATTTTTTTACTTACTACCAATAACTCAAATTGTTTATTCAAAATTAGCTAATATTACTAAAATTAATGATATTAGTATTATGTAACAAGCAAGCGTGGCAAAGGTTTGAAGTAAACCCATCATTGTTGCTTTATCGTGCCACTCAACTTTGATTTCAACTCGCGCCAAACGACGCAATTCCGACATTTTGTACAGTAGTACACATCTAGTGGCAAATTCGAAAATGTTCACGACCAGGATGCACAGTAGCCGTATAACGAATACCTAGTGATAAGGCAAACGTTTATGCAGGAAAAAACTTGGGACTTGGGACAGTCTGTGAAAAACTAAAACACGATGAAATTGGAGTTTCAATCCAATATTAAAGGCTGCACATACATATAACGGTTCCTATATTTATGTATCCGATTGTACCTCTTTTTGCTCACTCATTGTTTGCGCATGCGCAGTGAGAATTTAACATGTTTAGATAGATTTGTTTTACTGTACTCAGTTATATACGTATTTTTAATGTCTACTTATTGCAATTATATTATCATTAGTATAACGTCTATGTTTATACTGAATTCCGATTAAATGAACTGAAATTTAAAAACGGGGAAAAATATTTAACTTTATCGCAAAGTGTGGTGAAGTATCTCATTACCAAACTCATATCAGTATCGAATGATTGACATTACATATTGGTAGTAGGTAAATAAATTATACTGTTGTTGTTATGCAGGCAGTACTTTATCACAGAGTCGCAATTTTGTTTGAAACAAATTTTTTAAAACATTGCCATGGTAACTTGCAAAGTTATAGACGAGCACCAAAAAACCTCAACAAGAAATAGAATTTATGAGTACCTGAAATGTTAAAAAGTTGGCATAAATATTAAAGTCGTACCTAATGTAACGCATAAACACCAAAAACATTAAATAACCTCTCACGCATTTTCAACACGCAAGCTAGGTCTTTCCTGGCCAAAACTCGATAATGGAGCTTCTTAATGAAGGAGTTCAGAACTAGCTTCGAAGATAACACTATGTGTCAAAACAATTGATGGTATGTATTTTTTCGTGAAAGTTATTTCCTCTCTGTTTATCAGAGAAAAGACTGTGGCATTAATAGTTATTTATGGTACTAGTGTGTTATGTTGAAAATACGTCACGCGAGAAAGATTTATACCACGATGCCGTCAGGCCGAGTACTTATTGTTGCAGTCGCTGGGGCTTGTAGATGTGATGAGCTTTTGCAAATGAAAACAGATGATATAAATGATATGGGCGACAAATTGCTAATTATGCTACCAAATACTAAGACCAAAAGATCAAGATCTTTTGTAGTAACGGAATATTTAAGCGTTTACAGAAAATATGCAGCCTCCAGACCCTCGAATTTAAATAATCGGCGTGTCTTCTATAAGTATGCGAACGGTAAAGCACATCATCAATTCATTGGCATTCACAAATTCGGTAAAATGCCAGAAGAAATTGCTACTTTTCTGGGACTATCCCATGCGAAAGAGTATACCGGGCACTGCTTTCGCAGAACTTCGGCCACGTTGCTGGTGCATTCTGGTGGGGACATAACAATGTTGAAGCAACATGGAGGATGGAAGTCTTCCGCTGTCGCGGAGGGCTATATTGAGGACTCGCTAGCCAATGAGTCGAACATCGGCAATAAAATATTTTCTGGCGTTTCCGGAGTATCAAGTGTTGATACTAAAGTTGTTAATTTTACTGGAAAGGAGGGAAGTGGACAGAGTTCAATTGTATTAAATAATTGTTCACAATTCACCATAAATATATCTAATAAATAAAAATTTCGTGTTGTAGTTTGTAGTTTTAATGCAATAAAACCAGTTTATTATCATGCATCAGCATCATTTTGAGTTTTCTTAATGTCATTGTCAATTTTAATAACCAGTTTGATTTAAATTATCACTTGGAAGGTTGCCTAGCAACGAACGTTTTCTGCCTAGGGAGTAAAAGTGGACTTTTTCTGCCTAGGCATTTGGAGAAAAAGCATGTTTTTTAAGCTCCCTCGTATTGGGCCGAAAAAAATTCATTTCTTGTGTTCCCAATTCAGGTTTGGTATGAAACAGAGGTTTTTATCAAGCAGGATCATCTTCATCTGTCAAGTTGAATACTGTGATTCGTTCACATCTACACTGATGGCGACAGGTTACAGAATATTCCAGAATATCACTAAATTTCATTTAATTTCAAGTTACTGTAAAATGCCTGAAAACACTGATGTACCGACCAATAAATATCACAGTTTTCAATAATGGAGAAGTTTCCCCTTTTCAACATGAATACCTCCCAAGAGGTTATCTTGAACGATGGAAAATAGCGACTCAAGTTTGTCTTTCAGCCGCAGATGATTCCACAACTGATTTTACGAACATCCTGTTCATATTTTCAAACAAAAATCAAAACTTATAACATATTATTATTTGTTCCTGTCCACGTCTTCTTTGAATTTACATAGTGTGAGTTGCAATGATGATTTCACGAAATCCTGTTCTGCTGTTTAATAATAAGTCAATATGTTCCAACAATTGTGTCTAGGCGGCTAATTCTAAATTATTTTCTATTGGAGGCAATGTGTTAACAGGTTTAAATTTAGCTGCTTTAATTTTTTTTATTGAAATGATGATACTAGTCTTAATTGATAATGTGGGAATTTCGCCAGTGCTGAATGAAGTGTTGACCAAATTCAACATAATATCACCAATTGTTTGAAACATTTATTTCAACATTTAAGCTTTTTTCATTCACAGAGATTTCAGAATCTAGAGTATTGACAATAAGAGTAGTGATTTTTAAAAGGTCATATTTCCATCTACACCCAAAAATGAACATTCGACAAAAATTAAATCCTAAGGGTAAAGGGCATCTTCTAACGCCGATAGAACCATTCACAATGCCTTATTTCCTATGAAGAAAGCAATATCTAAACAGGAATTCCATACAAAAAGACATATTTCCCAGCTGGGAAATGTATATTTTTGTATGAAATTCCTGTTTAGAGACTGCTTTCTTCATAAGAAATAAGACACTTTGAATGGTTCTAGCGCCGTTAGAAGGTGCGTTTTACATTTGGATTCGATTTTCGTCGAAAGTTTATTTTTGGGTGTAGATGGAAATTTGATGACTTATTGACTCGGCAGATGAGGTAAGGAAAGTTTCAAAAACTTTATGCGAATATCAAGTGCTGACTTCGAATATCTGATTAATTTCTCTCCATGCGACGTACTTCTTTTGTTTATTCTTATATTCTCTATTCGTTGCATCCGAAAGGATTGATTTTTCACGAAATAGTTCTATTAATTTACCCTCGACCACTCCATTTCGTGCCAAGTCAAGACTAAATACAAAATAATAAAATCCCCCGCAAAACAGCAAAAAATACTCCGTCCACATCAACGTTGCTAACATCTGTTATACACATTTCTTTGATCTTCACCGACAAGTGATGGGAAGTAGAAATTTGTTGATAACACTGTTAGAAACATATTTTCAATAATGTTTTCTACATTTGTTACCATCAAAATTACTCAACAAAAGTTAGAAACAACTTTACCAATAAATCTACAAATTTTGTTAGTAACATTATCCTTGGTATGGACGCGGCTTTAACCATATTGCAAGATTCATATGAATAGTATGAAAAAACGTAAAGATTAAAACAGTTTTTACTTTTTACAATTCAGTGAAATATTTTTCACTTGGTGTTTTCGTTTATTAATTCTTGGAAAACAATGTTTCTGTTCATGGAACTATTGTGATAACAATAACATTTCACCTTGAGTAAAATCATTTCAATATTCAGTATGTTAGCCTTCATGAATTCATTATTTGTAAAATGATTGTGATTATAGACATTTTAATGATGCTACAGGATGTATTCCTAGATAGGCTCAGTATTACCACAATATCTTAATCCAGAACGATTGGGTTTTGAGGCGAGGATCGATTATAGCACCACCAAACTTGGTATGCTAGTTGTTGGAACCATGATAAACACGAAAAAAAATTGTTTACCAAAATTCCAGGGGTGGAACATCTTTTTTTCGTTTAAAAATAAATAAATAGATTTTTCTGTAATCTTGGAAAGTATATGATTTATCGGAAGAACAACTCGACACGATGAAAGACAATTCAATTCTCCACAAGAATGATTAGTAGTAATTTCTTATGAAATGAGCTCGTTTTCTCAGAAAACTTGATTGAACGCCGACATCAAATTTCAGGTTCACTCTTACCCGCCGCTGGAAGTTCTGGCGGAGCCGAATATTTGATAATAACTCTGCTAAAAATGATCGGAGAAGGAAAAGGGAAAGTTCAAATCGTTTCTGAAGACTCCTACCTTCTCATGCAAATATAATATGCGAGTATTTGAGTTCCTAAAATGTGTTTTGTTACACTCACCCCATACCCTCTTTGGACTATATGCAACAATTTCAGAGTAGTGTGACAGGTCCCACACATGCCAAAAAAATACTTTGTTCAACTCCTGCCCCATACCTATTCAACTTATCCATAGAACCGGCATTATCTTCAGTAAATGTTGAAAATATTCGCATATTCTTATCCTGCATATATGTTTAATAATACTATTATGAAGTGCAAACCTCAAGCTTGAAATCACATGCTTCCTTTTTTATGTAGGATCTGTATGAGCGATTATTTTCAACATTAACTGAAGAAATTGCCGGGATTATGGGTGAGTTGGAAACTGAGACAGGAGTAACACCCAGTTTTTTCTTTGGCATGTATAAGTGAGACTTGTCTCACTAGTCTTAAATCGTTGCATATGGTCCAAAGAGGGTACTGATTCCTGCTTCAGTATAATTATTTCATATCAACTAAAATATCCATGTCTTTCGGATCCTTCGTAAATATCGTAAGTGTTATGTGAAGTGGAACAAAACACATTTCAGGTACTCAGAAACTCACATGTTATATTTGCATGAGGAAGTAGAAGTCTTCAGGTAAGATATTCACTTTTTCTTTTCCTTCTACTATAATTTTCAGGAAAGTTATGACAAATCTAATTTTCGGCCTTGCCGGAAATTGCAGTGGCGTATTAACGCGAGCATGAAATTTGATATCGGAATTCAATCAGGTTTTCTGAGAAAACGATTACATTTTTTGAGGAATCACTGAGCTTGTGGAGAATTGAAGTATCTTTCGCCTTGTTGCAATTGTTTCTTGTTAAATCTTATACTTTCCGAAACAACAGCAAAAAAATTGTAATTTTTTTAAATACTAATTTTTTTGGGTTCCACCTCTGATATTTTGGTAAACAATTTTTTTTCTAACAAAATGTGATGTCGAGAAGTCATGTGCCCAGTTTCAAAGTGCTACGATTTATTCTTCACTAGTAGCTTACATTTGTCTGTGGTTACTGTACTAAGATAAGAGAATATGAATGTTATGTTGTTTAATTTGATACGTTGATGAACGAGAAATACGCCAACCTGTCATGATTCAAACTCAAATATTGTCAGTTCGAGCAGATATCTCCTTATCTATTCTTTGAAAACATGCGCGTCATAATTTCATAAACGTGTCACCATTATGAAATTGTCCGCAGTTTTATCGTGAACTTCAGTAAATCATTTGTGTTTTTGAAGCGGCATTTCAATATTAGTCATTCAGGTATGTATGAATGGACGTGGGGATCGGAATTTTACGACTAAACGAAATCAAATTTGTAACTATTATTACTAACCAACTGGTGTGATGAACGATGAGAACCATATTCCAATTCCCAGTGGTGCGTTTCGATATACAATGGCTACGTTTATACCGTCTCTTGGTAAGCTGACTAATGACTTTATTCGAACCAAATAGTCTTGCATGGTCATCTTTGGTCAGATTCCAGCTTGGTTTGGTACCGACAATTGTTGCGTACCAGACCAAAATAGTTAGGGCCTATTTAGTCAACTTTGTCTTCGTGTCAGTCTCAGTCTATGTTTTAATTTTAATCCTAAACCTCTACACATTCACATAGGAAAATTTATACAATTATTGTCATCATAGTCGCAAGTCTCAGTCCTAAAAACGTGTCCTTGAGAGTTCCCAATTTTCAACTTTTATGCTTAGGACGAAGACAACGATGTCAGTGCGCATGCTCAGTTCCTGGATGATTCATTTACATTCGATATCATCATCATCATCATGTATACTCTGTTGTCAAAGATACAAAAATCTCATGGAAAAAGCATGGTAAAAAAATATACAAAAAAAACTATAAGTAAAAAATTTGTACAAGAAATACAGTCAAATATAAAATACAGTAATATTAATTTACAGCTACAGGTTGATAAATGCTCAGAAGAGATTAAAACGTAAAAATATAATGAAGCATGGACAGTCCTATATCAAATCAAATCAGGTTGATAAAAAAATGCTAAGACGAGATTAAAACGAGGTTAAACGTAGATAAATCATAAATAAAAGGCATTTCACACAACCAACGTTATATCTGCTTGCAACAATTGATCATCATAATATTTCGCGTGATTATTGTTTAATTATCATACATTCCTATCTTCACTTCTTTGAATAAAATGAAAACAATGAATGACTTTGAAACATAAGAATAGTTGGCCCTGCAAATGAAGGCACATTCATGAAATTTAGTGTCCTAGTAGATTTTTTGAAAGTCATTCCAATCGGTTCGATGTTTAAGGGCGCTTCTATTTCAAGTGGCATACTGTATCTACCTAAAAATTAAGTTTTTTTTTTAATATCAAGCAATTCTCAGACATAAAATAGAAAAAGATCAAATAGGCCAAAACAAAAAATCGATTCAGGTAGAAACCATAATGAAAACAAAGCCGTTGAATTTATTTTTAGTTTTTATTCTTGACGTCTCAAATGATCTTATTCAACTCTACTTGTTATTTCAGAATGGAGAAAGGAAACCCCCCACCATATTCGGCCCCTCCTCCGGGCTTCCAGCAACCCCCTCAACAACACGTGTACCCCAATCTGCCACAGCAGCACGGTCACGCAAACACAGGTAATGTATAAAAACTATTTTTATTTTTATATATTTATTTTTTGTGCGTGACATAGCTTCAATTAAATATTTATTACTAATTCGCAGAAAGCTTAAATTTTGGATATAGTTTGACAATGTTCTGTGTATTGGTTACAGACCGTCAGCTAGTGACAGATTTAGGTGCCCCATTTTCGCATACAAGCCTCGAATAGGGTTGAAAAGTATATCGATTTGGAGTAAAATGAAGATATTTTTACGAGTGGCTCCTGGGGATAACATACCGAGAATTCGATTTTTCAGAACAGTGCTTATTTGTTTCCTTCGTGTTCCTATTTACGGTACGAAACTACAGAGGGTGATTCGTTAGGTCGTTTTGAGAAAAAAAGTTTTTATGAACATATGTTCGGAGTTGCTTCTTTTCTGAGATACAGGGCATTGATTTTTTTTTCAAACGCCTTTGTATCTCAGAAAGCAAAGTGAGGGATCAGATTTGTTCCAAAATGAATGAGAATCCAAAAAAATGTGTAATTCTTGTCAGATGCTCGGTTCTTGATTAAAATAATTAAATTGAAATTGCTTCATATCGCAGTAGGTACCTAACATTTTGTTGACAATAAATCGTCCGATAGTAATTTGGCTACCTCTTTATAATTTATATTTCTTTTTACCACTTCTTAATCTTTTCACTTATAATCTCCCAAGTGCTTGAATTATTACCTGAATGGATTTACGATATTAATTCAGCTACCTATCTTAAATACAGTTTATCATAATCGTTGGATAGGTCGCGGAGGACCTCAGCAATGGCCAGCAAGATCCCCTGATCTCAACAGTTTAGATTTCTTTTTATGGGGGCACCTTAAAACTCTAGTGTATAAAACTCCCGTTAATACTTTAGAAGATTTAAGAGAGCAAATAGTTGTCTCGTGTGAAACTATTCGAAATACGCCGGGAATATTTCAACGTGTGCGTAATTCCATGCGTAGACGGGCGGAAGCATGCCTATTAAGTGAAGGTGGCCATTTCCAACAATTTTTTTAATCAGTGTTAGTATTGTCAATAATTAATGAATTTGATCCGTTCATTTAAACTTACTATTATAAAATAAAATAAATTTCGTTTTTGTACAAGCTGAAATCCATATTTATTTGATTCTCATTCATTTTGGAACAAATCTGATCCCTTTATTTGCTTTAAGTCGATGCACAATCATTTCCACACATCAGATTTTTGAGGAATTGATCCTGAAGTAAAACGATTTTTATTTTTTTAAGCGAAAACCATGCGGCGGACAAAGAAAACTCAAGAGATTAAATTTGCTCAAAAATAAATGAGGATCTCAAAAGTATTTTTTTTTTGGAGAAAGCAGTGGCGTAGTATTTTTTTCTCCAAAGATATTCAATGCAAAACCCGTACGGACGCCACTGGTTGAGAAAATGAAAATGTTTGTGCATTAAAAAATGCACCTTGATGCATAGAAGACATGTACCAAATTTTATAAAAACATCTACAATAGTATCTCAGTTATTATTAAAAAACTGTTTTTTTTTCAAAACTTTATCACCCTGTATCTCAAAAGTTAGGACTTTTAGGACATACGTTTATAGAAAGTTTTTTCCTTAAAATAAGTCAAAGAATCACCCCCTCAAATATTAGCATGTCTTTAAGGAACACCCTGTATATAAATAAACCTCAAAATTCTTTGGGGCTCGGTTTCAATGCAAGGTCTGAATTGCCATCAGCATTGATGATGAAACGATTCATGTCATGAGAATCTAGAACTTTTGATTTCTTTGGTTGATATCCTTGTGATAATCTTTTGACGAAAGCTTTTTTTTCTATAAAAAAGCTCGAATAAATGCAAAACAGAGAACGTAGTATATGACAATCGTTTTATAAGACCCTCTTTTGTCGCACTTTCTTTTTTGAGCACTCATCGCTTCGCACGTCGTACTCCAAATAACGCGTGCAACAAAATAAGATCTCATAACATGAATAAATAATTTCTTAATTTAATCTGACTTGTCAAACAAATATCTCATCATCAACAAATATAGCAAGGATAGAGTTTTCATCAAGTTTTGATAACGGTGAAAAATGTACTCCGAAATGCCAAAATTTTTCAGAAAGAGCACTATTTTTAGTTGTTTTGAACTTTTATTTACTCCACCGCTTCACCTCTTATCCTATGGGGTTTCTTATATCAATTTCAGAGTTCGATAACTCATTCACTCACATTTATTTATCGGGAACATTGGTGTTTCACAGGGTTCAGTTTAGGGACCGTAAGTCTTCTTGATTTATACATGTTAACGACTTACCACACAATTGAGATAAAGAAACTTTTTATTTTCAGTTGTCGTTCAACAAGCTGTGATGCCCATAATGTTGGGTCCCAAACCGGCTAATATGATTTGTCCACATTGCCATGCCCAAATAACATCAACCGTACAGACGGAAGCCACAACAAAAACGCATTTGTTTGCCTTACTTCTATGTCTATTCGCGTAAGTATATTTAGTGTTTGAATCATAAATCCCAACTTAGAAAATGTTGTTTCTTCTTGCACAAAATGTTTCATTTGATGATCATTATGCGAAAGTAAAAATGTTAGATTCACTTCTCGTCTTTGGTTTTTCGTTATTGTGTTGCCTATTTCGATATTAATATATCAGTTACCTGATACCTACATTGATCATTTCCAAATAAAATGAGTTGCGATTTGCGTGGATTGATATGTAGATTATGGCTCTTAGAAAGATTTATAACTTTTTTAGTTTTATCGTTAATGATCAGAGATTCTATAGCAAGTGTTTGTGGTGAAATTTTCTCGTGTATCGTCGGCATATACAGTATCGGAAACAATTTATCTGGAGTATAGACAGAAATCTACGCGAGCAACAAGGATCGCAATGATATGATAATACCACATAAATAAGAGAGACGCACTACCCCACCCGATGCATTAACGGACCACGTGGCAATGCGACACACCGCACACAGCGCACGTCGATATCCCTTCCTCGAGTGAGTCGAGGAGAAATTGTAATGCTCTCTCAACATATAGCAAGCTATTTTTTACGCTCTCATTTAACCACCGTACCCAAGATGAAAACTTTCCGATACTGTAGATGGAATTCACATTGGACCGTTTCAGTAAATATATCTGCCGTATATAAGATGAATAAAAGCGGGTCCAGTATCGTTCCCTGGGGAACTTCTTTGGTAGCACTTAGCCAGAGGGATTCTCTATTTTTTATGCAGACTTTCTCTTTTCTGTCATTGAGGTACGTTCTAAACATAGACAAAGCTATTTCACAGCACCTGTAGTCGATAGGATGGTGGAGATCATCTAACACCTATGGTTATCCTCTTATTCGCTTTTTACGACAGGCAGGATTACCCATGGGGCTATTCTTAGTCCGACCCCATACAGATACGCTTGGAGATTCGAACAAAAGAAGATCACGGCAAAATCTAGAACGCAACCAGAACATTGACGCCAACCGCGAAAGTCTACATTCCTATATTAGGTCTATTACTTCTATCGATTTGACTGTGAATATTCTGTTTTTTACGACTGCTTGGAACTGCCATTTTAAAAGTTTTCTTTTCATATAATTTACAGTTGCAACTGTAAATTAGAACTAAATCACAGTTGGAACTGTAAATTAGCACTAATTCACAGTTGCATCTGTAAATTGGCATTAATATACAGTTGCAACTGTGTAAATTAGTGGTAGCAACTGTAAATTAGACTAATTTACAGTTGTAACTGTATATTAGTCCCAATTTACAGTTGCAACTGTGAATTAATGCTAATTAAATTAGCACTAATATACAGTTGCAACTGTATATTAGTGCCAATTTACAGCTGCAACTGTAAATTAGACTAATTTACAGTTGCGACCACCAATTTACGCAACTGTATATTAATACCAATTTACAGTTGCAAATGTGAATTAGTGCTAATTTACAGTTGCAACTGTAAATTAGTGCTAATTTACAGTTGCAAAAAAAGATACCTTCTAGAATGGCACTTCCAAGCCGTCGCAGTTTTTAAAGATAATGCCAGCATAGTTTTTTCTCAGGTTTAGGCTCTCAATATCACAGTGTGAAGAAGCAACTGTATGGGAAATCTTGTTCAAAATATCTGATGATGGTGTAATTCGGCCATTTATGTTTTCATTGCTCTTATAGTATGGAGTTTGTACAATAACCTTACTTTACTTTCAGATGTTGGCCTTGCTGTTGCATTCCGTACTGCATGGATTCCTGTCAGAGTCAAACCCACTACTGTCCTCACTGCAGTGCTTTCTTGGGAAAGTACGATAACTGATTCATCGTTCTCAAAAAATACTATGCCATAATAATGATAGGCCTGTTATACAATCTCTTACAATACATAATTAGGTAATACCTACTCTAAATACTGTACCCATGAGTCCTTTGCTCAAATTTTTTACTGTTTCTGTATCCTCAGTACATTTTTTACCTCAAGGGCCACAAACTGTAAATATATTAGTTATATATTATATAACTTTTCGTATTGATTGACACGTTTGAAAGTGATGGCTTTGCTTGCACGCGTGATATATGCTGTTTATATAAAGATTTAGAAAGCTGTTAATTTGATGGAATAAGTTATTATTATATATCTGTCCGTTTATCTATTTTTCGAATATATTTCTTAGAATTCTAGTACGTTGTTTCTTTAATCCTCACATGAATGACCAGAATAACTTGAAGGTCAATTCTTGAATGTCTACTACCCTACGTCGCATGCGACAAAATATCTCCATTTCTTTTCAATGCATATTCAAGAAAGGCGATGGTCATATTGTAAAGAACTTCTCTCGATTTCACCTTAAATTTTTTTATTCAACACTCAGAATAATTACACTACAAAACCTAATTTATATGTACTACGGTCCACTGGAATATTTCTATTTATTTTCAAAGTTAGGGAAGGGCGATACTCTTGAAAATATCGATATATGTATTGTTCTTCTTGTATCGGCACAAGAAAATATCGAATGTTAAAATATCGATACTTCAACTATCGATCCGTTTCGATACTACATATGATACGAGTATTGAGGCGGGATCGGCCACTGTAAAGGCGAGACGTTTAAATGACAGAGAAGAAAAACGCAAACTGAGTTGAAAATGCAAGAATTTGTTTTTTTATTGCTCACGATTAACACAAACCTAACCTGAGAAGCTAACCTAGCTTTCCATTACAGAGACCAATCACGCCTCAATACTACTGCGCATGCGCAGTTTGAGGATTTTAGTTTGGCATTTAGGATCTTGTCTAAAACGATAACAGGGTAGTAAGAATAATCCTTCGATTCGATATTCAATGGAAAGTATCGATATCCCAAAATATCGACTTAAAAAATATCGACACAAAATATCGAGTATCGAAGATTAAAATATCGATACCCACAAATATCGTATCGTATCGCCCTTCCCTATTTCAAAGTACAAACAGTTGACTTTCCTACCTCCCAACAGCGACGCGCACGACCTCTTATAGTTAGAAACATAGGTTCCAGATCTTTCGAGAACTCTGCCATTCTTCCGGGCTTTTCTAGGCTTAAGACACCGTTCTTCGTCCATAGGTGGCGTGATCACTCACGCCGCTGTCATCATTTTGCTCTTGTCCACCTAGATGGCGCCAGGTCTGAATATTTCCGTTACAATATTTTGTCGCATGCGACGTAGGGTAGTAGACATTCAAGAATTGGCCCCCTGGAAGATAACTTAAGAACTGAAGAAAAATGGACAACCGTACATAGAGAAGGAAACGGAATGAAAATAAGCGCACGTATTCATTAGTCGTTTTAAAATTTGTCCGTTTCGTCATTCGACTGCACCCTTACGAGCAACCCCCAGATCCCCTTGTGTTATTAAGGTCGATTCAGATACATGGGTGCCCACCCTGCACTTTTGACCCTGCACGAGAAATGCATACGCATCGACGTTCACACTTGTGCCTGTCGGCGTGCGTGAGAAACGCTGTGTGAGCACGGAACATGTTCTAGTTCACAAAATGAAAGATTCATTGAAATATACGACGGTATCATTTGAAAAACTCAATACAGAACCAGAGAAAATATGACCATGGAAGGCACGTATGGGAATGGTCTTACAGTTTTCAAACACACGGATCAAAAATGGTAATGCTTCTAAACTGCATGTGCTTCATAAACACTGGGTGGCCACCCTTGTATCTGAATCGCCCTTTAGATTAAGATACCTATATTTCTGAGACTTATCGAATAGAAATGGTGTCAGGAAGAGAAACTAAAAAATTCTTCATAATAATGGAATTCATTTTCCAACAAAATGAATAGGAATAGTCATATATCAACAGCAAGTCTACAATTATATAAACACAAACACACACGTTCACCTATAACGGTTCAGAGCGTCATTCAGTTGTTTTTTAAGATAGACATTTGACATTTTCATTGACGACATAGTTCCCTAGAAGCCATATTTTCTATGACAAAACAATTCACCGGAAATAGACCTAGGTTTACAATTTTGAATGGAACCCAATAAATATTTTTACGGCATTAGAATGAACCAAAAATTCCCTTTTCAGTGACTTATTAATTTAAAATGACGGTGCAGGAGACATTTCAATAAAATAGCAAATAACATTGTTTCTCTTGAATTTTCTCTGAAATTTTAAATACCTAAGAAAGGGAACTTTTTTTAAATTAACATTAAAAGATTACGTCAGAAACTATACAGATTAGTTAAGTAGTAGGCGTCTTAGTTTCAATTAAAAATCATTGAAGGTTTTCTTTTTATCATTACACGTAAATAAATAACTACGTCTACATAAATTGAATGATTTTTTTTTATTCGAAAATAAAAGCAAGAAACGTAACGTGTCAAGCATTTATCTATAGATACTGACTTAAACTTCAGTGACAATTTTAGAAAAGTACTATTTCTTTTTTAATATTTTCGAGAAAACTTGAAAGTGTGTCATTTGAAAGAATTACTAAAAAGAATCCTGATTGGCGGTGAATCAAAATGTTTTCATGTTTCATCAAAATCTTATCAACACGCTTAATTTTTCTGCTATTTTATTGGGTTGCTTGAAGAAAATTTAATCTACAGGGTGGCCCACAAGGTTTTGGACAGGGAATATCTCGGAATTCGAGCCGAACTTCATAATCGAAAAGTTTTCGGTTATCAACACAAACGTTTAATCTATCGAAAAATGTGTATCTTAATATGAGTGGAATGAAGGTATATATTGTTTATGTCGAAAGTTTTGTCATATATCTCAATGTATTTAAAAATAAAATAAAGAATGAACATAGTATTATTATCATTATTGATTTATCATTATGAAGAATCGGTCAACCTTATCAGTATACATATTTGATAACAATCTACTTTTGACGAATAATTGTATCAGTTGACTTGATTCGCGAACAACTATAGAAGTTAGTAAACAGGTTAGTGATTTTTACGATTTTTATGTTGGCGACGGTGACAATTAGTCATCGAGAAAAAAGTCAAAATTTCGAGAACATAGTTTTTTTTTTCGAAATTTCGTCTTTAAAGTCGAAATGATAAAAAAACCTCTTGTCGCCCTCATGCGCCTTCGTTGTTTTCAGAATGAGTTGAAGTGAATTTTAATAATAAAAAAACTCTTGTAGCCTTCATGCCCTTTCGTAGTTTTTAGAATGAGTTGAAGTGAATTTTAATGATAAAAAAACTCTTGTAGCCTTCATGTCCTTTCGTAGTTTTTAGAATGAGTTGAAGTGAATTTTAATGATAAAAAAACTCTTGTAGCCTTCATGCCCTTTCGTAGTTTTTAGAATGAGTTGAAGTGAATTTTAATGATAAAAAAACTCTTGTGGCCTTCATGCCCTTTCGTAGTTTTTAGAATGAGTTGAAGTGAATTTTAATGATAAAAAAACTTGTGGCCTTCATGCCCTTTCGTAGTTTATAGAATGAGTTGAAGTGAATTTTAATGATAAAAAAACTCTTGTAACCTTCATGCCCTTTCGTAGTTTTTAGAATGAGTTGAAGTGAATTTTAATGATAAAAAAACTCTTGTAGCCTTCATGCCCTTTCGTAGTTTTTAGAATGAGTTGAAGTGAATTTTAATGATAAAAAAACTTGTGGCCTTCATGCCCTTTCGTAGTTTTTAGAATGAGTTGAAGTGAATTTTAATGATAAAAAAACTCTTGTAGCCTTCATGCCCTTTCGTAGTTTTTAGAATGAGTTGAAGTGAATTTTAATGATAAAAAACTTGTGGCCTTCATGCCCTTTCGTAGTTTTTAGAATGAGTTGAAGTGAATTTTAATGATAAAAAAACTCTTGTAGCCTTCATGCCCTTTCGTAGTTTTTAGAATGAGTTGAAGTGAATTTTAATGATAAAAAAACTCTTGTGACCTTCATGCCCTTTCGTAGTTTTTAGAATGAGTTGAAGTGAATTTTAATGATACAAAAACTCTTGTAGCCTTCATGCCCTTTCGTAGTTTTTAGAATGAGTTGAAGTGAATTTTAATGATAAAAAAACTCTTGTAGCCTTCATGCCCTTTCGTAGTTTTTAGAATGAGTTGAAGTGAATTTTAATGATAAAAAAACTTGTGGCCTTCATGCCCTTTCGTAGTTTTTAGAATGAGTTGAAGTGAATTTTAATGATAAAAAAACTCTTGTAGCCTTCATGCCCTTTCGTAGTTTTTATAATGAGTTGAAGTGAATTTTAATGATAAAAAAACTTGTGGCCTTCATGCCCTTTCGTAGTTTTTAGAATGAGTTGAAGTGAATTTTAATGATAAAAAAACTCTTGTGGCCTTCATGCCCTGTAGTTTTTAGAATGAGTTGAAGTGAATTTTAATGATAAAAAAACTCTGTAACTACATGTAAAACTTTAACATTTTGGCCATGGAGGTAAAGTTCTACTTTTGGGCCTAGGCATTTTTACTTTCACCAATAGGGAATTACACTGCGATGAAAAATGACGTTTTATTTGTAGCACACGATCTTATCTGTATATACGATGCATGTAAAATCACACCACGAACCTATTCCAAATTGAGATAGAATCAAACGCCGTATTTGTATTTTCGCGGGCTACGTCATAAATATTGTTCCACAAACATTTGTCCTTGAGTCCTCTGAGAATGTTTTCTGCACGAGAAAGAGTTGTTCCCAGTTTGAATCACAGTGTACACCCGATTGAACTTTGAAACTATTCAGGCATTTCTATCGCGATATAAAAGGATGCACCTTTTTTTTATCTCTTTTAAAATTACTCGTATATCAAGTACTTTTCTTTCAACAGTATTTATCATGTTAAATACTTCAATGTTCCAAAAAAGTTTCTGAATTCGTGCGTTTTTGTGAGCACGTTCATAAAAGGTCGCAAGGAAAGTTCCTTTACATTATTTATTTGAATTGGTAAAATTATATTGGTACTCGTGTCCAAACTTCTATCTCATCATCTACTGATATTGTCTTTTTCTATGAATCCATTATTCTTATCGTTTAACTCAAGTGGATCCACATAGTTTCGAGAACAGGGAAGTTTGCATGCGTGTTAAATTTTCTTCGAATGCATTTGTTTACAGTAAAACCAACCTATCTTTAGACGGAATTACTTGTTGCGCACTTTTCCGACAATGGATTATAGTCTGTAATATATCAAGTGATAAGGCACTTAATATGAGCGCACCGCGCAAATTGAAATAATGAAAATACATAATGGAAATTGTACGAATAAAATTTTTATTTCGACAAAAAAATGTCAGAAAAGGAACATGTTTTTTCCAGAGAACATCTCATGAACACTTCCTGAGGCATTGGGCTCCTGAGCTTTGTTGTTCGTTGGATGAACGGGCTCTGGAAAAGAGATTTTTGGCATGTCTCCAAAGCGACTATAACTTGATATAAGGACTGAGCTCGACGGGTCAGTCCCGATGGGACCGCTAACGGCGGAACGATTGATGACATTACAGAAGAGCGTCGTCCATAAAACATGAAACACGAAACATGAAACATGAAACATGAAACATGAAACATGAAACATGAAACATGAAACATGAAACATGAAACACGAAACACGAAACACGAAACACGAAACACGAAACACGAAACACGAAACACGAAACACGAAACAAGAAACACGAAACACGAAACACGAAACACGAAACACGAAACACGAAACACGAAACACGAAACACGAAACACGAAACACGAAACACGAAACACGAAACACGAAACACGAAACACGAAACACGAAACACGAAACACGAAACACGAAACACGAAACACGAAACACGAAACACGGAACACGGAACACGGACCACGGACCACGGACCACGGAACACGGAACACGGAACACGGAACACGGAACACGGAACACGGAACACGAAACACGAAACACGAAACACGAAACACGAAACACGAAACACGAAACACGGAACACGGAACACGGAACACGGAACACGGAACACGGAACACGGAACACGGAACACGGAACACGGAACACGGAACACGGAACACGAAACACGAAACACGAAACACGAAACACGAAACACGAAACACGAAACACGGAACACGGAACACGGAACACGGAACACGGAACACGGAACACGGAACACGGAACACGGAACACGGAACACGGAACACGAAACACGAAACACGAAACACGGAACACGAAACACGAAACACGAAACACGAAACACGAAACACGAAACACGAAACACGAAACACGAAACACGAAACACGAAACACGAAACACGAAACATGAAACATGAAACATGAAATATGAAACATGAAACGGGAAACACGGGATACATAACACGGGAAACATTAAACGGGAAACAGGAACGGGAAACGGAAATATGAAATGGGAAACATGAAACAAAAATTTTCTGTGCATCTATATCGATAAACAGAACGACGTCTGTCGGGACCGGCAGTATTTAATAAAAATAAGAATTAAAATGTTCGAAGCATCGAGCACCCTAATGGTACATAATATAATACCATTTTTCTTGTTACAGAATGGATGAAAACAGCAGCCCGCCTTATACAGTCCCTGAAAGGGGATTCCATCCTTCCTACCACCAACAGCCACCTCATACTACAGGTATGTTCAACACAAATTGAGAAATCACATTGCACAATGTCAATAGAGATAAGAGAAAGTCATAAAATAAAAAATAAAAGTGTAAATAATTCAACTTTTCGGAAATTTTATATATTAACTTATAATATAATGATATATGATGATATATATATGATAAAAAACTATTTTTTATTTTCAGTTGTTGTTGAACAAGTTGTGATGCCATTAATGATGGGTCCCAAACCAACGGATATGAAATGTCCACATTGCCATAAACAAATAGTTACGACAGTACAGGCGATAGCCACAAAAAAAACGCATTTGTTTGCCTTACTCTTATGTCTTTTTGGGTGAGTATTTTCAGTGTTTGAATCATAATTTTCAATAGAGAAAATGTCTCACTTGGTGATATACCAAAGTAAAGAGGTTAATTATACTGAAAAGTTGAACATTCTCCATTAAAATTGAAAAATTTGATTTTTTTTGTAATATCTAACAGAAAACAACTACTTTCCCGGCTAAAGCCATTCATTCAGATAGTTGATTTTTCAATTATCTCTAGTTTTCATTTAAAATTCATATGGAGAATGTTTTCCTTTTCAACATGAATACCTCCCAAGAGTTTGTCTTTCAGCCGCAGATGATTCCACAACAGATTTTATGAATATCCTGTTCATCTTGTCATGAGTTGAGGTTTATTCACGACTTGCCATGTAGAATCTGACCCTTCATTAAGTGAAACTCTTTTTCAGAAAAATATAAATACAATGTTTATTGGAGTTGAGTACAAATAAATGGTTAAATAGGAATTTATGTTTATCTTAGGAATGAACGAAACACTTTAGTAAAAGATAAAACAAAATGATAGATACCACAGATCATTATTTCTATAGGTATTGTTCTATGCTATACTTCATTGTCATTGTCAACTTTTGACACAATGTCAATTTTCATTTATTTAGTTATACATTAGATTAAGCTTCAGCAGACATGTGTTACTCTGTCGGTTGAAACTTTTATCTAGGTTAATCCTGGAATAAGAATTTTTTTAAATGTTATTCATATGATGTCCTGTTTTTAAATATTTACATGGTCTTCTGGACACATGATATTTTTATGGTCTGGCTCTTGTACACCTGACGAGTACGCACTGATGATGACTTTATAGTTAAAGCGCTTTGCTATTATTTTTTAAATAAATTTCCGTACGAAATACAAACCTTTTCTTCATCCAATTATGATATTTTTGACAAGCATCCGCCATGTTTTTTCAACGATATATTTTCAACCACTCTATATATATTTTCCTGTTGTTTCCCAACCACAGTGCTTGATTTTACAATCGGCAACATTACATCTCAGTCTGGCTTACTCTTCAAACGTAGACTTCATGAAACGTAGCGCTCTGAAATATACCTACAGTTGTCATGTACTCCGTGGAGAAATCACTTCCGACTGAATCGCTTCGATGTCTCTTTCCCACTCTCTGACCCCTCTCAATTGCCTATTGGTGGGCCGATCTGAAGGAGTCCCATCATCCAGAGGCCTCTTTTTTGCCCTTTGTGGCCAGCCATGCCTCCAGACCCACATGTCCCTCAAGGACGTCCTCGTTAGATTCGACGCCTCTAACCACAGCCCTTGGTCGGTAGTTGGAGGCCTCTCGATAATCTTTCCAAGCCCCTTGGTTTTCCTCGATTCAGGTTCCCCCGTTTGATTCGACTAGACAATATTCGCAAAATTAATATTCCTGAAACTTAAAATAAAGTTTTTCCGCATGAGAGTTATACCACTTTTTAGCATAAATGCATTAGCTAATCAGAAGAGTTTGTTATCAGCATGACAGAAGCTACAACAGATTTTTTTTACAGATGCTGGTGCTGCTGTTGCCTCCCATATTGCATGGATTCCACCCAGACCAAACTGCATTACTGTCCAAAATGTAATACTTTCATAGGAAAGTACGACTACTGAGATGCTGTTTGTTATTTCAACCATAGACAATATCTTCACAAAAATTAATAAAGAAAAATTATGTTACTTGAAGCGTTCTAGCATACCTGAAAAGTCTCCAACCTTGCCTATTTCTCCAGAGTTACTGGTATAATCCAATAACGACAGACAAACTCGAGCAAGAAGTGAAGAATGAATTGTAGCATTCTGAAATTCGGCTCATGACATCTCGACATCATGTATTATTAGAAGAAAAAGTGTTTACCTAAAAAATTTTTCATTTAATAAAAATATATTTTTTTTGTTGTTATTTCAGAAAATATAAGATTTATCTAAAAACGATTTCGATAGGTTGAGAGATAATTCAATTCTCCACAAGAATGATTTTCAGAAATACTTTATGAAATACACTCGCTTTCTCAGAAAACGTGGTTTAACGCCGACGTCATATTTCATGCTCGCGCTAACCCGTCACTGCAAGGTCAGACAGGGCCGAAAATTATATTTGTCATAACTTTGCTAAAAATTATAGTAGAAGGAAAAGAAAAAGTGTATATCGTTCCTGAAGACTTGTACTTCCTCATGCAAATATATAACATGTGAGTATCTAAGTACCCAAAATGTGTTTTGTCCCACTTCACATAACCCTTCTACGATATTTACGGAGGATCCGAAAGTCATGGATGTTTTAGTTGATATGAAATAATTATACTGAAGCAAGAATCAATACCCTCTTTGGACCATATGCAACGATTTAAGACTAGTGAGACAAGTCTCACTTAATTCATGCCAAAGAAAAAAGTGGGTTTTGCTCCTGCCTCAGTTTTCAACTCACCCATAATCCTGGCAATTTCTTCAGTAAATGTTGAAAATAATCGCTCATACTCATCCTACATAAAAAATGAAGTATGTGATTTCAAGCTTGAGGTTTGCAGTTCACGATAGTGTTATTAAATATATATATGCAGTGTATGAATAAGCGATTATTTTCAAGATTTAGTGAAGAGAATGCCGATATTATGGTAAGTTCAAAATGAAGCAGGAGTAAAACAAAGTTTTTTTTGGCATGTTTAAGTGGGACCTGTCACACTACTTTAAAATTATTGCATATAGTCCAAAGAGGATATGGGTTGCTGTTTCAGTATAATAATTCCATATTTACTGAATTATTCATGATTTTCGGATCATCCGCAAAATCTCCGTGAAGTGCGACAAAACACATTTTAGGTACTCAAATACTCGGATATTATATTTGCATGATAAGGTAGGAGAAACGATATGAACTTTTCCTTTTCCTTCTCCGATCATTTTTAGCAGAGTTATGACCAATCAAATATCCGACTCATCGGCGGGTAAAGGTGAACCTGAAATGTGATTGTCGTCGTTCAATCACGTTTTCTGAGAAAAAACGAGCGCATTTCATAAGAAATTACTTGGCATAATTTTTGTGGAAAATTGAATTGGTTTTCACCCTGTTGAGTTGTTTTTCCGATAAATCATATACTTTCCAAGATTACAGCAAAAATCTATTTATATATTTTTAAACGAAAAAAAAAAAAAAAAATATGTTCCACCCCCTGGAATTTTGGTAAACAATTTTTTTCCGTGTTTATGATATCATATCAAGAGCCGATAATACTAGCGGGCATATGATCGTTCTGATGGATCACATCCACATGAAACAATAGTTTATAAGCGCTTGTCAATCAAATAAAAAGTTTGCTTTGGCTTTTATTGTCGGAAGGTTGTTTAATGATTTAATAATAATTGTAACATCCAGTATAATCACACTCAAAAACACACTTCATGTATTCGGGTATTTGGAGTAACACTAACACTGTGGTTTTGCACCCGCACTCAACTCCGTCGATGTGTATCTCTCAACATACAGTATCGGAAAGTTTTCATCTTGGTAATGGTGAGAAGTGAAATGAACATGTTACAGTGGGATTCGACTGCTGGCCGTCGTAGAGGTCGGGAGTCATGATATGTTCGACCGCCATTTTGTGCATTGAAACAGTGAAATATATGTTTGTTAGTGTTAACAATTAATAGTTTGTGCAATTGTATGCCCCCTCTTGATATCTACGGGGGTTAGAGGCCCTATGGCAACGGATTTGCCGTATCAAGATCAAGGGGGCCCCTAGTTAAAATAGTTTTTTATCGCCGATTTACGTGCATCGCAACGAATAACTTTTATTTTGTGGATACATACATTTATTTATTGTGGTAGCAATTCGGGCATTCCTGGTATCACTTCGAGTGAGACTCCAGTTTGCCCATGGAAGGGGAGTAAATAAGTGAGGTTGTGGTTCACGTGGCACGTGGATCTCATTACTTACTTGAAAACTCTCGTTAGCTGGCGAACTAGTCTAGTAACTAAACGCCATACTGTGGAAAGAAGAAGAAGAAGAAACATGTTACAGTTTGAGAAATGGCAGTTGTGAGCATTTCTTTATGGGCACCATTCCGTTTTTAGGAAATTTTTGATAATTGTTGAAATATATGGGACCTGCAATTACATGAGAACCTCGGTTTTCAACTGTATCGCACTTCGAAGCTACCCCTGGTAACTTCTGATGTCGTTTGTCAGTTGTTATGATTTAAGTTTGAATTTCATGGCCAACTTTGTTCAATTGAATAATCTCCGACATTTTTTAACCGATTTTCAATTTTGAAGATCAGTGATATTACAAATTGTGCGGTCACTTCCGTTTAAACCGGAAGTGGTGAATTTTCAGTAGTAGCGTCAAATTATGTATATTCAAGAACCATAGCGACAAACCAAATTTGAAATCTGTATCTTCAAAACTATGGAAAATTGGGGGGTGTTTCCATGGGATTATTAGGTGTAGGTACGTGTGTGTATTATAAAACAAGTTTTGTAATGTAACTATTATTGTATTTTATTTCATTGTCTGATGTGATTTGATAAAATATATAAATAAAAAAATAAACATAGTATCATCATTATTATCATTTTAATTTATTATTGTAATCTATTGATCAATGTTCTTATCAGTAAGTATACATGAAAATCAATCTATTTTTTCCCCGAAGCATTGATAAACCTGTCCCGAAACTTGTGGACAAATAATTGCATCATTGACTTGATTCGTGAACAGTAACAGAAGTTATTAGCAGGTTAGTGGTTTTTCCGATTTTTAGGGTGGCGACTTTCAGTCACGTGATTTAAATAGTTCAGGATACAAATGTAGGTTAATAAATATAATTTTAAACTCAAACTGTTCACACATAGAGTTCTGTGTAACATACCCACTTTTTTTTATTTGTTCAAATCATTTTTGTTTTGAAACGATCTGGAAACAAGCTCCATATACAGTGTGGCCCACTGAAAACAGTTCATCAAGCTTGAGAAATTTTAACGAGGATATTTCAGAAAATGCGTTACCTGTAGGTGAAAATACTATAGGAAGTGTTGCTTCTATCATAGCGAAACACCTTAGTTTGGAAAACCCAAAAGGTTACAACGGACATTGTGTACGCCGAACGTCGTCAACGCTTCTTGCTCAAGGTGGTGCTTCCATTGAAACACTAAAATTACATGGAAAATGGAAGAGTAGTACGGTAGCGGAGAGCTATATTGAAGAAAGTATCTCCTCGAAGAATAAAATTGCTACAATGATAGCCCATTCCGTTTCCGAAAAAGAAAATGTTACCGTTCCGAACGAAACCGAATGCACATTGAGTTCATCATCGGTCAACTCACAGAACTTCAAACTTGGTACTAACTTTTCAGGAACATTTGCAAATTGTAATTTCTATTCGAGAGGAAATAATTAGTCCCTTTTTATGTACACTTATAAATAAAACTTTTCAAAAACATTCAGCGGGCGTTATGATTCATAATGCCCTCCATAACGCCACGGGCGTTATGGGTCTGTTAATAGTAACCATTGCCAAGGTATTATAAAGCAGTAATGAACAAGTGAAAAATAAATGTCAGAACGTCTAAGCAGTTTGGAAAAAAATGTTACACAGTCAATTAGGAACAATAAGCAATTCTCAATAATAAAGAGATTCCCTAGGGTTACTACCTTTTTCGAATTTCTCAGCACTCAGTATTGAATACTGACGGCACCTCAGTCAGATATCCCCTACATAAAGGGTGAACTACTGTTTAAGAACGATGTATTATTTTTGGTTTCACCTTCCAATACTCTATAAAACGTAACTGAAATTGCTGTCAGTGAGATGCCATGTTGACAGAATCAATAACAGATGTTTGAAGAGAATTGTCACTATGATTTAAACTCAACTTCTATTATTAACTGAACTCAAAGCTAGAAAAACAAGTCACTACAGTTCGCAAAAGTTAAACGGCACTAATTGCCGAAAATTGAATAGGTTACTGTTCTATCATGTGCAAAAGCACCTGAAATATTTGAGAGCTATCAATAATTTCATTGAGAACCGTCTGCGTCTTGGATACAGGCAATTGGGCACGTCCATAAAAAGAATCCGTTAGTTTACTCAGTTTATTGATTGAAAGTTTGATTTTGTTTCAAGGTGTACAGTGATTTTATTTTGAATTTCATCGTAAATCGACACCGTTCAATATACCAGCGTTGACCTCTCGCGAATATTGTGATATGATTATAGATCATTCGGCACTGAACAGTCGAACGATTAGTTTAACTTTCATAGTGCAGTGTTGCGTTCTAAAAAATCTATTAATTTTTTGCAAATTCTTATTGAATATCACGTTAAAACTCCAAACTTCCATGGGCTGTTTTTGGTGGGCCACCCTGTATAGCTCTATATGCAACAATATTCAACTGATTTCGTTCGTTCACAGTATTTATTTCAATTGGTGATATTGTTACTAGGCACATGTATCTACACTTAAACGGTATCTCATCGTCTATATACAAATATTGTGTTTTTCTATGAATTGATACTTATCGGTTATTACGTTTATCTCAAGTGATTTACACGGTTCCAAGACCAGGGAAGTTTGCACGATTATTCAATTTTCTTCGAATGCATTCGTTTATGTACTAAACTTTCATTTCAACTAAAAACATGCCAGATAATTGAATTATCCTTTGCAAGATTCTTTTTTTTTGTATGTTCTGACTCCCAAGGAAACCTCCTGTATTGTTCAGAGAACATGGTGATTGCCAAAGAAAGTAGGTAGGAATTGGTGTCTCGAATGTCTGCAGCATGAATGCCTCAGGGAATACTTCCCGAGGCAGTGGTTTCTAAAGCTTTGCTGTTCGTTGAGATTTAACAAAAAAAAGTTCCACCATCTGCCGACGACGTCGTTGTGTTGTTTACAACTCGTCAGGACAGCTTTATGGAGCTCCCAAAATCGACACGAAGTCACTCTGAATTAATACCTTACGGCAAAGACAATGATAATGAAAAATTCACGCACGAGAAACTCATTTGAACTTTGGATTGGCCAGAACAACAAAATTGTTAAAGGCTTGCCAATGAGTAGAAACATTTCTAACTTTGGATTCCGTGGTTCGTTCCAAATTAAGTTTCAACCAGTGACTGTAGATGTCACAAGTTATTTTTCATTATCATTGTCTTTGCCGTAAGGTATGAATTCAGAGTGATTTCTCCATAAAGCTGTCCGGTACAATTTAAACACCGTCCTTCACGGGAGTGCAAGAGGTTAGATTACACCCTGTATTGAATCGTACTGATCCTATTTTTCTTGTTTCAGAATGGAGAAAAACAGCAGCCCGCCTTATATATCCCCTGAAAGCGGATTCAATCCTTCATACCCCCAACAACAACCTCATACTACTACAGGTATGTTCAGCTCAAATTTACGTACAAGTAACATCAGGAATGGTCGCAAACCTATATTATAGAAATAAGTTGGCGAGCATCGGACAGAAAATAAACCAACAGCCCCATACGACAGCCGAATGACCTCTGCCCAACACCTGGCCTACTAGAACGTACTTTGTAATGCTTTGTAATGTAACAACTAACAAATCAAATCAGGTGACTATCAAATCAAATCAGGTGACTATCAGTGCAGACCCGGTCAGTCTGTAGCAAAAGCGGTACCTTCTTACTTGAATTTTACCGGACATCGATAGCTTATTCCGGTCAAAAGTTAATGGTGGGGGAGGACTATTTACGTCCTCACCGTATATCAAATTCTAACACCACAGAACATAACATACTGTTGCGTCTTCGGGTTCAAAAATAAGTGTACACTGGTATGGACTTGCCTCTATTATTCAAACTTCACTCCATCTCACAAATGCATTGCTTATATATAAAAATAAAGTTCTAGAAAAATGAAGAAACACAATAAGAATATTCGACGATTGATCCAGAACAAAAGTTGGTGCTTCTAGATTTTTCCATCTAATTCATCGAACAATCTCGAACAATTCGAGAAGTCTTTATCAAATTTCAGGTCTGCAACACTGCCTCCTCCTTTAGGTTATTCCCTCCCGGATAACACCATCACCATTTTGGTTGTCCCTCTGGAACCAATTTGGGGGATCGTGGCCTCGGTATTCTGCTAACCTCTCGATGTGAACAACTTTGGGTTTACTCCTTGGATTGAGCTGGATACGGTATACCAAATTCGTTGATCTTTCTCTGTAGCTTGGGGCATTTTCCTTTCTTTCTCTGAGGTTGGTAGAGCCAAACGGCATCACCTGGCTCGAACATAGTCCCTGGACTCTTCCTGTCGAACCTCTTTTTCATTTTATCACTGGAGATTTGAAGACGACGTCTGCAGAATTCATGAACTTGGTCCAGTCTTTCTCGCAACTCTTGGACATATTCTGAGACGACTTTGTCCTCTGTACTTCTGGGTGGCATTCCAAACAGCAGATCGCATAGTAGTTTCATTTCTCGCCCAGTGATCAACATTGAAGGGGTATATCCGGTGGTCTCATGCTGGGAACTTTGATAGGATAGGAGAAATAGTGGTACCAACTCATCCCAATCCTTTTGATTTTTGGAGAGGAACATCGACAGGTACTGGCTGATGGTTTTATTATGTCGTTCAACCATACCATCTGATTGTAGATGTAGGGCTGTGGTACGAGTCTTCTTCACACCTAGAATGTTCATCATTTCCTGCCATAGCTCAGATTCGAAGTTTCGTCCTTGATCAGAATGTAATTCTAGTGGGACTCCATGTCTGGCTATTACATTTCCTATGAAGGCCTTTGCAACGGTCTTTGCCTCCTGGTTTGGAATGGGCACAACTTCAGGCCACTTGGAGAAATAGTCCATGGCTACCATCAAGTATTTATTTCCTTGCTCGGTAACAGGAAACGGCCCAAGAAACGGCACCAGAAAGATACTGCGCCATTTTCCCTCGACTTCTGGTTTTGGGTCCCTTCTTTGAAGAACATAGGTCACATCTTCTGCACCATTCTTATAAATTACGACGACAATTCACCCAATAGAATCGTTCTCGAATTCTAGCAAGGGTCCTCTTGATTCCGAAGTGTCCACCTGCACGACTACTATGAAGTTGCTCGAGCACATCTTTAGTAAGTGCTTTCGGCAGGACCAGTTGGTACACCACAGTTGCTCCACCACAGTTGTCCAACGTTGAAAGTTAAATATAAGCTCTTAAAACTCCTTACTTTTACCAGAGGAAATAACGTGGACAGTGATGGATTTCATCAGTGATAATATGGGGAATCTTTGAATTTATTAGTGTTTCTGGAATTATCTGTTAATTGATTTTAATTTTTAGTTATCCATCAACAAGTTTCGAAGCCCCTGATATTGGGTCCTTATCCATCTCCTATAATCTGTCCACATTGCCATGCACACGTTACTACGACAGTACAGACGGAAGCCAACACGAAAACGCACTTGTTTGCTTTCATTATGTGTCTTTTCGGGTAAGTTATTCAGCTATTCAAATCATAAATCTGATTTTATAAAGTTTTGTGATCATGCGACATGTGATATTCCGCAAGGATCTATGGTTGGTCCGCTAGTTTTACTACAATATTTTGATGAATAGTCTGGCAAGTAAAAATAATAATACTGTTTATGTGCATTTTGTTGACTCTGTAATAATTATGGATAAGTGATGAATTTCTGGTATATGTAAATGGTGATGGTGAATATTCTGTTCTTCTGTTGACATGTACTTGAGAGTAGTTCCATTTTTGCCACTTTGGCGCTGGCATCGAATGTTGAATCCCCAATACTCTGCCGCTACTTTCCGTGCTCGTTATAGCCCAGGAGACATTCATGATTTTTGGTACTTATTTTCCCAGTCAGCAAACATGGATAGAATTATAACCGATAGTCGTTGCCGACCGATGTTTTAACCTTTTCACCCCCATATACACCTACAACGTGGGCTTATTGAGGCACATATATGTCAGGAAACACCTACTACTCTGGACAATACCATATATCTAACAGATACTCTCATTGCAGAGGAAACAATTGAAGACCTCAGGAAAAGAACGTGTTAAGTCACATTTTGCCTCAAATCGCGATTTCCATGTCAGCTTTTAGTTGCCGGGCTATGCTATCACATGGCATATTTGTACTGGGGAAGAACGTTTCGGATTAGAAGATATTAATACTTTTGCAAACAATATACCGGCAAGAGACGTGAGTAGCCAGAACCTAAAGAACACTCCTGAAAATTATTACCGAAGTGACTCAGCACCTGAGGTCTCCCCCAGATCTTCAATTAAAAGAGCTACCCTGTTTTGTTTCGATTTGGACAGAGGGACCACATTTAGACTAGTTTCAAGGTTATTGCTCCGTCATCATAACATGGTAGGTCACCTCTGACAGCCTTGAGGCCATCTGTTCCCCGTCCGAATCATCACACCGCTCCGTCTATTTGGCCACACTGGTCTCACGCTGGTGAAACCGGTGTAAGCCGCTCCACCTCGTGAGCAGATCAAGAAGCATTTCGATTCTCCGGGTTGAGAGAATCACTCAGATATTCGAACACAAAGCACTGAGTTCTTTTGGGACATCGTTCGATTTCGATAGTCGTTGTCGACGGATGTTTTAACCTTATATACACCCACTACATAGGCTTATTGTGGAAAATACCTGTCAGAAAACAGCTACTCCCCTGGCTAATACTACGACGGGTATTGAATAATATCTAACAAGACAAAATTCTGCTATTTGGTTACAGGGAAGCACAGTATCTGTTAGATATAGTTCGATAACGGCCGGTTAGTAACCCCTAGCAAAATTCATATATATATATATATAGGGGTTTCTGATGGGTTGAGGCGTCGGCACATACGGATACAATAACAGATAAAGGAATCTATCATTTCACAATGAGTTCATCAAGTAAGAAACCACTA
This sequence comes from Chrysolina haemoptera, assembly GCA_958298965.1. Classification (NCBI taxonomy): domain Eukaryota; kingdom Metazoa; phylum Arthropoda; class Insecta; order Coleoptera; family Chrysomelidae; genus Chrysolina; species Chrysolina haemoptera. Next base: position 22,657,673 of record OY282593.1, read on the forward strand.
GTCCTGGCATACCAGGATGCTCATTGTGATAATCCTATACAATAGGAATAATTGGGTAAAAAATCCATTAGAAAACAACTACTTTCCTGGCTAATACCACAACGAAAGAATTACATCTAATGAATTCAGAAGCGGTTGGGTACACTTTATTGGAATCTACTTAGCATGCTCAGTACAAATATGGCTGCTCCACAGCTGCTCTCTCTGATAAACAGATAACAGATAACGACTGTTGTAACAATTTTGTATTGTTATTATGTCTAGGTAAGGTTAGTCAGGTCAGGTATGGTTGGCTAGTAATTTACGCATTTCCAACTTGGTTTGCATGCAGCTTTTTGTTTAGGTAGGTTAGCTTGCTCATGTTAGATTTGTGTGTCAATTGCGAGCGAAAAAATAAATTCACCCATTTTCAATTTAGCTTGCCTTCTCGTTTTGTTGCCTAAATAACCTGCAACTCCGCCATTTAATGACCCGCTTGTTGAATTACACTATTTTAATTCGAGTTTGGCGCATGCTCAGTAGATTCCAATGAAGTTGCATGGGTTTACCTAGCCGCTTGTTGAATTTCCGTGCAGAGTTCCTACAAGTCTATCTCTGCAATTGCTAGTTGCATGGAAATGTTCATTGAAACATTTGGACCACCTATAGATCGATTTCTGGGTTTTTGCCCTCATCAGTATAGGGTAGGTCTCTGCAGACGCTAAGATACCTCCCGCAGATCAGTGTTAACCAAACCACGAGCGCCATCTCAACCTCAGCCTTTCAACTAACAATACCCACTTGTTCGCAAAGAACACAATAACAGATAAAGGAATCTATGATTTGAAAATGAGCTCATCAAGTAAGAAACCACATGTCCTGTCATACCAGGGTGCTGACTGGGTCAAAAAATCCATCAGATACAACTACGTTCCTGGCTAATACCAAGACGAACGTTGAATTACATCTTATGAATTTTCGTGCAGAGTTCCACCAGGTTTTCTTTGCAATTGCTAGTTGCATGGAAATGTTCATTAAAACATTCAGACCTCCTATAGAGTGATTCAGCAAATGCAGCAAAAATGCAATAAAATTCTATTTCAGCTGCAGTCAACTACTAATCAAGTAGTCCAGCCAAAATAAACTATCTTAACGAATAACTTGGCACGATAATATAAATATTACTTATGCTGCAAGACACATTTCAACAGTTTTTATTACCTACATGATTTCTTATAACGTTCAGCAACTTTTGCAGTGTTATATACTTTGACAAATCCTCACCATTCGATTTTGAAAATCCTCTAAGTTAAATGGTTGGATAGTATAAACATTTTATTTCAGATACCCTGAAAAAGTCTGGGGGGGCTAAAGTCTGGCGAACGAGCTGGTCATTACAGTCTGTCACGATCGTAGCATTATGAGGCTGGAAAAGCATTTCTTTGCGGTCTTCAAGGGGAACCATGTTAGTGTTACAAATAGTTACAAAAAATCATGAAATTTTCAAATATGTCTCCAGTGAATTGGAGGCAGTTGGAACATTTATAGGGTTATTATCGTGACCAATTACTCAATAAGATAGTAAATTCTTATTCGGATTGTTTGTTAAGTAATTACTTTGTGATAGCAATCATTATAATAATTATTATGATATTAACATAATCAACAACTTTTGTTACAGGTGTTATTGCTGCTGTTGCATTCCGTATTGCGTGGATTCCTGCCAGAGCAAGATGCACAACTGTCCAAACTGCAATGCTTTCTTGGGAAAGTACGACAACTGAACTAAATTTGTTGTTTTTTTCAAGTCAACCCTAGTCTATTTCTTTGGAAAATGAATTATCATTAACATGGTAGGTATTCACTAACGTGTGGCTTTGAAAATCAAATAAAAACTTTTTGTTATTTCGTTTCAATATGGCGACTGTTCGTTTACGTTTTGAATACATGAATACGAACAAAGTTCGGAAAGTGTATCGGAGTGATTCTATTAAATGAAAAGAATGATACCGATAATGTCGAAATACATTTCTCTTCAGATATTCCCACGAATTGAAAATACCTGACACAAAACAACTACTTCACTTGCGTTTATATAAGCTCTCGAGCTAAAATCTAATACTTTTTTCCCTTGTATAATAAATAACTATTTTTGTACTATACCTAAAACACGTCAAAGTTGACAAAACTGGATATCAACGTTGACAAAGCTGGATGTCAAAGTTGACAAAACTGAATGTCAAAGTTGACAAAACTGGATGTCAAAGTTGACAAAACTGAATATATTAAAATTAATAAATGAAAAAGATATAGATAATGATAGCATAAGTTTACCTAATCTGGACAGAAGATGCATTTTCGGACTATGTGCATATAATTTTCAGACTATGAATTAAGTTTCTTTTTTAACTTGAGTGGTTGGAAAACAATGTTATATTCCTTTCACGAAAAAAAGTTTTTTGTACTAAAAACGTTGTCGGGATGAACATAATATACGGCATGACTTGAGGTTTAATTTCTTGTCTCTCGTCTCGATTGTGAAAAGTTCTGATCTTTAGTATTTTCATTTTCTCAGTGAAGCAATGCATGTTGCTTCTGACGAATCTACAAACTACTGAGTTGCAATCATCGATTTAATGTTCATTTCTGAAGCAATTCAGGCATAAATTTGCCTTCCTGATAAACTGTGGCAATAGTGGCACTTCGAACGATCGTCGTTGGACGGGAGGATGTGACGTCAAAGTACATGCCAACAAAGATTTTCCAAAGTAAACATAGTTCCGGAAGGTTCATAGTAAATTAGTTATAAGAAGATAATAGTCAAACACTTGTGGAACTGTAGATAGACCGACCAACGACAAGAAAAACGCACTAAGGCGAGCGTTTTACTCAATTTAAATTTGCTTGGCATTCTAAACTACGAAATATTCAAAGCTTTCATAAAACATCACGGATCAATGAAAAAACTTATAATTGATGACAACAAATTTGTGGCGAATTATTGACTGGAAAAACTGCTGCGAATTGATTCCAAATTAAAGAATTTTGCTCATTTTCACATTACAATTTTCGAGGAAGTCATACAAACTTTCGAAATAAAACTAATAATAATACAAATAATAATGACAAAAAGTATTAATTCAGTTTTTCGTTTCAGTCTATATAAGAGGTATCGTCAGGTCTACAACATAAAAACAACTACTGCCCCCTAAGACAATTGAATTGTATTTGTTAGATTCTTGCCAAAGTTTCCTACAGAAAAATAGGAATTCCTGAAATAAACACGAAAATATAATTACACGGATGCGGACAAATGAATAGAATCATGTGTCAGATTATGCGTGTTTTTGTTTTAAAAAAAATATCGATTGAAGAATATACCCCCATAACCTAATAACTATATGCAGTTATAGTGGTAATCCTTGGGAAGCCGTTGTCGCAGCCAGGCAAGTAGGCCCCCCACGGGACCTTTTTGCCATCCCCTGTTCTCCACATAACTACATTGCCTCTCCTAGAATCTTCCTTTCCGATCCTTTGTGACCTTCTGAGCAAGGTCAGTATGTCTGATTCGATAAGTTTCAAATCTTAATATCCCATACGCCTTACTCTAGCCAAGGAAGTGAGACGAAGTTTCTTCGTCTTCTTCACACATACGGCAAGTGGGGCTGTCTTTTATACCCATTAGCGACAGGTGTCTACCTAGTTTGTTATGGCCTGTTAGTATTTCTACGAGGAGGCGTCGTGTTTGGCGATCTCTACCTGAAAGTCATGTCGTCCTTGACTTGCTAGAGCCGGCCACAAAGTCTTTTGCCTGTCTACAGCCGACGGTATTCCTCTTAAGTTCATCCGATTCTCTTTCCGCCCAATATTCAAGGGAAGAAGAGATTTGACTCTTTGCAATGCCTAGCAGTGTTGCCAGGAAGATTTTCACGAATGTACCAACCTAAGAGAACAAAATGTACCACATTGTACTTTGCGAATATGCGCATGCGCACCAACTTTTGTTTTCTCATTTCATAGAACATGAACATAGAACATTGCGCATTGCGCCTCACCTGTCAATAAAACATAAATAATGTATTTGCTCTGACTAGCTCCAAAGCCTCATAGTTTCATAAAATGTATTACGTTTCTAAAATGGAGTTTTTTTATTTTCAAATTCTAAACTATATTTTCTTGATATTGTTGTTGATATGGGTCAGAAAGACAAGTGTTAGAGAGAGATAAAGAGATCGCCATCGACATAACCTTCTTAGAGCCAAGGACTATTCACTATAGCTTAGAGCAGCTGTACAGACCCAAATGAACAAAACTAATCCAATCTGACTTTGACATTTGACAGTTGACATAGACTTGAGTATAATGACTTTGAAATTATACAATTGTACCACTTTTCGACTATTTTCGAGGATGTAGTACCACTGTACTTTCAACGCCTAAAATGTACCACATGTGGTACAATGTATCACTTCTGGCAACGCTGATGCCTAGTACTGGCTCTGTCCCTCGTTTCCTGGCACGCCCTGTGACAGCGAACCCATACCAACTCAACTTCCTTTGTGTTGGCTAATTTTTCAAAAGCATATCCGCCTTTCTGTACAAGGAATGAGGTTAGTTTAGGATGGCAGATGGCTCTGAGCGCTGCGTGACTATCCGAATAGATCTGAGCTCTGAGCTTGTTAGGTGCATACCCAAAGCGTACACTGAAAAAAATGTGGTACGTTATATAAATAAATGCCGTTTTTTACCTCTCTGTTCATTGACAAAATACATTTTTCATCGTGGCAATGAATAAATATTCACTGACTTTTGTAGGTATTTATTGATACAACGAATTCAAGTTTATTGAGATCAAAGATGATCGTTTCTTACATTTATGAACAGTTTTCGTTGCTCCTGCGGAAAAGTTTATTGAGGTTAGGAAAGGGGTACACTGAGATCAATGATGATCTAATTTCAGACCTATGAACATATTTTGTTACGGCTTTGAAAAAGATTACTGAAATGAAGAAAAAAGTACATTGGAACAATGTATATTATTTCATGAAAAAAATGTGATACATAATATCAGTGAATACCGTTTATTACCTTTCCGTTCATTGGCACAATTAACTTTTAATCGTGATAATGATTAAACATTCACTGATGTACGAAGGTATTTATTGATACAATGAATTCAAGTTCATTGAGATCAAAGATGATCTTTTTTTACATTTATGAACAGGTTTCGTTGCTGCTATGGAAAAGTTCATTGAGGTAATGAAAGGGGTACGCTGAATCCATTTGAAATTGTTCATCATATCAATGAACGTAATTAATGGTCCCAGAGATGATTTTATTGTTACAATGAATCCAAGTTTATCGAAATCAATGATAATCTATTTTCAGATCTACACACAGGTTTTATTGGGGCTATGGAAAGATCATAGAAGGTGTAACGAAGTTACTAATTCCCAGTTTTGTTAGGCAGATAGAAGCAACATTTTCCTCCCATTCTATAACTCCGTAATTAATATGTTCATGATTATAATAATAAGCCTTATGTCGAACCAAGCCATCTCGTGTTTAAATATACTCATACATTTTGCCGGCATCTGTTCAGCCGAATCCTCGCATAGAAATCTCCGTTGCTGGCAAGTTAGCTTTAGCTGGTAGTACACAGCGCCTCCACTAGAGGGACCACTCCGCACGACTTCGTTGTTTGCACAGAGCCAGTTAACTTAAGCCAACAGAAGCGATCGTTGAAGCATCTTCTCAGGTAGTACAGACTACAGAGACATCCGAAGAGCTCCGAAAGCAGCCAGCCGAAATAAAAGATAACTTGGAGATACGCCTTCCAATCAGGATTGCGATGTTCTGATGAATGCATGTTAATTATTTTGCATATCTTTCGGAAACTCACTGTATGCTCAATATCATGCCTTCATTGCATTTACGAATGATATGCAATGATTGAATAAATACTACTTATTCAAATGATAAACAAAATAATTAGTTCAATGTGTGAAAGCATCACGAGAATAAACTGAAACATAGATTTAATGTATATCAATTATTGAATCAAGGAATAACCGATACTTAATAATCACCGTTCATTGGATTGATGAAAAATATCCATCGTCGAACTAATCTGAATCATTATATCAACCATACAACATTTATTCGAAGAACGAACAATAATAATTAATCTGATAAATACAGTTTCATCAGTTGAACGAATACAATTCATTGGTTGGGTGATCACTCTTTATTCGTTTGATGAATGGAATTCATTACCATAACGAACCTATTTAATGTACTTGATCATGATATCAATGAAAGCATTCATTGATATTATTAAGATCCGTATTCATAGTATGGATAACCAGTGGTACATTGACATAACGATTGCGTTCATTGGACCAATATTGATAAAAATATTCATTGAGTCTATGAACTTTTTTATTGTATTCAGGTACCAATTTTTTTCTGTGATAGCTTTCTCGTAAATTTATTCCTTCTAGGAGATGTCTGCGCCCGAAGCCTATTTGTCGGTCAGGCGCAAAGCATTTGTATAACGTGATAGGCTTTCTGGTCGAAACTTCACTGTATTTCCTTCTTATTGTTCTCTGCTCGGAATAGTAAGAGGAAACTTCCTATTTCATCGTGTCTCGTGCGCTTTTAACTCGGATTGCGAAAATGGAAATCTCCTGCTCCGACCACTTTACGATCTCCGCATGCTCTCCGTCATAACTCATGCAAATATTAACGGAGTGACCCAAACTTTGTCACCAACTTGGACCAGTTCGGCAAAAATTACGCTAGGTTAATGATGGGTAATGTTCCTCAGCAGGGACAACGCCATGCAACCTGAAAACATGAATAAGCACTCAATGAATTGCCAAATTAAAGTAATTAAACTATATAACGAAATTGGATTCACTGTAGCATTTTTCATCGATTCTGAAAATTCTGCGGTTTGAATTGAGCAAAACCGTTATCGTTATCAGTCTTATCTATTATCATGTACGCAACATTTTCACCAGCAAAATCGATTCCTGCGTATTGTATATTAGTTGTGCCCTGTCAGGATAAAGTTCAAACTCGATAACAACAAGTGAGTAAGTAAATAATACTATTTAAACGGAATTGGAGAAATGTATGATTGAATAACCTTCCTTGTAATTACTGGAAAATGATATAATATGTTATGTTGTTTCCACAGTAAATAATATTATCAACGTAAATTAGGTCAGTACGCCAGTACCTGACCATATGACTGTTTGATAAATTCGAGAGTCTGGAAATAGCAAAATGACAGACTAGTATAAATGTGGATAAGGGTCCTTTGCATTCATTTCATTGTTCAAGTTCAAAATAAACTAATTGCAACGGATTAGTCATTATCATTAAGATTCCATGTGATTTGTTTGATTTTTTTTAACAATAACAAATTAAAATAACTATAGGATGTACTTACGGCGGCCTCGATTCCGAATACCTGATTAATTGTGGACTCCTAACGTAATTTCTTCACGTTGAAATTGAAAAATTTCAGCGGTTAAAAAATCTTGCACGCTATCTCACTTGTAGCGAACAAGTGCCTACGTAAGGTCAGTTCGTTCTGGTTAGAACAGACTAAATAATAAGTCGATGTAACATGTATGTGATGAATTTTCTCGTGCCCAAGTGTCTACGTAAATTTAGTACATTTTGGTTAAAAAAGACTAAAAAATTACTCCTCATAAAATCTTCGCAAAATTTAAAATCCGATTTTGTTTCCAAATAGAAAAAAAGAATATCGGTATTTACTTGTCAACTAGGAGAATTGATAACTTTTTTTGTCCATTACTGTTGCATAACCTATGGAGGAAAAAATCTGAATTTATTCATAACCTATTTCAGAATGGAAAGAGAACAGCCGCCACCTTACGAACCACCACAGCCGGGATTCATTCCTTCCCCTAAACAAGAAATGCCACATTCTCCACAACCAATCCAGGGCAATACAGGTAATGTGGAATTTTTTTTTTTCGAAAACTGAACTCGAATGCTGACATTTTCGTTAAAATCACAGTTAGCGAAGTGGCTCTTTTTTGTTCTAGAACGTAAAAGACTTTTATGTTTTAGAGCGTAAAAGACTTTTGCGTCCTGTCCATTATTTATTACGTTGCTACCATTGAATGATAGTCATGCAAACAATATCACCTAGATCGTTCATTTTGGTACAAAGACGAAACGTCACGGAATGTCACGGAATGTCAATCAACAATGTCAGATACTTATTTATTAATTTTTGATTCTCATATCAGTTTTAATGCAGTTTTCGAAAAAATATATTTTCATTTCGAATGCGAAATACTTGCGTTCTCGAATGGTGATTATTATAACTTCCATTCTCGAACGCAAAAAGTATTATTTCTCCACAACCTTCACAGAATTTGCCAATTCTGAAATCATATCTGACAACAGAATGGTAACATTCTTGCTCTTGATATTGAACAAATATTCTACAACACTTGCTGCATTTTGCGCGTATTTCATTCAATCACTTGTATAAGAATGAATATTCTGACATTGTTGTGGAGAAAGCAAAGTCTGTTTGTTACTCGTTATTTTGTAACCTTTTTACAGAACATACTATTCGCATTCTAGACACAAAAATATCCATTTTTGGGTTGTATTTGCACGTTTTATGCAACATAAGTACAGAGTGACCTATCCACCTCTCTAACACTGTTATTTATTATCCAATTCAGAAGTTTATTTTTCAATAGCTGGACCATCGATAGTTCAAGCTATAGAAATTCGAAATGAAAATAAAATTTTCCAGGCCCACTTCTATTTTTATAAAATCTCCAAAACATACTAGCGATTTTTGAAATAAAATTTGACTACGCCACTGGATTTGTGATACTTCCAAACGGGTGTGACCAAAATTTCACGATACATTTTTTTTTTCGCACAAATATAGCATAAGTAAATTTTATATCACATTATCAAAATAATTCGATTAGTCTATTTGTCATATATAAAATTCATAATCTTGTCAAAAATTTCATTTGAAATGCTGTTTTAGGCCGTTAGCAGTTGAGTTTGTAAACAGCAGTCATTCAAAATGGTGTCAAATTCTGTTTTTCCATAACTCCATAGGATAGCAGATAGTTACGTCCATTAGAACACTGTAGTTCTTTGACAACGAACTGCATTGGTCTGATAGCATAAATATATCCTACATAGAGTTGTTATGTTCTAAAGGAGTATTTTGAACCATATTATTTACAAATATGTGATTTAAACGAAAACTATTTGAATTATTTTGATAGTAATATGAATATTGTACTTATGCTTTATTCATAAAAAAAACTATTCCGTCGTAAAATTTTGGTAACCAATTTGAAAGCATCACAATTCAGTAGCGTCGTAATTTTTTTTAAATGGCTAGTATGTTTTTTGGATTTGTGACCTTGAAAAAAATTCGAAGTAGGTCTTGAAATTCTTATTTTTATTTTAAATTTATTAAAGCTCTTATCTATTAAAAAAAATCTGAATCGCATGATGAATAACAATTTTCAGAGGGGTGGCCCGCTTTCAGATGGGTCACTCTGTACATTCTCAATTGTTTTATTTTTCAAAAATATTGTTCAATTCCAGTTGTCGTAACTCGATCTGTAGCAATGACTCTGGGGCCGGATCCGTCCCAAATCTTATGTCCATTTTGTCACGTCCCAATCGTGACAACTGTGAAATCGGAACCAACGACAAAAACGCATATCTTGGCTGCCATTTTATGCTTCCTGGGGTGAGTAATAATTCCTCTCATTAAACCTTTGATACAACAATGATAGAGCTCGTAGTATGTTCTTTGAATTAATCTAGCTTTTTTAGCCAGTCAGATTCAACTAATACTTTTTAGCGCATTTTTTCTGTTTATATAAGTTTCTCATCGTTTTATTAAATCAGATAATTTCATTTTGAAGAACATAATGAGAACCAAAGGAAGAAATAGTTATTTATGGTACTAGTGGGTTATGTTGAAAATAAGTCACGCGAGAAAGATTTAAAAAAGTGAATTAGGAAACATAACACACGAGTGGCATATAATGTTTTATCCAAAACATGACAGTTATGACTGTCATCAATGTCATTTTAGACAAGTAAACTATCAAATAACACACTAGTGTGTTATAATGCATAAATCACTAGTGAGTCATGGATTATAACTCCTCGTTTGCCTTCGTTTAACTTCGTTTCGCTTCGCTTCGCTATGCGAAACAAGTTACAGAAGGTTTATTCGTTTGCATCGAGGTGTAGCACTTTCCTACAGACGGTGTAATTTAATTTACACTCGATTTTCAGTTTTCGTTTGCAGATTAAATTGAAACATTCCTTTGTTTGAACTGTACCCAGCTACACTCGATTCAAAATATGGTGTAAATTACACTACACTCGTGTCGTGGTCGCCTAGGGTGCCCATCATTACCTCAGGTGTAACATTAAAATTTCGGCAAATTCTGTCGATCCTTAGGAATTCCTTTATATTTTCTATGACATATTGCATATTCTGATTTTGAAACCCTTTTCTCGAAATATTCTAAATCAATAATTTTGCTGTACACTGTATTTATCCGTAATTTATTTTTCAGAGGCCTACTATGCGTTTGGATCCCGTACGTTACGAAGTCTTGCCAAGGCCAAAATCACTACTGTCCAAACTGCAATGCTTACTTGGGAAAATACGAAAACTGAGTTAATATTGAGAAAATGCTGGTGGTTATTATAGACTGTTAGATAGTATGTAGTTGCCCCATTTTCGCACAAAAGCCTCGAATGAGGTTGAAAAGTTGCTTCTTTTCTGAGATACAGGGCGAGATACAGTTTTTTTTTAAAGGAACTCTTTTTCTCAAGATGCCATGAGCGCGATCACATTTTTGCCGTTTTTTAGGGTAAAAAAGTCGATAACTCTAAAACGGTGCGTCATATCGATTTCAAACAAGAACTGCCATATCTGCGGCAGCACCTCAAGATGATTTTCTCTTAATTTTACTCCGTATAGATATAATTTTCAATCCTATTCGAGGTTTGTATACGAAAATGGGGTACCTAAATCTGTCACTATCTGACGATCCATTATATGAGTGATGTAATTTTGAATGTCGAAAACATTTTTCAACTGAAATATTTTCATAAATTAAGTACTAGACTGTATATTTTCTTAATGCTTGAAGCAAATACAATAAAAAGATGTGTAAAAATACTTTTTTGTCGAAAAAAAAATTATTTTGGGAGATATTGAATTTTAAAATTTTCAAGACTTTTTTCTAATCAGTGATGAAAGTTCTACAACCCGCCCAAACCATGCTGAAACACTACCAGCTGCAGACACACTGATGTGGCCTGGAGAATCATACCAGTGCCTCCCAAACAAAGATAACTGAAAGCGATTCCATAAAATTCAGAATTCCATAGAAGTTACTGAGAAAACTGAATATTTTCACAGTCCACTAAACACAGTAACTTACCAGGGCAATACATAATTTTCATAGAACTCGATGTTGGCAATAACTTTCCAAACCGTCCTGATGTTTACTCTCCTCCCTTTTCGAAATTTCTGCCTAAACAGTATTCTCCTCATGAAGATATTCATGTAAAAATAATAGTTTAAAAAACTAAAGAACACGCTTTACTTCCAACATGGACTATTAAAGTACGATCACATTGTGCCGTTTTTTAGGGTAAAAACGTCTATAACTCAAAAACGGTTCGTCTTATCGATTTCAAACAAGGACAGGCTTCTAGAGGACGTTTGATTCTACGTACGTGCTGTAATGGAAATTGTAATTTCAATCCACTTTTTCACAAAAAAAAAGCTCAAGAGAACTATTCTTTGAAAAATCCAAATCTTCGACTCCGAAAACCCCTACATGCCAATTTTAAATCGAATCTGAGCATAATCACAAAACTCGATGTCCACCATCTTGGGCCGCCATCTTGATTTCATGAATTTTGACAAAAAAATCGGAACCTCTGACCCCGAATCCTCACACATTAATTTTGAATCGAATCGGATCATAATGACTAATCTCGTCCGCCATATTTAGAGCCGTCATCTTTAATTTATGGATTTAGAAAATAAATTCGAAATCTAGGACCTAAAATACCCCCATATGCCAAATTTGCGTTGAATCTGACTCTACTCCATTTTGAATTTATGAATTCATAATCTCTGACCCCGAAACCTCTTACATTCCAATTTTGAATCGAATCGGACCATTTTCACAAATCTTGTCCGCCATATTAGAGCCGCCATTTTGTTTTTTCTATAACAGAAATGTCATATTGCAATGTAACCGGAACTATGAACACCTGCCAAACTTCAAACCATTTAGACGCCTGGAAGTGGGTGAAAATCGCGTTCAAAGATTCCGTTACACAGATACATGCATAAAAAATAATGAAAATTACGTACCATTAGTTGAATCATTTCCCTGTAAGGCTGTAAGTCTTTGTTTGTTTATCATACAATATGATAATTTGTTTCAGTATTGACGGATTTGAATTTTTAAGAGATTATCTAATTCAAATCACCTGCTCTACAGGTTTTATATGGATTGTGGCTAATTAAATGATGGGATACTAGAAAACCAGAGTAGGTATAGTAAAAATTTATTCTGTAAAAATATGTCAGTGTTGGATTTTTCAATCAATCCATAATTATATTAAAATTCATATAATAATCGAGAAACAATAGGAATAACAAGGAATGCAGCTAGCAATTGCGGAGACATCCTTGTAGGACTCTGCACGGAAATTCATTGAATGTAGTTCAACGTTCGTCGTGGTATTAGCCAGGGAAGTCGTTGTTTTCTGATGGATTTTCGACCCAATTATTCCTATTGTATAGAATTATGGCAATAAGCGTCGTCCTGGTAGTGCAGGACATCTTGTTTCTCTCTTGACAAGCTTATAATAATACTAATAATAAATTATGGAATGTTGACTTATTTCTCGTATCTTCCCAAATAAGCGTTGCAATTCGGACAGTAGTGTTGACGGTCCCGACAACACTTTGTACAGTACGGAATCCAAACGCATAAAAGGCCCCTGAAAAATCAAATGGAATTTTCATAAATCACAGATAAATACCGTCCCTAGCAAAATTTTGCATAAAAAAAATTACAAATGGGTTATTAATAATTCGGCATTTTGTCTAAAACTATTCACCAGAGGTATATTTTTCCACAAGTCTCCAAAGGAACACGACTGAAAGATATTCTCGGGTTTTACGTCCAGCTAAAGTCCAAACGTCCATGGACTCTGAATGTACGTCCATTGTATGTCCAAGATACGAGCGTACGATGGATGTCCAATTTTGTACATCCATTTTACGTACACATAATGTATACAAATATACCTATTGATATATTATGATTTATTTATATTTTTATAAATCACTTCGACAGACACTCAACCGATTTAAGTGCATTAGATGATCAGCCAATCGATGAACATATTTGGACATCCAATGGATAACAACAACCCAAGGGCCGTCCAATAGTAAACATCCATGGGACGTCCAATTCATGCACGTGAACGTAGTTGAAGAAGAAGAAAATGTGAGGTTAGGTATTCTGTGGCATTGTTTTAAGGCGTCTTTGAGATGGAAGAATGAAGTCTGCTGAATAGTGCGTTTGATAATTTGTATTTATTGTGGACACTATAGTGATTTGTGAAGCACTGGTAAACTTTTGCGTTTTGGCGATTTCAGTAGGTATATCTTCAATTAAGAATCACAGAAAACGTAAGTACTAACGCTCATTACTGGCTTCGCCTGTTTTAAATCAAATCAAGTTTGGCTTTGAGACTTAAAAAGCATCTCAAAGTAGTCCTCGTAGAAAAGTAGAAGGGAATTTTTAGAAAAAATGCAAAGACTATGTTGGTCAAATGTGAATGGTTGAAAAGATCGAAGCAAAGCACACATTATCCAACAGTACAAGAATTCGAGCTCTGAGGACGGTCACATTCCAATGAGATACATTTCAACTTACCCAAGGAAACATAAACATGCTGCCCATAAATGCGTTTTTGTCGTTGACGCAATTTTCACCGTTGTAGTTATTGGAGCGTGACAAGACGGACATGAGACTGGACACGGCTCTGGCCCCAAAATCAACGCCTCGGATTGCTGCGTTATAACAACTGAAAAATGTAAATTTTTGCTTTGAAGGAATATGTTTTGCGGCAATTCAGACATGAAAATGAAAAATTGAAAAACTGAAATAAAAATGTGGACCAGCCGGTTCAACTTGTATTCAATTTCGGCGGTTTTCCAAATAAGGAACGGTACCATAGAGGTTCAATGTGACCGACCGGAGATTGGAAGGCCCGGGTTCGAACCCCGGCTGGTCCACATTTTTATATTATTTACAGACACCAAAAAGTATTCAACTTGTATTTATTTCGGCTGAGTCGTGCATACTTGAAATTCGAAGTCTGTGAAGTGAGTTGATGATCCCCATACGGATCGATACCGCCTATATAAAAGACTAATAGAGTCTCTCTCGGTATGCATACGCGAATGATTTTCATTTTCATAATAATAACCCCCATTTCATCTACTAGCATGAAAGACTGAACTAAGAGTGTGAGCCGCCGGTTTTCCAATCAAGGAACGGTACCATAGAGGTTCAATGTGCCCGACCGGAGATTGGAAGGCCCGGTTTCGATCCCGGCTGGTCCACATGTTTATTTCAGTCTTTCCATTTTTCATTTTCTTGTCCGAATTTCCGCAAAACATATTCCTTCATATTATTTACAGACACCAAAAAATATTCAACTTAATATTTGCATTGATTGAAATTTTATAGAATACTCATAGTTTTGTTGCGAATATAATTCTCTATGAAAAATTGAGATTTTGATTTTTCGACATTACCTATGTTATCCTGCGTCGGGTCCCTGTGTTGTGTTAGATGTGGTTCAGAGGATGAAATGGCGTCCTGCTGTTGTGGTTGGTATGATGATCCTTTGTCCTCCATTCTGAAACAATGAGTGAATTAATTCTAACTCGTTGTATTATACAGTATCGGAAACTCTTCGTCTGGGGTATAGACAGAAATCTACGCGAGCAACAAGGAATGCAATGATATGATGATACTACATAAATAAGAGAAACGCACTACTGTGCGCCTCTCCTGTTACCCCACCCGATGCATTAACGGACCACATGGCAATGCGACACACCGCACACAGCGTACGTCGATATCCCTTCCTCGAGCGAGTCGAGGAGAAATTGTAATGCTCTCTCAACATATAGCAAGCTATTATTTACGCTCTCATGAAACTACCCAAGATTAAAATGTTCCGATACTGTATGCATACAGTATTATCGGAATGTAATTCTGGAAATAGTCGTTGTTATATATACTTTTAATATTGATGAAATGTTGGATTTAATATTACTGTTAAAAAAGCAAGTTTTCATGAAAAGTCATTTCATAAATGAACAAAACTAAACATTAAAACCAATCAAACTATGGAATACAATACATTTTGGTCCATCGAACCCAGTGGCGCAGCCAGGGGGGGGCACCAAATGCCTATTAAAATGATGGCGTAGAATACGGAAAAAATATTGAAAAAATTCTAGAATTTTCGGAAGTATTTTTTTTGCGGTTTTATGTGACAGGATAGGATCCTAGCGCACCTTTTACATTTTTCGCATTTTGCGACCATAACGAGACACATTCGTTAAATACACAAGTTTATAGAAATATTTGTTCAATATCAAGAGCAAGAATGTTACCATTCTGTTTTCAAGTATGATTTAAGAATTGGCAAATTCTCTAACGGTTGTGGAGAAAATATGTTAAGTAATGTCAGGCAGAGTTGTCAACGGACAGTTCATTGTATGTCTCATCAATAAAGTGTTTAAACTAAATCCAGTCGAAAGTACAAAGCCTCTATTATTTATATAGTCCTTCCAGAGAGTCCAAACATTATATGTCAGATTTTAATATGGACAATAATCAACATATTTTTCTCGTTGAACATACCCTATATTTCTATCTTTGAAAATAACCAGATGTGTATTGTAACAAATCTTGTGGCTAACTGTATAAAAAATCCTTCGTAAAGCCAAGTCTATAAAAAATACGTTAAAGCGATTCAATACATGTAGAATCAACCAACTACTTACCTGTTATCGAGTGTGAACTTGATTCTCACAGGGTTACAAATGATTAAATGATTTCAGGGTGGAATTATAACTAGTCGATACAAATTGTGCATGAAAGGACTATAGATAACACTGATAACAAATCTTGATATGGTTTTCAAGTATTTTATCTATCCAGCCTGAAAAAAATTCTAGGATATCTGTACAAGTGTCTTCTTTTGCAAAAGAGGATGACGTTTCGGAGATTATATCTGCCGCCGTTATCCAAATTTGCTGAAAACTCAATTTTTCATTGTATCTGGAGATAACGAGATCTTTCTTCGAAAAAGTAAAATGAAATCTACCAAGAAATTCTATTTTGATACATAAGGTTTCCGGTATCAGTAAATCACGATTATTCACGATTTTTCTGTTATCCCTAATGGACATTTCCTCCACAAAATCGAACTTTCAATCGATGACTGGTTTTTATTGTGCAATATTAAGTAATCTGATAATATAAACTCATAATATTGGTACTGGAGTGGAAACTTATGTTACTGATAACTTTTCACTCTGAATTTCAAGACTGATAAAAGAATTCTTGAAACAACTGGGAATTATGAAAACTCCGTTAATAGATATTGTAAGTAAATTGTCCTTCTGAGTATTTGTAAATATTAGATCTTGTGAAATAGTTTACATGTGAAATTGGGCGTTCTTGAGAAAAGGCCATAATTTCATAACATGAAAATGGATTATAAATAATCCAGGCTTTGGCTAATTTCCTAAACTATAGGAATTTTGTCGGTAAGTATCGAACAGAAAATTATTTAACAGTCCCATACGACTGCCAAATCACCTCTGCCCAGTACCTGGTAGAGTTTTTCTACAAGAACATACTTTGCAATAACTAGCAGATGCCAATCAAAAATATGTGCAAATTAGTAAATATTTATAATCCATTTTCATGTTATATTTGTGAATATTTGAACAATGAATGGTTTGGTATAACGCATTCGAAGGTTAGATCATTTGAGATCACCTTTTGCTTTTTCCATAATTAATCCAGTACGATTGGGTTTTGAGACGAAGATCGATTGTAACACTACCAAACTTGGTATGCTAGTAGTAAAAAAATTGTTTACCAAAATTCCAGGGGTGGAACATATTTTTTTATTTCGTTAAAAAATAATTAAATAGATTTTTGCTGTAATCTTGGAAAGTATGTGATTTATCGAAAAAACAACTCAACAAGGTGAAAGACAATTCAATTCTCCACAAAAAATATTCCCAGTAATTACTTAAGAAATGCGATCGTTTTATGAGAAAACGTGATTGAATGCCGACATCAACTTTCAGGTTCACGAAAGTAAACTTCACAAGCCGAATGCTCAGGCGGATCGTGCCTCTCTATCGCTTGTTCCGCGCTCTCGCTTGCACGCTCGGCTCAGGCGGAACGTGACAATGAGTCATACTCTTTCGTTCGTGCAGCCGGCGTTCATCGATTCATAAGACGACATCAAAAAATTTAGATAAAAAATTTGGTTAGTTACACCCATTGCCAGATTTATACTCACGTACGCCGGGGGCTAACTATTACGATGCCGCTGCGCCGCCGCCAAATAATAAATTTCAATTGTCAGTTTCAAAGTACCCGTTCACTGGTTATTTTTCACAGCACATGACAATATCATAAAATCATTACGATAACGAATCAAATTATATTTACTTCCCAACTAAAAACTAACAACAAACAACAAATATCCAACTTCTATTCTATTTTTTACTAATTTTTTTAAATTTCAGTTTCAATATTTACCATTACCAACGACCATCTATTGAATACTGAACTCTGATTTTGTTACTTGTTATTGAGTTAGACGAAATTACCCCTACTGAGTAGAATGCGGCTTTTTTTATCAAACAATCCCAGCCTATATAGTCCTTTTGATGCGGTACCGGCGGTCGCTAATTGCGCGTTTGCTTCAAAAGGCGACGAGTTGAGAGGCGGCATACTTATAAAAAGAAAGAAGCAATATAATATACTGTCTTGTCGCCTCGTCGGCGACGATAATATTGCTGCTTGCTTTACCGCCTCTTAAAATTCACCAGCGGGGGCTGATAGTCCCATAGCCCCCCTAAATCTGGCACTGGTTACACCCCTGATTTTTTGCTGAACAATTTTTTTTCTAATGAAACATGATCTCAAGAAGTCATTTGCTGAGTTTCATCCTGCACTGGCTTAAATTTACCCGTGGTTACTGGGCTATATGCAACTTACAATAATAAATCAGAACTCAATAAATTGCTAATCGTTTTTCTATCTGATCCAGATTAGTATGTTTCATCGATTCCGAAAACTGTGAGGTTTGAGATGACGTAAACCTTGTATCGTTATCAGTCAGTATGTAACTATTTGCATGTACGCAACATCTTCATCAACAAAATCAACTTCTGGCTTTTTGTAGGTGAGTTGTACCCTGTCAGGATAAAGTTCGTACTCAACAGGTGAGTACCTATAATTTATAAAATACTAATATAGAAATGAAGGCTTTCACGGCTGGCGTTAATGTTTTGTTTGGTTTCCGGGATTTGCCGTGGTCTTCTTTTAAAATCTCCAAACGTTTCAACTTCAACTGCGGAAGTGAACTCAAGTGATATGGTCGAAGTTACAGTTTGGCAAATCTTTAAAGGAATTCCTTTACAGATTTGCCAAGCTGTACACTTCTTGACGACTCAGTAAAAGTTCCGGAAGGGGGTGGGGTAGCTAAATATACATTTTGAGGGTAGGATATTGGTTTTTCAAGATTCGTGGCTGAAATATGTGTCCAGTAAAAAAAAGGTTTGTATGAAACTTGGCGAAAACCTTATTTTTTGTGTGTTTTTAAAAGTTGAAATTGTTTCGAATCAAAATATTTATTTTTCGATTGTATACGAATTTAAATGAAATAAAAGCCTAATTTTCAATCGGAGAAGTTGGTTCACAAATCTTTTAACTTTATCGGGGTTCATTTTCTCCGTTGAAACCTCGACTTCAAGATGATATGAAAAATATCGTTGAAAATGCAAAAAAAACAAAAAAAACAAAAAAAAAAAAACTTTTTTATACTCCATATTCCAGAATTCCTTATTTTTCGTTGCAAATAAGCATTGAAATTGATAAAAAATATTAATTTTCATGTTATACAGGGTGTCCAAGAATAAAGGGGACAAACTCCGAGGGTAGAATCCTCACTTCATTTAAGGCTGAAAGTTCCAATAAACATATACCCTAAAATGAGTATTAACCGAGTTACAGGGTGTTGAAAGTGACACAAAAAAATATTTTTTCCAGAATAACTCCATAACGGCTTAACTTTTCTGAATGAAATTTGGTATGTCACTTGACAGCATTCATTCAGGCAAATCATGTGTTTGTAACTCTGAACAGGGGCGTACGGCAGGTGGGTACCCCTATTCACCCCTCCCCAACTTTCACGCCACTGGATTAATATCATTTCGTCTTTTTTTCTTAATCCCCAATATTTCCTATACAAAAAAGGAATACGTTTCGTTTCACAAATATTAACGGTATGATATTATATTACATGGATATCATTATTTTTTTTATCAATTTCAAGATTACTGAAAAACCGATTATGCATGATGTCAAGGAGTCGAGTTTCAACCTGCTACAATCTTTCCTTAATTTTTTATTCATATTTGTCTACCTATAAGCTAGAACAATTTATAATCATATTTTATCCATCACTTTTCCATAAATATGAAGGAAAAATCTGTATTTATTAATACTCTTTTTCAGAGAACAGTCGCCACCTTACGAACCACAGCCGGGCTTCATTCTTTCTCATAAGACATGCCATCTCCTGCAACCCTCCCCCAACCCGTCCAAGGCAATACAGGTAATTTAGAAAAATTGAAAAATTCAATTTTTGCTTGAAAATTATACATATGGGGTTTTTCCTAGAAAAAAAATCCAACTCAACTCAACTCAACTCTTTTATATGCATTTTTCCCAGTCAACAAGCTGCAAAAACTATTTTATTAAATATAATATACTTACACTACCATCCTTATACATTTACCAGCTAATTATCTATACTAAAAAGCAAAACTATCTCTCAACAAACAATTTTCATAACTACAATACAAGAAACCGATTTGCACTCCATCAAACATTCTCAAGACTATCAGTTGGTCAGAACTCCCATGTATACAAGGGAATTGATTGCTTCAACAGATACACAAAGATATGTGGAAACGATCAAAATCAAACTGAGTACATTTAAAAACAAACTTTATGCATATTTGTCTTCGAAAGCGTACTACTCATATGATGAATTTTTCAAAAACAGTGAATGACTCGTGTTGGTATCCCAATATAAAAACCAATATGTACACTTGTTTATATACATTTTTTATGTTTTACATTATTTTTTTGTTACTTTAGGTCTTATGTTTACACACTTATGTTTACACACTTTTTGTGATGTTAATGTAACGATCTCAGAGCTGAATAAATATTATTATTATTATTATTATTATTTGGTCGCTCAATCCGATTTTCAACTTTGCGAGGGCAATTAAAGCCTGCCTCTTCTGGTCACCTGCGCTTTTGTCAAGACCATAATTTGACCCTGGAGACTCTTTTCTCCAATGAAGCTGCTCGGAGCAAGTGGCCTTTTACACATTAAACAGAGGTGGCACCCGAGGCAATCTGTAACCGACTCGGGTGTCAAAGTGACACGTAAAGCCTGAATAGTTTTACAATATATCCAACGAAGGCGATTCATGACATTGAGATAAAACTGGGTAGGTAGTGAAAAAACTTACAGCCGAACTCCACCAAATATAACTAATCTTTATTATGAATGTGTGTGTAGTCGGAGGACCTACATCAGGACTTGTTTCGAAGGAATAATCCTTCATCATCAGCAAAAGAAGGGTTATTACATTAAGAGCTACAGAAAAGAGAAATCCTACATTAGTGATATTAAATAACAGTAATAAATGTTGAATAAATGGAAAATTCTATGTGATATCAAGAAATTAATGAATAATTTTTTTTTTTAATTTTTATGTCTATGATATCTTCCGCAACAGTGGCGGGTACCCATTTGTCAGAGGTTGTGACTAGATCTGACTAGATCTAACCACAGCCCCTGACAAAACAGATTCAGAATTGGTCTCCAAACCAATCGTATTCATATTAGAAATATATAGGATGACTCAAAAATACTTAGTTATTTATGGTAGAAAAAATAATTACCCAGCATGAATTTGGGAATCATAAATTATTTTCGACGGACGTTAGTTCATTATATTGTGACACATGTTTACCGAAAAATAATATAAAATGCCTTATAAATTATGTTTATCGATTAAGCTTATTTTTGTTTGAAGATTACCCTATAGAAAAATGAAAAAGAGGTCTTATTCAAGATTCAGAATATTGTTTCTGATGATATGAATAAACACCCACAGAAAAAAAATTGAATCTCCCAATTGCGTAAAAAATAATTAAATAAAAATGGATATTTTCAACTTCAACACCCAATATCTCGAAAAATAGTCATAAGATCCTGTTGAACCAATGAACACTTTTAATAAGGTGATCGAATACTTACAACAAACTGAAATTTCAAGAAATTTAACCGAAGGCCATTTCGGGGTCCTTTCACTTAGTTTTCCACTTCTTTTTGTGGGAAGAGCATACGGTATAATTTTCGTTAATTGGTCATAGCTCACTCTGTATATTCTCGAAATGTTTCACCGTAGTGAAGTACTTATCAATTTCAGTTGTCAAACCGCCAACTGCATCGTTGTCTTCGGGGCCAGTTCCGTCTCCAACCCCATGTCCGTTATGTGAAGCCCGAAACATTAAGAATGGGAAAGTCGAAACGCGATCTGAAGCGAAGTCTAAGACGCCACAACGGTCTCATATCTATTGTTCACATTGCAACGCCCCAATCATAATGAATAAGAAAGTGGAGACACCGTCGAGAAACAATTGTCTGGATGCCGCTTTGTGCGGTATAGAGTAAGTGAGAATTTCTAGGTCGTAAGCCAGCAACAGGTTTTCGCGATCAATTTCCTTCCGGGTGAAAAACCACTAAAATGCTTCAGAGAGGGTGTCATGGTGTATCGTGAAGGTCAGCTGCGATTCCGTGGGTGGGTTGATCAGTGGCAGCCTCCAGAACACGTAGGAAAAAAATCACTCAATTCCTCCCGATTGAAAATTTGTCGAATGATAGTCGACACAATACTTCAAAGAAAAAATAATAAGCTGGCTGTAAGGTGGTGGAGTATACATCAGCTGATCACACGAACATGAAAAAAATATTCATAAATTTATAGTTTAGGAACTGTTTTTTCGTTTGATTTTTGAAGTAATGGAGAAACTTCATCCAAACTTTTTGTAGGCCTGTTTAAGAAAAACAAAACTATTTATATAAAATGTTTTGATACCTACCTCGTTTTTCCTCGAGTTTTTAGCGATTTTTTAATATTTTTTAACATGAATTTGAAAATTTCTACGAGTTAATCGAGTGTTATTTCGTTTGTTTTTCAAGCAATGGAGAAACTTCATTTGAACTTGTTTCCATGACCTAAAATTCACATTTCGGGAGATTTTTTTTAACTTGTTTCTCTGATAAGTGCAGAAATCAAATAGATTTTTTGCAGATTTTTCATTTGAAATCTGACTGATGAAAATAATGTTTTTGCAAGGTACCTATCTATACAGAATGTGCCAACCTACCTGAGTTTGCATGGTACATTCTGATTTTTTTCAGATTTTTTATTTTTAATCTGTTTGATGAAAATAATATGTTATTGGAAGGTACATCATACAAAATGTTATTCTGTATAGGTACCATCCAAAAACATATTATTTTCATCAGTCAGATTTCAAATAAAAA
This sequence comes from Chrysolina haemoptera, assembly GCA_958298965.1. NCBI lineage: Eukaryota > Metazoa > Arthropoda > Insecta > Coleoptera > Chrysomelidae > Chrysolina > Chrysolina haemoptera. The sequence continues at coordinate 22,680,710 of OY282593.1, forward strand.
ATCTGAAAAAAATCAGGGATCATATATATAGTTTCTGCGATTTCAGTTTATTATGAAAAAAATTAAATAATCACATTAATCGTCGTTATTTTCTCTAAAAATTAATTTTCTTATGTTTTTTTCCTAGTTTTCCGAATAAGCCGAGAAATTCACATTAAAGAATTAATGAGTAGGACGCTCAGAACAATAATAAACATAGAGATGCCCTCTCTACTCAAACTTAACAGATTTGTAGACAACCACGATATCCATCTCTCTCAATGAAATATGGTCAAGGGGACTGAGGGGATGTAAACATTCAGTTCAGAGGACAATGCAACTAGATGCGTTAGTTGGAGCACAGATGTAAATATAAACAAGGTGATGTTGGCTTCAAAAACAAGGATAGAAAGGCATCTCTATGTTTATATTTGCTCTGAGGTAGGACGTCAAATTGCTTTCCATGCGGTGTTGCCGATTTTCTCACCACGGCTCAGGAGATTAAAGCCGGCCTTCCATACCAGCTTTTTGCCGCCGGCTTCTTGTCTGCCAATCAGAGTACTTCAAAAGTAGCCACCGCTTCTTCAAGGTCATGCCGCTGTTTGTTGGTTCAAGTTTCTTTTAGCGTCATGCCGTTGACTATATTTGCTTATGAATATGTTGCCATCTCTTTTTATAGACATATAAGTCATATAAATGAAACGAATAAAATAATATAAGTCATAAAACCCAAACCAAATAAATTAGGGAATGTTTTCAAACTATTCTTGGGTGTTTTTGCCAAGAACTGACAATTAAATTAATTAACAATGGAGAATAATTATTTGACAGTTGACGTAAAGCGTAGCGTTTTTCTGCCCTTGTGGAAATGGTCATATAAAAATAACATTACTTCTTCCGAAAGAAGTTGAAGCTGAAAGCTGGTATGGAAGGCCACCTTAAGTCGGCTGTGACATTGTCCAAAACAAAAACGTACGATTCTATTGGGGATTCAACATTAGATGCCAGCGCCAAAGTGGCAAAAATTGAACTACTCTCGAGTACATTGTGTCAACAGAAAAACAGAATATTCACCATTTAAGCATATGTACCAGAAATTCAATAATGATTATAGGTTCAACAAAATGCACATAAACAATAGCCAAAATCTTGTGAATTTTGACGAAAACAATAATTTCAATGTACTTATCTATAGTGTCAAAACTTGACACCAGAGGGAGTATCCCTTATGTTGAATTCCCAATTATAAGAAGATCTTGCAATAGTGTCATCTTTGAGGAATATTGCACAAGCATCTGTTGTTTATAATTGAATACTAGTTATTAGATATAATTTTTTGGATTGACGTCGCCGTTACTTGATGGAAATCTATAGTTATGTTTTCGACTGTTTCGACTGTTTTTATATCTTTACCGCCATTCTTATATTCAGAATTTGATTTATGCATGGCAATTTTGAAATGATGCAGACACTTTTCTCATATCAAATAATGTTTTTGCTGGATACCGTATTCATCTGCAATTTATTTTCATTGACTTTCTTTTTCAGAATCGCAAAGTGCTTTGTAGGATAAGTTATGATGTTTTGCCAGAGCCAACCTCACTACCTCACTACAGTCCAAACAGAAATGGTTTTATGGGAAATCACGAGAACTGATTCAACATTTAGGAAACACTGATGGTCATTATACGCATGATGTATTTTTGAATGAGTAAAGTTAAATACATTCCTTCACTGCAATATTTTTGTTGACTCATTTCTATGCTATGAGTGCAAAAATGCCAACCCTACAAAAATCCCTATAAAATAGTTGGGAATTTTGTTTTTTTGTTGTTAAAATTGTTTTTTCCGTTAACCAGCTGTCGTCCCCTTACGAACGGCAGCCCTCAAAAGTCGAAACTTGTGCGAGCCAAGGATTAACGAGGTCCTACCTTTCAACGTGCGATTCCTAGCACTTTCTCGGGCCATCAGATAAAAATCTGAAGTCGCTGAGGATTCGAACCTAGCCGACCAGCAGTCAATGGTTTTGAACGCTTCAGTCTCAACCACTGAGCTACTTGACCCTTAATTTGATCTGACACTTGTTCGAACGCTCAAAGCGAGAATGCGCATGCTTCTGACGATCATGTACTGTTTCTGACTTTTGTTCGAACGAACCTATTGTTACACGGCTAAATACTGAGCGCCACCTAGCGGAAAAAGAGGTTCGCGAACGTTAATAATTGGTATGTTCCGGACACAGAACTCATAATTATATCTTATGAGTTCTGCGGATTCCTTCTTGCCATAAGCGGTAATGTATCGTATCTATTTCAACTGTTTTCTCATTGTTATTCGATTTTTTGACAATAAATTGAGTTTCATGATATTCATTAGTATTCATAGTTTCAGAATAAGTCAACTTGAAATGGCGGCAGAAGTCAAAAGTTCCATTACTAAGCATATTTGTTCAGTGCTCAGTGCTGCAAAGCTGAATGTACTTCATTCAAATCTGAATAAAACTGAAATTAAACACTATGGAATTTAGTAGCTGATCACCATCATATTGTTTCGAGACTAAAATTTTAGTGCCACCTAGCGGGAATGCATTTTGCGAATACGGACCATACCCAATAATAATAAGAAGAAAGAGAAATTGGACAAATTGGTTAGATTTTACTGATTTTAGACACTGTATTTGAGATTTCAAAATAGAACCGGAAAACACTGAAAACAGAAAACCAATCAAATGAAAAAGTGTGAAGTACAGAGATGTCTGAGGATTGAAGAAAAGTGATAATATCTGGAATAACTTATTCGATAGCTATTCTGATTAGAAACTGTTTATTATGAACCACACATAGTTTTTGGATTTTATTGATAGTTATTTTGAAAATAAACAGGTACTTATCAATATTATTATGCTATCTGCAAAACAATAAAATAATCAGGCTAGTATTAATTGACATGATAACAATACTTGAAACTTGCCCCTTTCTCTTAAATAACTCCACATCTACATTGAACCATAGAAATTATACCTAATACACAATATTTTTATGAATTGAACAGAGTGTTCTTTGTTCACAAGCTAATTAATACAGACAGTAATAGTAGTATCTTCTTGGATTCGAGTTCATACCCTGCTAATTCAAATTCAATAGTATAGAAATTAAATTATCTCTATTACATACTTATTCATCTACTATTCTACTACCAATACTTTCAGACTACAGTCCATTCGTTCAACCACGATGCAGGAACCCGAAAATTCGAAATATCTATTGATTCTATGTGAGATATTCCCACATGTTCCTACCGAAACCATAACCAATATTATACATATAGTAGAGGAACAAAACCCATGTGATTCTTTTGAAGGCCATATGGAAAACATGGTCAATCTTCTGTCAGGTAAGGAAAAGTTACTTCTTGAATCATTCAATTTGATACAAGCATTCACCCAAAGTACCAGAATAACAAACCTCTCGTCTGAGCAAAGTTATGGTATTTGTGGAAAAGCATACAAATAGATTGAATCATTTCTAAGCAATAGGCAACAAAAAGTAAAACTTAAAGATAATAATACAAACATATTCTCTGAAGATTTATATTACAATTGGGGGTTTCCCAAGGGAGTATTCTCAGTCCCCCATCTTCGTAATTTTTATGAATGACCAAATTGAATATGTATGTTCCAAACTCTCCTCTTATCTTTCTGTTTCACAATTTTGGTGACAGCTCTACAGAAAATATCAATTTTCAGGTGATGGGGCACAAGGACCCATTCCAAATATTGTCCCAAGGATAGAACCGTCTGGCAATGATCAACTGTATAGAAGTTTATCTTCAGTGTATCCAGATTGTGATCCAAAATTCCTTTTGAGCTATTGCGAAGGAAAGCCAACAGGTTTTGATCTGGAAAGTGCCATTGATGAATTTGATCAAAGTGAGTATTCAATTACAATAAGAAAAAAGATATAAAAAATTAACTACCTCATTTATAACAACCCTATTGTTCCCTGATATTTATTTCAATTATTTGACATCAACAATATTTGTACCTGAACATATATTTAAGAAGATGAAGTATCGAAGAATAGCAGTTTATAATTTGCTCAGAAGATGACACTGTGTGTTGAAACAATATTGTCAGCATATATATTTACATAAAATTTTTTGAGTGTAAATTATTGGAAGTTTTTATTTCCCACCTATTTACCTATTTACCCCTCCCATGGAATGACCCTAGGCACGCACTTGCTCGATGAATTACTAACAAGAAGTTGTGTGCCATAATTTATTTCCACTGATTTGAAGCAAGATTTGATTTATCTGATGACTTTTCAGATGGATATGACAGAGCTAGGGTAGACCCCATCACCATTTGGGAGGAGCTGAAAGACACTTTTCCAGATGCGGACCCTTCTTACTTGCAGGAAGAAGCTCGCAAATTTGCTTTGCTTCCTGAACAAGCCCTGAATGACTTTGTTCAGAACGCTATCGAGAAACCTGATTATCCCACCATGCAAGATTATATAAAGTAAGAAAATTTAATTGTTACTACTATCGAACCAAGATAGTGCTAAATTTTGAGCTTCAAACTGTCTTCTTTTTCTTCAATTCTTTTCAGTTCGATAAATAACAACCCACTGATTTTTACACTTTCACTAAAATTTTAACGCTGGATTTTGATGAATGTGGTATAACTGTTGAAAAAAGAATCATGAACTGAAGATCTGCCTCCTAGGTATATGTAAATGGTGCTATAAATTTGTTTAACCTTGCTCTTTAATACCTACTTATGTATTTTGTTCTAGCGTTATTTGCTCTGCAAGAAGTTGATTAGTTTATATTGTTACATTTTGTTAATTTATCGAATATTTGATCTAATTGTCTCCTTACCATTTTAAAACTGTATTATTTTAAAGCTATATTCAAATATAACGAACATAACCATAAAGAAGTTATTATTGATTTTTCTCTGTGATTTCAAGACATTCATATGATATTCAACCATATTTACAGAATATTTTTCGGATTTCCAGATGTTGTAAGGTTTGGTGAATACATGTTCAAAATCATGGTTGCATATATAAAAATATCTGGATATGTAATCCATGCTATGGCCGTATAAAGTGAAATCTGTATATATATATAAATAGTGATTGTAGATGTCACAAGTTATTTTTATATATATATAATGAAAAATACTTGTGACATCTACATGAATGAATAAATGTAAAAAAAATATTCATATACATTTTTTTAACATTCTAATTTCTATTGCAGACATGAAAATAAACAAATAACTGAAAAAGTCCTAGACCAGGGACAAAACGTCTTTTTAAATATAAATATATTGCAATAATTATTATCGAATCCAATACCCCAAGATTTCCCATGGAAAAAAATATATTTTTGTAAAACTGTCATTAAATATGACGTTTTTAATTCATTTAAATATAAACTAAAATCAATTTCAACACTAGTTTTAAAAATACTTTTAACAATAGTGTTAAAAGTAAAATGACAGATGAGATGATTGATTCTCAGTCATGTAGATCTTTCTAATAGAAACACTTCAATCAGATATTATAATCAGCACACGTACTCAAGAGGAATCATTTATAAAAGTTCACACATTTATTCGGCCGTTTGTGCAATTGGTAATACTAATTCCTTTTGAAGTTACAAACGAAGTAGTATTCAGTCCAACCTTAGAAGGTCCCTGATCACTGACAAATAATGACATTCATAAATAAAGTGCGTTTTTTTATTTTTTTCTTACTTGCAGTAACTGGTGTACAAAAAAATTTGTTTGCTCACAAAATAAAATGCCACTTTTAACACTTGTATCATAAATAACTATTATATATTCAAACTGGGAAAGCCCAGTTTCTGGCAAAAACAACTACTTACTTGGCTAGTACTGAGACTTACTTAGAACTAAATCAGACAGATATTTGGGCCATGTTTTCAAAGCAGGACACAGCTAGCAAATGATTATACTGTAGGTTTGTATCTCTTGTAACTCAGCAAAGCAGTTGTTTTCTGTTGAATATTTGCCTCAAATGTAGGCATGTTGGGAGAAAAAAAGAATTACATATTATCTGTGAAACCTTCGATCCGCCAGATTCAAGAAAGAAAACGACGGGTTGGCCGTCTACAAGACCAAATTCACCGTCGAAAAATTCCTGGAAGCCGTTCCGGACCCCATCGCGACCTTTTGCAACCCCGACAGAAAATTAGCCATCGACGAAAACGCCGACGAAGGCGACGTCAAGTTCGCCATGACGTTTCTTCTCAACCAGTACCGCTTCACGAGAAAGAGCTACATCGAGAAGGTGTTCAAGTGGAAGAAGATGAACTTGGTGGCGGTTTGCGATCGGCTCGACAAACTGGGCAAGAGTTTGAAAAGGGCGCGGCCTCTGGATCCGGAAGGAGACACTATGAACGTTGGCTTGCTGCAAGTGGTGAGTTCAACAGAAAAGAGCTGAAGAGAGAGATAGAGATAATTAGAGAACTAAAGAGAGAGATAGAGATAATTAGAGAACTAAAGAGAAAGAGAGAGAGAGAAATAGAGAGAGAGAGAGAGAAATAGAGAGAGAGAGAAATAGAGAGAGAGAAATAGAGAGAGAAATAGAGAGAGAAATAGAGAGAGATAAATAGAGAGAGAGAGAAATAGAGAGAGAGAGAGAGAGAAATAGAGAGAGAAATAGAGAGAGAGAGAAATAGAGAGAGAGAGAGAGAAATAGAGAGAGAAATAGAGAGATAGAGAGAGAGAAATAGAGAGAGAGAGAGAGAGAAATAGAGAGAGAGAGAAATAGAGAGAAAGAGAGAGAAATAGAGAGAGAGAGAAATAGAGAGAGAGAGAAATAGAGAGAGAGAGAGAAATAGAGAGAGAGAGAAATAGAGAGAGAGAGAGAGAAATAGAGAGAGAGAAATAGAGAGAGAAATAGAGAGAGAGAGAGAGAAATAGAGAGAGAAATAGAGAGAGAGCAATAGAGAGAGAGAAATAGAGAGAGAGAAATAGAGAGAGAGAGAGAAATAGAGAGAAATAGAGAGAGAGAGAGAAATAGAGAGAGAGAGAGAGAAATAAAGAGAGAGAGAAATAGAGAGAGAGAGAAATAGAGAGAAATAGAGAGAGACATAGAGAGATAGAGAGAGAGAGAAATAGAGAGAGAGAGAAATAGAGAGAGAGAGAAATAGAGAGAGAGAGAAATAGAGAGAGAGATAGAAATAGAGGGAGAGAAATAGAGAGAGAGAGAAATAGAGAGAGAGAGAGAAATAGAGAGAGAAAGAGAAATAGAGAGAGAGAGAAATAGAGAGAGAAATAGAGAGAGAGAAATAGAGAGAGAGAGAGATATAGATTCATGGAGAACTAGAGAGAGAGAGAGAGAGAGATTCATGGAGAACTAGAGAGAGAGAGAGATTCATGGAGAACTAGAGAGAGAGAGATCCATTGAGAGCTAGATAGTGAGATAGATTGATAGAGAGCCAGAGAGAGAAATATCCTTAGACAGACAGAGAGACAGAGGTCCATAGAGAGCTAGCGAGAGCTACAGAGGGAGATATTCATAGAGAGCTACGGAGAGAGATATCCATAGAAAGATACAGAGAGGGGTCCTTAGAGGGCTAGAGGAGAGATAGATCCATAGAGGGCTAGAGGAGAGATAGATCCATAAAGGGCTATAGAGGAGAGATAGATCCATAGAGGACTAGAGGAGAGAGATCCATAGATAGAGAGAGAGAGAGAGCTAGAGCTAGAGAGAGAGCTAGAGAGTGAGAGCTAGAGAGTGAGAGCTAGAGAGTGAGAGCTAGAGGGAGAGAGCTAGATAAAGAGAGAGATAGAGAGAGAGGGAGCTAGAGAGAGAGAGCGCTAGAGAGAGAGAGAGCTAGGGAGAGAGAGATAGTTAGGGAGAGAGAGAGAGCTAGAGAGAGAGCTGGAGAGAGAGAGCTGGAGAGAGAGAGAGCTAGAGAGATATAGTGAGAGGGAGAGAGAGCTAGAGAGAGAGCTAGATAGAGAGAAAGAGAGCTAGAGGGAGAGAGCTAGATAAAGAGGGAGCTAGAGAGAGAGAGCGCTAGAGAGAGAGAGAGAGAGAGCTAGGGAGAGAGAGAGAGTTAGGGAGAGAGAGAGAGAGTTAGGGCGACATAGCTGGAGAGAGAGAGCTAGATGGATATAGTGAGAGAGAGCGAGAGCGAGCTAGAGATAGAGAACGAGCTAGAGAGAGAGAGCGAACTAGAGAGAGAGAGAGAGAGCGAGCTAGACAGAGAGAGAGAGAGAGAGCGAGCTAGACAGAGAGAGAGAGAGAGATAAAGAGAGAGAGATAGAGAGAGCGAGCTAGAGAGAGAGCGAGCTATAGAGAGAGGTAGAGAGCTAGAGAGAGAGGGAGAGAGAGGGGAGGTTCATAGGAAACTAGAGGAGGGAGGTCCCCAGTGAGCTAGAGAGAGAGAAATCCCTGGACAGCTAAAGAGGAAGAAATAGCTAAGTTAAACACAGATCCATAAAAAGATGAAGAGATCAATAGAGAGCCAGAGAGAGAGAGAGAGATAGTGATGGAGGTAAAATACAATGAAGGTAGACTTGGACCTAATGAGAAGTAGGTCAGGTCAACCATTTTCGATGATAAATAACAATTTTTTTATTATTAATGATATTGTTCTCTCATAAACACTAAGATTTTACCCAAAGGCCCAGTCTGGGCGAGGAAAGAGGATCCATTGTTATTGTTTGTATATAAATCAATCATTAATGTAATTTCAGGTTACCTACTTGCGCAATCGCATGCTGATAAGGAGGACGCTCAAAATGAAGGATGACACCTATCGACTGGCCAAAGAGGAAGCGAGGAAATACAACCTATTGGAAACATGCCAGACTTGCTTCGACGACGAGCTCATTCCCGAAGAGTGCTACTTCTGCATGAAGGACTGTGTCTTCTGCAAGGATTGCATCAAGACGGGATCCGAAAGTGTGATTGGAAAGGGCGAAATCAAATTCCCGTGTTTCAACAATTGCGGAGCTGACTTTAGTTTTCAAACTATACAGGTGAGAGATAGATATAGTGATAGGGAGAGTGGTAGATAGAGGGAATGATAGATATAGAGAATGATAGATTGAGATAATGATAGATAGGAGTGATAAATAGAGGGAGCGTGAGAGAGAGAGATCACTTACCGAAAATTACACAGTGTACTTTTCCCACCAAAAGAAGTAGAAAAAAGGGAAATTTGAAAATCTGGACAAAAAATTTACCTTTTGTAAGTGTAGGAGAGCGTCGTCCCTGGAAGAACGCACGTGGAAATGCAGATCGAGTGTTTCTCTGTTCCTCTTCCTTGATTAAACTGAAGCTGGTTATTTGAAATGAAGTTTCATTAACATGACGGCTAATGGGAGGTTGCAAAATGAATGATTTTTGAAGAACACAATAAATTACATGAAAATTCAAGTGAATACTATCACTGTCAAACAAACTTTCCGTATACTTGAACACAATGTTCTTTAGAGCACAAATCACATTGATCTAATCTATTAATTGAACGATTGATTAACAAAAATAAGTCTGAATAAATATATCTGCATCAAAAACACCACTACTCGCCAGTGACCAAAGTAGTGCACATGAGCATTAGAGGGAAACGTGGTATCAGCTCTGACCCAGATGAAGGAATACCTACCTTTCTAAAATCTCAATTTTTTCATGAAAAAGTTAAACAAAGTGATAAATATTTATGCAGTTCAACCACGGTGTATCTAGTTCCAGATTGCTTCCAAGTTTTTAGACTCATATGCGAATCCTGAGATCATGGAATGTTCCAGAGGCGACCGCCATAAGGAAGTGGATTCGCTATTCAGCACAGCCGGTGAGAGAGATAGAGAGAGAGAGAGCGCGAAGTAGAGTGATAGAAAGAGAGAGATGGAGAGAGCGAATTATAGCGATTGAAAGAGAGAGCTGGCGAGAGCACAGTATAGCGATTGAAAGAGAGAGTTGGAGAGAGAGAGAGCGAAGTAGAGCGATAGAAAGAGAGATGGAGAGAGCACGAAGTAGAGTGATAGAAAGAAAGAGATAGAGAGAGAGAGCGAAGAAGAGCAATAGAAAGAGAGCCAAGTAGAGCAATAGAAAGAGAGAGCGAAGTAGAGCGATAGAAAGAGAGAGCGAAGTAGGGCGCTAGAGAGAGAGAGCGAAGTAGAGCGATAGAGAGAGCCAAGTAGAGCGATAGAAAGAGAGAGCGAAGTAGAGTGATAGAAAGAGAAAGCGGAGTAAAGCAATAGAAAGAGAGCGAAGTACAGCGATAGAAAGAGAGAGCGAAGTAGAGCGATAGAAAAAGAGAGCGAAGTAGAGTGATAGAAAGAGAGAGCGAAGTAGAGTGATAGAAAGAGAGAACAAGTAAAGCGGTAGAGAGAGCCAAGTAGAGCGATAGAAAGAGAGAGCGAAGTAGAGTGATAGAAAGAGAAAGCGGAGTAAAGCAATAGAAAGAGAGCGAAGTACAGCGATAGAAAGAGAGAGCGAAGTAGAGCGATAGAAAAAGAGAGCGAAGTAGAGTGATAGAAAGAGAGAGCGAAGTAGAGTGATAGAAAGAGAAAGCGGAGTAAAGCAATAGAAAGAAAGCGAAGTACAGCGATAGAAAGAGAGAGCGAAGTAGAGCGATAGAAAAAGAGAGCGAAGTAGAGTGATAGAAAGAGAGAGCGAAGTAGAGCGATAGAAAGAGAGAGCGAAGTAGGGCGCTAGAGAGAGAGAGCGAAGTAGAGCGATAGAGAGAGCCAAGTAGAGCGATAGAAAGAGAGAGCGAAGTAGAGTGATAGAAAGAGAAAGCGGAGTAAAGCAATAGAAAGAGAGCGAAGTACAGCGATAGAAAGAGAGAGCGAAGTAGAGCGATAGAAAAAGAGAGCGAAGTAGAGTGATAGAAAGAGAGAGCGAAGTAGAGTGATAGAAAGAGAGAACAAGTAAAGCGGTAGAGAGAGCCAAGTAGAGCGATAGAAAGAGAGAGCGAAGTAGAGTGATAGAAAGAGAAAGCGGAGTAAAGCAATAGAAAGAGAGCGAAGTACAGCGATAGAAAGAGAGAGCGAAGTAGAGCGATAGAAAAAGAGAGCGAAGTAGAGTGATAGAAAGAGAGAGCGAAGTAGAGTGATAGAAAGAGAGAACAAGTAAAGCGATAGAGAGAGCCAAGTAGAGCGATAGAAAGAGAGAGCGAAGTAGAGTGATAGAAAGAGAAAGCGGAGTAGAGCAATAGAAAGAGAGAGCGAAGTAGAGTGATAGAAAGAGAGAGCGAATTAGAGCGATAGAAAGAGAGAACAAAGTAGAGAGATAGAAAGAGAGAGCGAAGTAGATAGATAGAAAAAGAGTTCGAAGGGTTAGAAAGAGAGAGCGATAGAGCGAAGCAGAGCAATAGAACGAAGTAGAGCGATAAAGTGATAATAGCGAGAGAGTGATGGATAGCAAGAGAGTGATGGATAGCGAGAGAATGATGGATAGCGAGAGAATGATGGATAGCGAGAGAATGATGGATAGAGAGAGAGAGAAGGAGGAGATAGATAGATAGATGGATGTAGATGTAGATTGAGATAGAGAAACAAATAGAGAGAAAAAAGAGGGAAACTTTTAGAGAGAAAGAAAACTATGTATGGAAAATATTAATCAGAATTAAATTGTAGATGGTTCTGCCAAAAAATATCTTTGAACGCCTGACCCAAAGGGCAGCCAGCGAGGAAATCAAGAAGGCTAATGTCGAGGGTCTGGAAACGTGCCCGTTTTGCGATTTTGCCATGGTGCTTCCGGAGAACGAAAAGATATTCAAATGCATAAACGAAGAATGTCTGGTGGAGTCTTGCAGGAATTGCCGTCACAAGTCCCACATTCCATTGAGGTGCAACGAAGTAGAGTATGATGAAGACGTGAGGAGAAGGACCTACATCGAGAATAAGATGACTGAAGCCTTGACGAGGTGAGCAACATTGCGTAATTGAAATCGTGATGGAAGATGAAATTAATGATGCTTCAAAATGTTCATCGATCTTGTTCATATACACCTGATTGTCTCTTTTCAGGACTTGCTATAGCTGCCTGAAACCATTCATCAAAACCACCGGCTGTAACAAGATGGTCTGTAACTGTGGAGCGAAAATGTGCTATCTATGTGGGGCTGCCATCCAAGATTATTCCCATTTTGAAAATGGAGGGTGAGTAAAAAAATTAATTTGAAAAATTGCACTTATTGTACTAATGTGGTAAAAAATTGTTTCAACCCTAGGGCAGGAAATAGAAACTTTTCAGTCCTGTATATCCGAATATATTTTAGAATTCAGAAACATACAATAAATAATATGTAAACTCCAAAACTATGCCAATTTCACTGAAATCCACATAATTTTAGAGTTGAGGTGATTTTTTATGTTTTTCGAAATGTATTCACACCAAAAGTTCCCAATATTCATGTTTGCAATGATTCAGCAATGGAGCTGAAAGGGCAACTTTTGACATGTATGTGGTAAGAAACAGTTTTGCACTGAAGCAGAAAGTAACATTTCTTCCACTAGTGTGAGAAGCAGCTTTCTTGATAGACTTGTATGCAATAGTGAATAAAATTTACCATTGAAAATTCATACTAGTTTAAAAATGGCTTCATTTCAGATGTGCTTTGCACACCAATGATGCTCAAATAAATCTGGAAAGGATTCTGAAGAACGCTGAAAAAGCGAAACAGGAGTTGGGAAACGTCGAGATAAAATTTGATCCTACTACAAACATACAAAGTTTCTATACGAGCTGAAAAGAAGCCTTCTTACTTTCTGTATTTACTATGTTATGATATAAGGTTAATATGTGCCAATTTATTTTGATATTCATTACTGAACGCCCATGGGCGTTTAGGATATAATATAGGTGTTAATTTTGGAGAATTTTTATGAGGGTGGGTCCTGGACCTTTTAAGAGCTTATTTTGGTGTGTTTTGTGGGTTTCATATATGGAAAGGGTTTGTATTGGATGTAATCAAAAAAATCTTGTTGGAGTTATATTTTTGAAAATACTGGGAAATTCAAATTGCCAGTGGTGCCAGTGAGTTATTTTTGAATATTTCCATAAGTTACAAAAAACTGAGTAAAGATGCCTAAAACTTTCGGAAATACACAGATTTATAGAAAACATGCAAAATTCCAGTATTATGATCTTTGACACCTCAAACTTTTTTGTGACCGCTATTTATACCAGATATGATGAAGAAAATCCAACTGAATTTATATAGAGGGATGTCCGATCAGTAGAACCATAGATATCAAGTCCTGAAACTGGAAAGGTCGAATTTTCAAAATGGGAGATATTTTCAACTAATTTGCTTCTCATCCTACTAGTAATCAGTTGTTTTCTGCCGTCGCCACATCACCTTTGAAAATACCTGTCACAGTTGGGTAAAAATACTTGTAGACCTGAAAACCATTAATAACTTGGAGTTTTTCAAAGTGTTGTAGATCTGACTGGCTTTGTTGTATATAATTCTTATGTAGCTAAATTTTTTTAGTAATTTATGAAAAACTAGAAAGTGTTCATTTATACAGGGAGCGCTTGCAATTGTTTCCTCTGCAATGAGGTACATTGCACAAGTATCTGTTGGATATAATTCAATGCCCGTCGTGGTATTAGCCAGGGAGTAGTTGTTTTCTGACAGGTATTTGCCACAATTAGCCTAAGTAGTAGGTGTATATGGGGGTAAAAAACATCGGTCGGCGACGACTATCCTTATGTTCATTTATATTTCGTTATTTTGGAAAATATAACTCAATAAGTAAAAATCTGACTATCATCTGTCCAAATTTTTTTTGCTAGATATGCCATAGCAAATCAGCCAAAATAAACTCACTGAATAATAATTAGCCATTAGATTGGCATAAGTTACAGTCTGATTAAATTTGAACTTATTTAGAAATTACTGTCCAGTGACTTCGGACATATATTGTATTTTGTTATTAGACAACACAGTTTCATTTTCTATAATATTCCTTTTGTACTATTTTTGTGTGTGATCAAAATCAAACTATTTTACCGTTGACAAAAAAAATTGCGATATTGACCCATGTGGTGTGCCACAAGGATCAGTATCCGGGACTGGTTATTGACAAGAGAGTTTGGTTTTGTGGTATTGTAACCCAATCAAGTTGGCTGTTATCATTCGAAAGGCATTCTTGTTTTTACTGGAATGTACTGAATAGTTTCTAGAATAAATGGATATTTTATCAGTCTTGAGTTTTTATTTATTTGTATGCCCCAACTATCCTTGTAACTTCAGAGTGTTGAAAATTAACTAGAATACCAGATTTCAGAGTTTTTTAGTATTTCAAACACAGGAAATTACCCAGAAAATAAAACAAGTTGTCAACAAAGGAAGTGAGCTGATAGTCCAGTGACCATATACAGTGTGTCCCACTTACCATGCTCTCCACTGGTATCTTCTTAAGTCAACTATAATGTATAAGTTTTGACAAAAATTCATTATCTTTGACCTCACAACACTTACTTTTTGCACTTGTTGCATAAATAACTATAAAATTGACTTAATAAAAATATCACGATGTAAATAAAAATTTTAAAAAAAATCAGCCTTGGCCGGGTATTGAACCCGGACCGTCTGTGTGACAGCTGGGTTCATAATGCATTACATCATGAAGCCATTATTATTAATCCTTGTTCAAAAACACATGTTAGCAGAATTTGAAATAGAATTTTTATCCGACTACAAAAATCCATGTTAATTCGAGGAAAAAAGCGAAAGAAATTCTGAAAATACTTTTACTCTTTATCAAAACACGAATGAAAACTACCTTAATTAAGAATTTAAAATATCTATAGGTAACCTGACAGTTGTAACAACTATTTTAAAGCTTAACAGCAGCCAACTAGTTTTTGTCGATTTTTGTTGATTCTCCATATAAATGTGTGTGGTGTGGGCAAAGTGCCGTGAGAAATAATATTTCTCACAGTATGGGCAATACATGGTTTTGAAAGTAGGTAGGCTATGAGAAATACGCCACTTTTCATAGCAGTCGCGATAAAAATGCCCCTTCCTTAAAAACGGACATCTGAACAGATTACAAAAAGCATTATTAAAATTGTGTTGTTAATAAGTGCTCTTTCAAATAACTGTTTCAATCAAGGTGATTATTATTGTGGTGTATTTATATATTGTCTTTATTGAATAAATTTCGTTCTTTAACTCAAAATGTTTCCATTAGTAATTTCACTCGAAAAACTGACATTAGACAAAATTGCTCGACCTTATACGGTCTCGTAATTTTTTCATGTCAGTTTCTCTCGTGAAATTACTGATTGGCAAAATTATTTCGCTGAAGAAAGAAATTTATCCGATAAAAAAAAAGCTCTTGTGCTTTTACTGTTGATAAGTGCCCCGGGAAATTATCACTGCTGAACAATCATGTCACCATGCAAATGACATATAGTTTGACGTTTACTCAATAAAATTTTTAAAATGTCAGTTACTTGGAGCAGAAATGGAAATATCAACAATGACTCAATAGATTATAATCAATTATATAATTGAAAATATATCAAAAAGTTAAAAGAACACGTGGAAAATGTTCAAAGAGAGTTTAGTGGTGTGAAAAAATAGGACTTAAACGAAAGGTGTACCATTGAAGAGTGGCCGCGTATACTTGAAGATTGGGCCGTAAGCATGAATAATTAAGACGGATCATAGTTTGAAAAGGCCAACATCAAAACTATTTGGAATGTGACTGGTAAACAAGAAAAATACTTTGTATTTTGGAAAATAATGTGTTAGGTAAGTATACTGGTTTTTTAATTCGCTGAAAAAAAATTCTTACTAAATGTCCCTCGACTATTGATAAATTCTCATAATTTGTCTTAAATTTCCTCAAGCGAGTTGCTTTTAGGTAACAGCCCTCCGCCTTCGGCGCTTTCGAAAATTAGCGACAAATTATTTCGAAATTATCAATAGGCTTGGGATATTATCTAAGTATTATAAGTGAAAATGGCCCGCCAGGTCCGTGTATCTATAGTAACGATTGTTAAAATGTGCATTTGCCATCTTGACATGCATAAATACTGAATTTTAAACGTCATTGGAATGTCACGGAAATGATTTTTTAAGTTTAATTCAAGAAAAAATGTCAAAAAGTAAACCTCAAAACACATTACTGAATCATCAATATACAGTGAGGACCAGAAGCCCGTCGCTACAGTGTCATAAAAAAGCGTTTTATTCATAAGCATTTTATTCATAAGCTCAATGACTGTTGAGGGAGAATTTATCGACCCTCTTGAGCTTATAGATAAAATAATAGTCTTTGGAGATAACAGTATCAAACTTGGTATTGTTGGATTCCTTATGATCATTCCTAACCGATCATGCAGTGTTATACAGGGTGTCCTATTTAAAAAATTAATGCCGCTGTGCTTTTTTGAGACACTCTTTATAAATGAAACCATTAAGGGGATCGAATGAAACCCTACAACTGATGTATTTCATTTTTTTTGTAATATGTAAAATAAAGAAAATAACGTGGGGGCCAACTTAATATTCTACCGAATTACACTCGTGCATCATATTGATCAGAATATACATGGGTGGAAAATATTAGTATTCATTTTAGTGCACCAGAAAGGGACATTTATTCCATTTAAACAAAGTAAACTTCATATTCTCAGTAAACATAAAACTTTTATGAAATATTTCAAAAGTACTGTTGTTGCAGATAATCGAAACCTTTTCTTGAAATATAATTGCCCTATTTTCTACTTTATAGGAAGTTTGGGAGAAAGGGGACATTCCCTCAAAAACATCTCGCTGACCTCAAGTTCGATTTCTTGAGAAATAAAAGTCCAAGTATATAATTATTATAATATAATTCATTTTGTGAACTGGAAATATTGTTCAACAGCTGATATCATTCGTTCTCTATATGAATCTTCATTTTCCAATTTTAAGTATTTCCACACATGATGATCGGTTTCCAAATTTCCTGTAATTTCTGGTATATCATTTGGTGGAATGTAAAACATTTGCAGTGCACATTTTGCTAAAATTATACCCCAAAAAGAATATTTTTTCCAGTGTTCTACCAAGGTACTGTATGGAAATATTTTCTGAGCATCTGACCCTAACTGTTTCATGAAGTCTGTCAAGTGTGAATGATAGAATCTGAGGAGTCCATCCTTGGCATCCATTTTGAATAATTCCTTTCTGGAAGCAGTGGCGACTAAAAGATATGAAAGGTCCAAAACTGGTGAATGTACTCCAGATTCTTGCCAGTCGAGAATAGCTACTCTGAGGGGGTTTTCTTTGTCATTGCCCTAGAATGAGAAAAACAGGAAAATTATTCGAATATTTCTCAGTTTAACACTTGACAATTGTGTGAAAATTCCTTTCAGTTATTCGATTCAGAAGAAAACAAGAAAAAAAAAGATACATAGTAATATTGCCTAAAAAGTAAAAAATAATTCTCAAAAATTTACTTCCATGTTGAGAAAGCGGGATACGTGATATCAGTGATTTTTAATTTCTTCAGGCAATTGTCCATTCGATCAAATTGTCCAACTGAAAAATTGCAACAGTAAAACCAGTCTACAAAAAAGGGACAAAAACCCTACCCAGCGAATAAAAGCTAAGCATTTCTTCTCTCTAGAAAGTCTGATCTCACAGTGGCCAGCATAACTATGTCAGGAGTATCCCACACCAGTAAAATCTTCCATTTCAATGCTCGGTATTACCATCAGCAGTACCCTTCCATTGCCAAGGGTGCCTCTCAAAAACTTGATTCAAAAACAAATATATTAAAATTGTAGTACAAGTTTTCATCTTAAACCTATAGATTTTTAGTAAAATCTATTTGGCTTGCTTTCAAATAAACAAAATCATTAATTAGGAATGATTATCAGTTGAACGTGATTTTCTAGACATATAAAGTTCTCCAAATATCGATTTCGTTAGAACCATTTCCCTAAACGAATGAAGAACTTTGAACAAGAACGTTACATACCTCATACTGGAAAAGAAGATTGTTGTTATGGCAGTCCCCGTGGAGTATGACTGATTCTTGTGGAACATCTTTCAGAATTTCCAGAACTTTAGTTAAATCGTTATTTTTGGATTCCTCCACGAATTTCGCAGCTAAATCATCCCTTCCAGCTTCTCTCAACACCTTCTGCACTCTCGGGTCGCTTTCGGCCAAGACCCATTGCGGTAATATTCTTTCAAATATGGAAAAGTAGTTGGCAGTTAATTTATTGTATTCGTCTTTGTGTTGGTCCCGATATGCGAAAGACAGAGCGTGAAATTTCGCGTAGTTTTTCAAAACTAGGTGTAGATGCGGCAGGTTCAGAGTCACCTGTTTGTCGTGTAAGACAAACCCTTTCACTTTCAAGTCCTCCAAAACCAAAGCTTCTATATCGTCAGATAAAGCTGTCCCGTAGCACTTAGGAACGGCATCGAAAACGTTCACGACGTTCTTCTCTAACTGAAATTTATGGAATGTAGGAAGCACTGTGTCATACAAAAATAATTCTCTCTCGTAACAGTCGATTGCCGAAGGAAGGTTTTTTCTGAACTCTTCACTTCGCTTTCCTATTTTGACGGCTAAATGGATTTCCTTGTATTTACTGTTCTTGTCGGCTTCGGTGACCCTCACGAAAAACATGTCTGCAATAAATCCTTCCCCCTTTCCGCTTGTTCCGGCAAAATCGATGTTCATTTTTGAAAAATTTTCCGTCTGCATGCATTTTTCCACACATGACACTATTTCTTTTCTCAGGTTTTCGTCCATGATTGTCGATTTGACGATGATTAATAACAACCTACTCCACAATGAAAACCAAACTGAAACTGATTCAGCATGAACTATTTATAGGAGATAAATATTAAGATTACAGCGTTCCTAATAGGTGCACTTGAAATTACTTGCACATTTTCTTATCGTATTTGGGTATTTGCATAAGTTTTTAGAGATTGTAATAAGCTGATTACCTTGTGTATCCTACCTATCTATAGGTTATTCTCCATAAATAACCTTGATTCAATTCCTAGGAATACCTGCATCATAAACAAAAATAACAACAAAATAGACTATTCAAATAATAAAAAAAAATAATCAATACGTAATTCTAAACCCTAGTATCCTATATAAGATAAAAGTTATCGATGAAACTTATTAAGTATTTTTATTCGAGAAATAACTCAACAGACACCATAAGACCTAGGTAGCTAGGTAACAAAAAGCCAAGCCGCTTTCTTTTTGAAAGTTTAGAAACTCTCAAATAGAAAGCGGCAAAAGTACGCAGCGTCTTGCCGTACCATTCTACTTTTGATCCCACAGTTCCGCATGCACACTTGTTTATGCTAGAAGCGGGGTGAATTGTCAAATATGGCAGCTCCATGCCTGTTCGTTCTGAATTTTGAATAAATATTAAATAGTCGTTATTTCGTAACAATTTTGTATTGTTATTAGGTCTAGGTGAGGGTTGTCAAGTCAGGGGTGGGATTGGTGGGATTCTGTGTACCATAAAATTCTATTGTCGATAGAAAAAGTGAGATGACATTATAGTTGAATTTATGGGACAGAAAGAGACAGAACTGTCGACAGTACAATTCTATGGTACACAAAATCCTACCCCACGTATGGTTGGCTAGTATTTTACGCATTTTCAACTCGGTTTGCATCCAATCTAATGCACGCATTTTCGACTGACTCGCAAGCTAGGTTAGGTTTGTATGTCAATTGCGAGCAAAAAAACAAATTCACGTAGTTTCAACTCAATTTGCCTTCTTGTTTTGTCATCTAAACACCCCGCCACACCGCCATTAAATGACCCACTTGGTCTGGTCGTACATCGTAGGATCGTACCAGTCATTCTAAGGGCCAGTTTATCAATGTCGTGTTAGCGTACTTTGACTCCCGGTTAAATTTGACTCGTGGTTAGAATGAATATGACATTTGCTAAATGAAGGAATCGACTCACATTCTAACCATGAGTTAAATTTACCTGGAGTTAAAGTACATTGAAAAACCGGCCCTAAATTATCAGATTCTGGTTGACACTATCGTACGTGTTTCGCCTATACTGAATGATTTCTCTATGGCTTGAGCTATGCATGTTCGTTGAATGAGTAAAAGTAAAACTAGTGTTTATAAGTCATAAGTTTGGCAAAACTGGTGTTTTGTAAGTGGCAAAATTGGCAAAACTGGTTTTGTTTACAAAAGGTTTATTCGCTTGCACCAAGGTGTACTGTAGTGTAATTCACACCACATTTTGAATCGAGTATAGCTGAGTGCAGTTCAAACAAAGGAATATGTCAAATTAATTTGTAAATGAATGCTAAAATCGAGTGTAAATTACACGGTAAAGGAAAGTGCTACACCTCGATGCAAACGAATAAACTAAAAGTTCTTATTACTACGGAAGCCTGGTCACGACATAGAGCCGCTTTCAGAGAGAGAGCTTCCTTCGTCTGTCGCGCGCTACAGTCATATCGACCAATGAAAAACGTTCACTCCCCTACTTTCATGTCCCCACTTTTCTGTTTTTAGGATTCGTCGATTTGTAGTTGAAAATTTTGAACTTCACTGAATTATCGCCCTCGGTTTTGCGGTTGTTTGGCATGAAAAATAAAATTAATAATATCGACTCTTTTTTAAATGAGCATTGCCATTAAAAACAATTGTAATAATAATTTAATAATTAAATTTTACATAGCAGATGCTCCATATCCTTCTAGAATGAAAAATAAATAAATAAAAAAAAATTGGTTTCAAAAGGTAATAAGTGATACATGGTTGTGATCACAGAATGTGGAGACAAAAAAAGTGAAAATATACCAGGTGTGTCATTTAAAAATCGAAAGTTTATATCATCTCCGATGAGACCGGAAGTTGCATGAAGCTGAGTCACATGTCAAAAAATGTATTTTTATGTCTCATACAGATCCTCCAAATTTTATTTCGATATCTGCAATAACAAAAAAGTTATAGGGGCGAGCCACTTTCCGAGGACACCCGGTATACATTACTTGCTACAAACATATTATATAACGTAGTCAAATAAAATATTCTATTCTATTATGTTCCATTATACAAACAGTAAAAGGTGATCTCTGAATAAGTGTGTTTACCGGTAATCAGTGGCGGTTCTAGAAATTAAGGGCGTGGGGGGGCATACCATCGACGGGCGCCGATCGACTATTCGGTAAAAAGGCACTGGCGCGTATACAGCTTTGTTCCACGGGGGTAATTCGTGGCGCGGGGGTGTCAGAAAATGGAAAAGCGCCGCAGGCGATTTTTTTTCAAGGTCAAATGCCTTTGAATTGATAGTTAGGTTTATCAAAATGGCAGGAAAAAAAGGATGTCAAATTCGGTTTGTTTCATTTAATATGAAAAACGAAAAGCATAGTCGAATAAACAAACAGTGACACCTTCCCAAATGAAAGAGAAAATGAGTCTAATGTCTAATAGAGATTAGAATTAGAATTATATTATGCTCTCGTTACTTAAACCTGTACGTTCGTTGCCACGCTGCAAGGGTCAACTTTCGTTTAGCTGAAATCGGTTATGCAAAAACGGTTTCCATGGCAACCGTTGCTATGGTAACGAGTAGACAAAAACACAATTCCGATCTTGCGGAAATGCGCGGTTGCCAAGTTATCTGCTTAAGATTAGCTGAAATCAGTTATGAAAAAACTATTGCCATGGTAACCGTTGCTATGGTCGAGAGTAAACTAAAACGCTATTCCCACTTTGCATAACCGATTTTAGCTAAACGAAAGTTGAGCCCGCTGCAATTTTGACATTTTTCAGTTTTCAGGAAGAAATAGCTTATTAGATGTTTAGATTTAGATAGTTATGCGTTGAATGATATAAGATTCATAATGTTAATTTTGATCGAAACACTGAATTTTCTTCGACCCCCTTTGGATGCGCGCTTGAAAAGACATGGGCAATATAGTAATAATAATAATAATAATAATAATAAAAATACTCTCTCATCAACACTCGTGAGTGTACCCAAAGGCATATCCTGCAAGAGTAGAGGACGGCTATTGTTTTCATTATTTGCCGTGGCGCTCCGTGGCGACTTACTGATTTTTGGTGGCGTGTTCACTTTTCAGTTGTGGGAAGAAATACTGTATTTTTCATTAAAAAACACAGTAATGTAGCAGCATCCTTTGAATTTTTTTCTCGCATAAATTACGATAATCCGTCCCGGACAATTTCATCTTTTGATCCATACTCAATCGAAAATCAAGGAATTAAAAGCAAATGTTACAACGTGTATTGGTTTTTCGAACTTTTGGTTATGCACATCGATGTAACATTATATTTGTAAGATATCTGAAATCGAAGTGGCTAAGAACGACAATTTGCAAGGGCAAGGCCGGGGGGGCATGCTGCCCCCCTTTGCCCCCCGTGGCTCCGGTAATGGTCTAATCTTTGAGTGCGTCATACCAAAACATTCATTGTTATAAGATAAACAATTATTCTATAAATACTGAAAGATAAGAATTTACTATCAAACTATGTAGTTTTTATAATTCATAGGTGTTTCAAGAGCTCTTAACTCTCTTTTCAAACTTGAAATTGCGCAATGAAAAGTAATTAATAACTTGACCTTCGACTCCAGTACAGATATGAAGTTCGAATATCATATTCCTTAAAATTGATCCATGAAAAGCAACCATCGACTGAAAGTTTGATTTCGTGGGGGAAAATCATTCCTTGAAAAAATTATAAAATTTTGTCGATAACGTATCGTATTCTGAGATAAGGGGGTTTCTAGACATCGGCAGAATTCGCTTAAATTTTAGTATGTTACATCTGAGGCACATCAAAGAAACATGAAACAAGAAACGTATTTCATAAAATAACAACACATTGTTTGCAATGGGAATTCAGCGTGACTTTGGACATGGAAGAAGTTGTTTTCTGTTAGATGAACTTTAATGGAGAATGTTCCCCTTTTCAATAATCTAATGAATTTGACACTTGATACTTAAACCATTTTTAATAACTTTCAGACATATACAAGCAAGTAAATTTCAACAACAATATTTCTATTTTATATCACATAGTAGTGCAACGCCCCTGAGTGTCCAGTGTCTAGGATTATGATCCGTTTCAAAATCAATTGACCCGACATATTTCTGATCTGTCCTCTGTGGTTTTCTATATATGGGACACTCGTAGAGTTTGGGGTCTTTTCCCGCTGTGGTATTGATAGCGTATATGTAGATCACAGGCATTTGTTCGTATAGGACCTTGGGCTTGCTTTCCACCAGTTTTCCCGATCGCCTATCTAAACCAGCGCCCTCTAGGAAGAGACCATGGACGTATACCCCTTCCGCAGGGCCTTCTTTCAGGTCTTCTTTGTTGTATCTGGTGATGAGGTTCTGAAGAACGACCGAGTCTAGGGCCCAACCCTTGTGAGCTCGAGTGACATCCTGAAAAGGGTAATTATGAACTTTAGTTAATATTGAACGTAATAAACAATAGTTATTTATTATACAAGGAAAAAAAGTATTAGATTTTAGCTCGAGATTGTGCGACAAAAAAACCGAGAGCTCAAATCTAATATTTTTCCCGTGTATAATACACGATTTTTTTCTGTAACGGAAAATAGACGATTTCATAGTGAAAAAAATCAAATGTCTACGGTTTAAGACCTTTCGGTTCGCGAGATCTTTCGCATTTTCTCTTATGAACAACGATTTCATCTACATATACAAACACGGTTCATAGCCGCATCGATAGGATTGCGGTTTACTACGCTATAGGTACGAGGTTCAAAGCGACAGTTAGGCATATTTTTTTCATTTTATCAGCTTTTTTCGAACTTGGGAATAAAGCCGGTTAGGTTAGTAGTGTGCTACTATAAAGTATCGGAAAGTTTTCATCTGGGGTATGGTGGTTTTTTTGAGAGCGTGAAGAATAGCTTGCTATATGTTGAGAGAACATTACAATTTCTCCTCTAATCAGGCAACAGGAGAGGCGGAGAGTAGTGCGTCTCTCTTATTTATGCGGTATCATATCATTGCGTTCCTTGTTCGCGTAGATTTCTGTCTATACCCCAGATGAAAAGTTTCCGATAATGTATATCAAAAATTTGCAATGGGATTCAAGTTTTATACTAGAACATTTAGTCAGTCACCCACCTGTCTCATTGCTGTCAAAAATCCTTGTGGATTGAAAAACCCAGTCATCCAGAATACGTTGGGTTTCCCGTTCTGGCACCAAGTTCGAAATTGTGCATCTCTCTCCAACAGTTCCGTGTACCAAAAGCCTAGGGTCGCTGATTCCCAAGATATCTAGACGAATTAATGGATGGCATCAAATAAACATAATTCAGTGCTTACCATTATTGACATAAATAAATGAGTGAAGTGGCCTCAAAAGCAATTCTTGAAGCATTTTCTGGTGATGTTTCTTTCAAGAAGATTGATGTGATGAGGCTAACATCTGACTTCCCTGGCTAACACCACGACGGACATTGAATTGACTTACAGTAAAAGTCAGTCGCAGCGCCACCCGCGGGAAAACCAACAAGCAATCCTCGGTAGCAAAGACCTTAAGAAGTGAACAGAGTTCGGGATTTTTGCCGGAGAGTATCAGATAAATGTAATGGTAAAATTGACAATATCGAAGTATTTCACAATAGAAAGAAATAAGGCAGATAACGGACGAGTTAAACTGCACTGTGAAAATGACAGTTGCAATTGGACTATGCAGGACTATCCGATATATAAAAAAAACTTGGATTTGTATGAAGTGTATAATAATGATCAATTTGATGTTGATGATGGAGGATTAAGTTTTGCTACTAACTTTAGTGAATGCATCTGCTTTTTGCCTTTTGTGAAAGATGGGTGAAGTTTTCAGGTATTATTTCAGTCTGACTATGTTTATCATTTTCATTTGATTCGCCCCCCTATATTTCAACAACTATTTTATCAGGCCCCATGCACAAATTCACAAATAAATCAATATAGGAATGAAAAAAGGTAATATAAAAAGTAGCTTATTTGTAAAATCTATTGACAAGTGTCAAAGTTTCAATAAATTCTTAATGGCTTACATCATGCTAGAAGCTATATTTCCAGGGAGAACGGTATTAACTGTTTCGGAACGTGGATAATTGTAGGGGGTGTTTCCGATGAGCCTGAAGTAAGAGATTTACTTTCAAATGGGATATTTATTCAAAATGAAAAAAAAAAAATTAAGGCACTTGTTGTAAATGGACAATTGGGACTGAAAAAAATCAATTTAAATAAACTTTGCAATTTTTCGTTAATGTAAAGGCCCATTTAATGTTCTCTTATACATAATGATAGGAACTGAACGGAGATTAATTTGTACGTACCTTCTGCCATCTATCTGGGATCCTGGCATCGTACATAGAATCCAGAGATGTTCGGAGATTTTGGCTCATCACAATAGTGCCGTCTATGGCCAGCTTTAGATCTGTCAAAGTGGTCTTCACCTGCATGCAAATACAAAGAGTGATGTTTTCGTGATATAATGGAACATACTATCGTTCTCATTATATCATAACGAAAAATGGACCCTGAAGAAACTTAAGTAAGTATAATAGAACCATAAACATCTTCGAAGCATTCTAGAACGATACACATTAAAGCGATTTCCAAATATTGGTTAGAGATCAAAATTATACTTGTAATTGAATACCAATAATGGAGTTGCAACTTTCTTGAAATCGAATGATTACTATAATAAATTTTTGAGGCCAATAATTATGCTTGAAGCAAAAAAGTATATTTTCAATAATTGCTAAAGTAGGCTAATCATTTTGGCAAAAATTAGTATTTTAGTGCTAATAAAACTATTCAAATTTGCCAAGCTGGCAACATTGTTAAAACAAATATAATCAATCGTAGTTATTTAAATTGTAGAGAAAAAATGCGAAAAATGCAAAAAAGACTCGTAAAATGGTGAAAATAAAAAAATGTCATCCCTGATCGTTCCCCAAGTTTGCGACCATTTCCAAATTTGACACGAGAATATAGTATATCAAAGTATGAGTGGATGAAAAGGTGTTTTAAACACGCGCGATTTTCGAGAACGATGGCGCAGCTGGAGTGTTCGAAATAGAGCAAGCGTTTGAAAGATCAGTTATCCACGAATACTTTACGTTATTTTTTTCAATTGGTGCACTTTGAAATCATAAGTACTTTTCCTTAATGTTGATATAAAAGTTTTGCATTTGTTTGTAATAATTCATTTGGTGTTACAAGGACAAAGGGAGAAACGCTTCTTTGCGTTCGCTACTCTATTAGATTTCTTCGGACGAGTTTTCAACAAAAGTATGAATACATAATTGATCCACTCTAATGCCTAACTTGAATATTTTCGCAAAATTTGGAAAAAATTTGGAAAAAATAATATCCTTCAACATTTTTCATCATCTTTTTATTGTGAAAAATGTAATTCAATACAATTCGAAGAATTATGTTCCGAACAACAACCAAATGATACTTACTGATATAATTGCATTGG
This sequence comes from Chrysolina haemoptera, assembly GCA_958298965.1. NCBI lineage: Eukaryota > Metazoa > Arthropoda > Insecta > Coleoptera > Chrysomelidae > Chrysolina > Chrysolina haemoptera. Next base: position 22,707,195 of record OY282593.1, read on the forward strand.
TCAATCCGGGTGGAATAAATATAAAACATAATGAAGACAAGCCATTTCAATGAAGAAGCAAATAAAGAAAAAAATGTTAAGTTTGTTCCAAAAACATCATAATCCATTAAAAGAGGCAGTGGATCAGACTTATCAAAATACATTTTGAAATGGAAATGTAGAGAACGTAATCATAACCATTTTCTCCTTCTACCATTCGAAATTGAGAATTGTGTCATTTATTATAAAACTACTCAATATTTGGTCAAAATTTTCAGTCAAAATAATCTTTCAAAGTTACCTCACTCAAAACGTTTTGAATACGGTCTACTTCTTGCCTGAGGAAAATATTCATCGGTAGTAGAGCCCCCATTCTTTGCAGAGCTTCTTTGACCTCGAAACTGTTGTATTGTTGCGGTAGTTTTTCCAACATGTCTTCTGCTAGGCAGTAAACCACCGTTTCTCTTGTTTCACCCCCTCCACCGCCGCCTTCTTTTGGCTGGACATTGAGAATCGTATCAAGAATACCTAGAAAACATCAACAAAGATTTGGAATTTTCATCTATTACAAATCATTATAAAACTTTTGAGTCATCATCGTATTGGAATTGAAGAAATTTATTCAAAACGCAATACAAACAGGCAAAGAATATACGCTGGTATCCTCACCTCTGAGAAGAAAGAAGACACATAGGACGGTATCCAGTCAAGCAAATTTCACTGAAAGGGGCATTGTAAGAAGACCAAACCGATCGAAGAACGACCACAAAACTACGTTCCCGTCAGAGGTATCTCCGAGATCAGAAGGATCGGAAACATATAGAATATCAAGAGTTGCTTTCAATCTGGCAGTACCTTACAAAGCTTCCTCATCAAGGTGAAAACACAAAAAGTGGACGCAATGAGGGGAAACATACAATACAGGAAATACCTATAAAAACATCGCGAGGCATCTTAATTTGTCAGTATTCACCTGAGAACGATTGCTGATTCAAGCAATTGAAACGTTGTAAAAATTGAAAGAGGTAGAAATCTTCAAACCATTAAGACAATGGACGACCGAATAGTAAGTAATCAAATTACTACATACAGCTATGAAAATGGTGTAAAAATCGAAACAAATTATAAGATTATCAACATTAATTACACAAGTGGTGGTAATTATCCAAAAAAATGATTACCACGAATGTAATTCGGCTTGATTATTTTTTACCTGACATTTGACAGTATCATCTTGACCACCCAAGTCCCAAGTCGATGGCTAACTTTTCTTATTCATTCATTTAAACAAAGATCCAATCAAACAACGTGAAAAAATTATCGCTGTAATTTGCTACTAACAAATTATCAGTGTAATTTTGATGCTTTTGGTCGATTTAAAATGTTTTCTCATGACGACTGGATGATAGTATCGTATGAAAAGTAATCAGTAGAAGATAGATAAATGAAAGTGCTTTATTCTATCATTCACTCACCTTTGGCAGTATTGATTTGGTAGGTGATGTCAGCGTTCGCATGTAGTCCAAAAACTTCCGGAGTATCTGTGGCAGGCAAACTGCTGATGTAATCGAGATATCCTTGTAAATTTCTCGTTTGTGGTACTTTGTAGGCTTTATAGAATTCGAAACCAGGCCTCAGAAGGACGTCACAAAACCACACCTTAAAGAATAATGAAAATAAAGATACATAATTTTTTCTGCGACCACATTGGAAAGTAACATACAGTGACCGTCAAAAAGTAGGCAAAAGTAGAGTTGCTGGATCAAGTCCAGATTTTGTTTAATTTTTTTTCATTGTTTGAATTCGATAATATGTTCATTTATTTAATATACTAAAAAAAATTGAAATACTACAAAAAATAAAATAAATAGAGAAAACAAACTTAGGTACAAATGTAGAAACTGGAATTGTGAATACTTGCCAGAACATACAAGTAAATACTAAATTTGAGGGGAATATTAAAAAACTACATCCTATCACATTTGTAAAAATTATGAAGAATAAAGCCAGAAACATAAGTGATATAAAATAATTGAAAGATATTATTAGGCAGTATATGAATAATCAAGCATGTTTTTGGTTTAACAGTCAAGAAAAAAATATTATTAATTTTAAAGATTTTGAACAGTTATTCATAAGACAATATTGGGGAGATCAACAACAAGATATCATTTCTGGACAGCTCATAAAATCATAAGCTGTGGCTACTACGCCGATAACAGAACCTGGATGCCCATTTTGGCAATTTCATGTCTATTTTCATTGAATTCTTGGAAACTGAAGAATTAAAAGTATTTATCGCAGGGATTAGATTGAATAGTTACTTGGAATTCATGAATAATTGGTACAGTGTTCATATTTTCATATTTCATTGAGTTGCTCATAAATAAAAACATATTTGGGTTAAATTTTCTCATACTTATTCAGAGAATTTCATTTACAATACAATTGCACGTATTGAAAACTAATTTTGATGACCTTTCCTGGGATTCTACCTGAGATTAAGAGATCTACATGACCAAAAAAAAAAAAATGAGTTTCGGGGAAACACCACATTCATCACACAGGTGATCTGTTTTTGTATTAGACGCCTTCTGTATCGTAAGAGATATGTTGTGTCTTTATTATACAACTGTACAACTGTGATAGTAATAATAATAATAAAACTCCCTCATAAACACTCGTAGAGTGTACCCAAAGGCATGGCCTGTGCGGGTAGAGGACGGCTATTATTATTATTTTCCGTAATGCTGAATAAAATAAGATTGACAGTAGGTTGAATATTTGACCGCGATATACAGACTCGGCAAATGTAGGTTCAAAACACAAACCTGAGTGAAGGTGGTCAGTAATCGTTTGTCGAAGTCGTCAGTCACTCTACCACCATATTGTACTTCCCCCAGCATATAACAAACAGTCGGCCATGATACTCCTTTCTTTGGATCCATATCGTCCAGGTGGTTTTGGATGAATTGAACACTCGCTGCGAGATCGGCTTGATTGAATTCATAGGGAACATTCCAACCTGAAAGACGAAGAATATGATTCAAAGAGTCCTATCGAACTGAATTTCAGACCTAGACAGCACAAGAATGATTACAAAACATTTCTGAGACATACTGTCGAATGCTTCTACCAACTCTATGAATAATATATATTGTTTCTCATATTCTGAATGAAATCGGCCTAGCACAGAATGCAGAGTACCGGGTATGCATTTCAACACATGATCTCCTACAGCTCTGATTCGGAGTTCTATTCATAATGCATTCAAACTCCCTTGTCATGATTTCGGTATCAAAACTACGCAAATTCTATCGTCTACAAATTTGATGGTCCACAGAAGAAATCCTCTGCTTTAAGAATCATATTCTCACCTAAAGGACCAAACTTCCGTCTCTCTTGGACGACCGTGTGCAAGAAAGCAACGGCGTACAGAAGCGGTGGCCACTGCGACTGCGCAGAGTAATCCAAAAAGTCCTGGGTGATGTTCTGGTACGTCCTCTTCATGCTTGCTCTGATGCCTTGGGGAGGTTCATTGGTAAATTTGATGGCCATTTGCAGGAGTCCAATGGGAAACTGTTCGTGCACTTCTGTGGTCAGCCAGATCCTGAAAGTTTCGTGGATGCTGTCCGTATCGACAATCATCACCATGAGTTCGGTGGCGAAAGGAAGGGAGAGGTGGATGTTCTGCAGGAGAACCCAGCCGCCGTTCAACATGGAGGACTCTATCATGTCTCTAGCTACTATCTCCTGACCTTGGCCCATTGAAACGGCTTTGAGAGCTGAAACAAAGTAATGGAAGTCTCTGATACCAATACGATTTAAGGGTCTGCATCCCTGAAAAAAAAGGGGACGGAAACGATTTCTTTCTTCTGATTGATGAAGGAATGTGTATACAGATAAAAATAACAAAAAAAATGTTTTGAAAGTATTAACTGAATGAAAAGGATATTTCTTCCCATTTTTGTGCATTTTTGATCAGTGCCACCATTAAAATGAACGAATACTTTTATGACGTTTCCTTGTATTATTGAAGTCTATCAATTACTTGATGGAATGACGGTCTCGTTTTCCTCTTACACAATTCGGTTTATTTGTGAATAATTTTACAAAAAAGTGTTGTTTTTGCGAAATGAATTTCCTTGCATTATTCCATTCGAATTGGGAAATAGCCAATTTTATAACCGTCAAGCTATAAAGGAATGTCTCAGCCGTCGACTAGTGAAAATTAATTATTAATTACAATTCTTGAATCCAAAATCGAACTGAATTTCTTTACGCACCTCACGTTGCTCCTCCAATACGGCTGATAACGTGAAACGTGGAGAGAGGGATCATACAAGTTCTGGCACAGGGTCGGATTTCGGATCACTTAAAATATTCGCTGCGCCTAGACATTTTTGTTGTGCTATTAACTATCGGTTATGATATTAAACTAAAGTACATTCCGTTTAACTTACTCGAAATTGTTTTCTCTAACTTATTTGGATATGAACTCTACCGATGATGCAACTATTTGTGGATATATTCCAAAATTCGGGAAAATATAAAATTCACTGGTCGGGTGGAAATTCAAAAAAATATAATTTAAAAAATTACTAGATTTTATACAACTTGTTTTCTGTGTGTAGGTGTGTTTGTGTGTGCATGTATACATGTTTATTTCAAATTTGAAAGTGGTTTATATTATTCATCAGAAGTTTGATTTTGTGGAGGAAATTGAATTCTTGACATGATTTGTTTGGGTATTTAACCTTCCACAATCTGTCAATTCAGTCATCCAGTCGACTTATTTGGCAGGAATTCATCAGTTGGAAGACAATAAATACATCATGACATTTTCAGATTGAGAAAAATTTAAGATGGCGGCTCCTGTTGGACGAGTATCGTGATTACTGATTCGATATCATTCTGAATTGATGCTTTTGGGTTCGGATATCATGTTATTTTTGTGAAAATTTCAGAATTGGAAGTAGCAGCTCCAAAATAGCAGAAGAAATTTTCTATTATATATTTGGGGTGAAGCAAAGTTTCTACATACATACTAAGTATTACTTCTAAAAGAAATGATTACTTCTTGACATTACAATGTTCTGGTCTTGATACTGTTCACTTTTGAGTCAAAATTAGAGCCATAAGTTCTGTTTCTCAATGCTTGCCTGGAATTGACAATATAGAAGTGTCTCCTCAATATTTATTTCAACCCAGAGTAGGGAGGGGAAGTTGTCAATGCCACTTTGGCAATCACTTGTCAAAAAGTTGCAGCAAACATAAATCAAAAACATGTTTTCGAGCATATTAATGTTCATCTTCAGTTGACATGAACAGGAGGTGAAAATGAAATCAGTAAAAACACTAATTACAACTACGAAAAATGTGAAAAACCAATAAATTGGCGTACAAAATCGAACCGGACCATAATCACAAAACCTGTCCGCCATCTTGGAGCCGTCATCTCAAAAACAATAATTAAAAAAAAAAGATTCACTATCTCCTACACCGAAAACCCACACATACGAATTCTGAATCGAATCCGACTATAATCGCAAATCTCGTCCGCCATCTTGAATTTATTAATTTCAACAAACGATTCCTAATCTCCACCCCCGAAAACCCTCTCATACCAATTTTGAATCGAAAAATCTGAAAAAATATTACAATGCATCAAAACCTTCAAAAAATAATATACTATAAAAAGTTCATACGCCAGCACTGTATATTTATGCTGCATGCATGTCATTAGCTTTTATCCATTATTCTAGATGAGACCATCGGTATAACTTGTTGTACACTTTTCTTCCCTAAATTCTCATTCAAAACATCATCGAAATAGTTTCCGCCCGTTAATCAATTATACCTACTATTTTTAACGCTTCATATTCTACAGATTTTCAGTTTTTTTTATTTTACTTTCAATTTTCGATTCATTCTGTGATTGGACCGCAATATTTAATCTCAAATGCTCGTACAAATTTTCAGATTACCACGAAAGCGAATAGGAAAAACAATCACCGAAATACTTAATTCGGTCCTGTACCGCGCGAAAGTTGACAAGCTGGAAATGGCAGTTCGAACATGAACTGTCATCTAGCGATATAAGTTTCTTATACTAAGGGCTAAAGACCGTTAAAATTGTTGTTTAATTCAACATAGAAAACCACTGTGTCTATTGAGAAACAAATTGTAACGCTCGAACTATAATGTTTGAACTACAAAGTTTGTACTAAAAATGAGCAGTAAATGTCAATACAAGTAATGTAGAGTTTGGAAGTTTCTGCAACCAACCAGTGTACTGTGCTGATTGAGACCAAGAGCCAACAACAAAAAACACGTATGACTAGTTGAAAGCTAGAACTTTTTGAGAAGTTATAAATAACTGGGCGGGGCAAGTATGGCGGCCATCAGGTGTCGGCGTTGCGATGAGCAGATTTAAATCAGTATGGCGTTTACTTCAGGACACCGAAACAGTATGGGCATGGTCATCATGGGTGATGAAACATTTCTTTCCACCAATTGTGAAAAAAACAGCTTTAAGCTCGTTTTTCAACAGGACGAAAAAAAATAAACTTTTAATTAGTTAGTTTGAGACGCCGTATGGGTATGGCATATTTTGGATAGCTAATTTATACTAAATTATAAAACTTCTCAGAGTTTCCCGGGTCTCGGGTCTCCCTTGCTCGCACAGGCTCTGCTTCTGAGGGGTTTTCTCCGAAAACCTCGGAGATTGGTAATAACAAATGTTAACAATTTGTTGATGAAAAATTGTTGGTGATGATTATTCCAGATAGGTGGATGATGGGATGATATAAATTACTAATTTAAGACTGAGTTGTTTTTTTCTAGTACAAAAGGTTTTTCCTGTACAATTTGTCCATATCCACTGAATGAACTTTTTCGAAAACTGAACTCAAATGTTGATATTTTCGTTGAAATCTCAGTTAGCGTAGTGTCTCTTTTTCGTTCTAGAACGTAAAATACTTTTTCCTACGAGCGTGCGGAAAAGTAACTTTTCCGCACGATTTTTCGTTTTGAAAGTTGTACTTTTCCGTACGATTTAAAATCGTTCGGAAAAGTTACTTTTCCGCACTATTTTTACTTTTCCGTACGATTTTTACTTTTCCGCACGATTTTTGTATTTTTGAAAATGATGATATTTAGGACTACTAAATGATCTATGTAACTATTCTGTCTTATTAGTCATTTTGTAGCATTATTATAAAAACCTGTTTATTAAAAACCTTGTTTTTTCATAAATAAGATGGACAAAACACTCGTAGGAAAAATATTGTACCTAACTCTTACGGAAAATGTCTTTTCTGCCCTTAACGGCTTGCCCGAAACTCCGCTCCGCGTCGTTCGTGCAACTGCCGTCGCGTGCGGAAAAGTACTACTTTCCGCGCTTGTTAGGTAAATAACTATTATGTTCTAGAACGTCTTGTTTATTATTTATATCGTTGCTACCGTTATACGATAGTCATGCAAATAATATCACCCAATTCGTTCGTTTTGGTTCAGAAACGAAATGTCACGAAATGTCACGAAATGTCAATAATTAACAATGACAGATACTTATTCAATAATTTTTTATTCTCATAGTTTTAATGCAGTTTTTGAAAAAATATTGTTTGCATCTCGAAGAATACGAAATACTTTTGCGTTCTCGAGTGGTTATTTTGCTTCGCTAAAGCTCAGCAAAATAACTTCCATTCTAGATACAAAAATATCTATTTCCATCATGAAAAATCTTCATCTTTGGTATACTGACCTTCAATTTTGATCAATGACAATATATTATTTTGCTTAACAACCAATCAGTGGATTTCAAATTTTGAAATTCAGTCAATAGAATCGGAACTACAGTGAAAATATAGCTTGTCGCTGTATTTTCACGGTGATAAACCTGCTTAGTTTTTGTTTTACTATCTGTCAAGTGAAAATAATGATTTAAATTATAAACGTCAAATGTATGTGTTTTGACTAGTTATCTTTATTTATCAATATGAGCGATCGTTGGGGACAAATGTCCATTGGTATCATAGATGAGGCCGTGGAAAAGAGTATTCCGTTGAATACGGCTAGAAGTAAAGCATCAATTACCAGGTGACACGATTTTTCTTTATTTCAAATCGATATATTGTCGTCCTAAATATAATTCGTGGTATGATTAAAAACCTATAATTTTTTGGAATATCTCGTCCTGCGGAACCGTTGTATTTTCAGCTTTGGGATTGCTACCATTAATATTCCAAAAAATTATCGGTAATAATCATACACCACTTATTATATTACCCCTGAAAATATAACTGAAGAAAAAAAAACTTATGCTGTCGATAAAAGATAGTTCCAAAATACGTACGTATTTCTTTAGTTTTTGCTAAGGCGGATATTTGAGGAGAAGGGTCAGATCCAATGGATAAAATGCAAATGAGAGGTGCCCTTGGTTCTGATTCGCTCCAGGTTACTTCCAAATCCAATATGCACGGTTCTCCATATTCATTGCCAAGGGAATCTGAAAAAAAAAAGTAATTATGGGTCCAAATCAATCAGTCAATAATTTGTATGAAAGTTTTCGATGGCCTCTAGATCCACATAGCATCTCATCGATGCATATATTAAAGACCTCTTACCAATTTTTCTTTACTGAAAAATTATTGGGACACATACTATTTTTTCTGAAATTGCAATCAACCTTATCATAAATTAAGTGATTTTCATCTTATTGTCTATAAAATAATAGATTAGCGTATTTTGGGGTCTGAAGTTGCTTCGAGATAGTACGCATTCTCGAGCGATTTCAGAAAAAGAATATTTTGTCACCCCTTTTCGATTTTTTTTGAAAAATCAAAAACCTAACATACTTTTCGATAACCCATTATGAATTTCTCGATGAGAAACAACTTTTATCAGGAATATTTTTTTTTACTTAAATAACAAAACCTAAGGTTAATAAAAAATTTGACCCAAATCGTTAAAGTTTTTTTCGAGATAAGAAATCAGCTAAGATGGGAACGTTTATACACCAACTAGAATAAAATAAGAAATAAACAATAAAATAAAAGTTATTACAACTTATATAAACCCTCAGATATTCTTTTAATTTTATATTATAATTTATTCGAGATTATGTGATCAGTTAAACCCTTCTTCGAAATTTTTATTAATTTAATTTGATCTTCGATTTGATCCATTATAAATGATATTCCTTACATAAAATTATTAAATTAATAGCAAAACTTCGAATAAATCTGTTATATATGATAAGTAATAAATAAGTTAAATGCGCGTTTTAGGAAAATCATTTTATAGTTAATAGTTCTATTGAACATGTATCACTACCATACAGCAGAGTGGCGCAGTGGAAGCGTTACTGGGCTTTTAACCCAGAGGTCCGTGGATCGAAACCACGCTCTGCTAGTATTATTTTTTTAGTAAATATTTAGTATATTTAGTATATATACCGTTATGAAGAAATCGAAATAAAAATACCAATGCATTCGTTTTCGTACACCACAATTTAGTTTTATTATTTAATTATTTATACGATATTATTTTATAAAGGGTAAACCAGAGTTAAATCGGCAAACGTTCATTATTAATATTATTATTATTATATATAATTACCACGGGTCTAAAAACTATCACTACCACTCGAGGGACATCGGGCAATTAATATAGATGTCAGATGTAATTTAATATTCGTATGGAGAAGTAGTTGTTGAAAAATTTGTTTTTTCCGTTAACAGCTCTTGTCCCCCTACGAATGGCAGCCCTCAGAAGTCGTCGAAACTTGTTCAGACCAAAGAATACATTTTTAAGTGCGATTCCTAGCACTTTTTCAGGCCATCAGAAAAAAATCTGCAGTCGCTAGGCTTTGAACCCACGAGAGGCAGCCCCAGAGTGATTAAAAGTAGATTTTGGAAAATATAGCAAGCTCACTGGTTACCTCAATAGTCATTATTTCACTAGCAGAATTGACTTTATTCCACTAGTGGATAATGAGTCACTTTAAATGTTTTATAACTGTGGATTAAACATGTAAGTATTTCAAATACTTATGAAATCAATACAATTCTCGCAAATTACCTATTTTTTAGACGATTTCCATTTGTCGAAATTGTTAATGGCGATATTGAAGTTCAATTCGAAATTTGATGTAATTGTCAAACAGTGACTGATGTTGATTATAAACAGCTTCGATATTAGTTTAATAAGAACAAAACCCGTTTTTTCCGAAGAAAATTGTGGTCAACTTCAATCGACATGTTGATTTTTACCAATACTACATTTCTTTAGGGAATATATGTATAAGGGTATTTATTGCCTCGAAAACTGGAACAGACTATGAATTTAGCCAGGAAAGTAGTTGTTTTCTGATGGATTTTCGACCCAATTATTCCTATTGTATAGGATCATGGCAATAAGCGTCGTCCTGGTAGTGCAGAACATCTTGTTTCTCTCTTGACAAGCTTATTGTGAACAACGCATGCAGATTTCTTTAATTTGAAAATAACCTCACCCATTATGTATTTTCTTGCTTGAGACAAGGTCCTGTCAGGACTCCAGGATCGAATGAGCAGCAATTTACGGAATACATCCAAATTTTTCTGGTAACCGCATGGGATGTCTTCTTCTTCTGGTTTTTCTTTTTCGTACCACATTCTCCAATCTTTTTCGTTGTGTTCGATCTGTAAATGGGAACATATCAGAACATGCATCGCTTCTTGATTGGTAATCTGAATCAACAACTGGGAAATGTGAATATTTTTTCTAACTTTCAATATCAATATCAAATATTACAATGATTTATAAATTTTCTCTCTGAGAAAAAAAAACATCAGGTATAAAAAAAATTTGGAAAATTAAGGATCACACAAATTTTTCAGACGGTCCCAATACGAGGTTTCCAAAAGAAACGCTCCCAATCATTTTTGCGTTTAAAAAAGTTCTTCGACTGCACAAACAACCGATATACGTCCGTAATCATAACGAATAGGTAATAATTTTTCCAGGTACTGGGCAAGAGGACTATAATATTTTATTTTATTTTATATTATTATATATTATTATATTATTATTTTTTATTTTTTTTTATTTAATAGTTTTTTTCATTGTCTAATAATTGTCTCGAATTTTCATTTTCTTTTCGATATTTTGTGTACTTCAGTCATTGTTTTGAATTGTAATGAAAAAAAAAAGAAAACTCCACTGTATTTCTCTTTTTTGAATACTGAACATTATCGGGTTTCTACTGAATGAAATGCAGGCACACTTGGCGATGTCAATTATTTCAATATGATCGCAGAACAGTATTCAGAAAATCAGGTATAAAAAAAATTTGGAAAATTAAGGATCACACAAAATTTTCAGACCTTGGTCAATATTTCTGAAAATATCTTCAGTTTATTGATTTCCACCAAATTCAGCCAAGTTATGTCCAAGATCCATTTGAATGGTTTCGGTGCAACTGCGTTCAGATCGAGAGAAGCTCCCCCTTTGATGAAAGCCATGAACTCCTCATGACTAATCAAACCCTTCTGAAGATCGATTTTCATCGACATCATCAAAGTAAACAAAGACTTGTGACGTTCGTACAAACTTCGTTGAGTGAAAATCCACACCTGGAAATATCAAGAGAATTCATTAATCTTTTAAATTTTTCGAGAACTCGACTTATATCCTTCAAACACAACTCGAACTAGAGTTCTCGTGGTGTTTCGCAGAATATATTTCTTGACTCGGGAATATAATCGATGATTTTAGATATATCGTAATATTACTACTAAGTATTCAATTGGTTGTTACTAACCTCATGCGTCAAATATCGCAGTATGATATCGATCCGATCGGCAGTAATGTTATTCTTTTCTGATTTAATAATGGAATTGTCGAACAGTATCAAGAACTGTTTCAGGGAGTTCTGGTACATAACGTTGACGTTACTCATTTCCACTATGAGAAAATACAAAATGGAACCTCTCGCTGCGACTGCCCGGAACTCTTCTCGAGCAATGTTGATTTTTTTCTCGGTATGGACGGACACCGACAACTTCTGTGTGACTTCCTCGGCAGTGGATTTCGTCACTTGCAAGACATTTATCAGTTCCTCGTCATCGACTAGCGAACCTTGCGTGGAGTTCAGTCTGCTGAGTAAGTTCGTTTCGAGCTCTTTCATCCTTCGCTGATTCTGCATCACAGATTCGAAGAGGGCCACACGTTCCGCTTCTAGGTCTGACTTCTCCATGAGGATGACTCTACCGAGAAGTTGGTCCTCCAAGCCTGAAACATGGATGAGTCTCATGATAGCTTCAATGGAGTTTTTGAAGGCCCGATTGAAAGAAGAACTGTTCCAATATTGCGGTAGATTTGTTACCGATACTCTTACAGTCACAAACTGAATTCATCGCGGGCAACGCGTGAATAGAAAAAGTTTACCCGACAAAGAAGAGGCCTGGACTATAACGGTTGATATACGGAAAGCCTTTGAATTTCTACAAACCTAACATGGTAACGGTGAAGTCTATTATAGAAGTTTTCGCGCTGATTTCTGGTGAGTATGGAGGATTGGGCAGCTTCGTGGTGATGTATAACATGAAGCCTTTCAGAACATCACACTCTTTATCTCCAACAATAACTTTCTCTATCGACCCAGACTTGATGAAGTTTTTCTCCAGAACGTTGTCTAATACAGGATCCAGCTCCACATCAATATCTTCTATCAGCAAAGGTTTACCTGAAATAATATTTTGATGATCATTTCAAGGAGTTAAAATAAAGAAAATATTAACCTAATGATAAACAATCCTCCAGGTGGGTTCGGAAGTACTTGTGGTTGAGAGAGGTGATTTGCAAGTTATTATTCGATTCTTTATTCTTTATCCACATCTTCCCCTGAGTCTGAGGGTCGATCAGTAAGGGAAATGACCTGGATTTGGTTACGATCAAAGCATTTTGGACGGACAGCTCATCGTTCGGCAAACCTTGCAATGTCCATTCGGATACTGTTGCGTTTTCGACGAGCATATTGGTGATATTCAAATTAGTTGTATAGGGTATCGCACGTGACAGAAGAATTTCCATCCAAGTCTTCACGAGGTTTGCACGGAATTCTTGATTGTAAGGTCCGCAGTACGACAAGAATCCTGTTGCTAGAAGGACGTCACCTACCAATCGCCCTGAAAAAAAAAATTACTAGATAATAAAAAGAATAATAATATTCATTTTCAAGAAGGCCAAACAACATCTGGGAACCTGGTGGCACAATTTACCCCAACAATATTTTCTGTACTACACAGGTACGAAACCGGATCAGCAGCATTCCGTCTAATTCAAGACACAGAAGCTACCCAAAACACTACTGACTAGTTAACCCTATTCTGATTCTATACTATACCTACTACTTATCTGAGTAGTAATTGCACTCAGTATCAATTTGAATTGACCTATTAGTAGTAAAAATGAAAAAGAAATAGTAATGTTAAACGAATGGAGAATTATAAAGGTAAGGTAAGGTAAGGTAAGGTAAGGGATAGCATGCGTGTACTCCTGCACCACCCTCAAGGATTGATGTAGATCCTTCTCTCCGCAGGCATATAGTGTCAGGTCATCCAAGTAAAATAAATGAGTGACCTTGTGCCTCGGGTTGCTAGAGGTGCCGCAGTTGTATCCGCGAGTGTTTCTGAGTGCAACGGACAATGGCAATAGTGATATGCACAAGGGAAGAGGGCTCAGGGAGTCTCCCTGAAATATTATCATATGGAAGTTTGTTAAGTCCCAAGAGAAGAGGCTGATATCCAGCAAAAGGATGCCGCCGTGTTCAATATCCATCAGTCGCTGCCCCGAACAGAAATAGTTGCTATAACTGCAAGAAATCAGGCCATTTACAGAGAAACTGTTGAAAGAGATCAAGCTCCCTAAGGAGATAAAAGTCAGCGTTCACAAGCAATAACGCGAGATAGAGATTTCATTGGCTAGGAGGCTTCAGAAGAGGCTTCAGAAGGTCGCCTGAGCGAAGCCCCAAAATCCTGATCTTGACATTGAAGAGAAATGGACAAACAAAGTCTACTAGTCGAAGGCACTTCAGAAGAGGCATATTCATTAAAGTCATAAAAGCTTTGAAATCAGTCGTTCCCTTGTGTGTTCAATTGAGAGTACTTGAGATTTGTTTCGCAATTTAGGATATTGAAAAATAATACGATTTTTTGCTAATAATTGTAACAAATAATTGCAGCTTCAACTACTTCTGGCTATTTTAAGTGCATTGAATCGCCACCTCTGATATAGTTCATACCCAATAATATAGATAACAAAGAAATCAGGAACCTTGTGTTCTTGAATTGTAAGAAATAGAAATTACCTGAACTACGTCAATTTTACTCGACGCGTGTTCCGCCAACAAGTTTCTGATATTCATACTCATATGGTTGCTGATATTATTTTATGCTAGAGTTTCAGTACAACAGTTGAGCTTTTTTCTCTCATCAGCTATACCTGAATTCAAAGTTACCTTACTGATAACCAGGAGTGTGCCATGGATTATTAATTCACCATCCTTGTTCTTGGTGCCAATCCAAAAAATACTAGCTCTAGAAGGTGCAGGTGATTCAAAACCAGGACAGGTGCAAATTAAAAGTCGCAAGCTGTATCAAAAAATTCAAATCACACCTAATTGCTCTCTAAATTCTTTGCTCTGGTGAGTCCATCTCACTTTCTCGCCACCCAGACCATTGATGAGAGCAGTAGCAGTATTCATTTTCCTCAAGCACAGATTTGCCGCTTCTGTCAATCTTTGTTTCTCCATAACGGCAGTATCATATTGTTCTTTGACCTCCCGTAGTGATTGCTCGCGTTCCTCTAATTGTTGTTCTGCTCCTGCTAAATCTTCCATCGCAACCTGAAAATAATTTTATAGTGAACAGTTAGAACAAATTTACTTAGATATTTCCGAAGTTAGAAACATTTTTCTCTGAGACCTACGTACCTTTAATCTTGCCTCTTGCATCGTCAAATTGGCTTTCAGGGGAAGTACCTCCCTGTTGACGCTGTGGAAGAAAGCCATGGCTTTGGTCCAAGAAAGTAGCCCCGCCACATCACCGCACACCCGTTTGGCCGTATCCATATTGTAGTCTTCCATTTCGAAATATGGTTGCAGGAACTCTACCATCTCGTTGTTTATTATGTCTTTGGGGTAGTTCTGCAGCTGGAGTAGGAATGTCGTCGAAGCCATCATCTATGCAGACAAAGATCCATTAGCGGGTGTGTCTTAACACTGTGATTATTTTTATTTTCTCTCTATCCCGGTTCACACGAAAAGAAAAATCTTGTGATGTTCAGAGAACAACCTGTGAGTCGAGGGAGAGTGGGTGGGGATTGGTCTTGTATTTCTGTTGGCTCATGGAACATCTCCCGAGGTAGTGAGTTTTAAAGCTTCGCCGTCCTTTGAAAGAACAAGCACTGGGAAAAAGATGTTCGATATGTCTCCAAAGTGACAAGTGGATGTGGGGACTGAGTTTGACGTCATCAGTTTTGATGAAACCATTAAAACTAACGATCAGGGGAATTTTATCAGGTCCCTTAGTTTTGTTGGTGTTGAGACCCAGCAAAATGCGCCTGATACTTTCTTCTCTTGTATCAAGACCAAGACTAGTCTCTTGGTCTCGCGAAGCCCTAGTTCTCAGGCTAACGGAGCCTCCTGCAGCTTCGAACTGCGCAAGAACACGTTGAGTGGTTGTAGAAACTCATAGATGTTCTTTCAGGTTCCCACCCGGACCGTGGCCGGCAGGTTATCCAAAACACGTGGAGGGTCTTGGAATGAACGAGAAAGTTTTTAAAAGCCCCGTATAAGAATCTCTTAAGCTGGTTTACCACTTTACGTTTAAGCTGTTGTTTTTTGCGTGAATTACAGCTTGGCAAACCTAGCTCTGAATGCCAAGAAACGTATGAGATGCACGAATTTAGGATGAGAAAATATAAGATGTACATTCAGTAATCAAAACATCACTTAACTTGTCGCAATGAGACAGCTATGATAGAACTAACCAGTTGTAACTCATAATTTATTAATGGACTGTACTGAGCCATTCTGTTACTGCGCATCGATAGACGAGGCACCCAACACGAAAAAAATGTTGAATTTACGAAACTCTATGAAAAAATTACTGTTTTGTATGAATAAATAGTGAATATCAATGCACTGATTCACCAACCCTCACCAACACATATACATAAAGAAAAAACCTAAAGAGTCACCATTTA
This sequence comes from Chrysolina haemoptera, assembly GCA_958298965.1. NCBI lineage: Eukaryota > Metazoa > Arthropoda > Insecta > Coleoptera > Chrysomelidae > Chrysolina > Chrysolina haemoptera. Next base: position 22,723,428 of record OY282593.1, read on the forward strand.
TTTATTGATAACCATTTGATTGTACATATTCATGTTGACAATACACATAGTCGCAAATATCAATACAGCGTACCCCACCAATATTATAGCTATCATAAACTGGAATTTTGGGTTCATAATTGATTTGTTTGTTATGGAAATGTTCTATCATAATCGATAAATCTTTGCACTGCCATTTATTAAATGAAATGCCTATATATGAAATATTTCTCAAGTTTGTTATCAGTCGTTCATAGTCGAAGCTTTTCAAATTATTCCTATCTAAAAACAGTAGTTTGAGTTTTCTCATAGAGAAAAAAACACCAACCTCTTCCAATTTATTCAACGAAGTTTCAGTCAGATCTAACACTGTCAAAGAAACTAAATTGGAGAAAACTCCTGTTTCAATTGTTTTCAATTCATTTCGACTGAAATTCAACACACTTAGATTTGACAAATGCTGAAAAACGCCTACTGCCACTCCATTCAAGTTGTTACTGGCCAACTGAAGTTCTTGCAGGTTCTGCAAACCCGAAAGAGAATCAGGTGCCAAATGAGTAATGTTATTGTGGTCGAGGCGCATTATTTTCAAAACATTCATACTTTTGAAATGATGGGGCTCTATTTTCGATATACGGTTGTGCTGCAAATACAGTTCTTCAAGATTTTCCAAAGTATTGAATGCATTGTCGTCAATCCCACCAATATGGTTGACAGACAAATCTAATAATTTCAAAGTATATAGGCCTGCGAAAGTATCTTCATTCAATTGACCTAAATCGTTTTTACTCAAAAACATCTCTTGAATATTACTCAATCCTCTGAATGAATTGGACTCTATGGTTTGTATGGATAATCCTGAAAGATTCAACGTTTTCAGAGACTTCAAATCTCTGAAAGTCTCCTTCTCGATGTGTGCCATATTCCTGAAGAGGTTCTGTGAGTCCAAGTAATACAAATTGAACAAACCGTTCAGGGTACCAGACCCCACAAAGCCAATGTCAGAGTTACTGAAATGTAGTTCTTCCAAATTATACATGCCTTGGAAACAATCTGCTTCCAGAGTTTTTATTCTGGAATTTCCTAACGTTAAGTACCTTACATTCAAGTTTGAAATCGTGTTTGATGTCAAGGTTCCATTAATCGATAGACTAAGGTTGGTGATCTTGAGCCTATTTGTGAATCTGTTGATAGTGCTTATATTATTGTAGGTAAAGTTTACTGTTTCCAGCGTTGGTGTATCCACGAAAATCTGAGGTGCTATGAAATTGAGATCGTTGTGACTCAAGTCGATGGTTTGGATTCGTGACAGATTGATGAAGGCGTTCATCTCTAAGTTGTGTAAGTGGACGCCGGATAAGTTCAAACTCTGCAAACTAGGCAAATCACTGAAAGCTCTGGAACGGATTGTGGCTATTTTATTTCCGCCCAACTTAAGTTCCACGATAGGTAGGTCGTGAAAGCTATTCTGCTCCAAAATGAGGAGCTTATTATTACTGAGATCCAAGACCTTCAAGCTCTGCAGTCTGAAAAATGCATGTGGTTCAATTTTTTCTATGAGGCAGTTTGAGAGAATGATTTGAAAGAGAATATCACAGTTCACAAACGAATGATTTCCGATGGTTTTGAGAAGATTGAACGATAAATCAATTACTATCGCTCCCACCTTGTGGAACTGATTTTTGACGTCCGCTATTTCATTGAAGCTCAAATTGATTACATTGGATCTCAGTCCTGCGAACACATTTGGTTGAAGAAATCTAATATGTGAATGTGACAAGTCCAGAATATCTGAACTAGTAGATTGGAAGGTAAAACTGTTCAGCTCAGTGATATTCGTATGGCTCAAATTGAGCAATTGTAGCTGTTGAAAATTACTGAAGGCATTCTCAGGAATATTTGTGATTGAAGAATGTGAAAGATCAATTGCTGTTGCTGTCCTAGCTAGTTTTCGTATACTTTTTGTGGTGTCTGTGGCTTGCAAATCATTCTCTATCAGAGTTTTCAATTTCCGCAACACGAAAATAAAATTTTCAAGGTTTGTTCCACATTGACATTTCGACAAATCCAGTTCTTCACATTCCAACAAGCTCTGTTCTGCAAAGTGTCTTATATTGCAGTTAGATAAGTTTAGGAAGAGTTTGCCATATACGAGCTGAACTACACTGAAGTTATTGAAGCTAAGATCCAATGACTGATAGATGTGATTGTACTTAGTTTCGTTGAATTCCGCAATTTTGTTACGACTCAGGTTTATTGATGCACCATAATATACTGGGCCAGTGTCCAGTAGTGAATTTATCATGTTTCCACTGAAATCAAGTTTTTCTATTCCAAAAACGTTTCCAAAATCCAGACATCTTATTCTATTATTGCTCATGTCCAAGTTATTCACCAATGGGTTTATGAACGAAGGAACGTGGGCAATTCTATTGCTTGATAGATTCAACTTTTCCAAATGAGGTAGATATTTGATGAACAGAGTGGTCTCCAATTGATTGTGGCTCAGATCTAAGCTCCCAAGGCTCAGAAGGCCGTCAAAGGCACGTTCATCGATTTGCTGAATAGATGCGTCGTTAATTGCCAAACTTGTGATTGTGTAATATCCACCGCTGATGGGAAGTCTGGGAAAATAATCGATAATGGTCCAGTTTCCTCCCGAAATTTTTATGGAATTCGTCTCGGCCATATATTCTTCCCGAAAATGTTCGTAGAAACCATTGAGGAATCCCCCGCTATCAACCCCTTCGCAGAAAGTGTTTTGCGGGGAAAATTGACACTTTGCATCCGAGAATTCGAAGAGTCTTTGGAAAAGGCATGCCAAAATAATTAGCAGATTCATCTTCCTGTAAACAATAGTTGATTGAAATCCAAGGATTTAAATGCATCTTACTTTAATTATTATAAGCCAATAGTTGATATTAATATATTATCATGACTCAAGTTGGTGCAAACGGCAGTCAGATATTTTGATTTAATTTTGAACTCAATTATAGTTCGTAAGTTGGTAATTTTTTTTTGAAAAGATTTTGAAGATTAGGAGACTATATTAACCGAAAAACGAAACGAGTGAAAAAACCGAGTAGAACGAATAAACAGAAAAGCTGAAGTGACCGAAATACCGAAAACGCCGAAAATACTGAAAAATCGGAATAACAAAAAAAACCGAATACACAGAAAAGACCGAATAGATCGAAAATACCGAAGAATCGGAGAAGAGCGAATACACAGAGAAGGCCGAAAAGTCCGAAAAAAGCAAATGTACCGAAAATTTCAGAAAGAGCATAAAAACCAAAATGACCGAAAAAACCGGAAATACTGCAATACCAAATACACCGAAAAGACAAAAAAAATACGCCAAAAAACCGCATACACCAAAATTGACAAAAAAATACACCGAATACAAGAAAAAACTGAGAAGATCGAAGGATACCGAAATACCGAAAAACCATAAGAACACCGAATACATACACAAAAAGATCGAACAGATCGAATGCAGAAAAAAGACCGAATAGACCGAAAGGACTTAATGAAACATTTTCTAAAGTCTAGTGGTTTTGAAAAAATAAGAAAAATTATTAAAGAAATCCAAGAGAAATATTTTGTTGGTAAAAAGCGATCTTCCAGACTTCATAAAAACATGAAATATCTTATAAACCACAAGTTTTTCGGTATGTTAAGATCATTCGTTTTTTGTATGAAAACTATTGAGCGATACAAAAAAAAAATAAAAAAGCTTTAAATACCATGGGTGAAGAAAATGATGGGAAAAGGGGGCATACTCTTCTAATCGCAGCCACTAGATCTAGAAATAAAACATGATTTTTCACTAAAATATGTCTTTTTTTATTTAAAAACGATCTGCTGAATTTCAAATCGATATATTGATCCGTTTTGAAGTTATCAAATGTTTATTTATGACGTTAGCATACAATATGCGCGGTATGAAAATTATCGCAATGAATTATAATAATATAAAATGATTTGGTACTTGCCTGTTTTATATATTGAATACAAATATTTTTCAACTTTAGTTCACTTATTGATTAAATGAAATATTTAAACAGGCTACTACGATCTTGCTCACCACTTACATATGAGGCCTGGAATGAAAAACTATTGTTTCATAACACTGATAAATCATAATAATTCATGTCCTTTTGTGTATTTGGTATGTTAATGTCAACAATGAGGTCAATAGGATGCCACCAGAAATTGAAACACATTAATAATGCACTTTATTTTTGTTTTTAATGGTTCTACATTTTTGAGAAAATAAAAACAAATGTGCTACCGTCTCCAATTTCCGATTTCGTTTGACTTGGTTTTCAGTTTCTGGCTGCCAGTTTCTCACGATATTTTTTTTCGAATATTATTTCAAATATTAGCTAAAATGTTCGTTTGGTCATTGTTTATAAGAAACATGAACGTTAATAATTTGCTGTTTCTCCAAGGGAGGTAAGTCCCTCAATAGCAATCAGCACTTTTCGGATAAAACTATCGGCTTGAATACAATGTGACAATAGTGTACTTATCATAGTCAAAGCAGAAAAAAAATTACTCCACTTATTTTATTTATTTATTTATTTATTGATCCCAAGAAACATTTCTGTTTATAGAGGGATTAATTTTTACATAAATTGATAAATGACAATACATAGTATATATGAAATACAAATTAATGAAGAAATCAAACAATTAATAGAAAAAGACTGATAAAAATAATCATTGAAATATAAGTAAATAGTCCAAGCAAAATGAAAGCAGTCAACGCTGAAATATAATAGGAAGAGAAAAGTTATCTGTTAAGAAAATATTTCTTAAGTTCTTTTTTGAATTTAGTTTTAGTTTTAATATCTTTTAATGGCTGTGGTATATTATTATATATCTCAATTCCCTCATAAAAAATAGAAGTTTTTCCAAAGTTTGATTTGAAACGTAATGCATTTATTTTATTTATATTTCTTGTTTTATGGTAATGTTTAGTTGAAATATGATCAAAAGTAAGATCTGAATGTTTTTTTCCTGTATCAACATAGTGAATGAAAATTGAAATTTTAAATTCATATAATGAACGAATATTTAGTAAGTTATTTGGTTTATATAATTTGATTGAAGGTTCTAAAAAGGGCAATTTGTGTATGCATTTTATAGCTTTGTTTTGCAAAGTTTGTAGTGGTTTCAAAATAGAAATTTTGGCTGAGCCCCAAATAGAAATGAGGTATTGCAATTTTGAATAAATTAAACTGAAATATATGATTTTCAAATATATGTGTTGTTTCCAATGCGATATTATTCTTTGACATATGTTTTTGTATTTTAACAAGACATTGTAAAAAATTAATCAGTTCTCTTCCTTACCTTCAAAGATTCTGCCCAGGATGGTTTTGGGCATGAAGCTGGAACATCTGGAATAATTGGGTGTAATTTCCTTTGAAACAGAATCAGAACACAATCCATTATCCTCATGATCAAATGTGGTGGTCTGCCCAACTTTCTTACGGTTGCTGTGAATAAAAAATTATTAATATCTGACGCTATCATATAAATTCAAAAATTATGAATGACTTTTCGTAAAGTAGATTCTTGTGGTGTCACAAGAAAGTTTTAATTGATAAGTCATTAGTGATGCATAGTTTATAACTCACTAGTGTTTTTCTCACTCAAACCTTGATTGACACTACAAACGCCTCCATATTTTTGTTGATGATATAACAACTGTTGGCAAAAACATTAGAAGTTCGATAGAATGTCTTTTTATTCCGGGGTTTACCTTACTAACTCACCGATATGCGCTGGTTTGATTGTATTCAAAGCTGACTCTGCTTCTTCCAGAGCTGGTTTGGCTGCTTCTAGTTTCTCTTCTGCTAAAGCCTTCTCAACTGCTATGGATGAAACCAGTATTTCTGCCTTTTCCTTCACCTTTTGCACTTGATTTTTCACGATCTCAGCTTGCATCGCCCTCTCTGTCACCTAAAAGCACACAATTTTAATGAAAATGTCACTGCAACCGCACCTTATCAGCAAGATGATGAAACGTTATCTTTAAGTCTATAACTGCTGAAGCAAGTCCTACAGAGTGGCATCAGTTGTTCAATGCATCTCACTATTTGATCGGGCACCGCAAGGCATCTGAGCAAATGCATAGCTCATGCGATGTTGTATTAAATGCCTTGCGGTAATCGATCCAGGCCATCGAAAGGTTCCGCTTATACTGCACGGAGTCCTGCGTTATACATCTGTCGATGAGCAGGTTCTCCTTGCAGCCAGCGACCCCCCTCTTTGACCCTCTTTGCTCATATATCCGTTTGTACACCGGATCAACTGCGAAGAGTATTCGCGCGTATAAAATGCGCGTGAACATCTTACAGCACGAATTCAAGCATGTTATCGGCCTGTAATTCTTTGCACCAGACAATTTTTATTATTATTCTTATTATTGAATGAAGTTACACAATTCGTACTTCTGTTAGAACTCTTTCGGCTCTCTGTGAAGCATCCGCCAGCTCTTTCTCCATTACGGCTAAATCTTTTTTCAAAATCAGAACAGAAGATGAAGCTTCGGCAAGCTTTTCCAAGCCGGTGTCCATCCGCAGTACTCCGTCGCTCAGTTCTATCTCTTTGTTGTTGTAGATGCTTTTGTACCCCGCGATGAAGTTCAAGTACGACTTCGGTGTTACGTGGGTTGCTCTTCGGAACCTAAAATGGACTTACTTTCAAAGAATTCTTGTAATGCCGAATATCAATTTTTCGTTTACAGACATAAATGCAGAATGCAGAAACTTTGTCCACAATTACTCTGAACCAGTTTTCTAAATCTTCAATTCCTTTCCACATACAAAACTGACCTTTGAAAATATTCAACAGATGTTGCAGCCACCACATCTTGAATTGAACCCAGTGCATTTACCAGCTGATCTTTCACCTCAGAAGTGCAGGCAATTTCGAATTCTGTAAGGAAGTGCTTTGCTACAGAAACTAGAGCATCTTTTGGCCATGGTTGGAACCAGTCGATGGTACATCCGGAAATCAGAGCTGGAAATCGCAAAGCCCTGTTGCGGAATTTCTCACCAACCTAAAAGAGTGAAAATGTTGACGACAGATTAAAAACTACTAACCATACTCAATATAGAGATGGTTGGTACAATTCCTATGCGACAATATAATACTACTCACGGGAGAAAAACAGAAAACGACATGCAGATTCTGGCAGGTGCGGTTCATGAAATACTCCATCACAACTTCCTGGTTGAGACTCCTTTTCGGGTTTTCTCTCTTCATGATCGGCGTCAATTCCTGGATTATCTCTGCCTGGTCGTCTTTGGTGAAAAGATTCGAAATAACTCCAGAGGACAAGATGTTATTGAGGTACTCCAAGAAACCTTCTTCTTTGATGTCCAAATCGGTGAAGATGAAAGTCGTTCCTTTTCCCTGGCAGCCGCAGGATCTGTATAGAACTTTCAGATCTTCCAGGAAGTTGGCTATGTTGTAGGAGCGGGTTAGAGATATCTGGAAGGTCTTGTAGCCAGCTATGAAGGACGAAAGTTTGGTGAGCGACTGTTTTCCACTTCCACCAACACCTGGAAATTAAATTCAAGTGATTGATTTTCGTTCGTACATTCGATTCATCCAGGATATCCTCTTTTTGAGAATTGAAGACTGATATAGATAGTATAGCAAAATTTCACTGTAAGCGAAGTCAGAAAAAACCGCAAGACTCGATATCAGTATCAACATTTTTGAAGTAGAGAAACCAAATTTCAACAAGCTCACTGGCCGATACATCAAAAATAGCTGTAATTCAGTTCATATAAAGCAAATATGTGAATATGTAGGTACTGCTAGTCAACGAAGGTAACGAAAAAATGTCCACACCACGTTACTCACCAACAAGCATAACATTTCCCCTAGGATGCCTTATTACTCGCGATATCTTGACTAAATGAAGCATGGCGTCTGGAAAGAAAACTAAATCCATACCAGAACCTCTAACCATTTCGTTGAACTGGGCCAGGAACATATCTAAACGTTCACGAAGCTCATTTTCATCGCTAACAGGTTCATACACTTTCGGAAGTTCCATGTCGGCATCTTCACCTTCTTCGCCAGTTGGTTCTGGAGCATCCCTGATGAAGAAAACGGTATAACGTAAGTTATCACTGGGGCTCGAAAGTTTTCGATTGGATAGCTCGAAAGGGATAACAATCTGAGAGAATGGACGGGTTTGGGTAATAAAAATATCTAACTTTAGGAGAATGAAAAACCGCCCATATAACCTATGAACAAAATATTGATTATTTGCCAGCCATTGGGGTGAACGTATGTAGATCCAAAACGCAAGAGGCTGCTATGGAAATGTAATCAAGTACTACTTACCGCATGAAATCGACAAATACAGGGCTGGGCTCAGTCTTGACTCGAAGATCGGATCCCAAATGCTCCTCTACCAAGTTGAGTAGTTCCTCATTGAACCATTCTTTATCAGTTTCTATGACAAATCTATCTGAGAAGACTCTGGTACATTCATGTTTCCATAGGACCATCATACATCCTTCAGATTCGATTACGGTGGAAAGAGTGCCAATCTGGAATAAAATCAATTGTCAGTTTGTATATCTGATAATTTAGTTTGAATATATTCCATATATTCTGTATACTTTTTATATGTGAGTATCCCATAATATTGCCTTGATATGGAATATGGCTGATCAAGGAATCGTGAGATGGAACATTTTTGCAAATCCTAATAATGAAGTTAAACGTTGGTTGCTCGTCGCCATCCAAAGTTTTTTCCATAGTAAATGAGTCTACACAGTTTCTCAGTCCTACCTAGTCAGGAATGAGAAGTTGAAAGAAAATGACACATCAACATTAATTTCAGTAGACCAATACAGTTATCTACAATTTTTGAATTGTCTTTTCCCAAATATTATGAGCTAGAACACAGTTTTTCTTCATAATGGAGTTTAAAAGTTTATTCTTGACCGTGCTTGAATTGCTCGTTATGGTGTAGACAGATGAGAATGAAGAACAAAAGGAATAAGATGATTGCTCAAACAGCGTCTAGACTCTGTCCTCGCTAAGCTCATCGCGTACCTATGGACTTCAGCAATTGGTTGAACAAAAATGTTTCGTTCAGTATCAATGCTTTGAATTCTATCACATGATTTAATTCCCCAACATATTTAGTTGATGAATTACAATCTGGTTTACAGGTGAACGACTGTCCTACCAGATATCGTGATCTGATACTCATTTCTTTATGAATAATCTTGAAAAGCATATTATGAGTAACAAATAGTAATCTAACACAGAAAATTTGCATCATTATTTCTAAATGTTCTGCATTAGCATTACTGTGTAATATTAAATGTTTTACTCGACAGTGTATATTGATAGGATGGTCACATGGAAGAGCAGCTTCGCTGAACGGTGTCATCCCATTTCAAATTTCTTTTTCCTGTTGTACGAATGAAGACACATTATTATTGCCATTATTATTATGATCTCGATTTTTTGACTCACCATTCCCTGCCACACCCTTGAAAGATCTCTCAGTGAGAACACATAATGGAATTTCGCTGGAGTGGGCAGCAGCTTCAGCCTGGTGTTCTTCCATAGAACTCTCGTGAGCGGAATCATTTTCTTGATCAAGTTCCTCACCTCCAATGTGAACCCCCTTTTGATGTTATAGTGTCCTTGGGCGATGACGCCGAATATTTTATCAATGGAACTATCCGTAGGCAATGGACAATTGAAAATACAGAACTGCCTTTTGAGCCTCGAAGGAATGTCATTCCTACCGCCTCCAGGCTGGCCCATTGCCGCCACGAACTGTACATCGATGATTGTGGTGAACTCTCCAGGTTTCTCCAAGCTGTAGAAACCTCCCATGTCCATGGTCTGTCTCACGATTTCGTTGGTTATCTGAAAAATGTATTATTTATTGTTGTTCATTTCATTTTGTTTCGCGTCTTTAATAACTATCAAACTGTAATTTTTGTCAAAAAATTTTGAAAAAATATTCGTTATTTTCGAGAAGGTATCCTTTATGTTTAAGAGTGTATTGAGTTCAAAATTGAATTTGAGATTTAAAAATGCGAAGGAATGTAGATATACTATAGCTTAATCGTTATGAAATGTCACCTGATCTCCCCAACAGTTGATTTCTGGCAAGTTGATATCATCAACGAAGACCAGCATTTTTTTACCATTCGGTGGTCCGAAAGTGCTGCCCATTCTTTTCTCGACGTAACTCTCGATGGTTTTCTGGAACTGATAGGGACTCGTAGCGCTAGAGAAATTGAAGGCTCTGTTCAGATACACCTCTGGGTTGGCCTTCTTCATGTAGGATTTCATCATTATAGTCTTGGCCGTGCCTAAAGAAATACACAGACTGTATGTGTATAAGAATAAAATCATCGAATTGAAAGACTTCAAGTGTTTCGAAGTAAGGAATTCCTGAGTAGTTTTTGACACGTTCACCACAATTATCAGTATTATTTCTAGTTGATTGAAGTAGAAAATTTATAATTCACGAAATGAAACTCAAGAAAATTTTTGAATTTCTCTGCATTTCACAGAAGGGCTAGTATAATGATATAACAATCACAATATCCCAATTTACTTAAGACAGGAGGTGAAGACCTGATCTGTCCTGGAACATAGTTTCCATATATTGGATCGACTACAGTCTCAGTCTCAGCTATCAGTACAGTCTGAGCTATCATAACAAAGGGCATAACGTACCACTGATCCTGATTCCAGCGTATCAGAATAAAAGGAAGATATATTTTTATATATTCCAGAATCATCTTAAGGCTCTAAAAAGTCTTCGTTCAAGACTGAATTCTTCTTACTGTATGTTTTTTTCCTGATTGTTATAAGGTTATCCAGTTCCTTGGTTTTACGACGTACGTTTCGGGTATATATAAGCCATTTTCAAGTTATGATGAAACAAAATTATCAAAATGAGCGGCATGCTGCTGTAAAAAATAGTGACTTTAGAATATCACAATGACCAACTATGACAGCAACATGCTGATCATTTTAATAATTTTGTTTTATCTCAACTTGAAAATGACTCATATACATAGCCGAAACGTATGTCACAAAATAAATATTTTCCAAAAAAAAAAACTTCTTTGTCTGAACCGAAAGAACCAAGGAATTTAATGAGCTTTTGAATTTTTTTTATTACCAAACTACCATCACATTGGTTGTGAGAGTACCTTGTTCTCCAATAATCAAGACGGCCCTCTCTTGTCTGGCAATTGTATCAATCAAATAGTTTATCCTAACATTATCAGGAATCGGAATGAGAATCGTTGCAAACTCAGGAGTTGCAGTTTCGGGATACACATAATTTGTAACCATGGAGCTCCAAGGAACCCATTCTCCATCAGCGTTAACAACATAGTCAAAAACAGTTGCCTGAAACATAAAAAATATTGCACGTTCATGCCATTTCACGAAATAAAATCCATTAGATTTCTGAATCGAATTCAACAACAGTATTTCGATGAGCTGGTACTTTATTGGAACTCACCCCAATATTTTTTCTGTCATTTTTGGGTAGATCCAAAAATTCCAGAGACTCTTTCATGAACACATCATACTTCAGTCGATCGTCTGCTTCAAGATATGCCCCCATGCCCCAAACCAAAGCGAAAACGTAAAGCTTAGCCAAATGTTCATTGGTGAGAATTTTATTTTCTTCGACTTTTTCGGTTTCTTCAACTATTTCATCGTCCAAGTCCCCAGCGTCTGACTTTGTGGCTGATATATCATCTTCCACAACTTGAAGTGGGACTAGACCTGAAAAATTATTGATGGACTCTTGTTTACTTGTGGAAAAAATGTGTATAACTGATAAATATTTGATGATACCTTAGTTTCTCCCTGATGAAGTGGAAAAGAAACAATATATTACGGACTACATGGGCGTGCATACTTTCACGCTTTCACCTATGTTTGCTAAACTGTACGTATATAGTTCAACTGCATGCTAACTCAACTGTGAATATATTTTGAATATGTAGTGAATTCAACATGTTTCCCAAACCAGATCCTTGTGGAACACCCTTATTTGTTATATTTTGATTGTCATATATCTAAAATACGACTCTAGAAGATTTTTCACAATACCTTCTAACAGTTTGAGTATCTGCAGAGAAATATTGCACTGAAGCACATCAATCACCATCGTCAGATTCTGCGTTCCCCAGCTGTACATTTTCGAGAACGATTCGTCAAAGAGATTGGTGAAAATTTCTTGTTCTCTCGGACTCCTTCCTTTCAACCAAGCTCTGATCACAGGCCTCCACGTCAATCCGGATGAACTCATGTAGACCATGCCGTTCCTAGATACGGTTGCGGGAGAAGCGTTGTCGATGTTGTGCGGTTCGAAGATTATTTTGCATGTAGGAGCCATCGACAACCTGTCGCCGTTGGCTAGAGTTAATGTTTTATTGTCGTCCAGCACCGAGTTCAAGTTTTCGATCCAGATGCTGTCCACCGGACCATCCAGTACCAACCAAACATAGTCACCTGAATAATGAAATATCGATGAAAATGTTGATAAGCAGAGTTTAGAGAAAATATAAATTGAGGCCAAATGAGTTAAAGTAAACCACAGAATAGTTGAATAATTCTTATATTTCAAGTTGCATCCTGTATTTATTCAATTCCTAAACTTTTCCGTGAAATGGTCATGGTCAGAGACTTTAATAGGATTATTCAATATGAACTAGTACTTTACTATATTTTGTTGATATAAAAAAGTATATGAAATGAATCAAATACAGTATGTGAAATTCATGTAGTACAAAAAATAATAATAATTGAGTAGGATAGAGAATGTGATTTCGATTGTTGACTAGGCAGGAATTTGGTCGGAATATTAAAGGTAGCAATTGCTGAATGGTCCACATTTCGATGTTTCATTGTTTCATTTTCAGGGCGTTGACGCATGAAAATAAGAACACACATATCAAAATGGAATTCTCGAATGGAGTTTAGATGAAAGCAAAATAAATTAAGTGAAATGACAATCATAAAAATAAACGAAGAAAAACAACATCGATAGAAGCCAGTAATTTTTCACGTCTCTGATTCAGACAGCTTAGGTTTCGTGGACAGCGGTTCCCAAAATTTCAGGGAAGTTAAAAAACCAAGCTTAATTTTTTCAAAAAATTTCAGGAATGTTTAACCACTGTAATTCGTTATTCAATGATGTAATCAACAGGAGTGATAACTTTCTCTTCACTATTCTATTTTCCCAATGCATCGCTCTCATTTTAATTTTCACTCACCTGTCTTTAGTTTGAGAGTCTTCCGCCATAACGCAGAAAATATGCCGTCAGTCCAGTCATTTGTAGCCACATCCAGTCTACCAAACATTTGGGAAGCTGTTATCGCTTTTGGGTTCATTCTCATTTCTCTGGAAGGAAGATCACAAGATATGAATTGCGTTGGATAACGAACGTAAATGTTGGTGGTGGTGTTTCAAGACAAAGCACATCCTAGTTGCACTTGATATTTGAGGAAAGTATTAAATTAAAAAATATAATTTTTTTATATTTTATGTTGATTGATCTAATCACAGGAGAATGGAATGCAACTACTTTTCTTCAATCAAAATCAAAGTCTCAGCTTTTGTTTGACATTGCTTCTTCCCATGAGTTGCCACCAACAATAATAATGATTTCACCAGTAATATTTGTTTTCGAAATTTCAATAACATATATCAAAAAAAGTAATTGTCTCAAAACTGTTCCTTGAGGAATTCTACAAGGCATCTTTCGAATATGACCACATTTCACGACTCGTTGTCTATCAGTAAGATAACGTTTAAAGGCATATATTAAATTCAGAGCTAAGTTATACATCTGGCATATTCTCTGAAACGCAATACGAATTGAGAACATTCCAGCTACCTGTGAGAGTCACCCATTTGACTCAGAGATTTCATCAACGTTTGAATGCATGTAGTTTTTCCTGCTCCTGTGGGACCCAGAGTCATTATGCCATGCCTAACTCTCTGTGTCTCGTACAGCTGAAAACAAATAATCATTCAAAGCTCAGCAATATTGATTGAGAAACCAATGATTCTTCACATTTTAAAAAGTTACTCACCTGAATCAATTTTAAGGACCATGATGGATGATTCACTAGACCAGCCTCTTCGACTTGGGCATTTATCGCCTCCTCCAGCTCTGGGTAGGCCGTTTTCTCCAGAACCTGATTGGGAAAAAGATCGGCTACCAATGAAATAAACAAGGGTTCATCCTCGTCGATAAGTTTCGAAAGATTCATATCTCTCAGGACTCTCATAACAATGGTACTCTCCGTGTCTTTATTGTTAACTCTCTTGGACGCACCCAGACTGCGCAAAACGGACAGGATGTTCCTCAAGCCGAAGTCATAATGGACCTACGGAAAATGAACAATGGATGAGAGAGGGTCAAGAGTTCATTGCTGAATATCGTGTTTCATTGCTGACGATATGGTATTGATCATAATCTTAGATGATTCTTCACCTGTTTAGTCAATTGTTCCTCGCACAGCTTGTAGAGAGTGTAAAATTTTCTAGCGAGTGTTATATTTTCCAAGAAACCACAGCTAGCCAACTTCACCCTGATGATGATCTGACGATCTGGAACCATCATTGCCACTGTCCTGAATTGAATTTTCAGGTTTTCTGGTAGTTCCTTCCTTCCAGCATAGCCTGGATTCTAGAAAATTAATTTCTAGATATAGATACGCTTTATAAAATAATGAGCAAGTTATCAGCTAGACAGATAAGTTGAAATATTGCATTATAAGTTCTCAGAGGATATGACAAAAAATCCATACTACTTGTTTCTGAAGATGCTTGAAAGAGTTAGCTCAGGAGGATTTTATTGATTGTATATGAAATATCCAGAGACTCATAAACGGTTTGACCTACTACAAGGTTGACCATGAAATGTGGACTTCGATCAAGAATTTGTTTCCATACCAAAACTTTCACACTAAAGACGTAGCAGGGACAGAGTATGGGAGAGTTAAATACAATATACACTCTCTGAAGCGTAGAAAAAAACGAGGCAGGAAAATATACTTGTGAGGCCTCCAATTGTGCCTCCGGCTGCGACTATGGCTGTGAGGGACGTCATATCAAATGGGGACTTCATCAAGGGGACCCTGAGATTTGAACGCACCAGAAAGCCCCGCAGTGGCCAAGGAGGTGCCTGAAAAAAGCATCGGAGAAAAAGAAACTCCCAGATCGCTCCGGTGAGAGAGGCAAAAAGGGTAGGAGATCTCAGCCCACTGGCCAGATAGCGAACTTCTTACCTCTACACAGGGCAGAGACAGCAACTGCGGGTTAGGGGGCGGGAATCCGAAACATATGAATAACCTCTTATAGCGCGTGGACGTGAAGAGGGATATAAAGTGATGAGGTAGACGGTACCGTTCTCACTGAAGAAATGGAAGCCATCAGGAGCAACCTTTGATAGAGCGGACCATGGAAGATTCTGAAGGGGAACTTCGAGGTCCAAAACTACACTTGAGGTACTTTGGCGTTGGTTTTCAATAACCGTTCAGAACCAACCTCCACCGTCGCTGGAAGCCTCTCACCTACCATAGTGGGCGTCACATTCATGACAGTACCCTCAGCGCATGCTCCGTGGCCGATAAAGGCTTCTGATTTAGGAAAAAATTCATCAAGCTGAACAGATACAAAAGTTGCGTTCAGTATCTTCAATACTCACCATGGTTATGAATATTCCAAACTCAGGACACATTTCGATGATATCGCCGTCGGTGAATTGAAAGCTTTTTTTCTTCTCCTTCTTGCTAGCTAAAACTACTGCAACCTGTTGAGCTGCAACTGAGAGAACGGGTAACTCTATGCGATTGAATTCGTCAAAGCAGCCCCAAGATCCAGATTGAGCAAGCCCTTGAATGATAGAAAACAGTATTCGTTTATAATTCAACGGAGAAAGGACGTCTTTATTGAACTTGGACAGAATGAAAATATAAAAAGAAACATTTGTTCCAATAATGTCGATATATGTCGAAATATCCATGGCTCAATTATTCCCACGAGGTGAGATACCGTGACGGACATTGGGTTATATCTGACAGATTCTGCAATTTTAGTTATAGAACAATGAAAAATAAAGTCATTAATAGAGCGACTTGATTTTGCAAATCCGTATAGACATATCATTTCAAACCTTTGTATATTCGACCCAGTCCCCTGTAGTCCATTTGATCAGAGCAATTGAAGACGACGACATATTTAGCCAGAGTTTTTCCCATATCCTTCACAGTTTCCGTTTTTCCTGTACCAGCGGGTCCACAAGGAGCTCCACCCATACTCATGGCCAATGCTTGTGCAAGGGTGATGTAACATCTGCAAAAACATCCAGATTGTTATATTTTCAAATAGTGAAACCACTTTAGTTTTATTTGAATCCATTTATAGATCCAAATATCACATTAATAACATATAAAAATTAGGAGTATTTATGTTGAGATATGAATCGTCATTAGTTAAGTTTGAGCAAAAACTAGGTTCATTTTGTTTCGAAAAATTACTGTTCTAACAACACTGATGTACTGCTTTTGTTTAAATTTTTATGCTTTTGTCTGATCCTGAAATTTTTCATATACATGTTGCTGGTAAATGGGCTACAACAGTTCTACCGCACAATCCTGAGTATTTTCTGATGAAGGTTCTTTCTGCACATTTTCACACCTTCAATCGTATCCTTGTGGAACATCCATTCTCAGGTCGTGACGTCAACAAGATACATTTCCAACCACGTCAACTCCCATATGGACCTGTGTAAAAGCTATTCAAAGCCAAGCTGTTCAAAATTATCTCATATTTGATGATAATTGGTAGAAAAATACAAAAAAATATCCATCTGGGGACAACTTCGGTTTATAAAGTGGGACAAGTGGGAGAAGAAATTTATTCCACGTTAAAAATATTTTTTACTTCAATACTCGGGCAAAAATTATTTACCGGAATTCAATAAACGCATTAGTATTTTGTAGTACCTGTCAGTGAGTGGAGTTATCACCAATCTATCCGTACAGCCGAGATATTCATTCTGATATGAAAAGTTGACGTCAGTTATAACGATTAGAGTTTTGTCCTGCTCCTCTTTGAAGTAAAACCTGCATTGCTTCAGCCATTCAAAATCATTCACATGTCTCACATTCAGTCGACACTAAAAAAAAGATTTAATCAATATGACACATACATGGTTCTAAATTCTGTTGATTCAAGAACCAATACGAATGGAATATTTTCCATAACTTCACGAAATAAATTTAGAGATGTAGGAATCAACTCACCAAAATATCGAATATATCTCTCTGGTGAACGTGAATGGTTATGAGTGTCTCAAATTTAGTTCTTTCTATCTTAGTCAAATCTCTAGTGGTTTGATCTATGAGAGTATTCAGTAGTTCCAGGAACCTGTTATTCGTATCAGGCATCACTTTTTTATCGTGCCTTGCCTGCATCAATGCTAGCTCCGCATCTCTGGTCCAAATCATCTGTAGACCCAATAATCCAACCTGAAAGAGTATGTCTGTAATAGTCCTTTCGTGTAGAGTAAATATTCATAAGAGAATAAAATGAGTTGAGTTAAAAAACTGAGCTGAACTTCGCCCTTTCTTCAATATTAATAATTATTGATTTTTTCTTGAATATGATTATGAATTTGTGTAATTATGATGAATGAAAACCATTTATTATTATTATTATTATTACATAGAAATTCAAATATTATGCGATAAGTCAATAAGAGCTTGCCAAGCTGTCAGGTGATATCTTTCACTTGTCTCCTATCAGACTTCACATATCATCTGTCACCTGTACCTTCTCATTTGTCATCAGTCGATTATCACTCGTCATCTGTCGTTTGTTAGTTTTCATACTTCACCTTTTACCCGTTTCAAAATTTGCAAACTGCCCCATAAGAACTTGTCCTAGAAGATTATCTGCATTCCATCAGATTACTTTCATGTACTGCTAGCAATTACAAACCACCTAAGTATATGACATCAATGTATATCTTCAAATGAACCATTACTTTCATCATCATATCTCGTCACTCTGGCCCAGTAAAGAAAAAAACGTGTAAGGTTCGAAAAAACGTTTGAATGATCGATAAAATAAGATGAAGAAGTTGGAAATATTCAAATTCATGAGGTCGAGAGCATATATTGTTACAGAAAGTATGTCGGGCAGACAGGGCAGACAATGCAGGTAAGATTCAGCGAGTATATAGCTCAATTGAAGTTTGATGGCACGAAAAAGTTGCTTGTAGCTGAACTTCCTCACAAATATGGCCATAAAATCAATACCGAAAATATGAAATTGAGCAGTATTGACAGTCTTAATGTTAATTAAAATGTGAAGATAAACAAAAACATAGAACCGATATTATCCAGTTCTATGTTGAATTTTGTTAGATAGGGATAGAAAAATACTGATAAATATATAAAAGATACTGAATTTGCTTAAATAATAAGTAGCATGGTATAAATAGCATCAGTTCTCAGTATTTAAATCATTTGATCATTCATGAAGATGTTACCTTTTTAAAATGTGCGTCAAGTATAGTGACAAAGTGTTTTGAGACACATTGCCAAATCACTAAGGAAACCAAAAATGTCAGAATTCTCCACTCACCTCTCTTAATTAATTTATCCAAAGGGATATCAGAGCTAAAATCATTTCTGTGAAATATATGCACGTGGAATCGCTTACCTGTGCAGGCATTTTATCCAGAAACTGCAGCAGATGGAAGTTAGTGTCATTGAGCATGATGAAAGCTTGTCTAATAATCGAGTGTAGAGATGCTTGAGAAGTCACCAATAGCTGAGTCAGCCAAGTCTCAACGCTGCCTTCTGCTCTAACGGCTTTTTCCAGAGGTATCATTTCGCCTTCCGAAGATATTATCGCCGTGATTTTGTTGTACTCGATATCATGAAATTTGACCCAACGTGTGTTGTCGAAGATTGATAACAAGTGATTCTGTATGGTATGGGAGTCTGACGCCTGGCCCAGGATTTCCAGCAAAGCTGGGTCGGATACGAAGAAGAACCTTGGGAACATCGTGCGTTTTCTTTCCAGATATCCGCTGAGGGATTTTTGACAGAGCTCCAGCTGCTCTTGGAGATGGGGAAGAAGTTGTTTGAGGAGATCATCACCTGGCGAAAGAGGAAGTTCCTTTGTTATAGGGAAAGAGGTAAAAAATATTTCAATTCACTGAAACCACTTTCTCTCACCATATCGTGGCGACCTTTCGATCACGAAGCCCCGGCGCCACCATTGCGTCAATCCCCGCCCATTCTTACCCCTATTTCCCATGTATATGAATACACAGCATTTCCCTATGTCATGAGAGCGATTCATCGTACGGTATAAGCAAGCGAGGGGTAGCGAAAGTGGAGTCTATGCAATTTGAACAAAAATAAGGTCAGCCAGCAATAATATCATTGAAATAATCGATACATTTTTTGTATTCTGAATGAAAGTTGTTGAATTTCTGAATTCAAGTAGAATTCTTTGAGAGACTTGATCTGTATCTTTTATCATGATTTTTGTTCGAAAATATGAATAAGATGTTCATAAAATCTGCTGTGGAATTATCTGGAGAACAAAAATCAAAATGCAATGCCCATGACAGGTCTGTGTCAAACAAATAACTTTCAAAGTATCACCGCAGAAGAAATATTTACTTACTTTACTTTACTTTATTTATTGATCCCAAGAAACATTTCTGTTTATAGAGGGATTAATTTTTACATAAATTGATAAATGACAATACATAGTATATATGAAATACAAATTAATGAAGAAATCGAGTGTAGAGATGCTTGAGAAGTCACCAATAGCTGAGTCAGCCAAGTCTCAACGCTGCCTTCTGCTCTAACGGCTTTTTCCAGAGGTATCATTTCGCCTTCCGAAGATATTATCGCCGTGATTTTGTTGTACTCGATATCATGAAATTTGACCCAACGTGTGTTGTCGAAGATTGATAACAAGTGATGAGTATAATTGTTTCTGAAGAGCCTGCTTTCCAATTATATCAATCTCTCTGAAGAGCTTGGCAAAGCGAAATAGATTTTCGTCGAAAAAAATGTATTGGGGATTAAATGCGAGAGAAGCGAACTTTTCTTCAATAAAATGAACGATTTCTGTAAGTGATATTTTTTACATTCTCCCTATATAATTTGTTTAATGAATTTTCAATGAAAACTAGAAAACTTCCATCATTTATTTTTTTTATAAAATTTTCACCTGTTCCATTTTCTTACCGACACAGCATGCTACAACTCCGGGTGTTTCATGCGCCCGTTGCATAATTTTCTGCCACGATTTGTCGATTTTCGAAAATCTCTTTGCTTCCTTCGGCAACTGTTTGGCAATATCACCCCCAACGAAGACTGCTTCAAGATAAACCCACATGTTTTGCACCAGAAGCCACCTTTCCAATATCTCGTTCGTGTTCCCCAAGTCATGGACCCACTGCTGGATTTGTTTCTTGAATGGAGCATTGTATCTGAAAACGGCCACGATGATAAACAGATTGACCCATTTCAACCGATTATACCTATTGGAGAGTAGGGAGCCTAAGATCATTAGACTGTCTTCGAGTTGACCTATAGTTTCTGCTGTTGTATCGCCTCTCAGTAATAGTTCACCCCTATTATTGAATGTCATGAATGTCAGCTCGTGAACAGTCCATTCGTTGGTGACTTGACGAAGCTTGGCTTCGATATCTTTTTCTTTCATTGCCGAAATACAGATGTCCTGGAAATGACTACTATGTTCAAGAAATATGAATTACCTTCGAATAAATTGATTGATTTGATAATTCTGGATTCATGCATTATAACAGGTTTTTTCTATTCCACTCTCTCACCTCTATATCTTCTTTGTGTTGCAGCAGAGGGGCTTCCAGAATATTCTTCAAACAGAATCCTTCGCTCTCGAACTCAAATATGTGATTAAGAGAATCCATGATCCTCTGCCAATGTCTCGGTTTCATTGCTCTATTCGCCATCAGCTCAAGCAGCGGGCACATGTCGTTGAAATCGTCAATTGTTTTCTTCAAAGCGAAGAACGCCGGCCACTCTTTCAGTCCTTTCGGCAACTTTCTGCATCTGTTCTGAAACTCCATCAATTCGTTGTTGATTTCCTCGATGTTGACCTCGCCCCAGGGAATATCGTAATAGCTGTTGACCCTATCAATGACGTCGTTGTAGAGTTTGTAGAGCTTTTGCAACAAGTTGAGCTCTTTTCTGATCTGGGCCATATCAGGGTAATCTGTCGTGGGGAGTCCAAATAATTCCTCACCGCTCTGGTACGTTTGGAGCTTGCGCCACATTCCATCAAAACGATTCTAAAAGCGGAATACATATAAAGATTTCATTAGACTAAGGATAGAATAAAACACTTTTGTCTATTTTCCTCTGATGGATTCTATATTCGTTCAAATGTCGATTTTCACATCATTATCATAACTGGAGATATTACATCAATATATGTGCATATATACACATCTACCTCAATCGTGATCCTATCCGATAGCAGCCATCAAAGCGTTGAGCTCTTTTCACATCAACCCTAAGGTGGTTTGGAAATGCCTAGACAAACTTAATGATCTAGGCAGGAACAACAAGGTGACCCTCCTCTGGGTGCCGGGGCAATGAACAAGCACCCTGGCACAAAAAGGCGCATCAACGCCATTGATCGGGCCAGAACCATTCTGCGGACTTGGAAAATCTTACTTCCGAGAACTCAATAAAGTTGAAGAAGCAATGAGAGCAACGTACTGGCTAAGACTTCCAGGGCTGAGGCAGGCCAAAGATCTCGGCAATTTCAACCGAACTAGATCGAAGACACTGATTAAGCTCAGCAAAACCAGTATGAAGACAATCACGAGATTTCTAACGGGGCATTGCAGACTCAAAGAACACCTGAGGAAGCTAGGCTGTAGATTCTGTGGGGAACATCCAGAAACACCCCACCATATATTGATGGAGTGTTACGCTGTACATCATAAAAAATTGAATATACTGGGATCATACCAGCTGAACTCATCATCTTACCTTTGTGACAGCATGAAGGACTTTTGAAGTAACATACCTGTGACAGAGGCTATATGATGAACCTGTTGAAATCTTCGAAAATAAACAAGTCAAAGAAAATTCCTAATGCTATTGTCCTTAACGAACAACTTGAATTGTATAATAAACCACTCCTGGACCTGTTATATTGTTAGCACCCTTCTTGGAATAAGTTTACTTTACTTTACTTTATTTATTAGTTTGCAATTAGAGGTAGGTATAGTTTCTCAGAATAAGGTACTGACGGATAGTTTGTAATATGTATAGATAGGTAATTGAGGTTATATGTATAGATGCATTGATGTCATATCTCCAGTATGATTATGATTTGAAAATCGAAACTAGTCAACGAATATAGAATTTTTTAGTGGAAAATAGACAAAAGTGTTTCATTCTGTTCTTAGTAAACATTAATTTCCATAAAATAAACGGTCAAGTTAGGTTTCATTAGAAATATACATATAAATGTAACAGAAGTGAACCTAACTTACTTGGAATAGAATGAGCCTATCTGAGGCTTCTCTGGGTGTTAGACCAGGCTGCATAGGACCCGCAGTACGATATTCATTGCAGTAATCAAGCTTGTCCTGTCGAAATTTGCTCAGATTATTCTTCAAATCTTGCTGGAATTGTGGCTGCATGTCCAACAGGTTGACTTGAACTTTAAGAGCTCTCTCAAGCAATCGGCTCCAAGTGTAACGTAAATTGTCAACTTGTTCAGTTATTTCTTTTTCCACTGTCACCTTGTATCGGTTGAGAACATTGAAAGCTTCCTGAAACATAAACAATTACTCTCAACGGTGATTCACATAGAAAAAAAAATTGCCCGTCAACCTGTGTTGATATTATCCCTCATGATTTTTATTTACCACCATATCTATCTATCTATCTATCCATATATCTATCTATCTATCCATACGTGATCATTGGACGTATGGCAGTCACTTTCTGGTGACTTGCTTTATGTTCTGCAACATATTTTACGACATGTTATAAGAAAATAACAAACCATCAAAATCAAGATTCAACCTGTTGATGGTGAACATATGAACTAGAAAAAAAAGAAAACGATATCAATGCAATAACTTTGATTTTACCTCAATGGGTTCTATTTTCAGTTCCATGTCAACCTCCTGCTCTCTTATTTTCTTCAAAGTATCCATTATCAAGCGAACATCATCCAGATCCCTTATGGTACGCTCTAGCTTTCTTTCCATCTCATTTATCACAGCATATACATAATCCATTTCTCTGCGATATTTTTTCTTCATAGCTTGGCCAATCCTGAAAAAACCAATGGATTGAAGTCTCTTAATCTCGAAGGATCTATAGTAGAGTAGAACTGTATTATTTTTAATGATAACAAATTTCACCTATGTGAACACGCCTTTATTTCTGTTACCAGTCCATATTTCAGATTTTCAGTGGAAATAGCCAAACAATTGGCAATCACGAAAACGTCCGGCTCGGTTGTTAACCTTTCATTTAGTTCTTCGTGCTTTCTCAAAGATGTTTCGAATTCTGTCAAACATGCATTCAGCAATTCTCTCTGGGATTTTTCGTTTCTCCACAAAATGTTGTAGGGTCTCCATCTCGCCACAAATTGGGCCATTTCCTAAAAGAAAGGGGCTAGATAATCCAAAAATGTGGTTTTTGATAATGAAATAGATTCCGTGAAAGTTTGAGATAAAAAAAAAGAATGGCAAAATAGTAACACTATATTCTAACTTATTTTTTCGTATGATTTTCCACCAATCAGGACGTCCGATTGAGTCAAGTTACCCAGTATGATTTCAAGTATACGTGGTTTTACATAGAGTTAATCCACCAATCAGATATTTAGAAATATTTGAATTTCTATAGTAACAAATTCGTATTGTTACATACAATGATATTTATCCTTTTTTCTGTTGTTTTGGTGTTTTGGCATTGACTGCTATGGTCATTGGCCACGTGTTCTGGGTAGGCTTTGTTACTAACTGCTTACGCCACTTTAAGAGCACGGTTAATTTTTAACGCAACAGTGAATCGTGGAGGATTGTATCGTGACATTGTACTTATTCCCAATCTTCCTAGTCGCTATTTTACGTACCAATTTTCGGACGAAAAATCGACTATTTTTGAAGGCAAGTACTTTTCATCCGCAAATATTTTTCGTTCGCAAACGCTTTTCGTCCGCTGTGGTCACTATGCCGTATCATAGTGACCAAGCGGACAAAAAGTGTTTGCGGACGAAAAGTGTCTGCGGACGAAAAATACTTGCCTAAAAAATAGGTGATTTATCGAAAATCGATTATTAGTAGGTAATTTGAAGGGGTCTACGAAAAAATGTAATATGCACCTCGGCGAAACATTCAAGTTTCAAATCGCATGAGTGAAGTGAATTGTTATTCACATTACAATCTCATTAACTTCTATTTGTTGTCTGTTGTCTGTTGACCGAGCAAAGGTATCACAATGTGATGCCAAGTGTTACTCACAAAAGTCTAAAAGTGAAATACAAGGTAGTAGTCTCACAGATTCACATGTTTTTTTTTACCTCAGATCGACACTATTGTGAAGATAATTGAGATCTGTGGTTACAGCATCCTCAGTTGGTAACAGCGACGTACAAATGTACCTCACTTTGAAGCTCATTTATTTGCAAGAAAGCGATATCAGAAAATGGAAATCCGCAATAAAAGTAATCAAAACTAACCTGTTTCATATCTTGAGTACAAGTGGACAGCAGGGACAACGTCTTGATCACCTCTTTGTTCTCCATCACGTGGTTGTAAAAATTCCTCTGTTGGTGCGGAAAAGTCGGTTTCTCCTCGGTCAGCAGCCTGTACAGCCTCCGCCTCCTCATCCGGAAATCTTCCTCCCTAGTTTTCACGGGTCCCTTCGCCGGTTTCTGATCGTTTCGGGAACGAGTTACAATATCCATTAGATGGGATTTCGGGCCCGCTAGTTTTTTCCAGACTGATTTCTTCGGAGGTGATGCCTTATGGGCAGCAATTTACAGAAGCCGGCATGCCCAGGGGTGAGTAAGTAACGTTCGATCGGGGGGGTGTGGGTGTGCAGTTTTACGGGAACGGTGGTGATTTCGTGTTTATATACAGAGTGATGGGTGTTTATTTACAGTATCGTGGTGGATGTAGGGGTTGTGGGTGGGGGAAGAAAAAAGTCGATTAGTGGATTGTGGAATATATATACAAATTATTATACTATGAAAACTATCCATTATTTACCAATAACATAAGGCATAGTCTGTGTGTATATTATATGATTTTTTGTTGTATACAGTGTGTCCCAAAACTCAACGTCATCATTTGGAGGGCTGATAGTCTTATTGCAGTAAACTAGGTATTTTTTTTTCTAAATGGAACCTAGTGATTTTTGTATCATGTCAAAAACTAAATCGAATGAGCAATTCTTCAAAACAACTTGCCAGGTTCGCGTGGTGAATTTGTTTACAGTATGAAGAGTATGAGTAAACTAATAATAAATATTTACGATATAAGTGTTGTAAAGATACATATTACGATATGATATGGATATGAGATAACCCATCGATTATCGTAATATGAATTTACGACACAAATATTGTACAATATTTTACCTACTACCAATAATGTTAATTATTTACTCAGAATTAGTCAATATTCTTTAAAATAATGAAATTAGAATCATGCAACAAGCAAGCGTTGCGCCCATTATTGATTTATTTTGCGAACTGTCAACTTTGACACGTTCATTCCAGTTTAGTATAATTTCATCGACATTAGTTCAGAAAATAATGCAAATATTTACCTATCTGTTTTGAAAACCGTTATTCTTTGAAACAATTTTTCGTCCGCTACACTTTCATAGATTTTCACGTTAAAAGTTTGTTTTGGTTTTTTTGAATAAAAATATGAAAAAGAATGCGAACATTTCTGAGACATTAGTCGTGTACGACACAATTTTCGTTCCTCTGTATAAGAAAGTGCAAATTTGTACAGTACCATGTTCAACAGTTGTAGGAATAATACATGATATGGTCCAATTATTACCTGCAACTGACTAGCAGTCCACTGTCCAACGCCTTTAGCTACGGATGTTATGTTCTTTCCTGCTGACAACAACACTTCCTGAACTTCCTCCAAGTTGGGTTTTATCCCCACTTTTGGTATTAGAAGTATGGAATTCAACAGGAATACTGACGATCTTTCTTCTTTATCTGGTTATTAAAGAAACTACCAATGATATAGTCAAAGAAACACTCTTGCAAGGCAAAAAAACACTTATGCAATACAAAGAACCCACATAGACGTCACTTATGTACGTTGGAACCGTGCAAACATGGAAAGGTGGTGCTATAGTATCATATTGCAAATTTTATATTTTGACGTGTAGATCCATCTACAGTACTTTTCATCTGGGGTATACAGTATCGGAAACTTTCCATCTGGGGTATAGACAGAAATCTACGCGAGCAACAAGGAACGCACTACTGTGTGCCTCTCCTGTTATCACACCCGACCTCCACCCGTCGCATCAACTGACTACGTGGCAATGCGATACACCGCACACAGCTCACGTCGATATCCCTTCCTCGAGCGAGTAAAGGAAGATCTTCCTCAAAATGAAATATCATTTCAGATTAAAATGAGATTCAAGTGCATTCAGTAATCTGTGACTGATAAAACAAAGTAATCAAGGTGTATTGAAAAAAAAATCATAACTTGTCGACATCTTATTTTACTTCACTTCTGCAAAAGTAAATAAGGAAACTATTGTGTACTCTACTGATTGAAAAAAATGTTACTAATATCATTTATTAGTTTTTGGATTGATGGTTTTGCTATATCATTTGTGTTGATCACAGGTTTATATATTATACAGATGCTCAAAATTTCATTTCGATATCTTCAAAAACAAAAAAGTTATAGGGTCGAGCCGTGGACCCCCGGTATAGAATCAGATTATATCAGACAAAAATATAGTCAGACTTACCTTCTATGGAAAATCGTTTACGCAAAGCATCCAGAGAGATTCTGGTTACTCTGACGAGGACATCGACAACTTTTCTGCTGTAGTATCTGCGCATTTCTCCCAACGCGCCTTTTACCACATCCTGCATAGCCTTGGCCATTCCACCCCCCAGGAGGATGTGGGGTTTCTCGAAACATTCCCATACCAAGGACCAGTCTGACTGCTGCTGCGAGGTAGTGGTGCCTGCTTCAGTGAGTTTGTCATCGTCTGTCCCAAAATATAGAGCAATCATCACTGAATTGAAAAAACTATTTGAAAGATAGAGCTAAATGTAAATCGATGCCCCAGAGCTCTAATTTTTGGCGAATGGGCATTTGCTCATGCATACATTGAAGACCACCAATCCAGAGATGCTGAACAAGAATAATGAAACCACTGAAGCCGTTATAATAGTCCCCACAGGTTTTGGGGAACGTTTGCAGCAACTGAGAACTGTCACTGTCTCCAGTTGTCACAATTTCAATAGCAGAGGACTCTATCGCCATGATCATAGCCTGAAAATGATCGGGAAAACCGGCTAATAAAATAGTGCCTTACCGTCCTGTAGTGCCACGGTAGATAATAATAATAGCCGTCCTCTATCCGCACAGGCTATGCCTTTGGGTACACTCTGTTTATGAGGGAGAATTCTTTTAATATTATTATCATCATATGTACATACTGTACCAAAAATAGGGTTGTAAATTATTATTATTGAATTTCTATTTAATTTTTTCCTTTGACAATGGTCCAGACAGGCCCTTTTTACGAAGCTCCTACTATGGTGGTCGAAGAAGACTACATCAGGCGTATTGATTTGTATTTGCCTGACGGAAATGAGTAGTTCTAACAGTGAATCATCATTATTATAATTATTATAATCATTATCGTCATCAACTGCATGCTAGGGTCATTCCAATGAAATAAAGATACTTTGATTTGTTAAAAAATTGCGCAGACCTCGAACGATTCGAACCCCCTTCCCACTTGCTGTAACCCCTGATTCTGAACGTTGAAGGAAAATGAATGAATGCATTTCCATACCTTCGAATACAAACTCCTCTTCCTCTGCCGCAGCGCCATCTGGATCTATGTTGACCCTCTTGACCAACGACAGGATTTCTTCGACAGCTTCTTCTACCATCAGACTCTTCTTGTGGAGTTCCACCGCTGCATACCTACAGATCGTTTCGATGTTGTTGCAGAAAGTTTCGACACTCCAAGGCTCCTCCTCCGTTTCGGGGAGGGCGTGCAGTTGTATGGTTTGCATGCTCTGTAGCACTTCCAACACCCTGTTCACGTAAACATCGTGAACCCTATCGGTCTGAAATATAAAAAGTGTCGATTGGGTAAAATGAATGGTATTCGTGGGGTTCTTGAACTTAGGAAGATATGTGCATTTTTCTGCCGATTACTTTTTTTCAACTATGTACCATAGGAATCATCAGGCGTTTATACAGGTGGGGAGTACCTTACCTCAACCACTTTTTGTTTAAATCAAATTCAAATGGAAACTTCCCTTACCAAAATCTTGAAATTCTTGATGGCTTCATTTCCCTTATCTACAAATTCTTGCCACTTTGATGAGACCCAGTTGAGTTGAGTGAGTCCTGGTTCGATCTTATCAGTCAGCTTGACTAAATGTGGCAAAAATAAAGGCCTTACTTCTAGTTTCACGCTTTTGACTGTTCGCAGAAAGTCGTTGATCAAAAACTGTAATTAAAATCATTCGGTTACTGATAATGCACCTGATATATACTTGCCTGTATCAGTCACATTCACAACAATCTTTTTTTTACTTCCAAATCTTCGTCATCGTGTATCCCATTGACAAGGGCAGTAGTTTATTTTTTTTTCAAAATTACTCCTTATTGTAACGAACTGGAGCCTCAATCTCAAGAGCATCGAGACGGACAGACATCGATGAGACCTCCTGCAGATGGATAGACTGCATGCTAAGAGATAGGATTATCTACTCCTCCTTAGTGGGAGAAACATTGGTAGCCAAGGTCACCCGGGGTTGTCCGCAAGGGGGTGTCCTGTCCCCACTGCTGTGGAATCTGGTCTTGGGGGTCCTGCTAATCACACTAGAAAGGGGTGGATACAAAATACTTGGGTACGCAGATGACATAGTCATCATGGTCCAAGGCAAATTCAACACCACGGTTAGGGAAAGAATGCAAATGGCCCTAAATCGGGTTAGTACATGGACAGATGAGGAGGGCCTAACTATTAGTCCCTCCAAATCAACCATTGTAGCGTTTACTCGTAGAAGGAAGTTAGAGAGCTTAGGACCTCTTACACTTCATACAGCTGTCAGGGAAAGTCAAATATCTCGGGGTGATTCTAGACTCGAAACTGACCTGGAACCAACAGCTGACAAAAGTGAAGAAGATAGCCGAAATAACATTAATGATGGTCAGGCGGGCACACGGGAAAATATGGGGCTTTATCCTAAAACGGTATATTGGATATACAACATTGTGGTGAAACCCCTGATCACATATGCATCTTTGGTATGGTGGACAAAGATTGCCGCGGCTGAGTTGAGCAAGGTACAAAGACTTGCATGCCTTAGCATAACGGGAGCTATGGAAACAACATCAGCCATGGAAGTACTGTTGGACCTCCCACCGATTGACATAAGAATCATGGGAGAGGCAAGAATGGGTCTTCTAAGGCAACAAAACACGAGCAACAGATCGGATCATAATATGATAAAGGAGATAGTGGGAGGCAACATTCTTGAAATGAAACCAACGGACCACATGACTCCTAGGTACTTTTTCAAGGTTATTATACAAGATCGAAGGGAATGGAATGGATGACAACATTAGGGACAAACCTGGAGAGAGGATCTGGTACACGGACGGATCTAAAACCAGGGAAGGAACTGGTGCTGGAATATACAGTGAGGGGAGAAACTCCTAAATAAGCGTCTCACTAGGAACAAACATCTCAGTATTCCAAGGGAAATGCACAATACACGGATCAAAATATGCACAGACTGTGTGTCACTGAAGGCCCTCATGAATCCGAAAGTGACATCAAGATTGGTATGGGACTGCCGAGAAGAACTCAGTGTTCTCACACAACACAACAAATTAACTTTGATGTGGGTTCCAGGACACTGTGAAATCGAGAGCAATAAAAAAGCTGATGAGCTTGCCAGAGTGGGCTCATCAACTCCATACATTGGCCCAGAACCAGCACTCGGGATTAACAAATCCGACATTCGAGGATGCATTCGGGACTGGGTCAAGCGAAAACAAAAGTAGAGGTAGAATGAAACCCCTCTCATGCACCACGGGAAAACATTCATTAAAGGACCGTCAAAGCACAAAACTGAAGAACTGCTCAAGTTGAGCAGGAATCAAGTTAGAACAATAACAGGCCTTCTCACTGGTCACAGCCCAATGAGAAAACACTTGCACAAAATGGGGCTGCACAACGGAGAACTTTTCTGCAGACAATGTGGTAAAGGGACAGAAACAGCCAGACAGGTAATGTTAGAATGCGAGGCATTAGACTGCAAGAGACAGGCAATATTCGGGAAACCTAGAGTAACTCCCGGAGAATACAGCAGTCAACCCGTAAAGAACCTGTATAGACTGGTACAGGGGACTAGAGTTACGGTGCTGTAGAACTAAAACGGAAAACACAAAAAGCCCAAGAGGCTGAGGTGTAGCTGGCGAAGGTACAGCATCCGAGGAAAAAAAAATTAACTGGAGATAGACCTGTATAATAGCCGATTGAGGAAATGTAGGTAGGTGTGTGTCGCAAAATAATTAACAATAGGCGTGATATCTTTCGTGGGTTCCAGAAGACTCGAGACTCAAGTAAGATAAATCAACATGCTTTTGCATATACTTCCGTCAGCTGATGAAAAAGAAGATCAATTCTCTTCCGAAAAAAGATTTAGGCACCTTAGCAGGTGTTACGATTTCCTCAACTCCACAGTATCGGAAAGTTTTGATCTTGGGTATGGGGGTTTCATGAGAGCGTAAATCAGAGGATTTTTGTTTGATGACAAATATTCACTTTGGTGATAAATAAATTTATTCTCTATCAAAATCGTTTGTTTCCAATTTCATTGTTTCACCATTTGAGAAAAACTTGAGGTGCACTTTTTTAACGTTACACACTGTACATATATTTCTTCGAGGTGATTTCGTGGTCCAAGATTCCAATATATCCTACTAATTCGGAATATATTGACGTTAGTCAAGACGGTGAGACATTTTAGTCTAATCTCACGTACAAATGTCCCTGGAAATTACAAAAAAAATTAGGTTGATGATAAGGTTGATCGCATGGAATCAATTTGCATTCAAATTGAAGGTCGAAGCAATTTTCTCGTAACAACGCTTTGTTGATAATCTGTTTTACAATAGTTCACGTAAGATAATTAATGTCCCGCGAAGTATACTCCGGATACAGGTACACCCAAATGTAATTATAAACAATATGGGTATGTACTTATGCACCTATAATTAGTATGAAATGACATACATTGCCCACGAGAAGATATATGAAGTTTTGTAGTACGAGCTACGAGCCACGAATGAAAAATTGTCATTTCATTCTCATTACACACTATACTTTTTCTACGACCAACATTTGATGGAATTTCTCGTTGACGTTTATAATGCTGTCTTTCACAAATTTTATTTTAAGAAACCGCGACAATTGTTTCTCCGGACAATGGCTTCTTCAAGCGAAAGTAGAATGAAATACAATTAAACGGAGGAATTCGTAAATACTCCGAACCGTAAATTAATTAGGTGACTGTTTGTAACTTCCCTCTAATAACTTGACTGAGTGGCGAGTTAACGCGAGCCTGAAATTTGATATCGGAATTCAATCAGATTTTCTGAGAGAACGAGTGCATTTTGTGAGAAATTACTAAGTGTATTTTTTGTGTAGAATTTAATTATCTTTCGCCTTGTTGAAATTGTTTCTCGATAAATCTTATCCTTTCCGAAACATCAGCAAAAAAAATTATAATGAAATGAATGAATGAATGAAAATTTTTTGGGGTTCCGCCCGTCATATTTTGATGAACAATTTTTTTTCTAACAATATATGATGTCAAGAAGTCATGTGTCAAGTTTCAAAGTGCTACGTTCATTCTTCACTTGTGGCTAACATTTGTCTGTGGTTATTGTACTAACATCTCACATTTGACTCAAAACTCTAAATGATCAGCCGTGTTGGGTTCTAAGCAGTGCTTTTTCATAAAAATTTGAATTGTTGGCTACTCATTTTTTCCAGTTACGTTTTGATGCCGTTATAAACTCTACAAATCTGATATCTCGTGCATTTTCCTTTTATTTTTCGGGCGATACTGATTCGTCTGAAGCGGAAAACTCTACGACTCTACAACTCTACTATGTTTTTATTCAAGTTGAAAG
The DNA here is from genome assembly GCA_958298965.1 of Chrysolina haemoptera. Classification (NCBI taxonomy): domain Eukaryota; kingdom Metazoa; phylum Arthropoda; class Insecta; order Coleoptera; family Chrysomelidae; genus Chrysolina; species Chrysolina haemoptera. Next base: position 22,755,962 of record OY282593.1, read on the forward strand.
CGAATAACTGAACAACTGATATTTCTATATATTCTGAGAAAATTAGCTCCGTCGATGAGAATAGTATTCGTTAAATTTTTAATGAAGCTAGTCTCAAACACCATCGTGTATCATGTAATGTTACACTGAGTTCATCAACTCATCTAATACCCAATAAATCCACCATTACCTAATCAAAAATATACAGGGCGTTTCATTTGGAAATTCCCAAGTTGGGGTCGTTCCGGTGGAACCGGAAGTCATGAAGAATACTTTTGCCAAGTTCGAACACTCGGTATTCATAGCATGTTGCTATCGAAAAAGGTAAAAACATGTTTTTACTGAAAATTGTTGTTGAATTTTTATCTCGTATTATGCTAATGGTATGGCAGTCTGAATATTAAATTCAATATACTGTACTAATTCCTGTACTTGAATATTTCTAACAGATATGGCAACGCTGTGTCGAACACTGAAAAATAGTTGAATCCGACTTTATTATTTCGTGGAGCTCAGCGAAAGCATAGATCAGCTTGTACCGCGAACAAATCAATTATATACAGCAGAAGTGAGAGAAGACACAATGAACGAAAGTGAAAAAATCGCAATTATTTCATGGATTGAGGAATCTATGCAGGATGAAGGTTTCGCCAAAATGAAAATCAAATTGGAAGATTCCGACAAAAATGGAGAAGGATTCGCAGCGCAACTTATTTTTGCAAAGATAACTGGTACCAACGAGGACAACACTCGCCGAGAAGTCAATGTAGTCGTGAAAATGGGAAGGAGCGGAGCTTTCAGAGAAAAGCAACCAATAATGAGGGAGTGTTACAAAAGGGAACTATTGTTTTACGAAAAAGTTCTCCCGACATTTCGCAAGTTTCAGTCCGATAGAAATGTCGTTGATACTTTTGCTGCAGTTCCTAAGTGCTACAAAACATTTTTAACTGACGATATGGAAGTTTTAGTTCTGGAGAATTTGAAAACTGAAGGATTCACGATGCTTAACAGAATGTACCCCATGAATTTAAAACATATCAAGCTTGTTTTGGAAAACTATGCAAAATTTCATGCAATTTCCTTCGCTCTACGGGATCAAGACGAAGATGAATTCTATAAATTAACCGCAGATAACTTCCCACTGATGAAACGAATGATATTAACACTAGGTTTGTTCAGCAAGGAAGATAAAGGGTTGGAGAACTTGAAGAAAACCGGAAGGGAGGATTTGTTGGATCAATACCAGAAAGTAATCAACAGAAGCAGAGAAACAATTATGGTGGAAGTGCTTGATGACATTGCAAAGGAGTCGGTGGTAACCCATGGGGACTGCCACATTTGTAACTTCATGTTCAAGCATAAGGTGAGATATTTCCAGACTCTTGTTCTTCATCAAAGGGAGTCTAGGCCAGAGAATGTTCCGCACAAAGTATTATTGTCAAACCTGGAACTTTTCCTTAGATCTAATTCCGAGGACACAACTCTTTCAGTAGGTTCACATCTCGGATATTTCAGTCTTTCATTACAACCATTATTATTACCAGTATCTCTTCAGTAACTTTTGTCCTCAAAACTTTTCCAGTGCAAATATCAGTATTTCAATCTGCGTTCAATATTTAAATCACCCTACTCAGTTCCCATTAACATTGTGTCCTGCTCTTAAACTCGGTGCGCATGCTTTAAAGGCACACTTGTACACTTGTACACTTACACTAACATAAAATACTATTTTTTAGGCTATAGGGCCAATAACTTTTGACACAATAAAGTTCTAAGTAGTATCTATGTTGATGGGTGGAAAAAGTTATGAGTGAATTAAGAAAATCAAGACAACTCAGTAGAAGTTACGAAACAGGGATAAGGATAGCAAAATATACGTTTTGTTTTTTTACGATTTGTGATTCGGCATCGAAAATGAAGCTAACTTTATATATGGTTATCTATGCCTAAACTCAACAGTTTTCGAAATATTGGCGAATTAACATGTATCAGTTCCAGATAATTGCTTGTTCTTGAGTTTAATTATTCTTAGTTGGCCATGGCGCCCGCGGTGGCGTTTGAAATAACCAACTGCCACGGAAATGTCATTGTAAATAATCATGCTGGCTCGTTTGAATTATTCGAATAAAGATTACTTGAATCTATTCATTATTTATTGCGAATGTAATAGAGTAATCTCAAGAACATGACGTGATATATTTGCTATTCGGTATCCGCAGAAGCAGAGGTCCTTACAAAACACTAATAATTTTTAATTTGTATATGGAGTACACTCAAGTAGTGCAAGTGATCACAACCAGATCGCAGCACTAGAAAGCGATTTTACGAGACGCCCCGGTTTCGTCCAACTTTCCCTACTCTTTCAAAACCAGTAAATCTCCAATGGGTCTTTCTCATCGATTTTTTTTATTACAGTTTCTAATAAGGATAACATTATAATATAACTTAATCAAAAGAAAAAAAATTGTTCTTTCTCTTTTCGCCAAAAAAACAATATTTTCATTTTTTGGGCGCGAAACTCAAATAATTCAAACTTGAAAGTTTTCCTTTCAAATGGTAACCTTGGTACAGCATTGACATTGACAGCAATATGAGATGAGACTTTTGAACTACTACAATTTATAAGATAATATTACGTTGTTTATTTATAAGCAAAACATTGTGCTTCTGTGGTGTGTTGAATTTGTATTCTGTATTGTGGGAATTGAGGTCAATCAAAATGTCTAATAGATTGACTCTGGGTTTTGAGAAAGCAGATTCTAATAATCTACCTGAAGTAACCAGCGAAATGGTCCATGACTTTTTTTGCAAATAATATGGAATTCATAAGTGCTGAAGTACCTCATGAAAAAACCAAAAAGTTAGTATGGTACTTACTTACTTATTTTTATTCTAACTCAATTCATCTATTTTATATCAGTGCTGCAAAAGAATTCTATGGAAATAATGCAATTTGTTATTGTTATTTGTTAGTGTTTTCGTCACTATTTTCACAATTGGGCATAAACAGTGCTTCATTTGGAAAAAATAATTTTCACTCCACAAACAATGTCGATGATGTGAAATTGGACCAGACTGGTTTATAGAATACTAAAATCTGCCTGAAATATTGAGAAAACTTTAGATGTTCATGCCTAATTTCCTACCTTTAAATTGGGTAAATAGCACTTACCTGCTATTAATTCCTGTCATGCGTTTGTTCTTCTTGAAATACCAATTAAAATGCACAAAGATGATTTAGAAAAAACTTAATAATCAATTCTTTGAATAAATATGACTACTTTAATCGTTTTTCATTTTGTTTTGTTATATTTAGCATTTGGCCCATTCTTTCTTCACTGGTCGTTCCATTCCATCAATCCACCAAAAACAACCTTCAAATTTTACATGCGTTCTCTGTTTGTTCCATGGGGACTCGGAAAGATGTTGCATCAGAAAGTGATACGGTGTAAAAATGGTGTAAGAGAAAGAACAGACCTATTCAGATCGGTAGTTCATCTGAGTAGTTCAAAATGTTGATGTGTTTTTAACCAAGGTTGCCAGGTTTTTTATTGGCAAGTCGAGTGATGACGAGTCAGTCGACTAACCAATAAGAAAATTTAAAATTTCAAACTTGTAATTGATTTTTTGAGTAAATTGCTAGCCCAAAAAATTCAAAACAAAAGTATTTTTGTAGTCTGTAAAAAATCTATTTTACTGTTCATTAATCAAATCACAAATCGCCGTCTCATGAGAAAGACCTATTCGCATTATTTATTATTTTCAGGGTAATGACTGTGACAGCCCAGCGAGTGTGGCTATCATCGACTGGCAAATTTCAGACCTTCATTCCCCAGTATTGGATTTGTGTTATTTCCTTTACGCGTCTGCATCCAAAGAGGACTTGTCCCAACTTGGTGATTTGATCAGATTCTACCACGGTCACTTGGCACGATACCTAAAAGACTTGCGATCAGACGTTGAGAAACTCTTTCCGTACAGCACCTTGGTAGAACACTGGAAAAAATACTCCATATTTGGATTTATTATTGTCACGACTTTTCTAGAAATGTACTACGTTGATCTGGAAAACACTCCATCATATGACGAACTGAAGAATAACGGTGACATGAACGGAATTTTAAGTGTCGTTAAACTGAAAAATGAAGATTTGTATGATGATAGATTGATATCAGTTGTCGAACATTATTGTAATTATCAATTGAGTTGAAAGTTCAAATATATACATGTCATAAAAATGTGAGGTAAAAGCGTTCAGCAGCTACGGTGAAACAAAATTTCATTTTATTCTAAAAGTAAAATACCTATTTTGATGAAATTTGGAAAGTTCGATTAGGAAAATTGTCCTCTTTGGAGGTAAGTCTGTGTAATTTTTAGAATTAAATAATGCCAGAGGAGTTATCTGAAAGCTTTTGACATAGAGAACCAATGGAACTCTCAACAGGTCTCGAAGAATGTCTTGGTTTGTGTATTTTTAGTAGTTCGTGGTAATGTAGAGGTGAATACTATGGTGAGAAAAAACAGGTTCGTGAGTTTCTCACTTGTATACGTTTGCTTTTCGATCTGGTAGTTATACTAATCACCTTGTTATTTTTAAATTTACCCTCATTATATGCTTTCATGATTTTCCATTTGGATTCGTTATTATCAATTATTCTTTCATTACGAAATCTTCATACGACGTTAGTAAAGGAATGAGAATCCGAGAGTGAATAAACCTCACCTGAAGTGAATCCTGAACTATACTGAAGTGTTCCTGTTTCGCATATAGCGTCAAAGCAACCATAGGAACAGGCAGGTCCATCTTGATCATCAAATCTGATTCTCTGATCAGAAGTGGGATAGTATTGTGAATATTCACTTTCAGTTTCTGCTGCTCTGGACAAACAGCCAATAGTTTCCTCAACAGACAGCTGTCGACATCATGAACCTTCAAACAAAATGAAACTCAGGAAAATTCTAGATTAATCTATCCACATAGTGATCAACATACATATATTTCTGTTAGTATTTCACTTATCTTGAAATTCTTCTGAACAATCATAAAACAAAGACCTTTTATTATCCCTATACACGTTAACTTTTGAATGATTCGACGTACAAGCATGGGATGAAAATCAGCTCAGATATTTCCAGGTAGTATAATTCATTCTCGATAACTCCCAGTAATTATTCTCAAACCGGCAACACTGCGACACAACAAGAGAAAGGAAGTTATGAATGACATTGACAGTTGAACTACTCAAATTGGGCATGCGCACTCAAATTTGTGATATTGAAAAGTACTTTCCTTTGCCTCTTGTTAGCTGGACTCAGCTGGAGTACTCTTTGGTTCATATGGTCCCATCAAATTGTCAAAATACAAAGTACTCTCGATAGAATTAGGAAGAAAATAATAGTTGGCTATTTGTCATGATATTGTGATATTACCTACGATAATTTTTTCATGTTGTTTTATTGGATCTTTGTTTAAATGAATGCATAAGAATGTTAGTCATTGACTTGATTGTCAAGATGACACTGATAGACGTCCGGTAAAAAAATAATCAAGACGAATTACATTCGTGGTAATAATTTTTTTGAGATAATTTTAACTAGATTAGCACTCGAATTTGTTGATATTAAGCTATTAGGAAATCCCCACTCGTGAGATTTCTATAGCAACACAGATTCGTGAATCTCTCAATGCCTCAATGCTTCAATGCCTCAATGCCTCAATGGCTCTCGTATAAATTGTAAATATAGACGGGTCCATATATTTCACCCTCCCCGTTTTTCTTATTCATTCAACATTATGTTTCTGATACTCATTGAAAAAAATTGGCCTGACAGAGTCTTACGTGCTGATTCATCCACAAGGCCACCATATCAGTTTCGAAACTCTTCAGCATAGTTTCAGCTGCTTTGTGCCTTTTGGAAAGTTCGACCGTAGCTGGAAGATTCTTCAAGATGTGGTGAGTCGTGACACTTGACAGTAGTTCGTCGAGATGAGATACTAAAGATCTAGCCCATTTGATTCTTCCTGGAAATAATTGAAAGGCGTTGAAAAAATTTAAGGGAAAGTTTAGCGGCAATTAAAACATGAAAATGAAAAGTTGAATTGATCTCCAGTCGATCCCCAGCTGGTCCACATTTTTATTTCAGTTTTTTAACTTTTTATTATCATGTCCCTTCCATATCATTTACAGGCACCAAACCTAATCAACGTTAAAAAAATGGTTAACAATATACTGCATGAATAATCACGGACTTATAAATCTCTTGTTATTTTTTTGGAATGCATAAAGTTGATCAGTGGATAATTTCACTTCAATAGAGCATTCACATCAAAACCTACCCGCTATAGGAGGAAACATCCTGGGCACTGGGGGATCATCTTTCTGCTTCTTGTACATCTTGATGATTCTTTCGACTTCTTTCTCACAGTATCTTAGAATTCTATCATATTTTTCTTCCATTTTTGCCAATGGTATCTTCTCGCTTACCTGAAAATCACTCGAGATTAAACATACATATGGATTTATCGTGTCCGCTTATCATGCTAAGTTATCATCGGCATAATTGTCGTATAGAATGGACGGCGGTGACGATGATGATGATGATGATGATGATGGTGATGATGACTGATCATGATAATCATGATAAGTTGAGGAACTAGGTAAATAGGCCAAGTCTATAAAATTTTGGTGGGAATTTAAAGTTGGTTATAGAAATGCAAACTCTTCATAGCGACGAACCATATGTTCCTAGTTGAACAGGATCTAGAAAAATCAAGACCCTCGTCTACCAGTTTAGAAAGAGTTTCCAACTGACAGTATGATAAAACCAAATAACTGGACCCCTCTCCTCTGTTTTCGTGAGTATTTTTGGTTTTATTTTCAAAGAGCCAACAAATATTTTAAAGTATTGTTCAGTCAAAACACTACTATAATACCCACAAGTCATCCCCCAAAGCTCTTCTCCAGTTTTTTTCCGTACTTAGTTGAACAATACAAAACAAAGAGAAAAGATATGCTTACCTTCTCGAATCGAGTTAAAAATCGGATTCCTTGTGGTGTCTCCCACACACTGTCGAAGTTCCTCTCAATTGTTTCGGCTATGTTATCTCTGAGCTCATCTGTGTGGACCAAGAAACTTTTGAAATCATTTTCGAACTCGTTATTCCTCTGGTCCAGATAATCGTACGTTTTGTTCATTACTATCTGTTTGAGTTCAGTGAATTTTTGAATCGCTTCTTCTAGAGCTGAAAAATTCAATTCGAAATGTTATCACTCAATGTAGTATAGTAGGTATACCCAAAAATTGTGAATAGGCTATGTTATTTCTTATAGAGGTTCATTCTAGAGATTTTTGGCTATTTCAAGGTCGCAATATCATGACATCATCAGGCATGTTCATACCTGATTAGAACGGATAAAACCTCGTGAAGTGATTTTCAGGGAATGCTCATTGCACCGTTTTTCATCAGCTTCGAACATATCTCTTAGAACAGTTTTTTTTTAACAGCATCTGTTCAAAAGCGGTTCAAATCGGTTCAAAAAGCTGTTCAAAAAGCTGTTCAAAGCGGTTCAAAGCGGTTCAAAGCGGTTAAAATCGGTTCAAAGCGGTTCAAAGCGGTTCAAAGCGGTTCAAAGCGGTTCAAAGCGGTTCAAAGCGGATCAAAGGGGTTATAGAGACCTGTTTGAAGAAAAAAGGTGAATTGAGAATGTCCTGGAGGTTTCTTCCGTTCTAATAATCAGGTATGTCCGTGCCCAATGATGTCATGTGTGTGACCTTGAAATAGCCATAAATCCCCAGGATGAATCTCCGTTAGGAATAACATGGGATTTAGGGCTAGGGTACTTACAGCCTGTTTGCTAACAATATACCGAGAGGTCACGAGGTGAGGTACGTTCCTCAATTTTTCTATACTTTTGAAAATACAATTTTCGAATTCGGGTCATCGTTATGGTACTTAAATACGCTCATTTTGACGCTATAACTGAAATCTTACCACTTCGATTGTTTTTGAAATGACACCCTTAAATTATTTTCAGATTATTCGAAAAAACTTCGAATTTGTGACGAAATTCTTTTTTAGAATTTTAAATTGTTATTACTATGCATTTCAACACTGCCCGCCGCAACATGTTTCGATATTTGACAGTATAATCAAAACGCTATATGAATATTATCGTCATTGGATTTGCATTGAAAGTGCACTTTTTTAACAGTTGTATAAAAATATATTATTAAAAGTTCGATATAACAAAATGTGACGGGAGTGTTCCATGATCCTGTTGAATCCGGTATAGTCCAATAATGAACTGATTATATTACCATCTCCAAGAAGTAATCCTTCCATTCTTCTCTGGAACAGCCCACTATAGTCATCAATCAAGTCAAACATAGATATAATCTTCATGAGTCTTCTACAAAAAGCGTCGAATTTGCCAAAAACGTAGTTTTCCGAGAAGTTGAATGGTTCCTGTCTTGGCAAAAATGGCTGACTTTTCACAACTGAATAAGTTTTTCGATAAACTTTGTTCAGAATTATACATTGGGTCAATTTATCCTTGATCTGCGCTCTATCTTGTGACCAAATGCTTTCTTGACCTCTACAAGTTATATAGTCCTTACAGGTTTCAATCATCTGGTTAGTAATCTGAAACAGAATATGGTCAAAGTGGGTTCAGTACGTAGGAATACTGCCTCAGATGCATGGAAGGTGATTGAAAAATACTTAACAACCTAAATATTATAAAGGAAAAAACTGAAATGAATCAACTGAAATTTTAATAAGCTTGACGTTTTGTCTTGAGTTTTGTGATGAGTCTTTTGAGTTTATAAATAAAATTTGTTTTAAAAAAGACTTTCAAGGTTAATTTTATTTTGTACTTCTCAGCTTAAAAATTTGTTTCATTATCTGTTTCAATTAATTTTTCGACGACCCGACGTTTTTGATATTTTAACGAATTTTTTTCGATTTATTTTAGCGCGTTTCCATAATAGTTACGAAAAGATGGGGCTGAGCCTACAACCAACATGATTTTTTTTTAACATGCTCAAATTATTAGCTTCAACTGTATCTGTATATCCATCTTCCTATGTAGCGAAAAACTCGTTCATGGACAAGTTTTGTTTATGGTCAGATTCGACTCAAAATTGGTATGTGGGGGTTTTCAAGGTCGAAGAGTTTGGTTCTTCTGTCAAGATCCATAAAATCAAGCTATTCTCATTATGCTATTTTCGTCGAAAATCATGATTTTTTTTTACCTTGATTTTTCAAATTTGCAAGAATCGAGAACGATAATAAAATATCATTCGAGAACGATTTGGGTCCTGTCCTCTTTCTTTCAAGTCCGATTACCTTGAAATAACGCAAATGTAGCTTAAAAAAATAAAATTATTGTTTGGAAAACCAAAGAACACGCTTCACTTACAGTATGGACAGAAAAGTGAAAAATAATTTTCAATGTAATTACTCAAATGTAACAGCAGATGTTATAAGTGGTTTTGTGTGCTAGAATGCCGGATTTTTGCACACGTTTTACATTTTTCGCATTTTGCGACCATAACGAGACACATTCGTTAAATACATAAGCATATAGAAAAAAAGCAAAGAAAATTTCCTACACGAGAATGTTATTGTTTGCTGGCTTAACAGTTCGCTTGTAGATGTTATAGGTGGTTTTGTGTGCTAGAATGCTGGATTTTAGCACACCTTTTACATTTATCGCATTTTGCGACTATAACGAGACACATTCGTTAAATACATAGGTATATAGAAAGGAAGCTAAGAAAATTTCCTACAAGAATATGTTATTGTTTGCTGGCCTAACAGCTCGCTTGTAAATGTTATAGGTGGTTTTGTGTGCTAGAATTTCGGATTTTAGCACACGTTTTACATTTATCGCATTTTGCGACCATAACGAGACACATTTGTTAAATACATAGGTATATAGAAACAAATTTAAGAAAATTTCCTACAAGATGATGTTTTTTTTTGCTGGCCTAACAGCTCGCTTGTAGATTTTGTAGGTGGTTTTGTGTGCTAGAATGCCGGATTTTAGCACACGTTTTACATTTATCGCATTTTGCGACCATAACGATACACATTCGTCAAATACATAGGTATATAGAAAGAAAACTAAGAAAATTTCCTACAAGATGATGTTATTGTTTGCTGGCCTTACAGTTCGACATAGGTCCTTTGTTAAAATTAGTTATATAAGAATAGAGGATAAGCTCATCAAGTATCATTGAATGAATGCAAAAGTAATGAGTTCGCCAGCTTTATGCGATCTATATACCAAACTGTCTCGAACTCAGTGTCAGAATCCCAGTTACTAGAATTTTTCTTGATATTTCGCATCGTAATAGAAAATGTAAAACTCACCTTCACCATGAGTGCAGATGTTCTTTCTGAAGTATTATAGAACTGAGATACACTATGTATCAGACGAACCGTTTGTAATAATCCCATGATCGACCTTCTCATTTTGACCTAAAAAAAAGTCGCAGAGTAGGTATCACACATAATTCACTTTACTGCATCTTACGGGATCATCCAGATATAAAGAATGGCACTTCGTTTCCAGAGACTGAATATACTTGGCGTTGTCCTTAGCCTCGTTATAGCAGAAAGTTATTTTCTTATCGGTTTCACGCCATTCCTTTAAAATTTTCGAGCTGGCGAGTTTGAGACATAGGATAGTCATTTGCACCTCGTTTGAGTTTACTTGGTTCACTATTTGGGAAAACTGTGCTCCTCTCTTCTTCCAGTACTCCAATTCGTCCTGCGGCCCTGAAACATTAATGCTTAAATCAATGAAATGAAAAAAATATGTATTTCTGAAAATGTGTTGATTCAGCTTGAAAGATAAATAATGAATTACGAAAATGTAATAAACCAAGTGGATGACCGAAAATAGTCTTCCAAGGTTGGGAGTTATTACGTGGATATTTCGAAAACACTTATTTCTCTTTGACCAATCATAATAACAATGTACTTAAACCTGATATCCTACCTGAAGCGTCATTTTCCCTTCTGATCTGCTCACTTTCCTTGAGAATCTCGTCTAGTCGTTTGATCCAGCCCTTGACTCTCTGTTCCAAAGGCGGTATTTTGTCTGGATGCTTAGACATGTCTTTGATATCATCGCAATCATATGAAGACATTATTGATTTTCCATCATCGAAAAGGTTACCTTCTCCACAAACTTCCTCGCAAACTGTAACAAAGATATTTTTAGGGCAAAGATGTTTGAATGCATCAATATAGTTTGTGTTTTATTAAGATTTTCGAAAATGTATGTGAAAATAGTCACAAGAGATGGCAAAGGCAAGATCCAAGACCCAAGAATGGGTGAACACTTCAAATACCTCCTCGCATAATGTCCTGCATTATCAAAGGAAATCCGACTTTCAAAAAATTACTAGGAAGGGAAGAGAACCGGCTTGACTGTACTAACATTTGGACGCACAGTCCCAAGAATGAGTATCTTTTAGGGCACCAAACCAAGAAGCTAGTGTTGTAGAAAAAGTAATGTTTGAATTACGATCTTTCAGATATTTTCCAAAATCTCACATAGGTCTATAAGAGTGTCTGAAATTGCTGGGAAGAACTAGTTTTACCTTTACTCGAACAAGTACGGTTCATGCTTGTTTCCATAAATGGCGTGGCAACACTATCACAAGAACATCTTGAAACAAGCCCTATACCTGGCTTGTAAATTTTGAAGGTAAGTAATTGACTTTTACAATGTTCTTTAAATAAATGTTATAGGCCATGTTCATATCAAAGGTTACTCCGCCATATTTTTTTTCCTCCATTTCCGGAAAGTTTTGGAGATTTCCGGTTTTCCGTGAAGCAGATGATTGAGGTTTTATCATGCTTCAGCATGTGGTTCTCCATATTGCACCTCTTTTCTACAATTTTCAGTATTCGTTAAGTTATTTCTGATTCTGATTTATTGTACTTTCCTTTACTGAGTTAGTTTGACCAACTTATCGGTATTCACAGATTTAACACGCTATGTACTGACTGAAAGGTCATTGAAAACGATCAGAAAGAATTGAAACTGTGGGATAAAATGACTTCCCTCCTCTAGTGAATAAGAGAAAAGTACAAGAACTGAATAAATATTATTTCTTACATACCTTTCAGCACACTGCAAAATGATCTGAGACTTGGCAATAATTGATTCTTAACCATTGGACAACTAGCAGCATCGTCTTCACAATCGGCACTAGGATGTGCTAGAGCCTCCATGAAGACATGTTCGATTATTCTTTCTATAGTCGTAACAAGACCAACTTTATCAGCGTCAATCATACCACAGAAGAGATCCTGCATTGGAAAATTATTTTGTAATATTTATACTAGAAGTTCACTGTTCATTACATAATAATTTTTTGCATTAACATATGCAGAATGAACCCAAATACATATTCCCTGACTAAACTGCATAAACTTGATGAGGATAACAAGTGAAAATAAATTACTTTTATCTAGGTATCAATGAAGGGTTGAGCATTTCTATAGGACTGCAATGGTTTTTAGTTAAAATTAATACTCTCAACGAGAAACATAAGACAGTCTACACAATATATTCTCAGAGCAAAATATGGAAATAACGAAAAAAACTGGTTTCCAGAATATTTGTTAAAGGAAGCCTTCTATTTGCCTCAGAAATTTGTTGCAACACTGAAACATACTATGTACCAAGAATTCCTCGTTAGATGTCAAAATTTGATATATGTGTTGTTTTCATATCGAAATAACGATATATATTTTTTGTTTACAAATGAAATGTTCCGTGGACACCTCCTTGCTACATCTCGAATATTAAAGTGATTGCTGTGTTGGTGTTTGTTGGAATTGTGAAAGGCGATATGCACGGCGGCAGATTTTTTTGTAGTTAAAATTGTAATGCGCATTCGCCCATCCACGAAACTCACTCGTGTAGTGGTTGTGGTCACTTTCTTGTAATTTCTGTCAGGTTACAGGAACATGTGAGAGTTATTCAAAGTTTTTCATTTGAATACTTTGGCTATTATTCTCCTACGTTGCACATACCAATACATCGGATCAAGCCCTGGATGGCAATTGTAAAATAACAAAGGGTTGTCATGTGAACACATGAAATGAAGCGCTGAACAGGATGTGTTTTTGATCATTTTCCTTATGTTAGCGCTAGCAGTTCAGCCACATTTACTACATTATTTAATTATCGATCTCATATAGAGAAATTGAAAGAAAAAAATGTGGACCAGCTGAGATCCAAACCCGAGCCTCGCGATTTCTAATATATTTCTTTATATTGATTAAGGACATTCACATTTACTTGTCTCGACCCCTACTATGATAGTTGCAGTTACTCTCACCTTCTGAAATCCTTCCTCAGGCAACTGCTTGCCACTGTTGGTCCTAAATATATAAATGCATATTCCAGTTAGCGGCACACTTATACCATCTGTCAAAAACAACTTTTTCTTAATGACGACTGGTGGCGGTTGGGCCAAGTTAGCCCTGCTCACGCAGCTCTGCAATTGTCTGCTGGTACCCGGCTTGTTTAGTTGTTCGACAGGAACTTGCACTTCGCTCTCTTCTGCTTCTTGATAGAACCACAGCAGCTTGGTTTTCATATGGGGAAGAAATAATTGGTTTATTTCGTCGAGCTGAAAAAATTAGGCTGTTATATTTTTTGGAGATATTTGAGGTCAGTAATGCATTCTCGTTCAATGAGAAAAACTGAACATAGTGCTTTTCTTGAATGTTACTAATGAGGTAGTGTTAAGGATGCCTTTTGCATATTGGTAGATTTCCTATGTCTGTCATGAAATTTTCCTGGTATTTTCAATGACATATGCCTAGTGATCTCAAGAACTTAGCTTTCTAATAATTAAGGCACTCAGCCTAAGTTATACATATTTATGGGTCTTGGTGGCGCACAGGTCGTGTTCTCGCCTGCTATGACAAGGTACGCGGGTTCGAATCCCTTTTGATTATCAGTTAAAACAACCAATAAAGAATTTCGTTGAGTGGTGCTCTAGCACAACAAACAACAACTCACCATATCTCCTTCAAACACATGATCCATAATTTCGCATCTTGGGTGCCCAGTAGCGTCGATCAGGAGCTGGAATGTGAACTCCAGCCGGGGATCCATTTCCCCCCTTCTTGCTTTGCGTTCGCATTCTTCACGCCGACGCTGAAAAAAAATTACAATTCAGAACCTTCATTCAATTCTGCGTAGGTTCTTTTTGATGTAGAACAGACTGAAAGTAAGGAGGCCACAGAATAAGGCTTCTCGAAGTGGACGTGAAGGCACTATAATTCTAATTAGATGCAAGCAGCACTAGATAAAAATAAATAGAACCAGTCAAGAGATACTCATGTCCAGTAGTAGACTATGCAAGCTGGCTTGTTATTATAATTCCATTGAATTTATTGAACTATAATTATAAAAGTCAATTGGAGATGCTAAATGTGATATACAGCCTGGCTTTTTATAGTCCCCCCTGTTACTTTTGAACGATTCGACGTACAAACAAAAAAAAAATTGAAGGGTTTCACCTATACTACTTTTTGAAACGAAAAATATGGTGATTGCTCGACAGGAGGCGCGTAGGTGCACATCAACTTTAAATTTCAAATGGCATTGAGGTCAAGTGTCACATCGTTGAAAAGAGAATTCAATCCTCTTTTTCAATTTCGATTTTCATGCCTTCCGAAATTTACAAGTTGACGCCATTTTAAAAGATAACCATTCTTCAATGTGGTCAAAACGCACCCTATGAACTATTTGACCATGAAAAAATATATAGGAAAATTTCAATCCGATCGAAAGTTAATACGAGGTGTTACTTTATGTCAGACTGTGTAATTCAATACTGGCGTGCAGACAAATCTGATTCTAGGAAAAGATTTTTCTCCAACAGGGATCGAATCTGCGACCTCTAGATTTGTAGCCAATTGATCTACCGAGGACTCACGTTTGCATCTACAATACACTTGTCCAGGGTTTCAATGTTGGTATTGACACCTGTAAACTTCATCGTTTGCAAGGTGTTGGTGGGTTTTGATATACGATTTGAATTCAAATAGAATTTGCGATTTTCACAGTCAAATATTAACTTATTTTTAATGAGCGTTTTAGTGCGTGAGAGAATTGCCGCTTAATTTATTGAGCTCCGGCTTGGAAAATAGGAAACAAGTAACATCACTGATGTGTGGTGTATCTCAGGGATCCGTTTTGGGACCTTTTTATGTCTAGTTTTTGCATGATTTATTAGTGCATCTAAATAATGGATATTCATCTTCTCATTGCAAATGTCATGATGATGACTCAAACATATTAGTCATTGAAGATGACTTGAATCTTGAAAATATCACATGGTCTGAGAATAATAATTAGCAAATGAACAAACCAATATGGTGCAATTCATTCGGTTGTTATATTAAATTGTGGAGATAACTTTCACTTTTTCTGCATCGTAAATAACAATGTGAGGTGAATTTGTTTGAGAATACTAATTTGAAATTGATTTCAACAAAATCGTCCTAAATTCCAGGTGTTGTTTTTGATAAAAAATTGCAGTTAATTTATGTAAAAAACTAAGAAGCATCTGCCCCTTTCTCGTTATTGAAGCCAAGAAATTTTATTAACGCTGTATTACGCAAATTTCAATTCTCATCTCAGATATGACATTTTAACACAGGCATGTCATTTTGAACTGGGATATAAGCTCTGTTAGCAGAGAATTTATAAGTGTGGTACTTATAAGAATCATTGCTAAGATGGAATGAAGAGGGGAAGCATTACAGAATATGGAAATATTAAAAGATGCTGGAATATACATTATTGAGGTATACACATATATACTGTAACAAAAATGAACTTGCTAAAGTTATGAATATCATATATGCAGACAGTATAACAATCTTTCCTAGGACATTAAAATTTCAGGAAATGATACCTTTTAAAGACAGGAAAAAGTAAAGCAGCTACTATTGTCAAAAAATTGCTACACTGTAGATGAATTTTTGTCGTGATGTGCTATTTTATGTGACGAGTATGTTATTTTTAAATACCAGAGGTAGTTACACATATTTATACATATTTTTTGTTATATCGTTGGTGATATGTTTGTGATATACATACGTAGTTATGTTTATTGTTTTTCTCTTTTTTGTTTTTATTCGTAATTTGTTGGTGTGCAAACTAACTTAATTATCATTATTATAAGTAACAAAAAGTGCATTAGTTACTACAACATGCAATTAACAACATCAGTTACGCTCAGCATCTTGTCCGGATCCCCATCATCATCTGTCTCAGAGTCCGAAGTGGAGGAATACTGACCCTGAACACCGTGAACAAACATAGTTTATTCTAATTTAAAAAAAAAAGTTTTCAATCACACGCACTTTAAATAACAGTTGAACGCGTTGTTAGTGGCCTTCTCGTTAGTTACGAATGTTTTCAAACCAAAGGGTTGGTCTGCCTACCGTGCTATTGAATTTCAAGTCTGGTGGCAGAGGCGCCAAGTGTGATGTTTTCAGTTAAAAGCATGCAGGTAACTGGCACCGACCTAGTACGATAATTTTACGTCTCAATGTGGTTGAAATGAACTTTAATAAAACTTTGGATGGAATAATGGTTACTGTGGCATATTCCATCACGTAGGGAATGAAATTAAAAAGGTCATGGCTTTCTGAAATATTTCCCCTTTTCAAACTATCGCACACCACCGAGAATATAATTTAGTTTTTGCATTCACATGCACATGCACAAACCGTCTAGATCATAATTAACTTTCTTACAAGGCGTGAAATCTTGACAAAAAACCTTCTTCCTCCTACCCCTATAGAAAGTACACACTTTCCTTCCTCAAACCAGGGAGGAAACTCATACTTTTTCTCCCTGAGGAGGAAAGTACTTTTTCTCCCCCTCATATCAAGTAAGTTGTTAACGATAAAACTTATGAATCTATTATAATCAAATTGTTTCCGTAATTTCTAGAACATCTTATATATCCTGTATTCTGGTAAAAATCAAACATGAATGTTACTTCTACTTTAGTTCTTTAATAGCTCTTTGTGTATTTAGAGCGCAAAGTGATTGATTGTAGCTCGACAAAAAGACTGATCTTTGGAGAACGACAATGTCACTTTGTGCTCGAAATACACACATTATTTTTTCTACAAGCGCAGCTCTTAGAAAAAAAATGATCGATACTTCATTCAAATAGGCACATAACATTACTTATGAGAAAATAACTCAATAGCAATCCGAAACATATAAGCTATCTAAATGTCCAATAATTCAAATCGCTAACAAGAAAAAAGTAAAATAACGCCTTTAAAAAAAAGTTGCCATTGCCAGGAGCCATTGCACCACCGCAGATTCTCAGATGTACATGACTGTATTGTCTATACTTTCCATCATGCGAGTATAGGTCCGTTTTAGACAAAAGCAGTTGAGATGCGTTTTAAATTTACAAAAAAAGTTTCATTAAGTGGGTAGGAGGAAAAATCATATGTATTGCATGGGAGTACAGTGCCTTTTCCTCCCTAGTAATACAAATAGCTATTGTCAACAGGAATGAGTTATGAACCTATTGGACTGTGCGCTAACAAACGCAAAATTTGTCGTTTTTTATATCAGAAATTACAATGATCACATAACTAATATCGACAAAATAACTATTTACACCCTTAGTGTCATGTCTATCTTGAAGGAGGTGGTTCCTTTGACTATTTGAGGAGTGAAAGTCAACACAACAAAGGGGTCTGAGACCAGATCGGAATATGTTGAAGCCAGATACATATGCAAGAAGGCAATCGAAGATACAAGATACGATCAAAACTCATTGAATGTCCTAACAGGTCCCGCTCGATTTGGTCATTTGCCGAAGCTGTGGAAAGGAAAACTCACCTCCAGCCTCCAGCTCATTAACTCAATCAAACAAGATTAGATGGGATAAGCTCTTTATTCAAATACAAAATCAATTTATGAAAACGTGCAAAATATCATACAGTAACACTAGCGATTTATTTAGGTACATCAGCATCCCGAAAAGAAGTACAAGTATAAAAAACAAAATAAATATATTGCAGTCTCGCACTCTACCACTATATTCACTGTGATGTCGTTTATGGTCCCTGTATTGACAATGACAACATCAATATGATCGAATAGACTCAAGATTCTTGCTTGAGACTTGATGGCTGGATGGCTTAGAATATTTCAATAGACTTGGCATTGAATGATCTTAACAGGCTACTAACCAAACCCTTGGAGGACAGAGATATAGCCAAGGCGATATTTGTAGACATTCGGGTCAATTCTGTTTCTCATCAACAAGATTGTTACCATAGCAAGACAATTTTCACAGCAAAATATATCTCAATTTTGTAGAAGGCTTGATATCTACTTTGCTTTATTGGCAGGAGATGATGTGGCAGCAACATCTCCTACCGCTATTTTTTCAGGCCTTCTACAAAAGTGAGAAATATTTTCTTGCTTTGGTAACAATCTTGCTAATGAGAAACAGAATTGGCCCGATTGAGGGTGCTTTTAACAATGCATCTACAAGGTCAATTACCAAAACTCCAGAAAAAAAAGGGGGGGCCATCCCTCCTGTCTCAGTGAATAAATGCGAGCTCAGAGAAATGGGTAATTATATCATATATTGGCGAAACCAGAATCAAAGCTAGCGCCAGCAAGGGCTATTGTAGTAGAAGAGTGAAAGTCAACACAACAGAGGGGTCTGAGACCACATCAGAATATGTTGAAGCCAGATACATATGCAAGAAGGCAATCGAAGATACAAGATACGATCAAAACTCATTGAGTGTCCTAACAGGTCCCGCTCGATTTGGTCATTTGTCGAAGCTGTGGAAAGGAATTTCACCTCTAGCCTCCAGCTCATTAACTCCATCAAACAAGATTAGATGGGATAATACAGAACCCAGTCTCTGATCTCTGTATCATCCAAACAGATATTCCATTTTGTTTTAACTTACATTTTGAGTCCCCTCGCTGAAAGACCTACTGGGCATCGCTAGCCTTCTTATCCCTTGTAGTAGCACTAGCCTGCTGCCGATCTTGCCTTTGCCCTTTTTTGTGCTATTTTCGGCCATTTTACGGGAAGGGCCGACGAGAATTTAATTCACAAATAAAACACACTTCGGAACTCTTTTGACGATTCTTTTATTTGAACTAGCGTGGCAACGAAGTTTGATCGAAGTCGCGTGAGATTCGACACATTTGTGACACTATCACCGACTATTACTGGCGGTTTTTTGGTCCAACGGAAAAAGTGGATATCATTCTGTAGTACCAATCGATGAAGTATTGGATGAGAAGAGTGGGGGACTTTTTTCTATTCAGAGTTGTTGTTATTTCCGTCAACCCTTACAAGCAACCCTTAAAAGTATTCGAGAGACTTGTGCGAGCTATGAAAGACGCAGTCCTTATCTTTTGATGTGTGATGCCGTGCACGGGACCGATGACCGCGCTGGGACCCAAACCTACGATTGGGTTAAGAAGCAAACGCTCTCTCCACAAGCTATCACGGCCGCGAGTAAAATTTCAGCATGAAAATGTGTTTTTCCACTAGGGGAAAAAAGGGAAATAAAATTTATATAGGACGTACAGGTTAAAATACATGTAGGATTAAAAAAATTGAAGGAAAACTACTTACCTACCAATCCTATTGAAAAAAATAATTGAATGCTGTTGTTATGTATAGAACAAATATTAGTTGACTGTATTAAGAGTGAAATATTAGAAGGAAAAGTTTCTTTTATTCCTAAATACATTTTTCTGGATATTAGTATTTCAAAAGGTTATAGGTCCAGAAATAATGGAACAAAGATACAGAAGCATCATGTTCGATGGTACAAATTATACCAACTGGAAATTTAGAATGGGAAAACTACTGCAGGAACACAATCTCATTGACTGTATAAATAATATACAAGCAGAGGCAGATTCATCATTAATTATTTCAACTGGCGAGAAGGAAAAGCATTTCAAGAAAAATGCAGATTGGAAAATGATAGAAATGCAAATCAATGATTTTTTCTGAGAATAGCAGACTCACATCTAGAATATATCGTGGGCAAAATACACCGAAAGAAATATAGGATACATTGAGCCATATAATATCTTCGAAAGAAAAGGAGTTGCAAACAAGTTATTTTTACGGAAGAAATTACTTCTCAAATTCATTGGGGAAGGAGATAATCTTGGATCATATTTCTTGACATTTGATAACTGAAATCTGCTGCAGAAACCATGAGCGGAAGTAATCTTGTTTGACATTTACTATTAACTTTTCCACTATCCTACGATACCGTTATCACAGCGTTAGAAAGCCTGAATTCCGATACTTTGCAATTGTTATTCGTGAAAAGCCGTCTTCGTAACGAATAAATCAAAAGATGTGGGAAAAGCGGAAATAATTCAAATTTCGAAAGTTCTGCAGCATTTTCTGGCGAAAAGAAGAAATACTTCAAGTTCCGTTGCAACTTTTGCGAAAAAAAGGGCACAAGAAAGTGAGTGTAGAAAGATTGAAGGAAAGATTGAAAAGATAACTGGAGAGGAAATGTAGTGAAAGAACATGAGGAAAACGTAGCATTAATGGAATATACAGGAAAGGAATCAAGCCAATATTACATTTTGACATAGGTGATAGATTCAGGGTGAATTCCACCTAATACTTCAAGGAAACCCGAAAATTAAAGAAATCAATGAAAATTATTTTTCCAATGGAGACGAAGTTGAAGCGACAGAGGAAGGTGACCTCGAAACAATTTTCCATCACAAAAATTGAGATAAACAGCAATGCAATATAAGAAATGTCCTTTCTCCACAACGGTAACAGAAGTCGCCAATTATGAAATCAAATTTGATAACAGAATGGTAACATTCATGGTCTTTATATTGAACAAATATTCTACAGCACTTGCTGTGTTATGCATTTTGCGTGTATTTCATTCCATCACTTGGTGAAGAATGAATATTCTAACTCTGTTGTAGCAATAATAACGTTAGCCTTGACTTGCATCATAGTGACAAGATGTCAATTGAAATGTCAAAATAATTTTTTGTTGGCTTTCCATTTGACTGTATGTGAAATTTGTGAATGTGGAGAAAGCACGGTCTGCTACTCGGTTGGAATCACAGCTAGGAAGGTTTACTATTGATCAAAATTCTCGTTTTTATTCCCTCTGTAAGCGTTTTGGAAATTTAAAATTTCGATAACTTGAATACAAGTATTCCGCAATGCACCAATTTTTATGAAAAATAAAATTTTCTGACATAGAATTTTGTCCACTCGTCCAAAAAATCACTAAATTACCTTTGCAGAAAATAGGCAAAAACACACGACTCACAGCCTCAGTAAATAGCTCCTTACGCACGGTAAACAAATCGCACAGTTTTCATAAACAAAACGCACAGTTTGATATATGTCGGAAACGCCTCAATCGATTTGGGAGAAATTTTGTATGTAGATAGAGTTTTGCTTTTTTCTTCTTCTTTTTGGATCAAATTTATTATTCAGATGGGGTATTGCTACTAAAGTTCATCTAGACAGGCGTATTCTCTGAAAAAAGATCATTGTACTAATAATAATAATAATATAAATTTTTGGATCTCCGGAAACGGCACACTATATATGGCCGTAGGTAAAGTATAGTACGTAATGCGTGTTGTAACGCAATTACGCACTCATTCGTTCGTCATGTGCCTTTTACAACACTTGTTACGTAATATACTATAACAATTAATTACTAACTGTAGGCGAGCACTAATTAAGGATCATTGAGGTGCCTCCTAAGTCACAATAAACAGGCCCGGCAAGAAAAAATAATTGCCTCAAACCAATTTAGGATAGCTTTATTTATTGCAGAATTTTTATTTTGAGGAAGTAATCTCAAACAGTCATAGATCACCTGATACCATATTATTTGACCATGGCTTACTTCAACATATAGATACAATCTCAAATTATAATAACAGACAGACATTATTAACATAGTTGAGCGACAGACTTAATTTTACATAATCTACCCCTTCCTTTTTCTTAATTACAGATAAATTAACGTTGATATTACCTTGTTAAGCTCCTCGTCATCAGCCATTTCGTCTGGCACACAGCACAAAACTAAATCCTTATTATGCAAATTTCAGTTAGCCGGTCTTAATGTCCAATTTGCATGTCATTTATAATAATCTTTCCATGCGGAACGAAAAGACGGTTTCGTCAAAAAACCCGAGCAAGTCTCGAAACTTTCTTGGAGAATGATCCGCCATGTCGAGATGACTTCCAGAACTGAAGTCGTAAAATTGATTCTGAAGATGGCATTTCAATCAGAATCAGGTTGTCTAGCAAAACAATTTCGACCATTGTGCAGGGGCGGAATTCAACCGGAAAATATCACTGGATTTTAACTGTTCAACCGGCTGCACCCTTACGAACAACCCCCAGACTTATGCGAGCTAGGGAGGACGTAGCCCTTGACTTTTAACGTATGATGCCATGCAGTTTCATTGCTATGGATCTTAATGAAGATGTTTTTTATTTTAATAGTATTTGAAATATTCCCGAAGGCCAAATATTCAGCGTCCTAACCCCATCCATTGAATATTTGGTTATTCATAGATTTTCCCTATTCTAACTTTATTTTTGACGTTATAACGTTTTATAAATCCATGAACGCCGGCTGCACGCAGGCAAAATTATGACTCATTGTCACGTTCCGCCTGAACCGAGCGTGCAAGCGAGAGCGCGAAACAAGCGATAGAGAGGCACGATCGGCCTAAGCGTTCGGCTTGTGACGCATCTATTTTTTTTATAATTGTGTGACCCCTTCAACCACGTTTGTAGGAAATTTTCTCATCACAGCATCTAGACACCTATAGGTACAAAACTTATAGTATTTCATCTTGACATTTGCTTGCAAAATTAGTGAAAAGTGACACCTGCCATTTTTTTATTGTGTGACCCCCTTCACCACGTTTGGAAGATATTATTTTCTCACCACAGCATCTAGACGACTATGGGTACAAAATCTATAGTTTTTCATCGTGACATTCGCTCGCAAAATTTGTGAAAAAGCCAGGTGCCAAAATAATTTTTTTTTTATTTCAAATGAAAATAGTTAATTCAATATTTTCATGCTTAGATGCTAGTCTTCAGATATGAATACAGTCATTCATAATTTTTCACTGATGGTAGACAAAAAAGGTTTGCAGTCTGGATGATACCTGCAACTTGATTCCCTACTTTACCGAAATCGTCATGACGCCACTGATCGATCGGCAATGTTCGGAAATTTTGGCAGCCAACTTCACACTGCTAGAATGTATGAGGTTAGGTACTAGGTATTCTGGAGTCTTACCTCTTACATTACAGATGAATTTTGCTGAATAGTTTGATCATTTGGATTTACTGTGGACATTATCGTGGTTTGTGCAATGGTAAAACTTCTCTGTTATGGTGATTTTAGTACCTACATATTCAATGAAGAATCACAGATGAGTATACCTACTTATTACCGGCTCTACCAGCGAATGCAATTCAATGATAATAATAAATACATACTCATTCAGCTGGTTTACTTATGCATAATTTTTTTTTCAGAACTTGACATAAGGATTAAGTTCGGATCTGTATACCTATCCCTATGCGAACATCATTCTCAATTCGTTCTACTCATTAATCTGTGGAAATCACGAACATGCATGACAATTTTATTGGATTGTATATTCCTGTTTCATGTAATAGAATTCGAATAGAAACGATAAAACATGAGTTGAATTACGATAAACATTATTATACCTTCGAGTTGTTACGATCGTCTCTACTTTTTTTTCTTATGGGAGAGAAAATAATACTGATATACTCGTTGACAATATTAATACAATAAATAGTTATTAACCTAACAAGTGCGGAAAGTAGTACTTTTCCGCACGCGACGGCAGTTGCACGAACGACGCGGAGCGGAGTTCGGACAAGCCGTTAAGGGCGGAAAAGGCATTTTCCGTAAGAGTTAGGTACAATATTTTTACTACAAGTGTTTTTGTGCATCTTATTCATGAAAAAACAAGGTTTTTAATAAACGAGTTTTTATAATAGTGCTGCAAAATGACTAATGAGACTGAATAGTTACATAGATCATTTAGTTAGTCCTAAATATCCTCATTTTCAACAATACAAAAATCGTGCGGAAAAGTAAAAATCGTATGGTAAAGTAAAAATCGTGCGGAAAAGTAACTTTTCCGAACGATTTTAAATCGTACGGAAAAGTACAACTTTCAAAACGAAAAATCGTGCGGAAAAGTAACTTTTCCGCACGCTCTTAGGAAAAATCCCTTGAAGTGGAAAGATTTTGTATGAGAGTTTCGTTATTTTTGAAACTATAGGCATGAACTTATATTTTAGGTAATTTATTAAACATGAATATTAGAAATTTCAGCTCGTCATATTGTCATGCAACAATACCAACTTATCCAGGGTTCCCAACTAAGAATAACCAAATTTACTAATTACATATGTCAGTGAAATTTTAAAATATTTATTCAGGCAGTTATTCAAGTTGATTTCATTTTTAGATGAAAACTAAGGGTCCGTGGAGAAAAACGTTTCGGAATTTCCAAAAACATTAAAAGAAAATGATATTTGAAAATAAAAAGAGAATTTACAAAAGGCAGTGTCAAAAATTGCACCTTTTTGTTTACCGCATGTATAAAAGGCAATATATATTTGCCTTCAAAATGTTTCACTTAGTTATAGTGCCAATGTTGTCATTATTGAAGCTCAGGTGAAAGCTGATACAGATAGTGGTATATCTACCCATTTATTTTAGATTTTCTCTTCAGTTACATTTTTCTGAAACTCACAAAATACTCACATGAAATATGCACCAAATAAACATTCCTGATTTTCGCGGTTTTGTTACAGATACATTATATTTTTAACCGTTGGTAACAATGGAGAGTTGGTATTGTCGCATGACAATATGGCGACGGTGAATATGGTCAGTTGCGACGGGATTTTCTTCAGAAACTCACATCTGTGAAAAAATACCACTTATACTCATAGTTCAACATTTATTTCTATAGAATGAATAAGATGGAAGACGTCACAATGGAAGACTCAGATTGGTAGTAATTTAAATTTTGACAATGACGGCACTTTTTTCACTTGTATTTCACTTGATTTCTTGCATGACTTGTCTGAAAATATCCAAAAAGATATCGACGTGATGTTCTTGAAATATCAGAGCAGGTCTCAGACGAATCGATTTGAGGCCGCAACCTCCTCCTTGAACACCTGAAAAAAAGTTCCCCCAATAGTCAACAATGAAATTGTTTCGATTCACTGAACGCTCCAATTCAATGAAAAATTTAAATGATGGCGCCGAGATTACTGTGCATTTTTTATCAGAATTTTCAGAATCCAGAGTTTCAGCATTTTTTAACAGATATAACGAAGTGGAGAATATGATATACCCTGTATAATCTAAACTGTTGTATATAGAGATTTGGTTAATTTTTATCAGCATGACGAATTCTAAGAAATGAGTATAATAAATTCTAGCAAATTCAGCGAGAGCCAATTTTCCATTGATGCGGTGTTGGGGGGATCCTTTACATGTTGAACCCCAAAGCAGTAGGGATGGGGAATGGGTAGTTTCAATGAATTCGCCACAGGATATTTTCCAGTTCGTTGTGTCTGCTGATATATGCTGTAGATTTTGAAAATTCTGATAGCAGAAGTCTAGTGATTTTGTCGGCTTATTATTCAAATTATTCAAAGACATTCAAAAAGTACGCAACAGGTGGAAACAATCTTTATTTGTGATTCAAAACAGCATGACCTCAGCAAAGATTGGTAAAACGATTGAACACTTTCAAATTATTCCTTTTCATTTCATGGAATTCATTCAAGACTAAATTGTGTGCAAAAACGTAAGGTTTTTGTTGTTTGTGTGTTTTTTTTTGGTAGCTTCCATTTCTTGAATTGTATTCACACCGAGCTAGAAGCTTATTGCTCTTGAGAATGATAACTCTGTTGGCGAAACGCGCGTCGAGTGAACGTGACGTAGTTTTGGTGTTTTGGGTAGCTTGCGTTTCCTGGCGACAGTAAATCATTCTACAGAACTGAATATTAAAAAAATAATACCTGTATATCATATTACTCACCTTTCTTTTTCAATCTCTTCAAAATATCGTCTCTCAATTCACCGGTGGAACAAGTGATGGCTGTAAATGTCCCTCGCCCTCTTGCGGCGCTCAAATAGCATGGAAAGTCTTTTTCCATGTTTATCAGCCCGCACTTGAGACGCTCGCCAGATTTCTCGACTTGTTCTAACAATTTCCTAGATTTGATGACCTCAACGATGCGTTCCAAGATGATCGTCTTTGATGGATCGCCCATCCACGTGTTGAATACTCTGTAGGGCTTCTTGGGTCTGAAAAAGAAGAGATTGGATGAGTCAGTCGTCCAAAATTGACTCAGAAATATCTTCAAGGAACTGGAACACTATAGTTAAAAGCATGCTACTCAATAACTGAACTGGAGGATAACAAATGTTCTGGAACTCGTCCTTAAAAATGTTTTGAGGAGGTTCGTTTTTGCATCGCAGAACTCAAAGAACGTATACCTGTATCTCCATAATGAATTTGAGAAAATCTGTATAATCGCAGGGCTTTTACTGCCGCTTGAGTGTAGCAGAGAATAGCTGAAATATCTCTCGTGAAAACGAAAATAGCCGAAATCTATGGTTTCAGTATAGAAGCTTGAAAGTCGAGGCTTGGACTAATATCTTGCCTTGGTATTTTCCCTTTTATCTCAGCCCTTTCCTATTGCTTATAACAGAGCCACCTGTGTACCCTCTTGATAGCATTGGTAAGGCCCTTGATGTGTCTTCTACATCTTGTATGATCGTAGTATATGTTCCATCAAAGGACCAAATTGGACTCATTTGGTCCAAATGAATCTCAGATGTGTCGATTTTTATAACCTCCATTATGCTGAAGTAGCCAAAGCTGCTGCTTCTTCATTGGCCCAGACACTGTGTTCTGGAGGTTTCAGTTCTTGCCTCCACTACAATACGCAGATGCAGAGAATGGAGATTCAGAATTACCTCCACGTTTATCATCGATGTGCTGAACATAACACCAGTGACTCCTAGCATTACCAATTGTTAATTGTTCAACCTTTAGCCACCACAGCAGGGTATAACAGTCTAACTACCGCTATAAATAACCCAAGGAATCATGTTGGTCCAATTCCCCATTTTTGCCCAAATCATTAGTAATGCAATTGCACTTGTCAGCACTTGTTCCAAATGTTTCTTCTGCGTGAGCTTTGAGTCCAGGTTTAACACCAGGTCTTTGGACTTTCCTTACATCTGTAGCCTCTCACCAAATATGAGAAAAGCTCTACTGGTCCCATGTTTTCTTTTTCTGATGAAAGGAATAATTATCTTTTGGAGATTTTCACAAACTCGAGGTTAGTCTATAGGTAACTTATCTATGTTTTCCCATCGGTTTTCCTCCGGTTCCTGGAGGGGGTTGAACCTCCAATGGTTCTGGAGATACGGATGTTTATGTGCCAATGATCTCCTGATAATGTCTCTGATCTATAGGTTTACCCATGTTTTCGTACGTCTTTCATGGTATTTGCCTTTACCTGGGAAGCAATCAACTCAATAGCCTAGAAAACGAGGGATTCAGCTAGGATTGTAAGTATTGCTGCTATTAGATGAATAGTGGAGTCAGACGGTGGTCTGACTCCACAGATGGTGATCTGTGGCCACGGAAACAACATTTGGGACTCATTTTACCAATCCAATAATAATACCTCTCATAAACACTAGTACAGTGTACCCAAAGGCATAGCATGTAAAGGTAGAGGACGGTTACTATACTACTACTAAAGTAAAGGAACTATTATGCAAAAAATTAAAATAGATATCTTCCTGAAATTCCAAAGCGATAAGTTGCATTGGTGAACTCCATCATTTTCTGCAGTGACATAGTTTCCGATTACATACAAAAACTAGCTATGGATATTTGTCGTTGAAGTCGACGCATACTTACGACATTTCCTTGGTGTGAAAATACCCAGCCATCTGCATCTTCTTACTGAACGTCACTATATCCGGGGGAGTCTCCAAATTGAAATGTTCGTGGCACCACATCTTCCCAGTCGACCCGCAACCGGTTTGCACCTCGTCCATGATCAAGGCGGCGTGGTGCTTCTTGCAGATTGCCTGCAAGCACTGGAAGAACTCCGGGGAGGCGTGGTTGTCTCCCCCCTCCGACTGGATCGGTTCGATGATCACCGCCGCTACGGGGCACTCCTTCTTCTTGTAACATTCGATCGTTTCTTCGACCTCTGCCAGACATTTGGCGTCTTCCATTTGGTTTTCGCGGCAGTTTTCCTCCAGGGGGTATTTGTAGTCGGGAAAGTGGGCGATCGGCCAGTCGAACGCTGGAACGTCCAACTTGTGGATGGCCTGCGGAAATGCATAAGATATTTGAGTAGAAGGTGATTAGGACCTACCTACAATAATAGCTAATTCACATAGTCATACAACTTATATCAATTGACAATAACAATTTATCAGGAAATCCCATTACATACTATTTAATTAATTGAATAAATGTAAGAAAGGGTTGTTGTTGAGATCTAACTGGTCATTCAGTAAACAAATCAAAACAAAATGTGCTTTATTGTCGAAGAAAAATCATTCTTATTGACAAAGCTATTAAATATATATATATGTAAATTTGCAAATAACAAAAAAAATTATAAACAGTTTCAATACGTTATCATAAACTAGTGACATAATAAAATAGAAACTTATTCTAAATAATTAAGCTTGATATATTTATTTTCGACATGAATAATTTCCCAATGTATGGGCAAGGTCTAAATTCAATTTATAATATTTCTCAAAAAAATTTCAACAAAGAACTAAATAGAGAAGTATTTTTTTCCCAGAAATGTAGTAAAAGTCAAGGTGAAGGTGAAGGTCATCATTATACCATGAAGAATGAATTCAGTATTTCTGAACATGAAGATTTTGTAACGAGCTCGGGGCCGGCCCTCTCTACTACACTTGCCTGATAAAGAATACATGATGTCACTGCTATTGACACGTCTAGAACAGATGAGAATCCATCTAGAAACAGGGTCGGCGATGTAAAGTATGGCAAGATTTTACCCATCCATGCATAGAAAGGAATCGACAAAATGTTGTGAACAAACCGAGAGCTGATAGTGGAGTTAGTCATTTTCCGAATAACTACATGAGAACTTGTAACTTGTAAAATTTTACTTAATCTCACTCACTAATATATGGAAATTTCTTATTTTTAGTTCACTTTCAAATCCTGCAAACTTATATTTATATTCAATGTAATTATTGTCTTCCTTATACTAGAACTTGTTCTGTTGTGAAGTTGTATTTTCAATAAATGAACAAAGACACTGAAGGAAGAAAAATTCTCAAGAAAAGTGCGTCTTGTGGACTTGAAAGTCGTAAATTTGAAAAAGGAATTGACGAAAAAGGACCTCGAAACAACTGGCAAGAAGTTTGTTTTCTCAGATAGCTTGATTCAATTAGAAGAAGACGCCGAAACTGATCTATTCGAAGTTTCTGGAGGTGATTCGAGCTTGGTAATAAACAAACTCGATAATCATATGAAATCCTTTACAAAAGAGTTCTAAGAAAAACTTCAAGAAGAAAAACGTCAGGAAAATTAGAAAAATGTGAAGGAGAATCTTCAATAAAATATGCAGTTTCTAGAAACTTCCAAAAACCTGGAAAAAAGATTCTAGGAAATTCAAAAATCTTGAAAGATGAACTCCAAAAAAATGTGAAGAGTGTAGAAGAAAAGCATATGGAAAACACGGGAAGCTTGAGAAAATAATGTTGTGGTATGGCAAACCTATTCGAAGAATCGTCAAAAGAGAGATAGACAAGATTAAAGAGAAAATGAAGAAATAGATTAAATTATTTTATTCCACTCTTTACACCGACACACTTTATACACAAATTTTAATAAATGAATAAATGAATTCATGAATGAATTAATGATAAATATCCAACCATCAGCGAAACAGTGTGATTTCGTTTTCACTTGTTCGGATCGCACCCAGGATTTTTTTTTCGAGTGGTGTTAATTTTTATAATTTGAATTTCCGGGAAACCAAAAATACATCCCAGCAAGGATATTTTCAGTGATTACAAGTGGTTTTATTAATTTCCGAGGGAGAAGGGGTTCTAACCCCTGAAACCCTCCTTGGGTGCACCCATTATTTTTGCATTATTTTAATTTATTAATCGGCAAAATTGCATACCTTCGAATGCGTACAGGACAAGGCCCCCATCGTTCTTCCGTGGAAGCCTCCGAAGAAAGACAAAATAGACAATTTTGCCGAACCAGGCGGTTGATTCACTACCGCTGTCTTCTTCTCCTCAGCGGAAAAATCAGCGTCCTCTCCCCTTATTCTTCTCTGATAAGCGATGAAAGCATTCTTGAAAGCACTCTCGTTCGAACAAGAACCGCACATCATTGTGGTTATGTTCGGGAGACAGGGCGACATCTGCAAATACAGTTATGTTATTCTATTGAACAGTATATTTTGGGCGCAGGAACTTTCGGCTCCGGGATGGAAGGGGCATATTTTTATTGCAGGCATTTTCAGCCCCAACAGTCAAATATAACATTTAAATTTTAAAAAGAAGGATTATAATCGGTCTCTGAACATGCAATGTCTGGGGCCGACATTTCTTGTAAAATTACTTGACCTATAATTCCTAGCAGGTACCTGACCGAAAGTTCCGACGCCCTGTATTTTATATTTATGAACTGATAACATTGAAGAACTTTTCAAATATTACGTTCAATAAAAAGTCTCTGGTTGAGAGTTCTACAGTTTTTTGATCACCTTCGTCATATTTATTGGTACATTTTTTTGGAACACGAATATTTTGGAAAATTCTTTCTAGTAGAAGGCGATTCAACTCTTCGGGAAAATTATAAATATTGGTCCTACAGTTCCTGGGTTCTGAATTTTTTCCCAGGAAATTTCCTCTTCTCTTTGAATCTTTTTTGAGATATTTGCAGAAAACCAAACCTCTTCTGTTTTTTTTTTAAATATTTTTTATAACTATAATATTTTTCCGAGACTGCTGATATAAGTTGAAAAAAAAGCACACCAGACTAGTGACTTTCTTTGAGGTTAGTAGCACCGGCTCTTTTTGTTCAATATATATCATGTTGATTGTTTTTTGATAATTTTTTGTTTCAGGTCAGATTTTGGAATTTGTGATAGTTGGGAAGAAGAGAGATGCGGTTTTTTTCTAGAAGAATGGTCATGAGCTTACTCTCCCTTTTTGTGAATTCTGCTTTTAACAACTATACAGAGTATTTTCAATTTGGATTTTACCATCAATACCATTATTATTTTTGAAGTATATAAAGTGTTATATCGTGTTGATTTTACAAGTTTCGATCGAAAAGTAAAGAACATATAATCTGTAATAGCCTGAACATCTCACCTCTTTGACGATATTCTCCATTCTCTTCGGCCAGTCAACTCCTGGAAAGACCCCCAAAGCAGGTCTGTTCACCAAACATTTCTGAAAAGTACCAATAATAATAACCCTCCATAGGTTGAAATAACAACATTCATGGGCTGATTATGGAAATCTGCCAAAGCTACTCAGAATACACCCTAATATAAATATAGTGTCTTCGCTGTCAGACACCTATCAATCAACTTTATTTAAGAAACACTACATTTTTATAAAAGGGATAAGATCTTAAAATTAACAGAGAATGTGAATCAATTCTGAGACAAAGATTTTGACAATCGAAATTGCTCAAAACAGACAATAAAACGTGAGCGTGGTGAATACAAATGTAATAATTACATTTCTCTACGACTATTGTATTCTACATTGATCACACATTGGTTATATTTGAAGAATGGAGATGATTTCAAGATTTGTGTAGGATACACTCATTATTCAACGGCACTTGGCCAATCACAGAACCCACGGTAGCTGAGAGGTTTAGACCAATGACAAAACAGCAAATGTACCAAACAAATTTCCCAAGGACTTGTCACGGCTTTGCATCCGCGAATGTTAGATTGACTGTTTTCAACTTTAGCTCCTGATGAAATCCATCTTGCAACAAAGGAATGTCGAACAATATTCACCTGAACGTCCTACACCACATAAGTTCTAGGTCAGACAAAGTATCTTCAATATGTCATTCTTAAATTGTGTAAATACCTGGTGTGGCTCAGTTGGTAAGAAGCGCGTTAGAAATAGAATTTATCCATTCATTTGTCGTACATCACATCTCTCGTTGGAGAACATGTTGATGTACAAGCAGATGGTGCGCCCGGCGTTATTATACCCCTGTCCAGCGTTCTGCAACCTGTATAACAAACAGTGGAAACGACTGGATGTCATGCAGAACAAAGTTCTTCGTATTATCCTCAACAAGGAAGTTACACTCGCGTGGATGTGTTGCGAGCGCTTGCGGGCGTCGACTGCATCCCGACCTCTTCCATGAACGCCGGAAAGAATCGGCGGCTTTGGAAATTTAAGTTTTAGAACAAACGATCAGTATCAGGATCCGGTTTTTTGCTTATAGCCTTTTCCGGAGCAACACCCAAACAATTCTCGCCCATCAAACCAATCTCCAGCAGTGTCTGCATCGAACAGAGACATAGCCCACGCATGAGCAATACAGGAGGCGTGGATACTTCAGATACATCTCTAATGTCTCATAAGATCGACGACCCGCATAACATCTGAGGAGGTCCAACCAGCGCTCTCTTACGAGGACCCTTGGTTTTTCCTTAGGCGAAGTGCGCGACCCTCGAGTCGGAAACGACAGAGGGTTGTCGTGCACATCTGCTGTCCTTCCTTTCATTCCTTTTCATTCCTCGGGATGAGCTCAGACTGAAAGGCATCTTATTGAGATATTTTAAAGCTTAGAATTATAACTAATATAATACGGAATAAATAAATTTGAATTTGGATTTGAAAGTGGTTACAAGCGTAAGTTCGAATCCCACTGCTGGAAGTTTTTTTATATTAGTCGTAGAGAAAGTATAGTCTTCTACTCGCGCATAATGAGGATTATATGCTCGTAGAAACTATTTGAAAGTTTAAGTGGTCAAAATCATTAAATAAATCACCTCAAAATTTCTTTCTTTAGTTTTCTTTTAATTTTATTAACCAATGATAATTTTCTATGTCATTGATTTATATTCCCTTGTGAACCTGCTGATAACTAATAGGTTTGGCAACTCACCAAATTGTGTTCATCGCTGAAAGCCTTGAGTACTTCTGGATGGTTGTATCCAAGTGGTAAGGTTGCTATTTGTGTATAAGTGTCCAAAAATACATTCTGATCAGCGTCAACTAAATAGTTTCCGATTGATTTGTCATAATCTCCAAAAAACTGAATGGAGCCAAGGAACTAAAATCAATTATGAATTATTTCTACCTCCCTAGCGATGAATTTATTCGGTAATGTATGATAGCATGCCAGCTAATAATAATAATTATAATATAGTTTATTGGGGCGGGGATTGACTGAATAAATTTTAACTACTCACCGCATCGTCCTTATGCAAGAAAAAATTAAATATAGATTTAATGAGTCTTCAGTCGCGAAATGAGATGTAATGTTGTTTTTCTCACCTGTAGCTTTTCTAAATCTTTGAATAAAGCTTTTGTTTTTGGTCCAGGAATATCAGTTTTGACGCAAGGGCCATCTGGTTCCCCTGGAACCAGACTCTGACCTCCATTGGAACAAGATGATAATCTGAAGCTATTTTCTGAAACAATAATTTCGGTAACTCTCTCTGTCGTTACTAAAATGAACTGTTCATGAACATATCAAATTGTTTCCTGTGAAAAACGGACAGATGCGTAAAGTACCAAAAAAATAAAGATAGCCCATTCCGGTTTGAATCAGGTTTATTTATGAAACAATGAATATTCCACAACGTGGTATATATGAGGCAAATATTCGACTACTTTCCTAGGTAATACCACGACGGACGTTTGTGCAACGTTTCTCAATGACACTATTGCAAGTGCAAGTGCCACTACAACATAAAACTTTTAAATGATTTTACTTGAGATACACTGTATAAAACAACATAGTGATATCAAAAGTACCGAAGTTAGTTTTTTGATTTTTTCAGTATATTCAGCAGTTTTAGAAGAAAAAATATTTCTTAGTCATGCTTCCATTTCACATAAATAGCCCGGCTGTCTAAACCACAGTACAAGAAAGCAATAATACTGATAGCTAGAGCTTACTACTCACCAAATTTACTCGATATTTGCACTGCATTCTTGACCAGTTTAGACAACATTACACTCTTATGCTAGTCACAAAAATCGAAAGAACCTCCAGAGTTGGCTTGGGAAAGGCTGGATTATATCGACCGTTAAAACAGGGATGCTCTGCGCGTGTTTGAACGCTCTCTTGTTCTCTCAGGTGTCGCGAATATCGGGTGGCCCAAATTATGATAGCCATTTTACATTGTAGACGTTTTCAAAAAATTGCGGATGCCTCAACGCATTTTTCTGCCTTTATTCCACGCGAAAGTATTGAAATATTCAATATCCTAAAAATCCCGATAAAGGAGGCCTATTCTGTAACGCATAACGATATAGTTAATGAACGACAATAGTTAATTAACGTTATTTGCGAGTTTTTATTGAAAAAGAAATAAATGGCTGAAACCAAGTGATAGAGAATGTGTGTGGTGGATGGTGGATGGGTTGAAGAAAAAAGAATTTCCGAAAGCTGTATTTTTTAAAGGAATCGAGACTGCCAAGGGTTTTTCATTTTTATGCTTTCAAAGGACTAAACAATTACATGCAACCAAAAAATTGCGACCTCCGAATTACCTCTAAACTGCATTTTCAACCATGAAGATGTTTGTGGGATATCCTAAGGACATCATTGATCACAGCCAGGATATCCCATGGTTGTCATAAGACATGTACCCTGAGGATATCATAAGGATGCAGGGTTTGGTAACATTCCCATCTCCCAGGGACAAGATTGGGATAATTGTAAACATCCCCGGGACTTCCTAATCAAGCAGAATTTGATCCAAGTTGTGACCTAGTTGTATCCCTGTTTCATCCCTATGACTTGCATGGGACATCCTGAGGACATCCCAATGAAGCGGAGTTTGGTAACATTTTGATCTCCCAGGGACTTATTTGGGATACCTAGGAACATCGCTTGGACAATTTTGGAACCTCGTGTTATCTGGGTTATTGCATGATAATATTTTTCGTTTGTATCACAAACCATACAACCATCCTAACCATTTATGGTATGTGATACAAACGATAAGTTTTATCGTGAAATAACGACAATCTTCGGCTACAGCTCCTAGGGATAACATACCGAGAATTCACTTTCAGAACAGTGCTTTTTTGTTTCCAATCTAGGACAAGTCTGCACAAACAAAAATTTTTAAATAATGCAGACGATACTGTGAGTACTGTATATGCTTATTTTTATATGAGCGGAATCGCATATACAATAAAGAAAATTCGCTAGGGAGATCAATATGAAAAAAACTCAGACTATTTCGACAAAACTTTTATTATGAGACGATCACCAGCCAGCCTTGGTTTAATTTTTTTTCTTGGCCCAAGGTCGTGGACAAATGCTCACTTTCTTTATATTTTTCTTATTTTCATCAACAGTTCCTTTTTTATTGTTACATATAGAATTCTTTGTATTGGCTGCTGAAGGATCAGATGAACTTTCTTCAACTTTGCATATGGTGCAGATTTTTTTGCCATATGGTTTAACTTCATCAATATGGGCCATTCGTTTGCACTCGCTGGTTCCAGTATTTTTGTTTTCGCTGTCGGCATTGTCAGTTTTTTCATTGCCTTTTTTAGAATCGCAAATTGATGATTTCTCACAAGATGTAGTCTCGGTTTTCCGAGCTTTCAAAGACCCACAAATTGATTGTTTCTTCTCAATCATCTTGTCTGTCTTTGAAGACTTCTCACCACCTTTTAGTGAGTCACAACTTTTTTCTTCAGACATTTTCTTTTTTTTCTTCAAGGAATCGCAAATCGAAGGTTTTCCTTCGGGCGCCTTAGCAGAACAAAACTCGACCGACTTCTCATGTTTCTTTTCAGGGGGTTTGACGAGTTGAGTTTCTTTGATGATTTCTTCTAACTTATCCAGAAATACGCTGGCGTGGTTCTTGTTGAATGTCAAACTGGGCCTTAGAGTGATACCTTTTCGACCACATTTTCCACATAGTACACCTATGAAAGAGAAATACAATGAATTCGACATTCTGCATGACCAACTTTCGATAGCAATTACTAATGGCCCATTTCGGAATAGCAAAAGCACTGAAAGGAATGGTAATTGAGATGTTGGACGTCCGCAATTTACAGTTCTACCAACGTAGCTGAACATGTGAGATTCTCGTTTATTGCGCGAACGTTCATGTTGGGTGCCTTATCACTGGAAGTATTACGGACTATAGTCTGTTGTATGACGAATGCGCATCATGAGCGTGCAGGTTTCCACGGTTCCAGCTATTTTAGTACAACTGTAAATATACAGGGTGTATCTTAAATTATGTCAGTAATTTTGGGAGGTGGTTCCTTGTCATATTTTATGAAGAAAAGTTCATATAAACGTGTGTCCTAACTTGATTCGTTTTGGGAGAGAGAAACTTTCAGTTCATATAAACGTGTGTCCTAACTTGCTTCGTTTTGGGAGAGAGAAACTTTTTCTGGCGGGTCAATAAATTCTCTCTCACGCTCATTCGGCTTACGGAGAAAATAATAGGCGATATCTCCATAGTCTTTGGAGACGATAGCATCAAACTTGGTGTTGTTGGATTCCTTATGACCTAACCGATCATGCAATGATATACCGGGTGTTCCATTTAAAAAATGATTGAAGATTGCGCTCAGCTGCCATTTTGAAACTTTTAGTAGGAATTTTCTCATGAAAAAGTAGGTTTTTATCTCCTATTTGAGCCTTCCAAATTTCGTTGCGATATACCAGGTGGTTCAAAAGTTAGTAGGGGGGAACGGACTTAAGACTAGCACTGTATAATATAGGACAGGAGGCAGCGATAGAAAATTTGCACATATTTCTACAAAGCTAGTTTTTTGTCAGTCCAATTACGTTCCGTTCAAATACAGTGAGTTTCAAAAGTTTGCATAATTCTATAACTTTTTTATTCTCCATTTGTCAGAAAATTTTATTTTTCATAAAAATTGGTACATTGCAAAATAATTGCATGTGAGTTGTCAACATTTCAAATTTCTGAACAGTTTATAGGGGAGGAGAAAAAGTAGTATTCTGATCAAATCTAAACTACCCTTATTTTTGACATTATCAAAAAAGTTTATCCAAAAAAGCTGTGAAATATTGAAAGAATATTGAAAATAATATTCAAATTTGGAATCACAGCCAGGGTAGTTTAGACTTGATCAAAATTCAATTTTTTGTTCTCCTCTGTACACTGGAAATTTGAAATTTTAACAACTCATATACAATTATTCCGTAATGCAGCAATTTTTATGGAGACTTAAATTTTCTGAAAAATCGATAAAAAAAAAGTTCTCAAATATGGTTCAAACTTTTGAAACTCACTGTATATGAACACAACGTCATCGGAGTGGTGGACTCTCATTTTCTTTACATGTTACATCGAAATAACAAACTGACAAAAAACTAGCTTTGTAGAAATAAAGGAAATTTTTCTGTCGTTGCCTCCCGCCCCTAGAATATTCATTCGAAATTCCTTATTCCCGAACTTGTTCTGACTGGAAATCAGTACTACAATAAATGAATAAAAAAATAAATACTCGTATGTCGTCACCTCTTTTCCTCAATCTCTGCAACATATCATCTCGTAGAGCTGGACACTGTGCGTCAAATGCCAAAAATGTTCCCATCCCTCTAGTCGAGTGAATCAAATCGTAATGTTCAATTTCCATTTCCAGCAGGCGTTTCTTCAAAAAATCTCCAGTTCTCCTCACGTCATCTAGCAGATTGAAGCTTTCTATCAGCTCTATAACAGTTTCGAAAACCAGCAGTTTCGCAGGATCCCCGTTCCAGGTATCTAATTTCCGGTGGGGGTCTCTCTGGCTTGAAAATACGAGTAT
This sequence comes from Chrysolina haemoptera, assembly GCA_958298965.1. NCBI lineage: Eukaryota > Metazoa > Arthropoda > Insecta > Coleoptera > Chrysomelidae > Chrysolina > Chrysolina haemoptera. Next base: position 22,794,174 of record OY282593.1, read on the forward strand.
ATGAAGTCAGTCGAAATACTCTTAACCCTTTGCGGTCCAATTATAATGTCATAACCAAGGAATTGAAAAACATCTCATTTAAAACATGTAGAGAACAAAAACACGGCTAAAACAAACAAGTTACGACTTCGACCAAAGCCAGTGTCGGACCCTAAAGGCGGGACTCCACCAAAATGGGCTAATCCGGCGGCCCACAACCCGGCGGCACACATCCCGGCGGCACACAACCCGCCGGCTGTTGCCGAAGAAAAATTAATAATAAGCAGCCTTTCGAGGCCGTTAGCATCGGCCGCCGGCATAATTTCGCTAGCGGGCAAATGTCGGTAAAGATCAAAAGGATTTCAGCCGGCGAAGCGAGCAGGCTCTAACTGAACTAGTGCGAACATGTGTTTTAAGTTAATTTTGAATATTCGTATCGAACGGTACGTTGTTTACGTGGTATGTTTGTATTTTTTTGCGTTGTTTCGCTATTTGAGGTTTTATTTTGTTTTTCACAGCGGACTAAGAGACATTAAAATGTATAAGCAAGATACGGAAAATACCCAATAATCCAGAAACGACAGACAAACTCGAGCAAAAAGTGAAGAATGAATTGTAGCACTCTGAAGCATGTATTAAGAGAAAAAAATTGTTTTTCAAATAATCAGGGGTGGAACCTAAAAAAATTTTCATTTAAATAAAATATAATTTTTTTTTGTTATTTCAGAATTTATATAGGATTTATCAAAAAACGGTTGAGAGATAATTCAATTCTCCACAAGAATGATTTTCAGTAATACCTCATGAAATACGCTCGTTTTCTCAGAATATGTGGTTTAAAGCTGACGTCACATTTCATGCTCGCGCTAACCCGCCACTGCAAGTACAGACAGGGCCGAAAATTATATTTTTCATAACTTTGCTAAAAATTATAGTAGAAGAAAAAGAAAAAGTGCATATCGTTCCTGAAGACTTCTACTTCCTCATGCAAATATAACATGTGAGTATCTGAGTACCTAAAATGTGTTTTGTCCCACTTCACATAAACCTTATACGATATTTACGGAGGATCCGAAAGTCATGGATATTTTAGTTGATATGAAATATCTATGACCATCATTTTCTCTTTCGTCATTACCTAATTAGACCCCTGAAGGGTCGCCATACTTGGTGCAAATGAAATTTTGCATCGCCATCTCTCGGTCTAATAACGGAGTGGTAGAAAAATAAAAATAGGAGAACCCTGCAATAGCTGAACCTGTATATACCATTGTAAAATATTCAAAAAATATAGACACTTACTTCAAATCTTCCGAATGGAAAAATCCAGCCAGTTGCGTCTTTCCTCCGAATGCAACAGCATCGGCCGGCGACTCCAAACAGAAGTGCTCGTGGCACCAGAATTTCCCAGTGGCACCGCAACCAGTTTTTGTTTCGTCAAACATCAGATATATTCCACATATCTTGGATAGTTCCTGTAGCTTTTTGAAAAACCGCGCAGACGGTGACACTGTGCATTCGTTCTGAATGGGTTCAACGATTATACCAACGATGGGTGTGTCTTGAAAATACCAAAACAATGATTGTGTTGTCTAAGTTATTAATAATAATAATAACGTTTATGAATCACAATTCATTGCTACAATAAGGAAAAAATGTATACCCATTTCTTAATAATTATTGTTATCAGAGATACAGTGTTTTTTTTTAGGTATCTACATTTTGAAAGGGTATATTTATATGCTTATATGATTTCTATGCAAGGCTTAGCATGAACAATCAATGGTATGAGACTGTTCATAAACCTTTTTGTATTTATACATTCTATTACAAAAAAAAAAACTAGAATTACAATGAAGAAAAAACAAACAATAGAACAAAGAAAGAATCCATTTAATTTCGATTTCTTTTTTGGAGGAAATATTTTTTTATTTTGATTTTGAATTCAGTGATATTTCTACATTTTTTTTAGGTCTTCGGGCAATTCATTGAATTTTGAAAGTGCTTCATGAGTAAATATTTTCTGGTCAATTACCGAGTTTGCAGAATCAAGATGGAACAAGTTATGTTGTCTTGTATTGTTATTGTGAATTTCCGAATTTCGGGTTAATATAAAATTAGATTTAATCATTTTATTAATAATAAGATATGATATTTTGAGAGTATCCATTGCATAATGCTCTTCCAAAGGAAATGTGTTCGTCGTTAAATAAAGTTGATTTATTGGAGTGTCATATGGTAGACAATACAGTACTTTTAAAGCTTTTCTGTAAACAGCGGAGATTTTATTAAAATTATTTTTCCCATATATTAATTAATTATTTCATTCTACTGAGAATATAGGAATATGAAAATATATCAGCTATTTTAGGATTTAATTTGGGACATCTTCTCAATGCTCCAATAATCGAAGATATTTTTTTAATTAGATTTTCAATATGTTTCTCCCACTTTAATTTATCGTCATTCCAAATGCCGAGATATTTCATCTGAGAGGTTTGTTTCAATTGTTAATTTTTTATTTTTATATTTGATTTAATATGGAGTTGAGTTGAGTTGAAAAACATATATTCAGTTTTTCTAGGATTAACAGAGAGACGATTAGAATGAAGCCATTTTTTAAATTTTGGTAAGTCCTCGTTCATACTTTTTTCTAGAGTCAAAGGGTTTTCATTTGTATTTAAAAGAACTGTATCGTCCGCGTATATCGTGTAATGACATGGTAAGTTGATTTGGGATAAATTTTGTATATATAATAAGTATAAAATTGGACCTAAAAACCGACCCTTGTGGAACGCCTTTGCTTATATTCAATTTGTCAGTCTCCACGTTATTAGTGCAGGTCCGTATAGTTCTTTTCTCAAAATAAGATTTTAAAAGATTATTTACAATACCTCTGATACCAATCGACTCGAAGTTCTTCAGAAGTATTGAGTGGTCAACAGTATCGAAGGCTTTTTTGAAGTATATGAAAACAGCCACCACATAATTTCCTTTATCAAGTTTAAATCAATTATTCGCCAATTTGAATGAGCAATCGTACATAGAGTCTATTAAGTCCTCGAGGATTTCGCCTGTCTTTCGTGATTGATAATTTATTTACTTCTACTTACATAACTAAAATACCTTTGAGCATACCGATCTACTGCACTATATGATCAAATACTAACTAATTCACTAACTGTGTTCGAAGCAAATTGATTATGAATAGGATATTCATAAAATCTGTTGTGGAATCAGTTACGAGTCTTTTCACAATATCTATCAGATGTAGTTCAATGTCCAGCGTGGCTTTATCCGAGAAGTAGTTGTTTTCTGATAGATATTACAAATAAATCAAAATTTTTATTTTTCAATTTTCATGGAGAATGTTCCCCTTTTCATTATTATTATATTATATTATTGCAGGAGAATAATATTGCAAGGTTTTGAAACTATAATCATCAATGCTTTCAAAATTGAAGACATGAGTGGATGAAGGTGTTATGTTAAAAATCTCAAGTTTTGAAAAAATGCATGTTAAAGTTTTTGTTATGTAATTTTTTCTGTGTTTAAATTATCAATGAGTTGTGATGTTCACGGCTATTATCACTTGTATTGGTTTTTCAACAGTGTCATGTGAAAGATGGATACATAACACCTTCATTCACACCAAAAACCCAAATTCGAAAATATGTAACTTAACACCTTCATCCACTTGTGTCTTCAATTGTTTCTTTATTTTTCGTTATGTAGAGAAGCTGCGCCTACTTCTAGCATACCTTTTTTTTTCCACTGATGGATCAGTTCTTCCACAATCGATAGACATTTGTTGTCTTGACAGTCATTGTAGCATTCGAAGTGTTCTAGAGGATACTTGTAGTTGGGATAAGCCGCGATGGGCCAGTCGAAACTGGGTACATCCAATTTACCATAAGCGTTCGAATGAGAAGCTGAAAGTGCACCCATTGTGCTACCGTGGTCGGCATTTTTGAACGAAAGGATCGATAATTTCGGGGAACCTGGTAGAAATATCGAACCAATAAATATAAAATTCTGGAACCTATATAACTTCCATATGTAAACATCGCAAGAACAAAGTTGATGCTTTGTTTGTCCCCCCATGACCGCCATGTTGTGACGTCAGCGTCAGCTCTATTCTAAGCTCTAATCTAATTTGTAAATTAATTAGATTTTTCAAAATTGCATGAAGTTATTGACAGGTTTTTCATTTTTCTTCTTCCCCAAATGTATCTAGGTACTATATTATCTGTCAATAAATATATATTATTATTATTATTATTATTATAACTATGAATACCTGGTGGTTGATTTCGCAGACTCGATTTCAGTTCTTCCGCTGATATTTTCTCGCCTCCTCTTCGAGCGTTTCGGAATGAAATCATCATGGATTTGATTGCGGTTTCTATGGCTGAGGATTCGCAAGACGACGTCGTAACGTTGGGTAGGTTTGGAGATACCTGCACTGAAACAATTGTTTGAAGGAAACCAAGAATAGATAATTTCGAACATGTCCAGTATATAAAACTGGATAGTAAAAAACTTACAGTCGAACTTCATACCAAATATAATCATCATAATCAAAATAACTGAGAATGTGGGTCTAGTCAGAGGACTCACATCAGTGGGTCATGTATCAAAGGATTAATCCATCATCATCATGCACGTGTTCGAACACGTGTGAACACGTGTGAACACGTGTATATGGTCACAAGTTTTTGAACCATTCTAAAAAAAATTAAAAATGATTCACCTGACTAGATCTAACCACAACTCCTGCCAAAAGGGAACCCGCCACTGTTGCGGAAGATGTCAATGACATAAAACTGTTTTTTTTTTACATTTTTATTCACAAATTTTTGATATCACACAGATTTTTCCACCACACAATGGTAGGCTTAACATTTATTACTGTTATTCAATATCACTAATGTAAGATTTCTCTTTTCTGTAGTTCTTAATGTTGCAACCCTACTTTTGATGATGATGAAGGCTTAAACCTTTGAAACAAGTCCCACTGATATAAGTCTACACCCACATTCCCAGTAAAGATTAAATTTAGTGGAGTTCGACTGTAAGTTTTTTCACTTCCCAGTTTCATCTCACATCTACTATATATGTCATGAATCCCCTACTGTATTCCTCTTGATGAGTTTTTCGTTATTATATATTTCAATTGGTGATCTAATTTATAAGACTCTGAGTCTCGATGAAGCACTGAACAAATACTGCTGGATGCAGAAAGTTCAGAGACTTTATTGCCGGTCTTAGCAAGTAGAGGACTAACATGGCATAACAAATTAGGCAGGCATCTACAGTCAATTGGCATAGAAGACTTATTTCACTTCCTTGGCGAGTTTGATGCGCAAGGAAGGCTCGGCAATGAAGCTAATCGACTAGAAGGTCACGAAAATTTGGAAAGAAGAATGAGGAGAAGAATGCCCAAATATACGGACAGCAGCAGTTTAATGTTCCTATTCATCGCCCTCATATATTCCATCTATTCTTTTATATAGGTGGTGCTGTAGGTTTTCCGGTTTTTTTCTGCAGCTGAAAAGTGAATACGCCACCAAAAAATCAGTAAGTCTCCCCTGCGCGCCACGGCAAATAATAATAATAGCCGTCCTCTACCCGCACAGGCTATGCCTTTGGGTACACTCCACGAGTGTTTATGAGGCAGTATTATTATTATACCCCCTGTATCATCTATAGATAGATAGCTACATTTATTAAGCGTCCCAGAACTGTATATACAGTAATTTTATTAATATTAACTATTCGATTTTTCAAGCCAAATAATATCCCCTCGTGAATTGTTGGTTACCAAAATTCTAACTATAATTTATTCTCAAATGTACTTACTTTTTTCATTAGATACTGCATTTTATTTGGCCAGCAAATACATGGATACAATCCCAGAGCAGGTCTGTTAACAATAATAGGCTGCAATTAAAACAAGGTCGTATTAAAGTGCTGAAGGTTTTCCTGTTTTTCATACAACTGAAAATTGAATGGGCCACCAAAAAATTCGCCCCGGAACGCCAGGGAAATTATTGATAAGAGGCCTACTCAACCCGCACAAGTTTTCCATAAGGAATGTCCCAGTGGGGTTCTTTCTAAGCTCGGGAACATCCGGAGGTAAGTGATTATTGGATCCGAAAATCATGTGCTCTGAACAAATGAATTGAATCAACGATGACGGCCTTCTGAATTCGTTCGGATGAGATTTCTGTCATTAAATCAAGTCGATATAATTTTTAGATTGGAGACCTATATGTCCATCATGTCAATAGAATGGTTTGAGTAAAGCCTGCGGAATTCAAAGAGAAATCTCGATAATTTTTCCGTTTTTCCTCATTTTCTCTGATGATACTCGGTTCGCCTGGAACACAAAGCTCTATGGCGAATATCGTCATACTTTGGAGGTAGAGGAGGACTATACCAAGCTCATTGTCTTGCATTTGCCTGAGGGTGGGGAATGAGGAGTTCCAGTAGATTTGGCACTTCTCATTCTCCACAACGGACTCAATCATGTATCGTAGAAGGTGATACAACACTCGCAGTGCGCTCTGCATTCAGTATTAGGGAGTTCTATACCCATCACGTGGTCTTCAATGATCTTGGAGGAGGTACCGCGCATTGGCTTATTCTTATTTAGCTGCAGAAGAACCTCAGTATCAGCAGCTATAATATAAGTTTTTTGCTGAACGGGTTCTCATTTGGTGGCAGAGTTTGGGTCACTCTGTATTTCGATCACTACTGTTTCATGGTTGCGGACCATGCAGAGAAGGGGATCTGAACTCCTGATGACATCCATTCTCTCGTGGAGACACTCCAAACTCAAAAGCCCGAGGCCACCCTCTTCGTCTGAGAAAGTATAAAGTCCATGTCGCCACTCCAAAGGAGTAGGGTAGGATCGGAACGGCAAGTATATCAGTTGCCGCCACGTTGTTCTTCCCGCATTTCTGATGACCAGATCATTATGCTGGTACTTGTCGCGGATTGAGTTTTTTACTGTGGTTATCTCTTGAGAGTGGCACTGATCTATACCCAGGTAAGTATTTCCGGTTGTTGGGGGTGTATCCACGGCTCTGAGGGTGGCCGAGGTAGCCACCTGTTAGATATTACTACTACTACTATGGAACATTTCAATTAAAGTTTCATTACTCACGATATTATAAGGATCCATAAATAATTTCATCAATGGGATGCAGTTATATCCCAAAGGAACAGTGGACATTTGCATCTTGAGATCCAGAAGAACGTTTCCATCAACGTCTTCCAGATAATTTCCGATTGATTTTCCATAGTGTGCGAAAAGTTCAATATTGCTAATGTTCTGAAAGTAAACGCATTATTATCACGTAGATTCCTTGTTTGATATTCTTACTTGAAACGGCCTCAGTTTTTCTATAAGTTCTTTGGTTTTAGGTCCTGGAAGATCAGTTTTGATCAGAGGGCCTTTTGGCTCCGAATTTTGGTCCGCCTGGCAAGTTCCACTGCAAAATTCTGTAAAATTTGTTGTGATATTACATTAGAAACAATTTGATTGGTGATATTACCTGAGTATGGTACGTTATACGCATTTGATTTTCTGGTAAAACTCGGTATCATTGCGAAGACACTTACAATTTGTTTCTTTTGATATCACTGATACAAATTTTCACAATGTCAGTTGCGGTATATTCATGTCAAACGGTTGAGGTTTCCAAAATAGAATAAGGCCAACTTTGGAACAGTAAATTGATGTACAGAATGTTTGACCAGAAACCAAATTGATGGCTGGTTCATACACCATACTTTTACTTTAACTTTAAGAAACTTGACACATTGTCTTTCAGTAGTAGCGTTCATAAAACATACTTTTACTTACCTTCACTTTTATTTTCCCCCTAACAGTAGGATTCAATTTTGATTTTTGTTCGAAATTATGTGGAATCCCGTAAAAAAAATATTGGCAAACATCAGTCGTATTTTGCATTTTAGATAACCAACCGATCGATGTTACGAGATACAATTTGAGAAGCCACCTATCATCGAAAATTCCGGACGCTCCCCCCCTCCCATTCCACCACCCGAGCCCTCAGAGCGGATTTTCTTCAGCCATAACGTACCAGAAGTCCCCCTAATCTATATCTGACATGATATCAGTTTTAATGACTTTAGTGTGCATGGTACCCCCTCGAGAACTAACTGAAGGTCTTGTTTGCCGGGCCATTATTTCTAACAGCTGAATTTGTATCTGGTGGATTCACAATGACCTGAAAAACACAAAAGTATGGTTAATTCAAGTCTAAGCCCTGTTTCTATTGACGCTGGCGTCGCCGGAGGTCCCGCCTTCATCTCACCACTTCAAGGGTGACGTCTGTCTAAGTAACTGACGTCTATATCTGTCTCTTCTCAGTCGTATTTCTCTCCTCTGTCGTATATAGTATGATGGGGATCTTATGCCTTGCGGCTTTGGCCATGCCCAGTCTGTTTGTGACGTGCCTTTGGCAAGTAAGTTTCCTATCCAGGGATACCCCTAGGTACACCACTTTGTCTAACCAGAGAATTTGTTGATCGTTTGTGATGACATGCCAGTCTGGTGTCTTGTGTCGTCTTGTGAGCAGAATTGCTTTGCTTCTACCTGCATCAATACTGATTTTCCACCGGTTGATTCACACCTCAAGTTCGCTTACTTGTTGTAGTTTGGCTGTGATCCCCCTTTCCTGCGTTGACTCGGCTTTTATGGCCTTGTCATTCGTACAGATACAGCTTCGAGTTGATGAGCTTAACCATTGGTGTTTGGCAGTCTGCCTCTTTCAGTTTCGATCCGTCTTTCCAGACTCTGTCGAACGCTTTTAAGACGTGCAAGACGACTACCCCCGTGAGGTGTCCCTTTGTGGGCGGTTCCAGCTTTGTAGTAATGCGTCGTCAATGCGTGTTATCTGAAGTGTCCATGAGGATGTTGAGTGCGTCGGTCATTGACTCTAGTCTTATCTGAATTACTTTTTCAGTGTGTTGGTGTTTGGCTGGTGAGAAAGACTGTGGGAAGACGTGGTATTCATTTGGTTTGGATATCACAATGACAGTAGCTACCATATGCAGTTGGTGTCTGAGTCACAGAATGATGTTTATTGGGGCAGCTACGCCTTTTCTTGGCAAAGCTTTCATGGTTTTGACTGGTATGCCGTCATATATGCCCTGGTGCTCTTCTGGTTTTGAAAAACCTGAGAATGGACTTGATTCAGGTCCAGGGCAATGTGGGAGCCGTGAATCCTCCGTAAGTAGCTGTCTGACTGTCCTGTTTACGTTTTCGTGCCTTCCACGTCGTTAGTGTAATCGACTTCGTTTTGACGGTACTGACAGTCCGCAAATGCTTCGGCCTTGTCCGCGTCCGTGAAAACCAGTCCCATCACTTGGAAGCTTGTCTCCCTACGGCCGTGCCTTAGGAGATTTTGCATCTTCCAGATGGTGTTGTCTGCCGTCTTAGACTCATCCGGCCGTTCGTTTCACTGTTGTGTCTTGAGTAGCTTCAGTTCTTCCCTTAGTTGTCTAGTTGCGAGGTTGAACTGTCCCTTATCCTCGGGTGTCCTTTTGTATAGTTTTTTTTACAGTCTGCGCCTTTGCCTGATTAGTTCCTTGGTATCGAGTGGAAGCCCTCCTTCGTAGTCTTCTTGGTCATAGGGGCTATATCTTCTGCCTCCCCTACTAGGGTTAGTAGGATGGGGTTGTAATCTGTGGACGAGGATTTCCATCATGTTTTGAATGCTTGTACCAGCGCTATGTCCAGTATGTCAGGTTGTTGATCCGGTGCGAGTACTGTTACGTCCGCGCAGGAACCCAGTTAACACAAACATCTCTGCGATATCGCTTACTTGCTTCAAAATGGACTTCAAATTGAGGTATATTTATACATCACTGTTACCAACTGAGGATCTCAATTAACTTCACAATAGTGTCGGTCTGAGGCACAAAACATATGTTCATTTGTGAAGCTTTCAGCTGGTATGTTATATTGAAACTATTGTGAGTAACATTTGGCATCACATTGTGATACACTTGCCCGGTCAAGAGGGCCCCAAATAGAAGTAAATGAGATTTATATGTGGGTAACAATTCACTCATGTGATTTGAAACTTGAATTTGAAGCACTCTACTCACATTTTGTGTTAACTGGGAAGAATCGTTGTGGCAAGGTTTCTGCATCTGTTGTTTTAGTTTCAACAGTGCTAGTCCCTTGACTTTTTGTTTGTCTTCTATGGCTACCGGCGGTTGGTGGTCTGGGAAGAGTTCTGGCTTTGCATCTACGCCTCTTTGGGTTCGAAACCTGGTCTAAGGTGAGAGAAGCCGTGCATGTATAATTCGAATGCCTCGTATGTACCAGTTGATATATATGACTCCTCCTATTCGACAATGTATTCAAACCAGAAGTAATTCTAATACTTCTTACGTTTATTACCTATCAACTATAATAAATGCAATACTATTGTGAAAAATATTCTGGCACAACAGAAAAAAACATAGTCGATGTCTGCCTAGAAATTGTTCTATTCATGTTTGGTTTGAGGCGTAGTTCAATTTTATTATAAGAAAATCAAAATATAAAATTCGATTAGTTTACATTGAATTATTTACATCGACTACTAGTTTAATATAGTTAGTTAACTACAAGTGCCATTCTACTATCTTTGAACAATCAATGTTGGCTGCATTTTGATACTTATACTCACAGTATGAATAAACATATTGTACCTATAGAATGCTATAAATTCGTAAAATGTTTGTTAACAGATTGAATGTTCGGTGGTTCCCAGAGGCCAGGCTGCCCTGGTTGAACAGTACATCAAGTGACTAAATGTTATCAATACTCCGATGTATAGTTGAAGTAAAAATGGGTTTTCACTAACCTGGGGATTGAGTCGGTTCAATTGGTTTTGGTTTGCCTGCTAAACTCGCTAACATTTTGTAAGTTTTTGAAATAGACTTTAAAATTTCACACTTCTAATTTGGGATCTTTTCGACAAACTCACTGAAAACTGTCACTAAGACAGACGATGTCAGATCAAATCATGATATAGAAATCATGGCCTTATAGAATTTTTATATTCACATGCCGTCAGAGTGCTGCCAAAAAGTGTGACGATTTTATAATGTATGCTCTCTAGGGTTTTGGCATAGTAATAAATAAAATAATCAATAAACAAGCAAAATTAGCGCTCCCCCTACGAACAAACATATTTGAGGGCATATGGTGACTCTTAAAACCCACGCGACACGTATGTCGATATGTTTCCAACGGATTTTCATTCGATGAAATATTGTATGATATGCTTGGCATACGCTAAACACCACTCCCCCTATCGGACTCGTGGTGTTACCAAGCAATTTGACAAATTATTTGTGATATGAAATGTGGACTGGTATAACAACACCTGTTAGAGACTTTCCACAGTATCGGAAACAATTTATCTGGGCAACAAAAGGAACGCAACGATATGATAATACCACATAAACAAGAGAGACACTACTAAGCGCATCTCCTGTTACCCCACCCGACACATTGACGGACCACGTGGTAATGCGACACACCGCACACAGCACACGTCAATATCCCTTTCTCGGGTGAGTCGAGGAGAAATTGTAATGCTCTCTCAACATATAGCAAGCTATTCTTTACACTCTCATGAAACCACCATACCCAAGATGAAAACTTTCCGATACTGTATGCAACGTCGCGTTTCACATGTCTCAATATGCGATGTCACATGTCACAATAATGTGATGTCATCTTTACATATGTTTCTTGTACCTATCACATGCTTGGCTGGGTGAAGGGGGAAAAAAAGGTGGAATCCTCCAAAAAGCTTGTGTATGGGAATTTCCTACCCTATATTAAAAACAACAAACAACAATTTCAGTTTTCGAAAAGCACTAAAAATACGTGCACAAACATTCTGTTTTGTTCATACATATACGAAATCGAAGGAGGTCCACAAAAACTTTAATTTTCGAAGATTTTTCCGACTTATACCCGTTTTCAACAATTTCAACTCCGTTTTCAATAGTTTTCAACTGACTTGTCATTTAAACTTCGTTCCATCGGTACAATTTGATCTTAATTTTGTGGTACCGTTGGTTTGTCCGAATTCGCAAAAATATTTGAATTTTTTTGCAACAGTTTTAGCAGTCATTTTGTTTGCAGACAAATCCGGATGAGTATGATTCCGCCTTAACATCAAGTTACCGCGAAAAACAGTTTTTAGAGATTTCGGGGGACACAGACGTAAGGTGGTGAAAGAGTGCCATTGCTGCCAACATATAAGAATAACTGTGGTTGTTCCTATTTAACTATCCTTGTTCTTATGGCTTGTCTTTGTCCTACTTGTTTGGAGGTTCAAATTCTGGCACACAACTGACGTCATCAAAATGGAGGTTTCGCGGTATCCCTGTCTACTTTATATTTATATTAAAGGTGGCCTTTCATACCAGCTTTCAGCTTCAACTTCTTTCGGAAGAAGTGCTGCTATTTCTATATGACCATTTCTACAAGGTCAGAAGATATAGTTCTGTGGGTCAGAAAAATGCTACGCTTTACGTCAACTGTCAAATAATTTTTCTCCATTATTTATTAATTTAATTGTCAGTTTTTGACAAAAACACCGAAGAATAGTTTGATAACACTTCCTAATTTATTTGGTTTGGGTTTTATGACTTATATCATACATTTATATGACTTATATGTCTATAAAAAGAGATGGCAACATATTCATAAAAAAAAATAGTCAACGGCATGACGCTAAAAGGAAAACTTGAATCAACAAACAGCGGCATGACCTTGAAAAAGCGGCGGCTAGTTTTGAAGTACTCTGATTGGCTAGAGACAAGAAGCCAGCGGCAAAAAGCTGGTGTGGAAGGCCGGCTCAACCCTGACCAGCACCAGAAATACGCTCATAAGGATTATTCGTTTGCATCGAGGTGTAGCACTATCCTACACCTGGTGTTATTCACACCCGATTTTAGTATCCGTTTGCAGACTGATTTGACTATTCTTTTGTTTGAACTGCACTCAGCTACACTCGATTCAAAATGTGGTGTAAATTACACTATACCACACCACACCTTGATGCAAACGAATAAACCTAGGTATGTTCTAATGAAATCCTTGTTCTGTGTTTCCTGAGAAAGTAAAATACCTTTATCTTGGTTTATATTATGTATTGACTACGTTGGTACGCATGTACTGTGGAGTCTAGATTTGGAAAACACAGTGCCCTAAATGTGAGTCAATGAAAAACAAAATTTATAAACGCTTCGGGTGAAATAGAATGAGATTCAACCCTACGACGACGTGCGTTGACTGAAAAGTGGAAGAGGCATAGGAGTGGAATAACCGAACGAACTTTCAGAGTTCAGTGTCGATATTGGCCAAGATAGCCGTTTTCGATTGGCGTTTGGTTCTGGTAGCGGTTGACATGAAAATGACAGCGGTTTACTTTCTGGTACTGTTGATGACGTCATAGTGAATGATGAAACGAATGTGTTGATTGATTACCGCAACCACTAACCAATAGTACCAGTATTAATAGTACCAGAAAGTAAACCGCTGTCATTTTTATGGCAACCGCTACCGGAACCAAACGCCAATCGAAAACGGCTATTGGCGACACTGGTATAAATTACTACGTTGATGACATTTGACATCATTACATTTGTCTAAAAATTTATTTTTGATTGAAAAAGGAGGATAGATAGAAGATAGAACGGAGAACGGATTTAGATTGAGAATTTCTGGCTACTTTGCACTCTTTGTAGATTTTTTAGTTTCAAGCTTTCTTCAGATAAGTGATTTTGATGTGAAAGTGTACTCGGGACGTTCGTTAATCAATTGATATTTGTTCAATAATGCCATATTCGAATTAGTAGAAATTTCATAATACTGGTTCCTGTGGAGCACATATTTGGTTGAACAGTATTGTGGTATTTTATTACGGTAGACGTAATGGCTAAGCAACGTACAGGGTAAGGTTTTTCATTTTCTCGGAGTACTGACGGTTTTTTAATATACAATCTATTTCAGAATTAAGAATAAAAAATTCAGGTCACAGAAGCCTCAGAATGTCAAAAATACAAATAATCGCGTAGTCAAAAGAAATGTAAAGAAAGTACTTCCAAAGCGAACTCCTCCAAGAGTACAAGATGCCCGTCAGAAGTTAATTCAAAAAAAGCGAAAAACAGTGGTGGATGCAAGAGATATCCTTTCCAAAATGGCCAAAACTCAGGATGCCAGGAACAAAATAAACAAGATGAGAGATGGACGAACAGTAATGCCTTCCACAAGTACCAACGTCAAGGTGATAGGCACCCATATTTTAAGGAAAACCGACCGCAATGGTAAAATCAGTTTGGTTACCAACAAAGCCAAACAGAAGTCAGACATGAACTTGGCCATTCAGAAACAACTAGGTTTACTTCCCAACTCTAGATCACCTCCTCGGAAATCTGTGCCTAAGAGAAATGCTGCTGTCAATACGCAAAACATATTGCGGTCTCCTATGAGCATTCGAAAGACCATTTTGAATAATATGGACTACAATGCGGAAAGGGCAGAACCTGTCCGATTATACGATCCTGCTCAATACAAATGGACGAAACCAGACAGCAGGAGTACTGCCTCTGAAATGATCAATTCCTTGGAGGCAACAAGGCAGGCCATGAGGGAAGCCCTACGGGAAGAACTAAGTAACGGTTGGCCAACATATGCTTCCCATGCGTAAGTTATAGGAAGTTTTTTATGTAATGTTACTTCATGGAGTTTAATCTGCTCGTGGCAAAATTTTTAATCATTAACTCGGATGATAAATAGAAACAAAAAATTTTATTTTTCCAAATGCATTACTGGAAAAAGAACGTTTGAGAAATTATTGGAACCTTGATGCATTATTGTTATTAAATTGATTTTTTTATTCTATTTTCAGTAGTTTTCAGAAAATGACTGGGATTTACAACAAGGCTCCCCTGCGTTCACAGAACCTGACCAGGTAATGTCACTTGGCTTATCTTCACTTTTTATACATTTTCATACCATTTTCACCAAATCACCCAAATAATGTATTTTTTTTATTTTTTTTTATGACGGTGCGTAAACTTACTGTAAATTTATCAACTTAGTAAAGTAATTTTTACACACTGTTCATAAATTTATGCATTTTTGGAAAATTACAATATTTTGCTTCAAATGTAACTCAGAAATCATCATTTGATAATATGACGAAAATTCGTATTATAAAACATTAAAATTAATGATGCAAATGCTAAAATTTGGCAACATAATAACTTGAAGAAAAAACTTTGTATGATACACTTTCGTAAAGTACTTTTTTGTACTCGTGTGTTTGTTGAACTTGGTAAAGTACAATAATAATGAATACTATTTATTGAACTATAAGCAGTTTATAATCCAAAAATTATAAGTAAAACTGCGTTCAAACAGCTGTCGAGTGGAGTGGCATGTCAAGTATCTGTGAATGTCTGGTGTTGAGATTGTGCATGTCCGTTTTCTCTTGTGATATTGGAAAAGTATTTTAAAGTAGGACGAATACTGATGCTTCGGTTTACACTTAATATAGTATTATAGATTGAAAAACTAAAGAACCACCCTTAAAAATTCAATTTTAATGTTGAAAAAGCGGAGTGCTTGATACCAGTAAGCTATGTTTTTTTTCATTTGCTATAGCTATTTGTAAATTGATTATGAAAAAGTAGGTGAAAAGCACCCCACATTTTCTTATCATTAAAGTTAATTTTTAAAGATTATTTTTTACTGTTTGGTTCTTATTACTCTAAAGGCGTGTTTTACTTCTTAGTTTATAATAATATAAAGCGGTTTTTCAGTTCTTTCAGCTTTATTTATTATATCTGAAGTAGTAATGAACATTTCAGACCCCATCGTCTGGCACCAGTAGGATACGTAGATTTGGATGAAATAGAAGATGAAGAGATGCCACTGGCTCCTGCAAGGTCCACAATGAAACTTCAAGGAACTACCCGGGTATCTAATGTGCATTCTAGATTAGATAATTCGCCCAACACCCCTGAATCTCACGGTATCTTCTCACAGACAAAGGTAGTCGTACCAGCAGGGCATAGAATTGTTGTTTCAAATTTACAACAAAGTGTGACTCAAGATGATATAAAGGTAAATTAATAATAATAATAATAATCAGTATTTATTTTATTTATTCATTTATTTATTTGTCACATATACTGGTAACTGTAATGTGACTGATTCACATTAAATTTATTTTGTTTTATTTACAGGAGCTCTTCGAAGACATTGGCCAACTTTTAGCAGCGAAATTGGTCCGCCCAGGTGTAGCAGAAGTGATTTATAAGAATTTGAAAGATGCTCAGAAAGCTGTCGACACATATCACAATCGACAACTCGACGGACAGCCCATGAAGTGTCTCTTGGTGAACAAAAGGCCCCTCAATTACCCCACTGCTCCTCCTATTACGAAGTCTGAATCGTAAGTACTTAATAATTACATTCTTGATCTGAATGTAGGGGTTAGATAGAGAGGATAATATAATAAGTAATGTTTTATATATTAAATTTATTACAAACTTATAAAAATCCCGAGATTAGGTGATTTCATCAAATTGATTTTGATGCCAAACTACAAGAAGTTAATTCAACTATTGATGATTTGATTTGATTGTTCAACTGTGAGACACAGGCTTGAGTTTTATTCTGTTATCTACTATTTGCGACTTATATCTATATGATATTATTACTTTAATATTTTGGTTTCACATTACAATCAAGGATAAAATTCCGTTATTTGCCCGCATCCCCGACAATACTTCAGATCGTCAAAAATTTCATTTGGATTTTTGGTCTGGAGACCAAAATAAGTATTTTTTTAGAGCGTGTAGCGGGTGATTAACGGAATTTTCCCAAAACAATTATTTGTTTCTAAAATCGTAATTAAATTTTTTTCAACGGCCATTTTTCTTCTATTAACATTATTTTACATATTTTTCAACTCGATATATTATTTTGGAATATATATTGAAGAAATCATTGGTAAAATCACAGTAAATATACGTTTGTCAATTAATTATGTTAAATTAATATTTTCACTTCCTATAAAATCCTTGACTAGTTTTTTGAAAATATTCAGTCTCTCATTCAATTCATTTTCAAGTTTATTATATTCCACCAATTCTTTTTAAAATACTGAACACTGCATATGTGATTCCTTTACTTGTTTCCCAACAAAATTATCTTTACCTCTGCTATTATAATCATGAACATTATTGAATTTTACTAATATATTTTCTAAATTCTGGGAGCATGTTTATGTTAATATTGTAATAGATACCATAGCATTATACTTCATAAAAAAACTTAACGTTTCAATGAATATTGCCTAAATTATACCTATAGTCGGATTCATAACCAGATGGCAGTATTGTGACAGTGTTGCCAAAGTTCAAACATTTGCATTGATTAAACATAAATAACAGGCCCGTAGGCAGGCAGTATGCTATAAGGTTGTGGTTGTTTATCTTATAATGAAAGCATGTTATAAATTAACAGATTTGATTACATTTCATTTTATTACATTAGTATGATCATTGCAGATCTTTATCCTTTGTATCCCATCCCATGAGATTTGGGTGGGTTCGCTTTTATAATTCCTTCGTAAAAATAAAGGTGGTGTTTCCATGAGAAGTGAGACACCATGTATACTTTCCTTCTACTTATTAATTGAAACTGAGATTGATATTATTCCTTTTTGTTTTGTGAAGTGAATGGCCCGTTTAATTTGATCATAATCCGTTGTACCTAATTGGATAGCACAGATGAAAAAACGAGAGTTGTATAGGTGAAGTACTATTTTGTTTTAGGTTTATGCAAAATCGTATTGGACCTCATTGAAAACAAAAAAATAGAAAACTATGTAAGTTCTCTTACGCTCTTTTTATTTTTTGTTTTCAGAAATTTGGCATCTAGAAAATTGCCAGCAGTACCCCCGTGTCCGCCTAGTAATAAGTTAGTACCAGATATCAGTACTATACACAAAGTTTTGTTTCATCGGAAGTAATTGCTTCTTACTGAAATCAATTATTAAATTTATAGTTTGCCTTGTCATTTTCTTATAACTCTTTTAGAATATTGGTATAATATTGATGCGGTTATTTTTTTATTTCATAATATTGTTTGTGAGTTTTTCTCAATAAAACTTGAGAAGCGTATGTATATTTTAAAGACTAATAAATACAGATATTGATATACATTATTTTTCACTATCCGACGATTTTTTCTTACAGATCCATTTTAATGCAAAACATGAGTTGGAGATTATCCTATAAAAATCCCACATATTGTAATAAGAATTACAAAAATCTAGCGCTGAGCTATTTGGCGACGATTTTGTTTGAGATTAATAGATGATACATTTCACTACTTTTTGTTGAAAAATGAAGATGGTAGCTATAATGGGAGAGCTAGTGTTTTGCTTTCTTAATTATGCCCTAAGCCGAAGAACATTCAATTTTAGGAACACTCATTATGAAACCTTCGTTTCCTTCAGGAATTCTCCAAAACTTTTTACACGAGTTTACTGATAATTTATAATTTTTCATCATGACAAAGTAAAAAGTACATGTTACCCTTTGAGAAATGGCAGTGGGGGCATTTCTTCATGGGCACTATTCTGGTTTTTGGGTAATTTTTGATTATTGTTGGAATATATGGGAGCATCTGATAGCGTTTGTCAGTTGTGGTGATTTAAGTTTGAATCTCATCAACCTTTTGGTAAATTGAATTATATTACATTACTTTTTGAAATCAATTGTTTGATACTATAAACATCACAAACTACACTCAACAAGATTAAACTCGTTGTTGTTACAGTATTTTTTTAAATAATTGGTTGATGTTACATATAACAATATAAAAAATTATGGAACAAAATTCAAAAATATTTAGATGGTTGTAAAGACAATTGAATTCCATTTTCAACGATGTGACACTTGACCCCCCCATGCAATTTAAAAAGTTATTTTCGAATTTTGTGAATACCTTTTTTCAATATTTCGATCTCTATGCATATCGAAATTTTCAAGCTGAAGTGCCCCCAGCGCCATCTGTCGAGTAATTGCAATGTATTTACTACCGAAAAGTAGTATAGGGAAAAATCACGGAGTGGGCGACATCTACTGTTAATCGTTCGAAATACATTTATGTATCTAAAGTGATATATTTGGATAGTTTATGGGCAAATAATGAATAATGTTCTTTGCAGGTTATGAACTGATTACTACAGAATGACAGTTTGATCACACCTCGATCCGACATTTTGTCATTAGCAGCGCCATCTCGCGATACGTGATTTTTCCCTATTGGTTATATCCTTCAAAATATTTTCAGTACCATTGTTCCACATCAGACCCTTCAAATTTATAGAGATATTGAATTCTCGTTTCAACAATGTGACACTTGACCCCCTATGTCATTTAAAATTTTTGAGTTGGTGTTCCCCGCGCCCTCTGTCAATCAATCACCATATCTTTGATTTCAAAAGTAGTATCGGTGATATCCCCAAGCGGTTTTTTTTTCAATAGTTAACAGGGGCGGGGAACAGGGGGGAGGGGCTATGAAAAGCAGCACCATATGCAGAGTGGATTTTATTCTCTGATGGTCATGATCAAATTCCCTTGTCTCAAGATCCAGCCTCACTAGATATTTTTTCAGTGTTAGATTGAAAAAGACGTACTGAATATAATTGAGGTCAATCCATCAAAAGCAAAAATTCAACGTATATTGTGCAACATGTCATCTCAGAAATTGTAAAGATACAAAATAAAAATCACAAGGTATATACATACTTTATTCTTAAATCATAGCTTTTCGAATCAAATAGCTTCAATATCGCAAACATAATATTTACCAACTATATGAGTAAAAATGCTACTTTCTATCTCCGAAACTTTACAAAAACGGAACGTGCTACATCAGGCATTATATCTGCGATTCAATGCAGCAATGGTAAGTACTATACAGGGTGTTTCATTATCGAATGCTGATCCTGATTGGTGATAATCCTTGAATGATTTTAAGAAAAATTATTTATATGAACATAGGTCCGCAACCGCTTTATATCCGAGATACTGGATGTTGAAATTTAACAAAACAATCAGTTATTCCCCAGTACTCCTAAAACCGATTTGCCTTTTTTTCAATTTTCGTACAAAGTACGCATAAAAAGACATTTTTTACATGATAATGGTTTTCTTAAATTTCATCAGTGGCGTTCCTGTTAACATGACCTGATATGAAGATTTTTTGTTAAATTTCAACAACCAGTATATCAGAAATAAAGCGTTTGCCGGACCTACTTTTATATGAAGATTTTTTTCTTGAAATAATCCAAGGATCACCCTCTAGAATCAGCATTCAAGTATGAAACACCCTGTATACTCTCCTGCCTTCTTCATTGATGAAGTGATTATTCACTCTTCTTGGCACAAATCGTTCGGATTGCGAACTCACTAATTTTATATCTATATATATCTTTTGATGTTTGTGGCTTATTAAATAACTTAAAAATTTATAAACTAAATTGTTACAAAAAACAACTGGTTCACTCGTAAATATTATATACACACACTAAGGGAATACAAACACATGAAATGTACAAATGAATCATTTGATGACTGAATATAAAACAACAAAACATGGGAATTGAGATCGAAGTTAAAACGAAGTCCTCTCTTAAAAGTATACAGTGTGCGCGTGAAGTATAGAATAAATAAATTTTTTCTGAATATGAAGATATTTTGCGAAAAAATCCTCGGATAGGTCGATTTTCTTTTATTTTCGACCTATCGACCTATTCGAAGATTTTTTCGAAATATCTTCATATTCAGAAAAAATGAATTCATTCTATACTTTACTAGCGCACTGTAGGTTAAAAACATTATAATAAAAAAAACACGCCAAACATATTCAGACTGGCACAGTGAAAGAAATGTCATGATTACAATTGAGGGGTCATATCCCTTGAAATATCGATTTAGATCCAGGCGATATGATTTAACTCTAAATTAATTTCAGAAGTATTTCTTAACAATACTACCTATTTCTCTAAAACGGAAAAAATTAAAATTAACCCATGAAAAGACGATAAATGTTTGGTGTAAACACAAAAACTATCCGTTAACAATTACATAAACTTCTTTTTTTTTAATTTAATAATATTTTAGCTTGCTTGGAAATATAAACTCCGTTGTATATTTCATTTCATTACATCGTCCCGCCCATTAAAGTTTGTTTTACTTTCGTGTGGCCTAATAATTCAGGAATAAAACCTCCCAACTGAACCAACCTATTGCAGAACAATTTAAAGATATAATCAATAACTGATTTATATAATCCTCATAAAGATGCATGGTTATTTAAAATTTCACATTGCAAAGTATTCTCAATTCAAAGCAGTTTTGTAACTATAATTGAAGATCCTAAAACTTTCTTCATAATTTACACAGATTTCCTCAGTATGAAATGAAAACAATTCAATTATGTTGATAATTTTGGTTTATAAAAAATCTGAAATCTAATAAAAAAGTTCAAACGCGCAATTTTCCAGATGTAAGCACTATTATATTTATAGGTGGAAACAAATAATGAAATACTGAAATAGTGCTAAGTATTTTTTGAATGTGTTCTTTGTGCTGTCTGGTTTCATGAATATATTTAATCGAGTATTTTTTATCAGTAATATTTTATTCTCACACACCTAATCTGTAAAATGTGGAACTTAAACCCCGAAACGAGAAATTTACCAGAATTAACGGGAAAAAGTTTGCCTTTAAAAATACTTACCAAACGTTGAAATGTTAGAATTTTTCTTTTGGATACGAAATATTCAATTTTGCGTTTTTAAAATTATGTGACATCAGTTTTGCTAAAATATTATATATAAAATATGTATATGAAGTATCCATTCGAATCAAATATGAAAATAGATTTGTGGTCCTCCATATCATTGTCTATAAAACCACGGGGAAAGTGAAAATAAAATAGGTATTACTGAGATTTAAATCCACATGTTGAGATTCTTGATTATTTTGTATCAATGAATCAAATATGTATTAATTTTTTTTCCATCGCATCGAGAAATGAAACAAAAAATATTTCCCAACATCGCTTTTCTTAAGATCTCAAATCCCGTCCTAAAACTAGTACCTTACATAGATCTTTTTTTAGAGAATTTCGAACTGTTTCCTCCTGTGTTTGACCTCGAAACTCTTCTCGTGTTACCTCTTCCCGAATGACTGCCTCTCATCATATATCCTGTAGCTGAATCCACGCTTCTCAATACGTTGCTTTTCCCCGAATTCGCGAGCCTAATCATTGTGTTATCGGCTTTGCTCAACACCTGAGCGTAGGACAAGTCCAACCTCTTCAGCTTGTTTAGATCCTGTGAAGCAGAGCTGGGTTTGAACTCGTAACTCACGCTGCCTTGACTCGGCGTAGGCGACGCTACCCTATTGGACGGATCAAACTGCAGGCTGTTACCGGTCAAGGCCGAGAAGCTGTTCAAGGCCAAGTTGCTGGGCGAGGCCGAGTTATTGTGATCCGTGTCCGGGGAAGCGTTCTTGGACTGTTCGCGTCGGTTACGCCCACCGATCGGCTTGCTGGAGTAGCTGATCTTAGGACTGCCGATGATGTGCGTGACGGGAGAGTCTGACCTCTCAGAGAACTTGTTCTTGCGCCTGGAAGAAGAGCGCTTGCGCACCTCGACCGAAACGAATTCCAGATTATTGCGCATCAGCGGTCTCAACACCCGCTCCTGGACGTTTGCCTGCGGCCCTGCCTCAGACATCGGCTGGTTCTGGGACTGAATCACGTTCTCGAGAACGGTCGTCGGTTCGTTTTGAGAAATCGACAGTTCCGACATCGTAGACACGACGCTCTGAGAATCGTCGTCGGGGAAGTCCAGCGACTGATCCAAGGACGGGGGAGCCATCGGGGCTGCTTTCACGGGGGTGTACTCGTCCAGCAGAGGCAAGTCGACGCCTCTCTGTTTTTTCTCGGCGGCGTCCTTCAAGACGTGGAACACCTCCTTGAACACGGTCCGGTATTCTGGTATTTCCTGGAACCGCGACTCGATGGGGTTGGCGTTGTCGTAGACGCTGAACTGGTAGTTGTCGCCGTCAGCAATCGTGCACAATAGGGATCCCAGAGGCCCGTCAGTCTGCGTGAACTTGTTGCTCGTTTCGTCGGTGAATCCCGATGAGTTGGTTTCTGCTTCGGAGAAGTCGGTCGGCGACGAGAGGGTTTTCCTGGTGGTCTTGTGGTGTTTTTCGGTCTGTAGGCTGTCGCCGTGGCCGCTTTCTTCGTCGGTGCTGAGGGCCTTGTAGTCGCCCGACATTTGCATTTCTTCCTGAAGGGAGAGCGCGTGGTTGGGTTTGATGGACTTGCGCCCTTCGACCAGCGATTCGTATTTTTCCACCAGGTCTTTGTAGGGGTTCTCGAATTGTTTCTTGATGGGCGAGGACTGATCTTCGGGGTAATCCTGTAACACAAACAGATAAGAATGTCAGTAACGATACGGTCAAGGTATGGACTAGGTTTGTTAGAAGTTTCAGTGGAGGGGGTAAATTGATTGATTTTTTGACGTCGAAAATGGGAAAATTAAAACCCTCTGATGATGACAGGACATTAATATATATGAATTTATTGAGATATGTCGTGATAAAGCATTTAGTTATGACTTATTGGCAAATTGATCCTTGATTTGGATAAGCCTAGAGTGTCAATCGATATTCATCAAATATATAATTGTGAAAACACTTTCATGAACCAAATATATTAACATTTACATTTTCGTTTGATCTATACTCATGTCATTAACTATCTTAGAATATTGTAAAAGAGGGTTGGTCATCGAAAAATATTAATCTAGTAAATAAGCTATGGATGAACGGCCTCAAAATCCCATGTTATTCCTTGTGGAAGTTCATGCTGGAGATTTTGATACCTAATGGACTTTGACCCTCATAACGGCACTTTCAGGGCATGTTCGTTTCACCGTTTTATCATAAGCTTCAAACAGGTCTCTAGAACAGCTCTTTGAACCACTTTGAACGTTTTCAAACAGTCTTGTGCCCTATAATATGTGTTGTGCCATATTTAAGACGTCACATAAGGTTAAAATCAAAATTTCCAAAATTAATTCAATCGCATTTGAATCCTGGAGAATAACAAATCAGTAAATAATAATAATGATCGTCTCCTTGCCGTATAGGATATAACTGGTTACACTCACGAGGGAGAATTATTATCACATTGAAAGCACAATGCATAAAAAACTAAATCAACAACTATTTCTACGTGCAGAATTGTCATTTCATGAACTCACCTGATCTGAAAACTGTTATAAAAATTTCAGAATAAAAATAACATGCCTAGTGTGCGTCGCCATGGTAGTGGCTTTTTGAATGCTGGAAATTAGTTTTTCATGTACATTTTTATCATTCCAATCATAAGGGTACATTTAGTAAGAGAATATGGTATATGAACCAAGAGACAATGCTGAACTATCGAATGAAAAATGTTCGTTGAAAATTTTTTTAAACCACGTTTCATATTTGATTGAATCTGTGAAATGCCTGTTATAAATGCCAATATAGGCATCAAATGCATTTAATTGCTTGTAAGGAACTTCAAGAAGCAAAAAAAGTCACAATTTAATTCATTTATTCTGAATTATCTAAAACAAATATCCTCTTGAATGAATGCTTCATTCATTATTTCTCTAGTTTGATAGTTAGTCTAATTATAAAATATACAGGGTTGAAAATATCACTGTGTTCCAATTTATCGTCATATTTGTCAAGAAATGTAATTTTTGATTCAGTTGTATCTAATCACTTGAATATTGAATAAATTTTTCACTTCAACTAGAGCGATACTTTGGTACTTAAAAATATCAACCGGGGAAAATCATCTCATTTTTATTTAGAATTACACGCTCACTATATTGACCTTTTTTTTAAAGAGAGAGTCTACATTTATGTGTATTAATTTCAATTAAATATGATTAAATATGAATACAAAATAAAAGATCACCTAATTAATTATAAAGCAGTGCATCAAAGCAAACTGGAAATGAAACTTCAGTATAACAAAAAATATAAATTTATTCAATAGATACAATACAGGCAGAAGCTCCAAATGAACTTGGTCACTACATGCTAAGCAGAGCAAAAACATTAATTAGTGTCTATGGAAAATGGCACCTTACAGAACACAAATAATATCTTGATGCTTTTCAATTTGATATAATCATTTCCACACGTCATAAGTGTAAATACTCCATAGACAATAATATTCAGAATTAAATTATTGCACCATATATAATAATAACCGCTTTAGTATTAGCTGCTAATAATTTAATATGAAAAAAATATTTTGAAGTTGTGTTTTATGTTATGAAAGTTTAGTAAAATTTGTCACCTATTAAAATTAGGGTTCTCTTGACATCTTGACGAATTAAAATGCAGATGAGGGATTTACGTCAACAAAGGAATATACTCGAGAGACATCTGTTGTTTGGCAAACTAATTCGTTCATCATCAATTGTATTCAAGTGAAATACAAACTCTGGCAAATGGCTACAGTAACATCAGGAATATCAATGAAAATTGGAATTATTTTATGAATTCCATTTCATCAATATACAGGCTATTTGGAATTGAGTGCCAAACTTGGAATTGAGTGCCAAACTTGGAACAGAGAATAGTTTGTAGAATATGGCTTCTCAACTTAACCGTTGACATTTACAAAAAACATCATCGAGTATGGCAATGAGCATGATAATGAGCAGGATATGATATGAATAGTGAGGGTTAAACAGTTTATATGAACCATATTCTGTTTATAAAATTTTAGTTCATGTAAGTTCAAAGCTTTGAATTTCTGTTGAATTTTCGGTAGTAGGAGAATAAATAGTGATTGTTTTAAACTAAGTACATAACGCTGGAATCCATTAGACTAAGTAATGACCAGAATATACATTAGGTTCTTGATCATAGCTATGATCAAAAAAATAACTATTTTTTTTGTTTGGAATCCATCACCAAATTTTCATTATTCTATTCCTTAAAGTTTTGTTGATGATAATGCATTAATATTGTTGATGGAAGGCCTAGTGTATATATTTAGATTGTCTACTAGCTTTCATGTAACGAACAATAATTCAAGATTTACAGTACCAAGGTTCCTGATGTGTCAATTCTCAAAGCTCACATTCTTAAGCCCACATGGTTTACTTTAACTTGGACCGAGACTGTAATCTAGTAATATACACCTACACTATACACCTACACTATACACCTTTTACATTTACTAATACGCTTTCAATAATTTTGAACTTTATACTTTTTTCTGCGTCAGTTTTATTGCACTTTATGGTGATCAGCTTTATCCGAACTTTTTAGAGGTTCACAATATGAGAGTTTGTACTGCTGTAGTGTTATAATATGCTTCACCATACCTTACTGTATTCGATTCCTGTTTTGTCTTTACGTAATTTTCTTTTTCCTCTGGAGCATTTTCAGTCACATTCCTAGTCAAGACAATGTTGAATATAGACTCTTCTAAATTATCATTATATTAAATTCTTTTCCACTGAAACGCACGATCTTTGATCAACACTACCAAACTTTACATTAATGAATACTTGGAACCTTTGGTGTGAACAAAATTCCAAAAACACGAGCGTTTCTTCACTCATTGGAGCTATGAGATTTCTATCAGTTTTTATTTTACATATTTGTTTTCAGGTTCCATCTCATTATTTGTTTTTACTGTTATCCACTCTTCTGAGTGTTTTCACTATGGTTCTCAAAATAGGGCTCTCCAGAATTCGAGTTAACAAGCATGCCCTTTGGATCGAAAAATGTACCTGATACTTATTAGTGACGAATACAGAACATAAGTTCTATATATTTTCACACTAAAAAAAGGACATTATGAATTTTATGGAAGATGGCATTTGAATCTCTTAGTTTGTTCGAGCAAGGGAGATCCGGGACCTAAAGTTGATTCTGAACTACTTTAGCTCCCTGACAGACGGGATACAACCTAGGCGGTGAATCACTTCGATGATATCTTTATGTTTGATTCAGAAAGCGAGATAGATATTGTGACCGTAAATATTATTACTTTCCAAAAGATATCACTTCCAAGTTACATTGTATGAATCTTTGTTAAATTATAAATGCGTATTAGTTATGATTATAGTCGAAATACGAAAAATGAAAGAAATTGCATATTTTGACTGAAATAAAGTTTTGCAATTCAAAAAAGAAATCCCATCCATATCCACAAACATTATTCAATTGGAAAAATCTTTATATTTGGCAAGAATTATTTGTGAGGTTATTTTGCCAATTTTTGTTTTCTACTCGCTTAAAGTTTTATATTTTACAAAGTAGAGCAGTCAAAAAATAACACTTATTTTTATTTAAAAAAAAAACTAATTCACAAGAATGCCCATCGGACTGAAAAATGTCCAGATACTTCTCAGCTGGTACAGTAGAACATAAAAACAGAATACAGTCTGAACGTATTCTCAATATTGGAATACTAAACAATTCAGTAATACCTGTGTCAGTTTTAATACAGTTTGGACGAAAGAAGACAAAAGTATAGTATCTTCTGGCGTTTGGGTACACAGAGTCAAATTAAAAACATTGCAAGCAATAGATTCATGTACTCAAGAAACAAACTAAAAACCAATGAATTCGCCTCATTGATTATTCTTGGTACCAAATAATGTTTATTGTTGAAACGGACTTGGAAATTGAAGACCAGATTCTAAAATTAGAAATTACTCAAAGTTGAAATGATAAAAATATAGTTATTTAGCGAACTTACTTAAAATTAATAAAAAAAAAACGAAAAAATTGCCTTTTTCGAATCATCTGATAAATAAATATTAAAGAAAAACACATTCTCTACATACCTTGGCGAATCAGTGGAGTTTGTGCCTGAGGCAGTAGTGGAATAGGATAAAAGGAATTTTTAGAGGTCTGGCAAAATAAGGGACGAGGTAATAATCCTTAACGTACAGGCACAAGTCAACAAATATGGAAAAAATGTTCGCTGCAGGCGAAATCCACATTACTGATATGGACATCTCCCTTCGGAGCAATTCCTCCAGGTGATTGTCCTGAGAAACAAACACAGCAGCTAAAACGTGCACGGCACTGCTTTCAGCCCACTAGATTTGGGCTGGTGAGTTTTGATAACATTGTTGTGTTCATCACAATTGCTAGTACATAATTTAGTTTAATCGATTGCAAAAAATGTGTTAATTTAGATTGGAAATCTAATGAGGATGTTGAGAAATAGATTATTTCAATTTAAAATCAAAGTTTGCAAGGCATTTTATAAAAATTGTTGGTGAACATTATATGCAAGCGCGAGTCTCCAATCAAATTTCAAATATATACACCGCAAATATTAAAATTGAATAAATGTTGAAAACGGAATTTGGTGTTTTTTCGACACTTCAATCAGCTACAGCTTTACGAACAACCCTAACAAGTCTTTGAAAATTTGTGCAGAGTAAGGGATGTCAAGGGCCTTATCTTTCAACGTGCTATTCTAATCAGATTCGGACCAGAGTCAGAAATTTTCTAAAAGTTAACCGCGCTTTCAGTTTTTTGGCCCCGAATCAACGCTATTAGACTTATCCTTTTCGACTGATTGAATGTTTTATTTAAATATAAAAAAAATCCTACTGTTGCTACTCGTCAATTATGTCATTTCCAGTGCAATGGAATAACTTTAAAAAAATCCTGTAATGTTCGGAGACCATCGTGAAGCCGGGGGAAAGTTGTTGAACGGAAAAAACCCCAAATTATGAGAGAGATTGTATAACAATTACTTGCAAAGACGATCGGCAAAATTTCATTAGATCCACTTGTGGGTGTTGAGACTCAGCTGCTGGGTTTGATTAAAATGACAGGGCTGGAGAGTATTTCTTGACATGATAAAAAAAATAAGTATAGTGGTTTTAAAGATTTGTTTTGTGAAATATGAAAAGTGGTGATGTAACTAACTTCTTCTCTTCGTGTGTCTTTACTTAATTAGATCAAACATGTTCGGGGATGAACTGAGATACGAAAAATTCGAAAACCTGTACTCATATTCACTAACTTTTTGAACTATTTGTATGTAATCAAGCGCTAATTCTAAAAAATTGAAAGTTATGAGGAATTTATTCATCGTCGAAAACATTGTAAATTTACAAGAATGCCCATGGGCTATAAAATGGACCAACTACATTTTACTTATGATGAAGAGTAACCACACAAAATTCCTGTTTATATGCATGTTGATATACCTCTTGAATTTTTTTCACAGAAGCACTAGCTTGAACATATCAATGGAAAAAGCGAATGCTCTACAAAACTCATAGAATTCGTAAAACATGGTAATGAAGCAAATTGAGAAATATTTCCTATTCGTTCAAGAACGATGAATGTTGAAACAGTTCATACAACCAAATCTCGGAATAACCGTCACAAAAACAATAAACATACGGACGTATGAAATTGAAGAAAAAAATCTCTGTGAACGAATTTACTACAGAGTTACAAGCCCTTCTACCAATTGGTGATGTAAATCAAATTTTCATATGAAATACTATAGAATACATTATCTAAGAACACAACTGAATCTCTAAAATGTTCTTTAAAATAATTAGTAACAAATGTCGCAAAACACACATAGTCGGCTACTTCAATGATGACGAACCATATCATTGTATGTTCAGTGTTTTTGAGGAAAAAACAGAATTTTCTTTTTTTTTGTGTACAGATATTTCTTCAAATATTCATATTACTAATGATATCGGAATTCACATTCCCAGTGTTTGAGGATGAAAGAATAATGGATTTTAAAACTGACACTTTCTGCTGCATCCTATACAGTAGGTATTTTGTCGACAGGCTTTCAACAGTCTTCCCAATAACGGCTTATTTGCACTTATAGACTTCTACAAGAACAATTTTGCAAGTGCTTTCTATGAACAACCTGCAGATGGCGTTGTGATCATACTACAATGTTTATCTCATAGTACCTCTATGTGCATGTCTGAATTGTTTCCAAGTCAAAGTTTCATATCTAA
Organism: Chrysolina haemoptera; assembly: GCA_958298965.1. Classification (NCBI taxonomy): domain Eukaryota; kingdom Metazoa; phylum Arthropoda; class Insecta; order Coleoptera; family Chrysomelidae; genus Chrysolina; species Chrysolina haemoptera. The sequence goes on from OY282593.1 coordinate 22,824,353, forward strand.
ACACAAAGCTCAGAGTTCCTTTTAAGGAACGATAATCGTTGCCGATGTTTCACCTTTCCAACCCCATCCACCTATATTGCTTTAAAGTATTATAGCAAATACAACCCACTGCACCCCTACGAGCAACCCTCAGAAGTCCTCGGGAGACTTGTGCGAGCTAGAATAGACGCAGCCCTCACCTTTCAACGTGTGACGGCATGTCAGTTTGAAAACATCTACAACCCTGGTAAACAGACTTGTGCAATGTTCCTCATTACAGAGGAAACAATTGTCCTGTAACCAAATAGCAGAACTTCGTTTTGATTCGGACAGGGGAACGACCCGTAGACTAGTTCTGAGGTTTTTGTCTAGTCATTAGTACAGGGTAGGTCACTAGTAGCCGCTCCACCTAGCGAGCAAGACAAAAAGCGCTCCGATTCTTCGGGTTACACAGTTTACAAGTCTATAGAACATTTAGCTGTTTTCTGTTGGTCTCCTGCCGACGATATTCCTATTAAATACGATATAGCGGTAGAGATTTTTAAAATAAATTTTTTTATCATTTTTTTCAATGGTCTTCTGTGACGCGTTGCCAAATACTCCAAGAATAATGCAAGAAGCTTTATTTCTATATGTATACTAGAGTTTGAACAACAATTTTTTTCTACAATTCCGTGTGGATTATAGCTTAGGTTTACTAACAATTCAGTTGGTTGAGTATTGAAATATGTTGACTTAATTTGCTTTAATGTTTTTATTATTTTGAAAGGTATTTAATTACTTGTGTAAAGGGAAAATACTTTTGTTCTTGTTAAGTGACACCACAGGTGTCCAATATCCCATTTTCGAAAGCCAAGTGGAATTTATTGATTTAAATTATTGTATTTTGCGAAAATTCAACACTCTGCTAATATTCTGCAAAAAGCTGTTGTTCCTTTTCTTTATGTTTAGCAATGTGATAAATTGAGAGATATGGTTCATATAATTTTGGTTATGTAGCATATGATTAACAACATATCTTTTTTTTGTTTTCAACAACAGAAATCTGTATTGTAGACAATGATCATTTCACAAAAAATAATCAAAACTCACAGCCAAATCGTTCCAAACTAATACCAAGTAACCATGCAAAGCCCATGCGCCTCAACCGAATAATCAAATAAATAAAGGAAAAAATAAAATAAAATATTTGTAGCGATTATATCTAGCGTGGATGCGATTTTCCAGCCACCATAGCGCGTTCATTGTAAGCTTTCATATAGTAAACGGTTTCAAACTCAGTAAGCCCAGACGTCTCACGAGCATAGTCGCTTTAAGGATTAGTGAACACCCTCTCACCTGAACGTCCATGCTGAACGAAGAACGAAGCGTAGGAATCGCTTCTACGATACTGACATCGTCGTCGTCGAGAACTTCGCTGCTGCTGTTGTAGTCGATACTACGTAGACACCTGCTGCACGTTTGACCTAGCCTGAAACAAATACAGTTTGTCAGAAACAACAAGAATTAAATATCCAATGTACTTAAACTGCCGTTAAACGGTAGCCTACTGAAATGCCGTTTTTAGATATGACGTCATTGAAGTGACGCGTCTGATAGCTTTTATTCGATGGTCGTCTACTATAAATAGACACTACATACTTTGCTCAAATGCCGACAAACTAATTCACGCATTTTCAATTTGCAAGCTAGGTTAGCTTGCTCAGGTTAGGTTTGTGTATCGATTGCGAGCGAAAAACAAATTCACGCAGTTTCGACTCGCAAGCTACGCAGTTTCGACTCGCAAGCTACGTTAGCTTGCGCAGGTTAGGTTTGTTCACGTATTTTCGACTTGCAAGCTAAGTTAGCTTGTTCAGGTTAGGTTTGTGTGTCAATTGCGAGCGAGAAAACAAATTCACGCAGTTTCGACTCGCAAGCTACGCAGTTTCGACTCGCAAGCTACGTTAGCTTGCGCAGGTTAGGTTTGTTCACGTATTTTCGACTTGCAAGCTAAGTTAGCTTGCTCAGGTTAGGTTTGTGTATCAATTGCGAGCGAGAAACAAATTCACGCAGTTTCGACTCGCAAGCTACGTTAGCTTGCGCAGGTTAGGTTTGTTTACGTATTTTCGACTTGCAAGCTAAGTTAGCTTGCTTAGGTTAGGTTTGTGTGTCAATTGCGAGCGAGAAAACAAATTCACTCAGTTTGTGTCTTTTTTAGTATACTACCGTCTGACAGCAGTTTGAGCAAATCCAATAAAAAGCTGTTAGACGCGTCACTATAATTTAACGGCAGTTTAAGCCCAGCGTTAAATATTTCATTTGTATAGAATAATTATTTCTTAGATGTTATTCAGTATCCGGAGAAAAGGTATATTTGTCGGGTATTTTTACTGGTGAATCGGTCAAAGTGTATATTTCTGTTTGGTATAAAACAATATAAGAGTCCTTCCATTATTAACTTCAGCTTTGTCGCCTTCTAGCAGGCAGCATACCGTCAATGTTTAAGAAATCATAATATTTTAAAGCAAAAAATATCTGCAAGGAAACAATCGAATCCTCGAAGGCTACAATGCCGAGATACTATCACAGCTTGTTGAGTGTCCCAGTGGGTCCCGTTCGTTTTGGTTATTTGCCAAGGCTGTGGAAAGAAATTTCACTTCCAGCTCATTTCCTTTCCTAATCAAGGAAGATGGAACACTATCAACGAACACTCAGGAAAAAGCCAATATTTTTGCCAACATGTTTGCTGCAAATTCCACCCTGAATTCATTGAACGAACAACCCCAAAAGATCATTTCCATTGACAGTATACATAGCAGGGTCTCAACACCAACAAAGCTGGTAGATTTGACGGAATTCCGCCGATCGTTCCCAATAAATGCGCTTCTGAACCAAAACCAGTCCTTTGCAGGCACCCGTCTTACCCCAAAAGAGGGAAACAGACCCTACCTAACAAATACAGATCTTGTCTATACAATTACTATGGATCTTCATCAAGTAACGGCCGAATCAATCAGAAAAATACAATATATCGCATGATATCTGTTACCCAGACAGACAGGACCTAGTTCCAGACGAGGTTTATAGCTAACTTTACCCTGGCCGACAAGTATAGAATCTGTACTACCGACCAAACATCCGTCTCAAATACCGTTAGTCAAGATTCAAACCTTTTTTTCACGTGACGTATCGTCTCGAGTGCTGCGTCCCCATTGACTTCGTCTCAAGTGCCGCGTCCTTATTAACCTCGTACTACAACCAGACTATGACCTTTGATCCCAGACAGGATCCTAGAGCATTAGGCTGGAAATAGACGGACTGCAATATGCGGTTGCTGCCGACTGCAAAACTGCTGCTCAAGTAGAATTCAAGTGAAGTCGAGTTGGGCAGCTCAGAGCAGTCTGCATAGAACTGCACGTTGCTGCCGTATCTGACTGCATGTAGAACGGAATGAAATGATATTGTGGTGATGGACTTTGAAAAGGAAGCACTATTACTTTCCAGTTCGTGTATATATGTTCTCTTTTCGACTGCACTCGGACTGCAAATGGCAGCTGCTGCTACTATTGACTGCATGTTGACACTCGAGTGTTTCACCCTATTGAAAACCGTGTATTGCTGAGATGCGACTGCAAAGTGCAGTCGGCAGCAACCGCATATTTAGAGCTATTTCCTTGAATTTATGAGTAAAGCAATCTTACACTCAACTCACCTAACTTCGTCCAGCGATATGAGTTCCTCGTGCATGCTTTTCACGTTCAAGTCCTCTTCCCTGTGGGCGAGCTCGATCACCTGATTTTCCAGCGCTTGGTTCTGCTGCACCATCGTCGACAATTGTTCTTCCAATTCGGTTATCCTCCTCTCGTCCCTCGTGCACTGCGTTCTCGTTTTGCGCAGTTCCGTGAGTAGTTGTTCCACGATGCTGTCGGCTTCGCTCAAGTCCTCTTTGTTCTGGTAGCCGCTGTCCACGCTCTTCGGTTCTTCGGTCGGCGTCGGCGGCGTCGTCGTCTTTGCGTTGGGCTGGGGGGCGGGATGGGTATCGCACTGACTCCTCTGAAAAAAAAAGGAATTTTGTATGGAAGGAGTTGTGAAACAATAAACAAAAACAAGGTAAGAACCCAATTTGAAATCACTACATTTGCTATATATACTATTGGGCTCCGTAATGATATAGCGATGTACAAAATGACGATTATTAAAATAGCGGGTTACGAATTCGCGACTTTCAAAGTAGCGATGTAACAAAACAGCGATGTAATGAAATAGCGATGTTATAGTTATTAATGTAACGAGACTATTATGCGATTTCGTGTTGCCAGGCAACGAGGCGCTCTACGCCGAGTCACCTATGCAACTTCCGAGATTTACTTAAATTGCATAATAATCAAGTTACATTCAAAGCTTTATCGTATCATGAATAACGATGATGTGAAAATAAAATCAACAACTTCTTATTTTCGGAGGTAATAAATACAGAAAGGATAAAACGCATATTAACTCTGAAAATTGGCGATGGATGCAATGGTAGACTTTCCATGAGGAAACAAGGTGTCGAACATCCAACCCTAACTGGTGAACATACACATGGACCGAATAGGGAGCAATTAAACTGATATAGTGGAAGATCAGATTAAGAAAAGAGCACGTATGACTCAAGATCGCCCGATATTATTCATACAAGAATGAGCTCAGAATGTTGATACTGAATGTGTTGTTGCTTTACCATAAAGTATCACAAAACCTTGAAGGATGACAATTTCTTATTGTCGGATTCTCTGTAATAATACCACGAGAGCATCGAAAATAATCGATTATACTTCCGAGTCACGAGACGTGTTCTGCGAAACACCACGAAAGCGTTAGCGTTTTCATCTTGGGCATGGTGTTTCATGAGAGCGTAAATAATAGCTTGCTATATGTTGAGAGAGCACTACAATGTCTCCTCTACTCGCTCGAGGAAGGGATAATGACGTGCGCTGTGTGCGGTATATGGCATTGCCATGTGGTCCGTTAATGCGTCTCTTTTGTCTATACCCCAGATGAAAAGTTTCCGATACTGTATGATGGAATTAATACAGATACTCTGAGAACAAATAATTGGTTGGGAGGCATAATGGCTTCTACACGTTCATATTGGAGCAAAATGAAACTGCAAACTTCATCTTGAGATACAGAGCTGGTTCCAGGAGTACAGATTCTATCAAAAGTAAGTATACTCAGTTGAAGAAGCGGTTTCAAACTATCATGCAAAGTTACTCATTACGGTGTGTTGAGGATTATTTAGCGGTCATTGCTTGTCAATATAATAGTGAAATCATTCTGCTAATAGAAGGTTTTTACTAAATCACTGTTTTCTTACATCGTTTTAAAATAATTTGGAAAGTTGCCTCATATGAAAAAACATTTACATCATAACGGTTACCCATTCATTCAAATACCTTTAATTTTGTATCGAGATTTGAAAACTCACCTTCGTTTCCGTTCGAACAGCACAATCCGGAACGTCACTTCCCTTGGTTTCCTCGCGCTTCTCCTCGGCTTCCCGAATTCTGAAGTTTGTCCTAATCGGCGACTGCCTATCGCTCTCCTGCTGAGATTTCCTCCTGAGCGCTTCCATCTGGAGCTTCAGGTCGTCGATGGTCGATTGGAGGTCCTCGCATTTCGACTCCAAGGATTCGACGGTCGCGTTCGAGGTTTTGATGCGTTTCTTCTCCGCCGAGTTTTCCAGCACGAGCCTGTGATTGGCGCGTTCCAATTCCTGGATGCTCACCTCGAGCTGCTCGTAGATGCGCAGGCGCGAGTTGTTCACTTCTCGGAGGGCGGCTGTTTGTTTGGTGAGGTACTGAAAAATACGTGTCTATATTATATAAATTGTGAAACAAATAAAGATTGTAATTAATATAATTATTATTTTCGTAGGGATTATTCCAATCGAGCTCTGTCTGGAAGGTGCCCTGGTGTCATTTACCAAGATAGCAACGGCCCACGTCCGTGGGGTGAGTGATTACTGGGTCCGAGAATCATGTGCCTTGAGTATGATTTTCAGTTTCCTGATTCCAGAGGAGTGCCTGGAATCCAAGTGGCAGATAAACTTGCCAGAACCGGGTTCGGTGGGTTATCGCTTGGTGGATGAAGGTGTTCTGTCAGGTGGCAGTGCACTGCAAGGAGTCCTACCGCCTTTCTAAGAGAGTTTCGGCACAGTTCGAAAAGACGTCTTGAGAGCCGGTCCGTTGGCCATATCATCATCATCATCTTTTCGTATGTATTGCCAAGAAGATTGATAATGGTTATCAACCCATTTCTTCGTGTCCTGCTTGATGTCCCCAAACAGAATTCCGCAGGCTGGTTGCGGTCCCATAAGAGTTGATGCTGCTCCCGCTCTTGCTAGGGCATCTGCGCTCTCATTACCGTTGATGTTCCTGTGACCTGGTACCCAGACGAGTTTCGCCTTGTTTTGTTTGGAAGAGATCCTGCAAAACCGTAGGGACTTTATTGCCACCTGAATGTCGCAGAAAATGACTATGGGTTGATTTCTAGGACTAACAGAGCATAGCAAATTGGGCAGGCTCCTATTGCTATAAGGCATAAAAGACAGACACACTTGCCGCAGATGCGAAGAAACCAAACTCCTTTCTTGGCTAGTGTGGGGCGTATGGGAGGCAAGACTTTTAATTATATGGACATGAAAAACTCCAGCCAGAGAAACTCATCGATTTGAAGGGGACGGACATACTGACCTTCTTTAGAAGATGACGAAAGTTCGAAAAGCATTAAAAGTGAAGTAGATAGATGGAGAGCAGGGGATGGCAACGAGGGCCCATGGGGGCCTACTCGCTTGGCTGCGGTAGAAGCCCCTCCACAATTACTACAGTGCTACTACATACCTCGATTTTTTGGGCTTGATCTTCAACAAGATTTTGATGTTGTTGAAGGGAAATCTCCAGTTCTTTGTTCCTTTCCAATAACGTTTGTCCCAACTCGGCAGCCAGCCGAAGATCTGTAATAAAGAAAAGAGTAAATTAATTTTCGTTGAATTTTTCTCAGCAAACAGGTATTGAATCAGTTGAACCATTGTGGGAAGAGGAAATAGCTACAGAAAACCGTTGGCCGCTGCATTTATTCATGACTCTAGCGGCAATGAAGAAAGTTTAATGGGAATTAAATTACATGCAGATTGTTGATTGTTGTTGAGATACATCTTTATATCATATTAAAGCGTGAAGAGGAAATCCGAGTTTTAATAGAGATTTCCGAAAGGAATATTAGCTAATTAACTGTTGTTTCATTGAGAATAGTCGTAATAAATATTCGTACGTTCTTCGAAACACATCATGTGCTTCCGTTTATCAGTATAGTACAAGGTATTTCTCTTGTATGGATTGGAAGTCTAACCAATTAGCTAAACAATTATAACAATTTTTGTAATGGGTTTGTAATCGGAAGTGAAATTTGTCCAGCAAAGGTTACTGACATTGTCTTTTGGTTCAAGATCATTTTTATAATAAGAATATTAATACACATACTCGTAGCTAATGATAGCAGTCGATGCCAAAACACCAAACAAAAAAACGAAATAATACATACTCAAATATTAAATATTGTCTGAAGCAACAAGTATTCGAAAAGAAGAACGATAATTTGAGATATTCGTCGTTCATTCATTTTATTTTCTCTTGTTCCTCTTTTAGCCGGTTGATTAGTGGTCTAAGGCGCTGCCCATTTGAAACTTCCAGTCAGCGATGGCCGGTTCGATTCTCTGGATTCTCGATATTTTCAATTGATTCAAATGTAAATTACGTTAAAATGCATCAATCAATAAAGAAGTTGGAAGGAAAGAAATTTGAAAAATATGCCGCTTAAACAACTCAGCAATTCAATTTCAGAACTTTTATCAAAATTCGGAATACACCACTGTATTCAGAAAGTCTCGATTTTATCACTAGCCAAAATTCATTGAAATCTATTCATGAATAAAAAAACAAAAGATGATAAAATTTGAAAAGTATACTAAAAAGTGGTTCACATTCTGAAAAAGGTCCAAGTAAATCTGGGACATGAAGGAGAAAGTAAGAATCCCAAGTGATGGAGGCAGAGCCCCATGATAAAGAAAATAATTGCGGAGTAAAATATTTACAACTTCCATAGTAAGTTTGTCCTTGAACGCTTGAAGTGTTTCGAGCTGAGGAAATTGTGTGCACTAATTCCCAAAAATCGTAAGTAATGTCTCTGATACCCAGTAATTCTCGAGTAATACCCAAGTAATCCCCAAGTAATACCCAAATAATTCCCGAGTAATACGCCCTAAGTAATGCTAGTAATGCCTGTCAGAAAAGAAATAAAAATATAAAATCGTGTCTTAATGTTAGGTTTGTTGTCAAGTAAAATTCTTTACATAATAAAAATCCGTGTTATAGGGAGAAAAAAAAATGTACCCTTGAATTGCTTATATTTTTTTGAACGATGCTGAGAAAGAGATTGCATTTTAGTAATTCCAGCTGCTTATATTACCTGCATAGTTCTGAGAGGTCTGTGGTATGTAATCATCAGTAGCAAAGCCTTCATGTCCCCAAATAAAAAAAAACGAATGTCCTCAAAACACAAATCGCATTCATAAATATTACATAATTTTTGATCGCGATCTTCATTGGGCACAACGTCGAGCTAGTTAGTGAATATGTCGAAAGTGTACTCCAGTATTTCAGCCATGGAATGCTGTCGTTTTCGAGTAGGCTTCGAGAAATACTCCATGAGAATTAGGCAAGATAACTGAAAATTTGCAAATTTCCATCATTCATCAAATATTGTTGAAAAATATAGGGTTTGCGGTTGATAATAATAATAATAATAAAAATAATAGACGGAAGCATCCTACATCATCTTGATGCCGGAGAGACGTATACCTACTTGGGAGTGGAGCAACGCCGCTCCCAAGAGGTGAACACAGTTAAAAACTCTCTCCGCGGCAAGTATCAGCACAAACTCCGACAGATCTGGTTATCAGAACTGTCGGGGAAGAACAAAGTTGCTGCGATTAATATGCTTGCCGTTCCGATTCTACTCTACTCTTTTGGAGTAGTGAAATGGACTCAAGAAGAGCTGCGATAACTCGACGTTAAAACTCTAAAAATGATGCATCTTCATAGGAGCTTGCATCCTAAATCGTCCGTTCCACGGTTATACTTCCCCAGACAACAGGGAGGCCGGGGACTTATGAGTTTGGAGTGTCTACATAACAGAATGGTGCTGGGTGGCGCCTGTAAAGTCATCAGGAGTTCAGATACCCTTCTCTGCATGGTCCGCGACCATGAAAAGGAGGGGTTAGAGCCTTTCTTTTCAAGGCAGCAATCCGGGCAGCTGATGAACTTGGTCTCGTATTCGACACTGAACGGGCAAACCCAAACTCTGTCACCGAGTTGGAACTCGTTCAACAAAAAACTCACATCAAAGCTGCGGAGACTGAGATCCTCCTGCAGGATAAGCCAATGCATGGGGTCTTCTTCAAGAACATTGAAGACCTTGGCTTATCCAAAAATTTGACCTTTGCTTTCCTCAGGTCAAGTGAGCTGAAGTCGGAGACCGAGGGATTCATAATGGCTTGTTAGGATGGTGTCTTCAACACCCTGGTCTACCGTAGCCGCGTGATGGGTATAGAGATCCCCGACACTAGATGCAGAGCGTGTCGTGGGGCGCCTGTCAGCCTGTCAGCTGTCAGCATATGCGGTCTCGGCCTATATCCACAGGCATAACGCGGCTCTACGAGTGTTGTACTACCATCTACGACACTCGTACGATATATACGAGACACCGGTGTTGCCTTATGCTCCGGGGGATATTGAGTCCGTTGTGGAGAATGAGAAGTGCCGAATATATTGGAACTACTCATTCCCCACCCTCAGGCAAATACAATCTAATAAGCCTGATGTAGTCCTCCTCCGGATATGTGTTCATAGAATCTAATAAAATGTGGATCAGGCGGAGTTTAGGCCCAGAACCGCGCGATTTGCACTTAAAGTTATGAAGAAGAGACTGCAGTTGGTAACGTACTCAAGTGAAAATCGAAGGGTCCTAGGTTCGAATCCTAGTTCGTTTACATTCACAATTTCTCCAGTTCACATTTCCCTGCCTGGATTACCGCGAACGGTATTCCTCAATAGCGTCCTTGAAATATTTGAAAGTTCAGACATATCGTCAAATTGCAAGATGCTATTATTATAAGACTTTTTATACTAGTGCCCCACCTGAAAAAAAAATTCTCATATATCAATGCTAGAAATGATATAAATGTTACTTTATAAAATCAACTCAAATCATCAACACCCAAACAAAAAAGTGGTTTTTAAATAACAAAAGAGTAAAAGTGTTTCTTTCTGAACGCCTTCTAGCCTTCTCTTTTTCCTCGTAAGAAATTAAAAAAATGCCAATGTTTTCTGGACTAATTTATTGAAAGTGCTCTTCTTGTGTTTCGGCAATAGAATGCACTCAATTCTAAGGATCGTTTGAAGTTAGCGATGAAAAATCCGCGTACAGAGTAATCAGACCATATCAGGAATGTTACAGGCATCATTTCACACCACGAACATAGAATTACGATGGTATTTTCTGCAGTAGAGGCAGAAATTGAATTCATGAGAAAATAACTGCAGATTTCATAAAATCGTCGCTACAGGTAGGATTCAGTAGAGTTTTTAGTACTTAAACTTGATGTGTTCCTACTTGTTTCATCCAAAATCTCCATGAATTGCAACAACTTCCTTCTTGTAGTAGTAGAATGTGAAAATAAACAAAAATGATAAATTGGTTAAGGCTTCCGTCGTATACATTTGATCTAAAGAACAAGGGTAAAGGTGTAAAAGACCTTCGTCATGTCAAAGTATAGGTGAAACACAAACGTTTGCACGTGCATCGTTAACCGAATACTCCCCCCTTGAGGGATAGAAGCGGGAAATTCTTAGAAAGTTACAACATCAAAACAGTTTTGAAGCCGCACCAAAGAAGATCCAACAAATCTCAGATCAGCCAGAGAAAAGGGGGATACTTTATCAGCTGCAGGGGTTTGCCTTGCACATGTGGAAAGGTTAACATCGAAAACACTAGATATATGTATACTAGGCTGAAAGAATATGGAAGAAACTGCAGGTTGAGTCAAACAGACAAATCGGCAGTAGCTGAACATTTTCTCATTTTTCTCTGGGGGTGTGAAACGTCTTGTCCCCGCACTCAAGGATATCGTAACCGACTCATACGAGAAGCGCAATAGAAATCTATACCACACTAATAATTTCCAAATGAAGGAAGTAACCGTCAAACAAAATCTGGTGTACGATTCTCCGAAACTCTAGGAAAGTCTCATTGAATATCAATCAACTAGCCAATAGGATATCGGCAGACCCCATAGCCACGCCTCCAACTCTATCGGCCGTTTATAAATATAGCCTTAGATCAACTAGGAGTTAGTTCTCGACCAACATCGAAGAAGGACGGACCTCTGAAGAAGCTAGCCAAAATGTTAGGGAGCAATAACAAAACCTTGGGATCGCAGGTAAGAGGCAAGACCCTTTTCATTCCCAGCTTTTCTGAAGACTATACTAGGTACCTAATTTTATTTTTTGGCGTTTGTAGAATAAAATTTTTCTTGAGGTATTTCTGGCAATTAACCTCACATGGTTTTCTCATGGAAAGGAAAGGTACTGCCCTGGGTTATATTAGGATGGATGCGATGGGAAGGGGAAGAGGGTGGGGGTAAGGGAGATGATTGTTAAGACCACGTGGTCTGCCTAATTTGATCGATAAATTTGTGAGTCAAAGTTTTTCCGTACCTTTATTGACACAAAAAAAATTACGAGACAATGGCCACTGTGGCTGAGTTTCATTGAGACACATTAACGAATGCAAGTGCAAGGAAACCTGGATCGGTTAGACTGACATCAATAATAGTAATGAAATATGGATTGACTAATTCAAACTCCTGCATACATTATACAGACAGAAAACAACTTACTACCCCCTACGATCTTTGAATTATATCTCCTCAATTACTACGAGTACCTAAAATGTTTTATGTATTTGGAGATGCGTTCACTAAATGGATGGTTCGTATATTTCAACTGAATGAAAACAAGTTACTTTAGGATAAATTGGTTTAGTTACAACATTTTCTTAGAACTGAGATTACACGAACCATTTCTCTATAATAGTCATTTGATTTTTGTCATTCCATAGTAATCATAGTATAGTTCTATCTTCTGTAAAAATAGTGAACAAACCTACTATTTTTAAATTTACTTCATTGAAGTACATCGGAAACAAGATAGGCCCAAAAACGGGGCACTGCGGTACACCAAGTTCAATACGTAGGACTATCACTTTCACAATTTGGACTCTTTCACTGAGATAAGACCTAAACTATAAAACTTTGTCCTCTGAAGACGTAGAGAAGAAGCTTACGCAACAGTGTTTAAGAGTTGAAACAGTCAAAGGCCTTGGACAGATCACAAAATAATGAAGCGCTCACTTATTTATATGATTAACCAGAAGAAGAAGACATGTTTCAAAGTTATATAATATCTCGAAGAAATTACCAACAGAAATACGTGACACACTTGCGAAATGGCACAATATTGTAGGAGGTAAGTAAAACCAATTAAAATGGGAAAGTGCATCATCGTTCATTCTGTTGTACATCAAACGTCGTGACAGTGAACTTGGAGATGTGTTTTTGTACGATAACATGTCTGTTCCATATTTCTCATGATGATCAAAAGTGAGAGATTAATTAATTGGCATGCAAACATACTATCACGCTATTCACTAATGATAGGCCTAGGAAGTGAAGAAGAGAACGGATTATCTTCACGCGAAAAAGAATCAAAATCATAGAAAGTGAACATTTGTACAGAAAAAACAAATTGGGTGAAAAGTGACTTGGATTGACCCAATAATGCCGTTCTATGCATTCCATGAGAAGAAAATGCAGCTGAAGAATGCATTGCAATATATACTGTTTTTGTTTATAAAACTCTAGAGGGAACTGGAGCAGGAGTCTTTGGGCCTCGCACCAAATACTCGGAACCCATGGGCCAGTTTCCCAGCATTTTTCAAGCGGAAATTTACGCCATAGAAAGGTGCATTCAGTTCAACCTCAACAGGAAAAACCGGAACAAGGAAGTCGTGATCATATCCGATAGTCAAGCAGCCATCAAAGCGTTGAGCTCTTCTAACATCAACTCGAAGACGGTTTGGGAATGCCTAGACAAACTTAATGATCTAGAACAACAAGGAGACCCTCCTCTGGGTGCCGGAGCATGTCGGAGTGGAGGGCAATGAACAAGCAGACACCCTGGCACGAAAAGTCGCATTAACGCCTTTGATCGGACCAGAACTATTCTGCGGACTTGGAAAATCTTCCTTCCATAAAGCTGAAGAAGCAATGGGAGCAACATACTGGCTAAGACTTCCAGGGCTGAGGCAGGCCAAAGATCTCCTCGGCAATTTCAACCGAGCAAGATCGAAGACACCAATTAACCTCAGCAAAACTAGTCTAAAGACAATCACGGGATTTCTAACAAGGCATTGCAGACTCAAAGAACACCTAAGGAAGCTAGGCTTAGAGGAGGACAGCACCTGCAAATTCTGTAGGGAACATCCAGAAACACCCCATCATATATTGAAGGAGTGTTACGCTGTACATCGTAAAAGATTGAATATACTGGGATCACACCAGCTGACTGTGGGAGAAATACCACAAGTAGACCACTTCAAAATCCTAAAATTCCTGAAGGAATTGAGGCTTGAAAGGCTGCTGTAAACAAGAACACCTCGTGATATCAGAAGATGGGGCACAATAGATCTAATCAGGTCGCAGCGCATCAGTCACCATCCATACTTACCAATACTAATACTGTTTTTATTCGAAATATGTCTTTCTGATGAATGTTTATTTGATGGTGGTATTTATTATAGATCTAGTTCATCATTCAGAATGGACGGCATAGTGCCTAAAGTTATTTTTTCAAAATGTTATACGGGCTTGTCTATAAGACATTCAACTCATTTTTGTTGTTCATCCTGCAAGGCCCTAAAAAAGTCTAAAGAAGAAAGTTGCTGCTTCTGATTTCTAGAAAAATATAAACGAAAATGAAAAAAAAAACTGATGAGCCTCAGGAATACGTTTATCGAGTGTAATGTCGTTTACAAATCTCGAGCAAAATCTTACCAAATGCTCAACCCGGAACAGGGAAAAAATTGTAAAATACATACATCAATGGAGACGATAATAAAACGAATTAAAATATCACACAGGATAAAATGCCAACAGGCGCAAACAACGACGAAGAAAAGGATACTTGTCCAATAGACAGAAGTATGGACAACATGCCGGACAAAAAACCAACAGATTTACCATTCAAAACACTGAGAGAAATTTGCAATTTTGCAATGAGAAATGAGAAGACGAAGAATTTTTCCCTCACATTAAAATAATTCTTCATATTCTTTTAAAATTTTTCGTTACCGTTGCATCAGAAGCACTAAACCAGTTCCTAACTTGTCTTTGCTTATACAAGACACAAGAACGATTATGCGGTATGCACATGCGGAAAGACATATATATTAATGTAAGTAATACAATCGACAGGTTTGCCAGCTACCGCCAACAAGTAATAAAAAATTCAAATTTTATTTAAGCTTTCTTATATTTTGAACACTTACTTCAATTTGAATTGTTTCTATTCCTTCTTTCAATTTTACTTCTACTAAAGTTTTACTAGTAAGTATGTTATCCGCCGGTGTTTTTTTCGAATTTGGTATTGACCTAACATGTGACGAAACTTAAATCTATTCGTTTAAGCCAGAATCCAAACGTCAGTCGACTGTTAGGGTATTCCAAAAACACATGGAAAGAAAATCTATTTAGAAAATCGCTTTCTTAGTCTTAGTTTCAAAACCTGTTCAGTTTTACCCTAGCACTGCCAACAGAACACGTGAAATCAGTCACATGTCACTTTATACTACATAGGAACAGTGCGAAAATTAATTAAAACGCATTCATTCAACTGGAACTAAACATTGGTAATAATTACTGATGAATATTAAAATTGAAAAGTGCATCTAATTAATATCGATATGACTGATGACACTCCAGTTTTGTTGTGAGGCATATTCAGCATGACTTGTATTTCCAATCCGTGATAATCAAGGGTACCAGGTAGACATTGATACGGAGAAAGCGGTGTGATTTTGTAGTTACAATTACGGAATTTATAGTTTTCCGTTTTATAATACCAAGCACAAACGAGTTTGAAAATTATGCAAATTTATTTGGAAGGCCAATATCGAGAACACGTACAAAGTACAATGTCATTAAATCAAATGATACTTTTGATTTGCACTGGAATAATTATGTATCATAATGTATCCGTTGAAACAATATTGTACCTACTGTACCTCATCATTATTTTTGGGAGAATAGGTATCGCTGTATAAACGAAGAACTTGACAGAATGAAAGAAGTAAAGGTATGATGGAATATTAACAGATGACCTCAGACAAACAAATTATTATAGAAAATATAAGTCTTGAATTTAACCGATCCAAAAAAAAAGTTGTAATCCTATTGATCAAAATCCTAAAAGCATCATTGTCCACTGATAGGTCTATATGAACCAAACCAATTTTGAGTTTACAGCCTACAAGAAACTCAGCTGAGATAATGAGAATTGTCTGCATGTGGGCGTTTTTCAAAAAAAAAACTTCCCTAGTATTTCTATAGTTCTGGATACCAGTGGCACCCTAAGAGTATTAAAAGACCATAGAGATGCCTTCTCCGTCCTTGTTTTGAAGTCAACATACCTTCGTTTGTTTACAAGCGAGGGCCTTATACATGTTAAGTCCGTATTCATTCGGGTAGTTTCGTGTATGTCCGCTCATTTCATTCGGATCAAGTTGTCATTCTTCGTTTCTATGATGGTCCTTCTTACTCTAAATGTAAACAAACTGTCCATCACATTTCACCACCCGCCACCCCTCTCGCCCACTAATTGTATGGAAAAAAATAGTTCATGTTCACTTCAAAACAGGTATTTGTGTAGGTAGGTATAGGCAGGGCATCTCTGTTTTTTTTTTATAAATATTACATTTTCATCTATGAACTTTTTCATTTTTACAAAGCAGACGCAATTTCAAATCGAAATATTCGAATTTCTATCCTGTTTTTACTGTTATTGCAATCTTACTGATAATACGAATAATGATTATTTCTGTCACAAATGAAAGGTCGGTACATAGTGACCAATTATGTTTATCATATCAGATATGTCCTTTTGATGGTATAGGGAGGATTGCATCTCACTCATTAGCTATATGCCAGTAATAAACAGGGTGGCCCAACAAAAACTTGACATGAAGGTTTTAGGTGACATGAACGAAGATTGTAAAAAATGTCAATTTCAGATTGCAGCGGGCTACTTTTTATATCTATTTGAATCTTCGCCACTACCTCGAGCAGGGTAGTGAACAACCCTTATGAACTGAATATGGAATGAGTATCGACTCTCAGATCATTGAATAGCCCTTCAAATTATCTAAATAGTGGCATGTCATTTTTTCAATGCGAAGAAATGGTTCCAGCATTTTTGTTCATATTCACGCTATCAACAAAAGGAATCTCAAGTTTACGCTAGGCCACCCTGTATACAGTGAGTACAAGATAAGATTGTATACAACAGTGATATCTGAGAGGGTAATAAGTACAGGTTTGATTAAATTGAAAAAAGGCGCGTAAAAGAATGGCTGTCTGTATTTCTGATTTTCAAATTATTTTGGAAAACATCAATTTTTCGATTTCTAATTTATTTTTTTCTGGTGTTATCGTCAGAACTGAAACAAGATAAAAAATAAGAATACTTCACATGATATTTAATAGTTAAATACCACCACAAATACTACACCAAAATATTTTTGTACTCTTCAATCTTTTTGGTTGGTTTGGTTACCTAATTTCGGAGTGCAATATATTCTCCAAAAGTTAAACTCTGTCTTAGAAAGTTCTTGTATATTATCTGTAATCAACCGAAATCGAATGCATCCTGTTAACTGAAAGCAAAATCGAAATTTCTGATTTGTTACGTTTTATTATAGCATTAAGCAGACATTAATTTTAATTTTCTATATCCCTGTGATCATTTGGAATGCTCATAGCCTTCTGATAATTAGTTATGAAACCAGAATTGCATAAACCATACTAACCAGGCCAAACAACAATTTTGTGTACGAATTTTTTTATTTAAATCAAAACAGGGATTCCATTGATAGGAAAGTATTATAGAAAGAATGGTTTGTAAAAAGGAACGGTTTCTATATTATGAAAGAACTGATTGATATGCCACCAGAAAAGGAGAAAATAGAAGAAAAGAGTTGATGAATATGAGTATAATGAATTAATCTCAGCAATGCGTTTTATGTGTGTACTTAAAATTATTCAGAAAGAAACGCTTCGTCTGCGGAGTAATTCTTAGGGGTAGTTTATGATTATGGAATATTTCAAAATATCGTTAAAACCCTCTTTAGCCAACTTGATTTTTGGCCTTCCAACATGATTGATTTGGGAGCAGTCCAGCCCAATGGGTAGTTTATAATCATTATGTAATTCATTAGATCGACCCTCCAAAATATTTAGCCCACTTGAGTTTTCATATAGACATTTTATCAATGCATAACATATACAGTTTTACTAACCTAGCTGCAACCCGTAGGTGTCGCAAGTATTATATAATTCGATGTATTTAATTTTTTTTTATATTTTTTAATTTTTTTTATATTTTTTGATTTTTTTTATATTTTTCAATGTTTTATTTTAGTCGTTTGTCAGCCGGGTGAAAATTGTTTCTGGAAAGTGGCACTAACTTTACACCAGTAGTTTTGCCTCGATATTTCACAAACGAGCCAACATAACTATAAACTTGTTCATTGTGAATTTATCATCAATTATTCGTATTTATCGTTAATTTTATCCATAAATTCGAGATATTTTTAAAACCAAGAAATGGATTTGAATTTCCGTTTTCAATATGCATTGCATAATCTCAAAGATAGTTTCTGTCGAAAGAATTTGAACAAATTGTTATTTAGCTGTGTCGTTAAGAAATCATCAATCAATCTTTATCATTTCAAACGATCAGGGCTTTGGAAAAGATTATAAAACTGTCATCCTATATATACCTTGCGATGAGGGTTAAAGTCTGTTTATTTCTTTACTAAAAATGTTAAAATATCTAGTAATGATATGGAATTTCATTTTTGTGAACATTCTTTTCCTTATTTCATTACGATAAAATTGTTTTCAGGGTCAGAAACCATTGGGATTTAAAAAAATGTATATTCATGTACAGATTTCATCAAAATGATTATTTAATTTTGAAAAAATAGACAGCTTGTGAATTTATTTTTTATATTTAAGTTACTTTTCGTATATTCCATATCTCAAATGGATTGGGAAGAATTCAAATTGATAATGCCCACTGAATTATTTACGAAATACTTTCATTAAACTTCCTAAACATGACTGCTGGCATAGTCTATACAAATTAATGAACATCTCAGTGTTTAAAAAAACCAAAGAACACGCTTTACTTCCAACTTGGACCATTGTAGTCAAGGGCATCTCAGTGATTTTTTCACCAATTTTTTTAAAATGAAATCTGTAAAAAATTAAATTTCCCCAAAACGATAAATAAACTACATCCTGTATACAAAGGTTTATCAAAAAATCGTGAGATGTTACAAATAACCTAACTATTGTGTTGACTACAATCAATTTCTTTTTTGAGTAAAATCAACTTGAACATTTTTGGTGCAAATTTCTTTTTATTTTTTGGTGTCACCTAAAATGGCTCAAAATGATGCAGTATCGTAACAAGGAAATAATTCTCATTCGAATAAAATTAATATCTCAGCACAAATTGATTTCATTTCTTTTGTAATTAATTATCCTTGTCACGATCCTGTCTTATTTTGAGTAATGTTAGGTGTTAACAGAAAATAAAAAGAACTTTGCACCAACAATTTTCCAGGTTATTTCAGTTTTAAGAAACAATTACCATAGTTAACATAATAGTTGGGTAATTTGTAAAATTACACGATTTTTTATCAACTGTTGTACACAAGATGTTTAATAATAGTTTTAAGAAAATTTAATTTTTTGCATATTCCATTTCGAAAACAATGGGTAAAATCTTTAACGTCACTTAGATGGCCTCGACTTCAAATCTAGATGTATTTTTTAATACTGGACAACTTTTTCAAATAACATTTTTCGATATTTTCCAAAATAAGGGTACTTTACTCAGTCTCAAAATCAAGTTTTCCAGTGCGACTGGTTTATTTCGTGTTTTGCTTCATTTTGTTGTGATGCATATTCAAATTTAGGGAAAGCACCAGTTTCTCATTGGTGCGAACTGCCTCCCGGACTATTAACTCTTCAGATAAACACATTGCAAAATATATTTCCTCAAAATAGGAACCCCTGGTATTTCTAGACTGAATGAAATATTGTTTTATTGAAATTATCAAACAACCGTAAAATTAAACATGCAAATTCTTTGAATATCGTTCGAGCATCTGTTGTCTGGTCGTTGAATAAATGAATTTGAAAGTGAATAAAATGAATTAATTGATTCGAAAACATAAACGTTCTTGATTCGCTAACACACGACGAAATTCAACGGAACAGGAAGTATTGAAGCATTAGAAACCTTACTAAAAATATCGAAAATGCAAAATATGCACAGAGGTTCGAAAAACAATTATCCTCGGAAGATTGATATGAAAGCTGGATAGCAGTGTGCCATAATACTGATAATTGAAAGGAAATTCTATAAAAGGTATACTTATATGAAAATTACTAGTTCTTCACTAAATAGTTGTAGTGTCCAACAAATTATTTCACTGAAAGTAGCAAGTTCCTATTTTCACTTTTACACGGCGCCGGCGGGATAAATCCTAGAAAACTGCTTTTCCTAAAAAAGAGATAATCTATAAAAACTATATATCAATATTCTAGTTGATATTTTTTGAATGTTAGCAGTAACTTTTCGATAAACTCTTTGGCTTGTTTGAATGGTGGTTTTCGAGTTCTTAGACCGGCGTTTATTATGCGATGTACTCGAAGTTTCGCCAACAGATGGCGGTTGGTTGGCATTTTCAAGAGTGATGTATACAGTTACTCCGTTCACTGATGTCCGTTGTCTCAACCACAAAAAAGCATTCCTACGTATGTTCCGGGAGGCATATAAGCAAAACGTACCTCGTTTCAGTCAATGGAAGATATTCTAGTTCTCTGATTGGTTGTGACCAAACACAGGTGCACTTTAACATCCAGACTAAAACGTTTATTCGAAAAAATTCTCCGTGGTGAACAGGCAAGCTAGGTTAGCTTGCTGAGGTTAGGTTAGCTTGCTCAGGTTAGGTTTGTGTGTGAATCGCAAGCGAAAAACTAATTCACGCATTTTCGACTCGCAAGCTAGGTTAGCTTGCTGAGGTTAGGTTAGCTTGCTCAGGTTAGGTTTGTGTGTGAATCGCAAGCGAAAAACTAATTCACGCATTTTCGACTCGCAAGCTAGGTTAGCTTGCTGAGGTTAGGTTAGCTTGCTCAGGTTAGGTTTGTGTGTGAATCGCAAGCGAAAAACTAATTCACGCATTTTCGACTCGCAAGCTAGGTTAGCTTGCTCAGGTTAGGTTTGTGTGTCAATTGCGAGCAAAAACCTAATTCACGCTAGTGCAAAATGCACCACGTTTCAGTCTGGTTGGGCAAAATGCACCTGTGTTTGGTCACAACCAATCAGAAAGCCAGAATATCTGCCGCTGACTGGTACGTTCTGCCTATATGCTTCCGGGAGTCACAGATTGGATTGGCAGTATACTACGAAAGCATGAGATTGAGCCCATATATAAACCTTCAAAAAAACTGAAGGATCATTTGAGATCGGCAAAGGACAAACGAGAAGCGCTAAGCTCATCTGGGGTTTACCTCATTCCATACGCCCGAGGCAGTGTTTATATAGGAACCACGAAGCGTTCCACGAACGAGAATGAAGGAACACAAGGCCAGTTGTCTGTTAGGACACGCGGAAAACTCTGCCGTCGCAGAACATGCGCTCAACAACGACAAACACAGGGTAAAATTCGAGGAAACCTGAGTAATTTGCACAACATCTGCATATTTATTACCCAAGACTATTCCAGGAAGCAATTGAAATTCAAAAACACCCAAATAACTTCAACAGAATCAAAGAGGGGTTACGCCTAAAGCGTGGCTACCTGCTCTTAGAAATGTAGAAATAGCACAATATCTAAATAAGTGATAATAACGGTATTAACTACTGGAAGAAGGCATCTGACCTGGATAATAATGGCACTAATGACTAGGGGTCGTCAAGACAAGTATTCTTGTCTTGCTTACAACTGCTTGTCTTGTCTTGAGAAAAAGTCGAGAAATTTAAAAAAAATAATGTATTGACGATTTCTTCACATATTATATCTTGTCTTGACTCCAGAATAAATTTTTGAGATTTCTCAATTACAAGGCTACAAATGTATACAATCATATGGCTAGTACAGGCTTCCTCAGACAGAAATATAATTTACATTCATTGAAAAAATGCCGAGAACACTCCGATGTTATATATTTGTACAAATTATTAAATGAATATATCGATTCGCCTACCATTTTATCTAACATATGCATTCACGTTCCGAATAGACTCTTAAGGAATAACCCCCTCTTTGAGATATCAGCTCATAGAACTAACTTGAAAAAAAATTCCCCCATTAACAGAATGGTATCATTATATAATACTGAATATCTTGAAATAGACATTTTCAATATTTCAATTAGTTCCTTTAAACAAAAACTTAACCAAACCATTTAATGTAAATTCAGATGTATACTGCTTATTTGTTATTATTTTTAGGTTACATCTAAGCTAGGCTAACTCGCAATCTTTGTTAATTTTATATCTGTTCTTGTAGATATCGATTTAGGCATGGGCCTGTTGATATCCTATATGACCATTTAATAAATAAATAAATAAAAAAGACCCAGTTGCAATTGTTTATTGTAATTATACAGCAAATTATCATTCATTTGGCTGGGGAGACCACCTGACAGGGTAGGTCGGACAACATTAGAGTCGTCCTGTCCCAACCCAATGAATTATAATCTAATGTATAACTAATATTTCCACACAAATGAAGCAGTAAGAGTCAGTCGCAGCGCCACCCGTGGGGAAACCATTAAGCAATCCTCGGTAGCAAAGACACCAGGAGGTGAACAGAGTTCAATTATATTATAAGTACGTATGGAATTATTACTTGTGGCTTAATGATCAAGTTAATTACTAGTTGGATATACTGAAAGAAACATTCATGATATATAGTCACATATCTGAATTCATTAATACATGTTTTTCAACAGTACTTTTATATTATACACAGTGTTTCCTGAAAATAGAATAAATTGTACTACGACGAAATACACCATTATCGTATCATATTATTTCTTCTACTGATGATTTTTTTTCCTCAACTAGTAACCACCTTGTGCATTGCACAATCATTGAAAAAACCTTGGACAACGTTTCAACAAAATAAAATAACGTTATTCATGTTATTCCAATGCCGGTCAGACTGCTTATTTTCTTATTCAATTAGAAACATTTCAACATACAAATCTAGTCGTAAATAAAGAGTTGCCTATATTAACTCGTTGTACTCAGATGTGTTATTTGGCCTTGAGCGTACCCATGAAACGTACAGAAATGTAACTTTTCAAACGGAAACCTCATCGAAATAACTAAAACGTTGGAAACTGAAAATTCCTTCAAAACCAGAAAACTGTACCTCACCTTTTTCATCAACTATATACAATCCACGGATTGGATAAGAATACTGCGATTCCTTTAGCATATGCACTACTACCTAACAAGGCACAAGAAACTTATGTTCGCTTACTTTCGAAAGTAAAAGAACTTTTGCCTGAAGCTTCGCCTGCAACCAAATTAACAGATTTTGAAAGCGGTATGGTAAGTGCTATAAGACAACAATATCCCAACTCAAGACATCGTGGGTGCTTTTTCCATTTCAGTCAATGTCTCTTCAGAAGAATCCGGTCAGACGGTTTAAAAAGAAGGTACGAAACTGATGCAGATTTTGCTTTAAAACTCCGATTATTGTCGGCCCTAGTATTCGTTCCTACTGCAGACGTAGTGGAGGCATTTGAAACCATTTGCGAGCAAAATGTGTTACCTGCAGAAGCCCAGTCACTAATTGATTATTTTGAAGAAACCTGGATCGGGCGTCCACAGAGAGGGAGACAACGTCGTTTGCCCTTATTTTCGCATGATCTGTGGAATTGTTATGATGGGGTGCAAGAAAGTTTGCCAAAAACAAACAATTCCATAGAAGGATGGCATCGAGGGTTTAAACAACAGATTTCTGCAGATCATCCAAACATTTGGAGATTTATTAAAGGCATTCAGCTGACTTCAAATTGAATAGTATGTAGGAGGCTTGGAAGGCCCTCCTACACGTAAAAAATACAGAGATTGTGCAGAGCGGATTGCAAGTCTGGTAAATAATTACGATCCTGCGAACACTTATGAGTTCCTACGGGGAATAGCACATAATTTATCGTATTAGTATATAGATAAATAATAAATAAATTCTCTAAAAAAAAAAAAGGCAAATTGAATGTTTTATTCCAAGTTCTAAACGATAGAAACCAATAAGCAATCCTCGTAGCAAAGACACCAGGAAGTAAATGGAGTTCGAGAATTTTTGCCGGAGAGTATCAAATAAATGAAATAGAAAAATCGACAATGTCGAGTACCCTTCTCTCCAAACATCTCCACCATGTGGAAAATATGAGGCAAAACTCTGACAGAAAACAACTAACTACTTCCCTGGCTAATATCACGCCGAACATTGAATTACATCTGACAGATATTTGTGTAACGTTCTTCTATTTTATTTTTTTATTGTAATTATACAGCAAATTATCCTTACTTTGGCTCATATTTTCCACGTCGTGGAAATATTTGGAGAGAACGGTACTTCGTCATTGTCGATTTTACTACTTCATTTATTAGTAGTTTAACCTATTGGAAATGTGACGTGAAAGAATTCGAAATAATTTCATTGAATTTTATAACTGTCGAGTCATTAGTATTCATAACGTCGAAAATGTAAATTCAGTACATTCAACATTCTGCAATTGAAATAACTGAGGATCAAATGATGTGTCTGCTCATAAAATTTCTCAACAACTTTACGAGATGTTCATTAGAAGAGTACGTTATTGAAGATGGCGTAGTATTTGCAATAAATGTTTGGTGTGGTTTAATAAAAAATAGTTATGTTATCGGAACATATTTTTATGAAGGAATTTTGAATAATGAGACGTATCTAAATTTCCTATAAAAAATATTGCCAGGGAAAGATATTCCTATTGAAATATTCTATTTTTTGAGCACCTTGTAGGACATTTTCATTGTATACAAATTTTATAGAAACGATATATGTAAGTATAGCCGGTTTACGCCCCTCTCAATGTATTACTATACAGTATCGGAAACTTTTCATTTTGGGTATAGACAGAAATCTACGCGAGCAACAAGGAACGCAATGATATGAAAATACCACATAAACAAGAGAGACGTACTACTGCGAGCCTCTCCTGTTACCTCGCCCGACGAATTAACAGCCCAGGTCGATATCCCTTCCTCGAGCGGGTAGAGGAGAAATTGTAATGCTCTCTCAACATAAAGCAAGCTATTCTTTACGCTCTCATGGAACCACCATACCCAAGATGAAAACTTTCCGATACTGTATGT
This sequence comes from Chrysolina haemoptera, assembly GCA_958298965.1. NCBI lineage: Eukaryota > Metazoa > Arthropoda > Insecta > Coleoptera > Chrysomelidae > Chrysolina > Chrysolina haemoptera. The sequence goes on from OY282593.1 coordinate 22,849,192, forward strand.
ATCTCAAACACTGGTCATAGCAAAGCCATAAGTGTTTGCCATCATAATAACGTACTGAAACTAAAAGCATTGAGAAAAAATTGCAAAACGTTTCTGAATACAGGATGAGAAGAAATCACTTTTTAACAATTTCAAGGTATTATCAGCTAGAGTTTGTCGCACACTGTATACCAATTTTGGGCAAGAAGTATTTTGAATGGTTCCTAGTCAAGTATCCATGAAGCTCAAAATATAAAATAAAAATATAGAAAATATTACCGAAAATAATGTGACTTTTTGACTCATTCAGCAACAATTTTTCATTTGAATGTGATGCTTGGTTTGGTCACATCTCCATTTAATAAGGACAAATAAGAATTTTATTTTAAATAATGCTGAACTCACCATGTATATAACAATAATAAAGCGGTGACAATTTTTTCATAAGGTGATTTTTTTGTGGTTACCAACAAAAACAGAATATAAAAATGCATCTCTAGAAAAAAAACAAATTCCAACGAACGCGTTTATTGTTGTTGCTACCCGGTATTGAATAAATTTACCATCATAATTTATTCAACATATTTCGTTATAAAACGTACGTACGAAAAACCATCCATATATCACATTATGTCACGTCTAAATTGAAGATCTTTCATAATTATCAATTCCAACTATTGAAAGTCATAAGTTTGCCAGTTTTTTATATCGCGTTTTAATGGTAAAATAAATTGGCTACTTTAGTTGATGGTTCTCCTAATAGTTACCGAGTTGACAAATACTTTTTGGAGGAAAAGGGCGAATTCACACGGCTAAATAAATTCATCAATTTTGTGACCATGAATTTTATTGTTAGTTATAAATAGAAAATTGTCGTCAATATGTCTTGACCAATAATTCATGAATTTTTCGGCAATTTTTGGTAACTTTCAGTCTATTCATGAAACTTCATGAGAAGTATGTTTCATCTGTTAAACAGAACGGTGAAGGTCGACCTCTCTTCGGCTCCTGTATTATATGGTTTAGACAAGACACACACTATTTATTTTTATCATATATGATGTTTCTTTATTTATTGCTATTTTTTGTGCTAATAATACATTATCATGAAACTCGCTCAATTCAAATAGTCTGATATTAATTCTAATCCCATTAAATTTAATTCCAATCAATATTTTTACGTTCTTTGTTGAATTTTCACAATTTTTTATTTGACATCGTCTTTTTGAAAAAGAAAACCCTGGTCATATGATGACTAAATAAAATGCCTTTCGCAATAATAATTTACTTTAAAAAAATTCATCATATCTAATGTAACTGTAAAGAAATAAAAATAAAACTAAAACGTTGCATATCTACGTTATTTGTTTATTGTAACAAAATAGTGCTTTATTATGGTCATAGAGGCCCCATTATCCTAATGTTCCTAGGGCCTCTAATAGGTGAAAGACCCTGACTCGCAGACGAACATTATTATTATTAAAATTTTCCTTCTTTCCAAACCATCATGAAACAATTATCTCGGTGTTATTTCAGCCGTTTCATAACTGTTTGAAAATTAAAGTTTCCCACAAATTAACTGTAATGATTATAAGGATCTAGTGTGAATGCGGATTTGCATTAAAAAAAACTAATTAAGTGTCGACTTATCAAAAACAAAACCTTTCCCAAGATTATTATGGTGTACTTGATCTTCGCTAACAGATAATACCCACAATCTGAATAAGGCAACATTGTTATATTAAATCGTTTTATATTTAAACAATATTGAACTTCAATCAACACACTACAGATTGAAAATCAGCCCCCACTTCAGCAGGAGTTAATGAGCATGACAAGACGATCTAGTTTTCTGAAATAAGTTACACTAAGATTATTTATTCAGTTGTATTTTCAGTTTTTCAAAATATTTAATAAAAATAATGCTAATAATAATCATTTATTTCTCTTAGACAGTTATGGAAAAAGTCAATTGCTTGCATTTCAAGTAAAATTCTTTGGTAGCTCTATCACTTGAAACTCTGATAAGTAAATCTTTATTATATTCCATGCGATTCCGTTTTTTTTTCTTTCTAAACCATTATAAATTAATTATCTCGGTATTGTGTTCAGCCGTTTATTAGGTATGCTTGAAAATTAGTTTCCCACAAATTAACTGTAGAAATTATAAGGACCCAGAGTGAATGCAGATTTGCATAAAAAACAAAGTTAGTTTCGTCGACTTATCAAAGACAAAAACTTTCCCAAGATGATTATAGTGCACTTGATCTTTGGTAAGAGATAATACCCACAATCTAAATAAAGCAACATTTTTGTATCAAATCGATTTTTATTTTTCATAACAATGTAGATTTTCAATCACTATACAGCTTGGAAACAGTCTCGCCTTCAACAGGAGTTAACAAAAAAAAAAGACGTTCTAGTTTTCTGAAACAAGTTACACCAAGTTTGCAGACACCCAAACAATTACTGATTCAGTTGCATTTTCAGTTTTTCAAAATGTGTAATAATAATAATGCTAACTATAATCATTTATTTCTCATCTGGGACAGTTACAAACCGTATGGAAAAAGTCAATTGCTTACATTTTTAAAACATCTATTTGTATATTGCAATTGCAATATTCAGAAATATCACTGCAGTGTTACAAATACTGGTGTAGTCTTCGACAAAGTTAATTTCATATTTCTGAGAAAATCTTTCGAAAACCACGTGGTTTCTGTTTCCCGTTGATTTTTTACCATAGAAAGTTGATAACCAGCGAAGCAAGAGGATTACTGCGAAGTTATCCGGACTGATCAACGAACCAATCTCATTTGACAATTGGCTAATGCAGAGAAAAAAGAGGCAGTGATTGGAGAAAAAATGTTCATAGATTGATTGGTTCAAAATTCTACATAATTTTTTTAATTTAGACTGACCGTTTTATACATCTTTTACATTTTCTTTGGTTTTTGGCTAACGAATGAGAAAATTTGGATATTTCCGCAACATTCCTGAAATATTTCGTAAATCACTTTGATGAAACGAAAGGACACTCTTTTGTCTTATTTCCACTAACTGAGTTAGTTTTTATACTTGATAATGGAATAAAACCCGAAACCGGTCGTAACAATAAAAATCTAGTGGAAATAAAACAAAAGAGTGTTCTTTCGTTTCATCAAAGTGATCATGAATTTCCACAAAATAAACAAGTCATCAATTACCCAAATTTCGTAAATCGTTTGTTATATAAATTTGTTTTTCAAGTATGTCCGAAAGATATTTCTGAAGTAAGCACAACTAAAATAATATCAATAACAATTCACTACTTGTACTTGTATAAATGCTCTCCAGTGATGTCAATAATATTTCGAAGACTCAATTGAATTTCTTTTTTTTAATGTAGGCTCAATTTATGCACCATTGTCATAATCGTAGTCCTAATCACAACACTGTCTTAATCATAAAATTAAATTGAAACTGTACATTTCAGTGAGAGCATTTAGGCAATTTTACTCTCGATCATGGTCATAAGAACTGAAATGTATAGTTAAATTTAATTTTATGATTGAGACAGTGACTATGACAATGGCAGTGATGCACAAATTGGCCCTTGGTTCCTTAAAGGACAAGTTATATTTTAAATCACCGTCTGTGAGTTTTAGAGGTTATTTGGGTTATAAAAAAGGTTGGAGCTGGTAACGTTTCTTAAAATTATTTCCCTAACATCATACACCAACCTTGAATTCCATCAAGACATTCGAGCTCCACAGTATAATCCCAACAATCCATGGAGTTGAGGCTGGGCAAACTATCTGGTCCGTCACTCATTTTTACAGTTTTCGGTTCACAAAAAATTCAGTCACTTTTCACAGCCCCATTCCCGCATAAACTATCGAAAAATCGAACAGTGCCGATAGCGACGAAAACAGAATTCCCTTTTCGTCGACAACGGTGGTACCGCGATTGTTGATCTCTGTGATTATATTGCGGAACCAAACTCGACACCGCGGTCCATCAACCGGTACGCTCACCTGTTGACTGGTCGCTAGGTGATCGGTACTACTCTATGTTTGTTTATAGTTTATAGTCAGGTAAATATAACAGTGGTAGGGTGGATTACCACTGCAATGGGTATACTCCCGGTAACAGTACTTTGTATAATCTTGCAGCAGGTATAGGTGTGCAGTGGTTTTACTGAATACGAAATCGGTGGAATGATCCGGAGAACTTTTACGATTATTGCATAGAAACAGCTGCGTTTTGATAAAATTTTGATTTTGTTTAACTTTTTATCTGAGAGAGATAACACAATCAATAAATCAAATTTGCTTTATTGTCCATAAATATTGACAAAGCCAGAGTTATATATGTTAAGTCAGTTTGATTTAATATGTATATCTGTAAAAGTACCTAATAATTACAATAACTGTTGCCTATCTTATAAAAAACGGGCGTAGCTGTTTTCGACACCAAATACGTGCCATTTTTAATCATAATCATAAGATTGACATATTAAAATGTCAAATAAAGACGACCATAGCGTAATGTCGCGGCCACCCAAAAAACTATGTTCACATTCCAAATATAGCTCGAATTAATTCAAATGTATCTGGCCATACAGAACGCAGCGAACATAGCAGTGAACATAGCGAGTGTATGTATGGTTTATGGACTTTTATTTCGTTGGATGGAAGAGCATCTGGTTGGATGGAAGAGCAAGATCTGGCTGTACTTTCTGTGGCGCGGTCAGAAAGTGAATCCAGGATTCTGTGTATCATAGAATTCTATTGTCGACAGTTTTGTCTCTTTCTCTCCCATGAATTCAACCATAATGTCATCTCACTTTTTCTATGTACAATAGAATTCTATGGTACACAGAATCCCACCCCTGCCCATTGATAGGACCTACTATGTAGTCGCCATCGAAATTGTTTTTGTTTATGTTTTTTTCCTATCAATAAAATCTATTATTATTATACTGTAATGATACAGTGTGACCCACTTATGACCGGAGTACATTCATAAAGTCTACTAAGACATGAAATTTCATGAATGAATCTCCATTTCCAGGGCCAACTTATACGATTTTTCAAGGTAAAAAATCTAAAAAAATTTTTAGAAAAAATCTGACTACACCACTGGATTCGCGACATTTTCAAATAGTTTGATTGTAAATGACGTTGAAATGCATCAATCAATAAAAAAGTTATAAGAGAATGAAGTATGAAAAAAATATACCGTTTGATAAACCCACCAGTTCAATTTCAGAATTTTTAACAAAATTTGGAATACACCACTGTATTTAGGAGGTCTTGATATATCATTGGTCAAAGTTTCATCGAAATCCATTCATAAATAAGAAAATAATTAGATAATAAAATTTGAAAAATATTTTAATGAAATTTCAGGAAAATTGTCATTTTACATCATAATTTTTAATTTTTTTTTATTTATCAACAGATTTCTATGAAATTACAGTCAGTGATATATCGAGACTTCCTGAATACAGTGGTGTAGTGAAAGTTCTGATAAAAGTGTTGAAATTGAATTGGTGGGTTGATTAAACGGCATATTTTTCAAATTTCATTCCCTCATAACTTTTTTTATTGATTGGCGCATTTCAACGTAATTTATATACGAACCATCTAAAAATGTTGCGAATCCAGTGGTGTAGTTAGAATTTTTCTACAAAAATCGCTAGTAATTTTTTTATAAGTATTTTTGACCTTGAAAAATCAGATAGTAGGCCCTGGAAATGAAGATTTATTCATGAAATTTGGTGTAGGCTTTTTGAATGTCTACCTAATGAAAAAAAATCATTCCAATCGGTTGGAAAATGTAGATTTTTTAAGGGTGCTCCGGTCTTAAGTGGGTCACACTTTATATAAAAAAATGCTTAGTATCGTAAACTAACCTTGAATCAGTCTCTCCGTGTCGTCACCATTCAATTCTCTTCCGGAGTAGCGATGAAGCTTTTTTATGATGAAGATCCAGTCGTCTTCGTGAGAGTAATATAACTCCACCAATTTGTCTATTATTCCAGTCATATTTACAGCTCAATTCAATAAAAAAAACACGTCACTTTTCACATCTATCCCGATATTACAGTCACTATACGCATAACAGTGCTATTGTGGAATTTATTACAATATTCTCCACTGTTCCACCACCCTTTGACTTCGACATTTGTCAGAAGACATAAGTTTATTGTGTATAGGTATATGTATTTTTTTTATGACAATGACAAATCACGCGGTAATTTCAGAATCATTCTTCTAATGTTATTGCATGTCATCGACAAATTAATAGTACAAATTATGAACTTGAACTATGAACCCAACGACGAAAATGGAATATTTGATGATGATGCTGAAATTCCTGGAAATTTTCTTTAACAAGGTAAAATATAAGCTGCTTTTCACAAACTGATACTTATTTCCATCCGTCAGTTAGAGAAAATTTGTCACAAACCGATACTTACTTTCATCCATCAGTTTCCATTTCCTATCACCATTTGAGGAAGTAACTACATATTATTATTGTCTATCTATATCTATGCTTTATTATGCTAGTAACTTTTAATTACTGAATATTTTTCTTTGAGAAAATGAGAAAAACGTTTGAAATGTCTGTTGTGTTTGATGAGAAATTTATTTTAATTAATTAAAATTAACTTTTTACACAGCAAATTTCAAGCGATTCATTCGAAATAGTTATTTATGCAACAAGTGCAAAAAGTAGGTGTTTTTGCACGAGTTTCATACAATATTTTTTCTACGTTCATGCAAAAACCAGAAAATGTTTCATTTAGGTGGCACTAAACTGAAAGGAAGACATTGTTTGTTTAAATCTATCTGCTAAAAGTAATTCAAAAATATTTTGTGTAATTCAGATGATATTCGAAAGAAATAATTTTATTTTTAACAAATTGCATTTTCTAGTAATTTCATAGTCCATTATATAATGAATATGATGAAACATGCAACTATTTAAAACGTAATACAATCTCACAGAAAATGGGCTAAATTTGGCGTCGATTTGAAAGTTTGTCTGTCATGATGACAGAACGCTATAGTGGAATGACAGATGAGTGCAATAAAGTCTTTATTGCACTCAGTGCAATAAAGAGACAGTTTTTCCACCAAATATAGTTCAATAAAGTTTTGTTTTTTGCATGAATGTAGAAAAAAATTATTTATAGTAATAAATCAAGGGTTCTATGAGAGCAGAAAGGGATAAAGTAGAGTTTTTCTCGTTTCCAATTCGTGACCATCACCATCATCAGTCTTATAATAATCACTTCTATACATATTTATCAATGATTTGAAAGAAATTTGATAAATAACAATGTTTTTCGCAGGATAATCGTACGATTTCACCAACGATGCCTGGAACTCAATAGTGTTCTTATAGATATTTAACATTAGATGTAGGTAGATGAAACTACAGGTATACATCATATATCTGCGCTGAACCTATTAATTTATTTTTACTGCATTCATTCATATTTATTTCATTCAATAATTAAAAAATCGAATGCCTGAGCAGACGAAGTTAACGAAGAATCCTAGCTTTTTACACTAGTTCGGCTAGAATGACAAGTCGTAGCCTAGCTGACTGGTTTTATCATTATTATTTTTTTCACTATTTCCTATCACAAATATCAATTTAGCCTACATATCGCATGTCCATAATAGTACAATTTTAAAAATAAGTGGATATATTACCGAGATGAAATAAATAATAATTAAAGGTCAAGGATGTCAAGTTTATACTTTATGTAATTTGTTTTACTTCCTGTGTTCTACTACTTTATGTACGTTCAACTCTTTATTAACGCATTTGTCTAAAATGCAACGCTGTAACGCTCGAAACGAATTTCAAGTTGTAGGAAAGGATTATCAGTAGTGATATCACTCACAAGTCATTGAATTTTCGAGATAAGTCCGTCGATTCATTTTTGAACGAAACTGCGAACTCGTGGTGTTTTCTCGAATCAATTCAGTTGAGATCACAAAAGACAGACTTATGAGAAAAATTCAATCACTAGTGGAATTTTATTAGACTATTTCACAAACATTTTTGAATGCGTGCACAGCGTAATCACTTATATTTGACGTTTAACTGTCACATGCACTGTAGACAAATCTGAAAACACCAAACTTGAGACGGCGCTGGATATAAAATTCAGTGTTTATTTTAGGAAATTGACAGTAACCACGAAACTTGTACTTAGGTGTTCCCCATTTGAATCGAAACATTACTTCGGAATAGGTATGAGATTTAGAGAAAATTGCAAAAGTAAACAAAGTAGTTTTTGTAGAAGCCTTTGCCGACGATCTAAACCATTTTTTTTCTAGATTCAGAGAATAATAGTACGTGAAACGAGAATAGTGGGTAGGTAGCTATTTTTTTTATAGAAAATAATCATAAGGAAGAAGAAATTGATCTTTTGATTGCAATACATCTGGGGTTACAGTGATTGACGAGTCTGGAATAAAAAAAGCAACTTCGTCAAAATCAGATTAGGTATAGATAACATTAATATCTAAACAAACAAATTATCGTCATTCCTTCCAACTGTTCAATCGTTGTAAGGGACAGTAGTTGTTTTCTGTTTGTGACTAACCGACAAAAATTGCTATTGTGTAGGTTTATCGGGACCATTGTATAAATGACTCCATTTCCAGACTGTCAGAATAATTTAAAAAAAAAATTGTTTTTGTTTCGGAAACTGCGGTTTTGAATGTATTAGGATTATCCTTATCCTTATCAAGCATATAATCGATGTGAATGCAGGCAGAACCTCTGGCATTCTTAATGAAATTATCATTTCAAACAGAAATATTTTCCCAGAACTTAAAATTGAGTAAACTAATCACAGTATACAAAAGAGTAAGTAGTAATTTAAAAAATCTTTGAAAGAGTCTACCATAGTAAGATTATCACATTTGTAGAAAAAAAATTGACTAACAATCAATTTGGATTTTGATTTGATCGAAAATATGAATAGAATATTCATGAAATCAATTTTTTTCCTAGATTCAGAGAATAATAGTAAGTGAAACGAGAATAGTGGGTAGGTAGCTATTTTTTTATAAAAAATAATCATAAGGGAGAAGAAATTGATCTTTTTGGTTGCAATACGTCTGGGGTTACAATGATTGACGAGTCTGGAATAAATAAAGCAACTTCGTCAAAATCAGATTAGGTATAGATAACATTAATATCTAAACAAACAAATTATCGTCATTCCTTCCAAATCCTTCTGATAAAATTCTGCATTTTAATGATTTATTGTACAGCTTTTAAAGCTTAGGGTGATGGCTTAGTGAAGAACAAAAGTTCGTTTACATTGTCGCAAATAGCAAAGGATTTATTCCATTATTTCATTTCCAGGAAGATTATGAAGAAATTGTGCCAATTATAATGAAACGGCAATCGGTCTGGACATCTTATTGACGTCCTTTACCGTTTTCTCCGAAATGTCATATTGCTGGTAACAACAAGGTTACAAAATCAGAAAAAACCTTATCTGATCCTACTGTAAGGCTAAGCGGATCATTATCATAAACTCGTTTATGGAAGCACAGTGAATTTGATGCTAGAGAAATATATATATATATATATATACAGGGTGTTCCAGAATGAAGGGGACAAACTGCGACGGTACAATCCTCTCACTTCATTTCAAGGCTGAGTTCCAATAAATATATTTCCTAATATGAATAATTACCAAGTTACATATAGGGTGTTGAATTGTTCACAGTTAATTTTTCGCCATCTTTGTACCTGCGTCCTAGACGGGGAAAATTTCGCCTTTGCCTAGCTATGGACCTGTTCTGGGAACTCAAACCACAAGTATAACATAAAATGAATAAAGAAAAAATTCTTCAAAGACAAGCTTTTATTCATGCGTTAAAATGTAAGAAATAATTTCTTTCTTTTGACATATCAGACGAAATTATTTTTTAATTTTTAGCGAGTTTTGAGCTACCTTGCTCTTCAATAAGGAGGCAATCTGGAGCCTGGAGGCGACATCTTGAATTTATTAATTTTAACAGAACTTTCACGATCTTCGACCCCAAATACCCTTAAATACCGATTTTGAAGAGAATCACAAGAATCTTCCGCCAGCTTGCAGCTGCAATCTTTAACACAAAATTTGATAAAAAATCATTATCTCCGCCCCGAAACCCCCTATATACCAATTTTCGAATCGGACCATAAGCACAAAACTAGTCCGCCATGTTGGGTTGTCATTTTGAATTCATGGATTTTGACGAAACATTCCTTCTCCGTCCTAGAGAATCCCAATTTTGAATCGAATCAGACCATTATGGCAAAACCTGTGTGCCATCTTGGAGCCGTCATTTTGTATTTGGGATTTTTGTTTGACAATTTTTAATCTCCAACCCCGAAAACCCCCACATACTAATTGAACTGAATCGGATCGTAATCACAAAACTAGTACGCCATATTGGAGCCGCCATATTGAATTTATGAATTTTGACAACAAATTCGTGATCTTCGTTCCGAGAATTTCAAAAACCCAATTTTGAATCGAATCGGACCATAATCTCAAAACAATTTTGCATTGTTGGAGCCGCCATTTTGAATTTATGAAATTTGAAAAGAAAAATAGGCAAAATGGGTAGTAAGAGAAATGCCTCCCGGCTCTTTGACATTCATTTTTTTATATACAGGGTGTACAGCAATAAATGAAATTATTGGGAGTAGAAGATGACAAAACAAAACTAAATGAAAAAATACATTTTTCTTGAAAAGAAAATATTTTGGGAGATATTGAATTTTAAATTTTTCAAATTTTTTTTGGTAATCACTAATCAGAGGTCTACAGCCTGCGCACCGACTAAGCTAATATTACATTTTGAAGGGGTCAAATGACCAAGCATGAAATATATTCAGAACCAAGAAAGGAGATAGCGTCTGTTATATAAGTAAATATAAATGAAGAAAAAATAAGAAATTTTTAAAATTCTAGAAAAAAGATTCTCCTCAAGTAGGATTTGAACCCACTACCTCTGGATTGCCGATACATTGCTCAAAAGGGAATATTTTTTCTAGAAATTTAAAAAACTGTCTGTATGCCGCTAATTTTTCTTTATTTATATTTAGAACGATGCTGCTATATGAAAAAATTACTTGAGACACTATGCCGTCAATTCTGGGCAATAGAGGCGACTATAATAATAAAGATGTGCTTTTCCGACAAAATGTTCTTGAACCTTACAAAAATAATAGGACCGGAAGCCAGGAAATTTTTCAATTTACGAAAATTCAGAACTAATTACCTGCCTTCCAGTATCATTATTTTTTTACAGCCGTAGGTTCTAGGAGATTATTATTACATAATCTACCGGAAGCCGTGCAAGAATATTTTGCCGGAAAACATATTTTCAGACGGAAAATTATTATTATTATTATAGTCACCTGTACTGCCCATTGACGGCATAGTGTCCAAAGTAATATCTTCAAATAGCAGCATCGTTCTGAATATATTTCGTGCTGGGTCATTTTACCTCTTCAAAATGTAATATGATCAAAGTGCTATCCAGGAGCAAATGATTTTTGAAATTTTGTTTTACGATTTTGAATTTTTGTGCGAAAAATAAGGAACACCTGGTACCTTGACACATAGCCTACCCTATTCACGAGGAAGAAATCTCGATTCCCTATCATTCCTAACGACGACGAGCAAATCATGTGCGGATTGACTTTTATTTTCATTGACATTGAAACTTTGGAAAAAACAAAAGAAGCTCGAATGTCACTTCAAATGACGTGTAGGAAGGAGTCATTCATAAACCAAATAATTTATTTTAAATTATACTCACATCGGCACCCTGGGTAAATAATCATACTTTCGGCATAAATCGACACCCACGCATGTCACGTTTTTTTCTAAAACAATTTGTACATACTTTTCACAACTGGAAAAAACATCAAAAAATTACAAGGTGTCTTTAAACTTTAAAGAACTGAACAGTTGAAAATATTTGAAGCAACTGTCTTGGATATTCAATCAACACCAGTAACGCCCCTCTTCAAATTAATATGTATAAATTATTGAAAGCAAGGTTCTTCCGCTGTCTCTAGCAATATCCTTACGAACCAGGTGAAAATTAGGGTCAATCGCGCAATTTATTGTAATGTGCGCACAAACTATATCATTATCCGAAAAAATCGGTTTTAATGATCTTACGTAGGCCATAAAAACAGTACAACAACATTCCGCTCCGTTTGTTGGCATCAGTACCCTGAGGCACACATTTCCAACGCCAAGCCGCGAATGCTTTCTTCAGTCACGCGTTCATAATAGACTGGCAGATTTCTTTTGTTCATCTTTCGATTATTCGGTACCCGAGAACCAGCAATTGGTGCTAATAGTTCTAATTCTATTGAATATTCATGAAATGTTTGGATGTTTCTCTGCAGTAAAAGTCAAACAGGTCCAATTTCGTTTAGGAAAACGAGAGTAGATTTTGATGAAGTAGAACTTTTACTTGTTCAGCTTTTGACGTGGTTCTCAAGGATTCAATGAACTTTGTTTGGAAATAGAGTTGTTGTATGTTTATACTGGTGATCGTTTTCACACCATTGTCTTTTTAAATTTTGGGCTATTGCGTTCTTCCATTTTACTAGTAGTCATTCATCAGGATTCATTAGAAAGCAATGAATACAGGGTGTGATTGAATTTTCCTATATTTTGGTACCAAATAGAAAACCAAGTTGGATATTAAAATGGTGAAGTTGAAATGATGTCTGTGCCAGAATGTATCACTGTGGGACCATTTAAAAGCTCTAAAAATGACACCCCAACATTAAATACAACAAATTGAGAGTACTGTAATGATTACTACTCAAGCCGGTCCTGACAGCGCTAGTAAACATCACATAAATCACCGCTACTCATAGTCGATGATGTCACCATTCAACTATGCCGCTGGCCATCGAAGACCATTCGAGAGCGCTCCACCTAGAAGCGACTAGATGCAATCCAGATTGTTCGAGAGTAGATGCCTTTTAACCTAACCCAACCTCTTGCACTCCCGTGAAGGAGGGGTGTATAAGGTCACGTTAGGTTATGTTAGGTTAGGAATGTCAGGTGTGAAAATGCGAAAAAATTGTTTTGAGAATTTTAAAATTTTGTGAAATGTCGGTCAACATTTTGGGAACCTCGGACACTAACCGAGTCGATGACATGATGACAGTTCACTTCAAAGGACGCAGCGGTGTGCACAGGAAGTACGTGGAACATGTTTGTCGTTTGCTTTGTTCCAAGAAATCATTCATTTATGAATATTCAACAATAATTAGGTAAGGCTTTTTAACGCTTTTCAAATTGTCACAAAATTTTATACTACCAGCCTATTTTTGTTTGACGTTTGTAGAAAAAATCAGTTCTCGATCACCAAAGTAGCATCTCGCGCACTAGATACAAAAATAACTATTGTTCAAAATATCTGGGGGGTTGTAAGCAAAGAGAACAACTTCTTTAGAAAATGGTTTCCAAGGCGTTGCTTTTATTTGTAGAAAGTTTCAATAGAGAGACGCTCTGTAACTTGATTATGCCGTTTCTTGTTACAGTTTTTGTGTTTTTTAGACATTTTTCCATCCTGCAGTACAAATGAATTCATCATCAGGCGAGAAAAAATATGGATCACCAATACCTATGAGGCGTCGTTCGGGTAAAAAGTGTTTTTGCAAATATAAATGATTTCTGTCAATATATTTATTAATTGTAGCAATATATATTATTTTGCGTGCTGATGTATTTATTTTCGTTCAAACACAATATATTTATATTTCAAGTGTTACTGATATATAAAAACGTGAAGTCTCATATATTTATAAATTTGATCTATTTTATGTCATCAAGAGATGGCGCAATCGACGCGATTTGTGACACGTTCGAGCATCTGGCAACATGGAAACGAAGCAAAGTCATTAGTACAGAAATTGCCGATAGATGGCGGCAGTATATTTCAGATTGGGTCATTTAATCCTAGAGGGCCTTCGTTTGACCCACACATAGGCTCGCTGAATACAAATGAAATGTTTCACATTGTATCTATCAGCTAGATACTACCATATACAGATAACTATACCTACTATCTTGAGCATTAAAGTTATCAATTTTTGAGAAATATTCCCACGAAATCTTCTCGATGAATAGACAAGTTAATAAGTACGTTACCCTCTTACAAGTAATGCAGTTGTGGTTGAAATTTGAAAATCAACAAGATAAAACCCTAAACGATATCAAACGAGTACAATCAAATTGCATACACTCAGATTAGCACTCTCGGATGAATAATTATATTTCAATTATTGAAAAACTATTTTTAATTGATAAATTTCTAAGAAAAAATACCTAAAATCAAGTGAAAATAAAATTGCAGGTCTCAAGTACACACTTGAGCAAACTGACTGAATGTGGGAATCACAGATCTCTGCCCAATTAAGTGCCTAATTGTGAAGTAGAAAACTACACAATAACAATGCTGCCTATGCTACTGCTATCTATTAGCCACTTTATGTACTAATGACTGCCTGGTTGCCATGTTGCCACATGTTCGAGCTTGGACAAATGTCGGTTGCGCCATCTCTTGACGACATAAAATAGATCGAATTTATAAATATATGGGAATTAACGTTTTTATATATTTGTAATGCGTGAAAAGTAAATATATTGTGTTTTATCGAAAATAAATATATCGAAAAGCAAAATGAAAATATTTGCTACAACTAATAAATATACAATGTGTATTGACACAAAATCAAATATATTTGCAAAAACACTTTTTACCCGAACGGCGCCTCATAAATACCTATCATGAATTATTTTGAGAAAATAAATTCTCAAACAAAGAGCAACTTCTCGAGAACACATGCTGGAAGTAGGTAAGTATCATGGTGGATTTATGGTCAGGTTTTAGGTCGTAAGTAATAAGTCG